>OX638253.1:2019680-3260305 GCA_951806755.1 Brenthis hecate | reverse complement strand
AGCATATTAGTCTAAGAATTTCTTTGACATGTGCCAGATAGATATTATATTATTAACATTGTATTAAAAACTGTGACCCCGTTTCTTTGAGTTCTTAGCAGAATTGCATCTTGAGTCAGTGGTAACTTCTCCAAGGAGCACGCTGTCCCATTAAGCTTTTAATAACTTATATCTTAATATATTTTTAATTAATTATATTACGTAAGCCAACGTCGAGTACTTTAAAATATTATACTAAGAAAAAATAAAACGGTTACTTACTTATTGTTGTTTCATATACTGCTAGCAGTGTTGCCAACACGGTGTCAGGTTTTGGGGCTAAATGGAGTTCTAAAAAGGGCTAGATGGGGGCTAGATTTGGCCACGGAGGTTCTCCTTCCATCTAAGCTCCGTGACTTGGCCAAAAAAATTAAAATAGGAAAAGTTCGTTTTTTTTATTGAAATCAAATAAAATAAGTAATTTTTTAATAATCGTTTACTTAATATTAACCAAAAAATTAAAAAAATCAACTTTTTTAATTAAAAATACACCTTAAAACTCAATCTCCTCATCGGAGGAGGATTCTTCGCCGTAAAACTCACTTGTACTTTGCGAAGTTGATGGTTGAAGAGATTGATTATTAGTTCCAGCAGGGGCCTTGTTCAGAATAAATTTATATTTTTCTTTAGATCCAATCTTTTTTAAGACATCTATTGGGATATCATATGTGTACCTAGCAAGTTTGTCCGAATTTTATAAGACCAAATCGTATTTGTAATATAGAATTTAGTGTGTCAAAGTTCATTCTATTTCGTAATTTATTTTTAATTACGTTCATTGTGCTGAATACCAGTATCAGTGTCTCTACGATTTATGTAAGAGGAATAGAGACAGGTAGTCTGACTTGACGTGACGTTGTGTGTTGCCTGATTAGCTTAAGTGCGTTTATTTAATGCTTTGTTATGTTTAAATTTCTTTCTCATTGTATCGCATGATTTTTTAAAAATTCGTACTGTGTGCCAGAATAGTTTTCTTACACGGTTTCGGGGCTAGAAATAGGGCTAGGGGCTAAATCATCATTTTAAGGGCTGAGTAAGCCAAAAAAGGGCTAGATCTAGCCCCAAAAGGGCTAAGTTGACATCACTGACTGCTAGTACGAAGTTATAATATGGCTTGGAGTTGTGGAATTGATGGAGGGAAAATTATTAATATATTCTTTTTGTTTTACTATACAGGTGGAACCAATGGATGGGACATTGAAGAAAAGTACCTACTATATTGAAGTTATCAAGTTTTACTTAAAGAAAACATTCCTTTATTTTAAAAAATAAAAATAATCGCATTTAATTATTTTTTCAAAATTTACCTCAACCGGTAACCGAACCAACTAAAATGCAGTAGAATACGCCGTCACTATTTTATGGAACTAGCCGATAGAGTCTAGGGTAAGGATCTACTTATTAACGTACTTTTCTTCTATGTTCCATCCATTTGTTCCACTTTGTACATAATTAATTGTAAGAGCTACCTAATACATGCATAGAAGTGATGTATTCGTAGCAACCATCGTCTATACAAATAGATGCCTAAGAATTTTTTTCCATAGCCATTTTGAAGTTAAAAATTAAAGGGTGTACACATGATAGGAAAATTTTTAAGAATCGCAGTGTGTCAAACAATATAATGTTAAGGATAATATCTTTTTTCTTATTATCTAATGTATAGACTAAATTTATATTTTTTAAGGTTTTTTAACAATTATGTAATAAAACTTTAAAATCAGATAATTTTTGATCCAGCGATTTCGGTAATATAAAAGCTCAATGTTACTCTAAATAAAGCTCTAATTTGTAGCTTAATTGCGTTTTATTTTTTATTTTAAATATTCTTTTTAATGTATAAGCACAGAAAGTCTATGATTATTTGAAATCAGCAATGAGAAATAAAATGTACCTAGATATTTAAATTAGTACAAGGTTCTAAATACTTTATAGGAGAAAAATAAAACAATTTCAATTTTTATAACTAAATTTATTTTCGGAACTATCATTTCGAAATCCTACGATAGTTGTCAAGACCAGCTTAAACATTGTTCCTAGATGACAAGAATTGAAATAAAATTAACGTCAATAATAACTTTTAATCCAGTTCTCCCACTTCATATCTCAAAATCTTTTTACATACATGTATTTAACGAGATAATTCATTATTAAATATAATATAATAATAGTAAATGCTTTTTTTTGTTACAGTGCTTTCATAATAAACATTTTTCTTTCCTCTCATGGTCACTATGTAGTACGTACGTACACTCTACGAGTATGTGCGACGTCGAAACTCGAAAGGCAGATATTGTTAAATATTTATATCGCAAATAATCTTGTGATGGAAATCGATTATAATTCGTAGACATTGTATGTAGATAGCAAATCTCCTGAAAGTGTACTTCCTATATAATTGTCTTGCATACAAACTTATCTGATAGGTATATATATATATTAAATTTATTTTTCAATCTAAATGGTTTGGTCAACTAATTAATCTGTTTTAATGTAAACAATTAATTTGCTAATATTATATTTAGTAGAAAAATAACAAGCGATTTTATTTTTATCAATTCGAACATTTAGAGCTTTGAAGGAAAGATGAGGGTTTTATCAGTAAGCATCCATAAAAGCCATGTGGTTACAGTAATATTCCCATTTCTGTTTCCAAATAAAACCAACGCACATTATGGGCTTACTTGGGTTTTCGTGTCCTCAGAACGTAAATTATAAAGTTCGTGTTCCTATGTTTTTATAACATTTCGTATTTTATATTAGCTAGACGACCTAAAGCGAGCTTTAAATTTTATTAAAGGAATTTGCGTGACATGCCGAAAGCATGTTCGTAGTTTATTATAAATGAGAAGAGTGTACCTAGGGAATGCCCTATGGTATGAAGTAGATATTATCTACCGGTAGAGTATTTACTGTGTCTACAAGGTGACGCTCCGATGACTTTACTAATTATACGGTAGAATTATTTCATAAAAGATGTCTCTAGAACAGATATTTCAAGTGATTTTACTTTTTATTATCTTACATTTGACTAAAGCAGTGATCGCGGCCATTAATTCTATAAAGCTACTTTCAATTTAAATTTATTGATAATAAAACCAAAAGCTCATTTTGATATCTCACAATTGAAAGTGATAGCTTTTATATTTCAGGAAGAAAACATTTATAGACGTTTTGCGTTTCAATTTTCGCAAACTTCGCATCACTAGCACGTATGAACGTAATATGCGAAAATGGAAGCTTAACACTATTTTGTAATCTAATGATATGGCTACGATCGTAAATTCGATGTTGGCTTCACGCCTATGCAAATAATGGATAAACTTTTCAAAGTACGGTGCGGAGTGTTATACAAATTCTTATCTATATGAACGTTGGCGGAAAAAGCTATTTTTAACTTCTTGCGTTTCGACGGGTCATTATTAAACGGCTCTTATCTTTTTAGAAAACTTTTAAATTACGGTCTACGGAGCAGTATTTGCTGCATTCAACTATTAATTACTTAGGTACTTAGTTTTCGCGCGTGTCATAAAATCCAATAATTTTTTTTGAATAAATTAAAATTTCTTTACACCTATAAAGATTTATAAACGGCTACAGAGTAGAAAATGGATTGTTCACAACACATCGGTCAGTACTTAGGCAAATCGGATTGCGTTTAAAGTGGGGCAGATTTATAAAACTAAGAAAAGTGAAGTTTAATATCATCAGATTTGTAACTTACTCAAGTTCCATAGAAATTCGACGATTTGAAAATATTTGTGATTCCAAAATACATTGTAAGATAAAAATTATTTAAAAAATAGAGGATACATTAGAAATAGGTCTATTACAGTAGACAAGTATAGATCTAAAAGGTAATTTCTACATTAATATTTATACATTAATCTATTACATTTAACTACTTATTTAATACGTGAATACACTTAAGTTCGCTTTATCTACATCTATTTCTATGTAAATATGTCATTATTATAGTTTCTCAATTGATATAATAATTGTCTGTTCTTTACTATGAATTACCAAACCGTATCGTTGATTTGAGTGAGAAAAGTTATGAGGAATAGTAAAAAATTAGACAAGTTTAATACTTTTAACAAGACATGATAGTGTAGATATTAGAAGAAAGAGTTCTGATGCACATGGTCTTTCTATTAAACTTCTAACAATTTGAACCATTTCATTTGATATCATTTGACCGCGATGCTTGAGCCTGATAAGCTAATGCTCGGAATTAGCGCGAGGAATTTCATTATCACATTTGGCAGAGCTGTTATTCACGTACGAAAACAAATTCGTTGTAGTGATTCCAGCGATTTTCCTCAGAATCTACTCCGGGCTTGAGTTCTGCGGCGCCGCCCGCGGTGCCGCTGCCACAGCTGGCCGTCAGCTTGAAGCCTTGCTCTTGTAAATTATCGAAAGCTTGCTCGATGAATGAGTGCTTTAAGAAGAATCGGGACGTGTACCTGTCTGCCAGTCCGTGGTCGGGATCTCTAGACTCGTTCAGCGTTTCTCCAAAGACATCGCGGCATAGAGTTACTTTTCCGCAAACTAGAATACGAGATAACTTGCGAAACTTCACATCGGCAAGGCCGTCACGGCCGAAAGCAAAGCTTCCACGGTACCCCACAGTGATACATCCGCGCTCTCGATTTGGCGGTTTCGGATCCGCGTCTCGAACTGCATTTTCTAAGCCCACTAACCTATAATGCCTGGCTTCTCGCGCCAGACGTTTATGTTCACGAAAACATTCCGGTAGTACGAGACCGCCGTCACGAAGATAATCTAACACGTAGCGGAAGAGAACGCCGTCGCGGTCGAAGAAAATGCGGCCGCGTGCGTCGCGCGGATGGTCGGGGTCGCGTAAAGCCGCGGCCGGCAATGAGTCCGGCTCGCGCAACAGCGTGTCGCGAGTAGTGGCATAGTGCACGCCGCCTACGTTCAGCTCGAGTACCTCAGGCGGCGCGTCCGCCATGGCTGGAGGCTGAGGGCGCAGTGCCGCGCGACTGCGCGCCCCTTCTGACCCACTTTGCACGTCCCTCTCCCTCGCCACCCGCGTCCTCTCCCATCAATAACACACGCCCGGGTTACTGACTTGGACGTAATCATTTCCTACCCCTTCAAGCCGAACTCTTCGTAAAAGCCTTCAAGGTGACGGCCATTGTCAGTTAACAGATGGTTTACCATCGCTCAAAACTTCTCATCTAGTGATCGACATAGGTGGTGTGTATGAATATAGTGAAGTAAACAGAAAGTAATTGTCGTGATAAGTGCAAATTATCAATTTCTTTAGCATATTACGCCGAGTTTATCGAATTACATTCATTTTCTAATAATTTTACTGTCGTGCTCACGCAAACCTATTTATCTCAAAGGCTTCAAGGTCGAAAATTGTCAGTTAACACATGGTTCTTATTTCCCCGCCCTTTGCAAAGTTAATACGTACGGCACCGTTTATAACAGTGTAAGTAAATGAGAAAGTTTGCGATGGATCAACAATTATGAAGATAACTTGCTGAATAGAATTCTATGTACTGTCCTAGATCTTAAAAAGTTTTATTAACCTTTTTTAAACAAATATTCGACTTGAATGACCAAAACTTTAGAATTATTATGATTCATAATGAATTCATCGTAATTTGGAAGTCTTCATACGATAGCAATAAAAAGTCGGGAATGAAATTAAACAGATTTTCAGTGACAGTGAGACCAAAACAAATTCACTTCCTAGTATTCTTTTTCACTTTCAAACTAAACTTTATCATTTACATAGCTAGTAATAGATACGTGAGATTCAATTTTATTTTACTTTAAGCTGTAGGTTTAATCTAATTTTGTTAAAGAAAACTATTTGCAAGGGAGAACTTTCTTGTTTGTTGTTGTTGTAGCCGTCTAAATTAAAAAGGGTTTATAAAAATTCTTTTAAACTACAATCCCACGTCAAATCCAGAAAGCTGATCAAATGCAGTTTACGTAGAGTTTGTGTTAGTTTTATTTAACTATAGTCTGAATAAAAATTATCATAAAATTGTTATCACCTACATATATTTATATATTGTGTATGTAGTTCATTAAAGTGATTTAACCCTAAATCATGGCGAAATTAACGGAGTATATAACTAATTGAACATCGTCGTCCATTATTTTTTAATTCAATAAAACACAACAGAGCAGCGAAAGTAATTACACAAATAAAATGACCCTCCCAGCTTATTGCCAATGGAAAAAAATAACGAATGTCCATGGTAATTCAGAGTTTTACTTTGTACCATATAAAGTTGGAAATCATGATTTAATGTTAGCTCTTACTGAAACACATTCGGTCGTATACAGAACATGAAATAGAATACTACAAGAGCCATTCGCTTACTTTTTATTGGTGCTTTGAGTTTTGCGGTCCCGGAGTATCGCTAGGGCTCCGTAATGGACTCCAGTGCGTCAGAATTTTTACTTGTTCATTACATACGGAACGAGGGCCTTTTATTACGGCCTTGGGAAATAAAGTTCCGTTTCAAATTTGTCTCAATAAGATAGAGAGTGGATGACGTAAAAACCATCGTATTTCATGCGAAATATGAAATAAAACTAAGTTTACATTAATATTCTATATTCAGAATACTGGGCGAGCATAACAAGTAAAAATAAATATCACGATGGGACTTTTAAAGTCGTTACATTCTATTGCTAGATCGCTAACATAGGTTACAGGTAATAAATAATACGCGATAAATTGCAACCATTAAGATTAATCGTCACGTCTAATATCGAAATTGTTGAAAGTGTATTCAGAGATTTCCTTGTCGTTTTTAAAATCCGCTTTGTCGATTCTACTACTGGGACTGCCTGTATTCTTCAGCCAGTGAATCCTGAAAATATTTAGTTTGTGAAGATTGTTGACACATTTATATATATGTATATTTTAATATTTTTATATATTATGTACATATAAATAAAAATGCAATGGTTTTGTTTGGTAAGTACATCACTTGAGAACGGCTAGATCGATTTAGCTTATATCTAATTAAGAAAATGTTCATAATAGTGCCCATAAGGTTTTAGGAAGAAATTTTTATATCTAGGTAGATAATAGTACTTTTGTACGAGTAAAAAGATCACAAAAACAAAACAAAGGACCGGACAATGTCTGTCGGGTCAGTTATTTAGATAGCATAAGTAAAAGATAGTGTAAAAGATAGCTATGAACAATATAGATCAGAAAAAAATTATACCAGAAAAAACCCATGACGTAAATTTACACGACACGTTTGCCATTTATAATAAATCAAAAACGTAAGTGAAGCATGGACTATAAAAACAAGAATTTCAAACCTTTCTCTGCCACAAGCATATATTCAGACGACCATATTTTTCAGAAATGCTCACTGTAAAAACCTTTTCGCGCTTCGTTTTGATAAAAAACCGTGGCACGTTTTAAAAAAGGGAAAATGTAATCAAACTGTCTTTTGTTGTTCATTTCACATATTATGAAAGGTGCGATTTATTGTGAGATATTCTTATATTCTTCGTTGTTGTTCTTATAAAGAAAATTATTTTGAAAATCCTTTATTTTAATGTATTGAATATAGTTTTTATTATCTTTCACTGCGACTCGCCGCAGCTACACCATTTAACACGTTTTTTGAATAAATTATTCTATGTAAAAAATGTAATAACGATACTAAGACTAAAAGGTTTTTTCAATCTATATCATTTGGCTGGGAATTCGATTTCTCCAAAAATGTATAGATTATGTAAAAAGGCTGTCTATTCTATAGGAATTTCATAAATAAAGAATGACTTTCGCATTCAAAATGTTAGTTGGATACTTATGTTTTAAAATAGAATACAAATATGAAGGTAGACAGAGGTAGTTAAATATGAAGAGAGAGAGAGAGAGAAGGGAGAAAGATAGAGAGAGATAGAGAGAACTAATGCTTAAAAATACAAAAGAAGATAGGATTATTTAAATGTTATTTTTTTTTAATTTCCATTATTTCTTGAAGCAAGTAAACGATCTATATGATAAAATCGAGAATAGTAGCATAAACAGGTTGACTACACTATTTTTCACTTTGATATTTACTTTAGCGGGCTCCATCTATATTATTTTTTAGTCTGAGACAGTTACATTAAAAATTCAAATCAGAAAATATTTAACTTGAAAGTAACATTTCCAAAGATCCTTTTCAATAACATTAAAAACAATAATCCCTGTATTTAGACACACTTGCATTACGAAATAGCGAAATTAAAGTACAAATACTCTCAGAGCTCTTTTTAAATAGCCTTGAGCGTTAAGCGTAATGTCGGCTATTAAGGCGTTTTCATAATGAAAAAGGGCGGGGGTGGCGAAGAAAATTCTTTTCTATTTAATTTATGTGAAAGACCGTAAGAATTGCGTCGGTGATATAAAATTTCGGCAGACGATTTGGTGTTTTTTTCTATCAATAACAGAAATGTATAATGGATAAATGGAAGGCTAACATATAAATCGGGGATCAATTCAACAAACAATACGTTTTTTAAAAGAAATAAAAAAATATATTTTAACAATTGAAATAGTTAAAATTATTATCGATACAGAGGCCGAATCTATAGTTTTTAGAATTTTTGTCTGTCTGTTTGTTACCATCATAGAAAAACCACTGGAGGGATTTTGATGAAATTTGGTATGTTGATAGCTGGTTATCCGGGTCAACATATAGGTTACTTTTTACCGCAGGAAAATGTCTCATTTCTGAGAAAAATACAAAAACTGCAATGTAAGCGTATATTAATATGTAAAATCTAAGAATTTGGTTTTCATCTGAACGCGGGCGGAACCGCGGGCAAAGCTAGTTGGAAATAAATTCGTTTTAAAGAATAGCGTAGCACAATATCCAAATATTATTTAGATACCTATATATGTTTTATATGGCTAAATTATAGTTATGTATGGCAATCGCTTTTTTATGAAGCGTAAATTGTATCCCAAGATGTATTTTTAAATTTACTTCACCGATCGAGGACCGATATGAGGACCGATGTAAGGTTGAAATTGTTCGAAAAATATTTTGTATTAAGAATCTCTATAAGACAAACTTCCCTAATGATTTTCGCTACGGTGAATTTCACTAAGATTGGCTGTCGTGTGCTGTCTCTCCGCATGAGCGTCCTATCCTGGACAAACAAACAGGTCTGCAGCCGTATATAATAATTAAAGATTTCATTTTTCATTTCCGGTAATAAATGAAGGGATAAAGAAGGTCTTACTTCGGATCATCTATCATTAAAAACATTTTCCCCATTAACCCAGTTATTCTTGAGCGTTTCGCGATTAAAAAGATGGAGAAAAAATCTAAACATAATTAAATTATAACAGAGTAATACTTTGCATAACTTTCCAAAAATTTGTATTCAGCAATTGTTTGAGAATTACCTCTGGATAAGTTTAGAAAGGTTCGCCGCCCGCAGCACGGATTTTGTTTTATCAGTGTATTTGACTTGAATTAAAAACAGCTTTTAATTTGAATCTGTCGAGTAGATCTCAAGATGCTTGAGCTATATTTTGTAGGCGCTCCCACATAAATTACGAACCTAACTTTGTATAGGAGCACTATCCTAACACGAACTGGAAAGTATCGACAAAATGAAATATACGTACACCTACGTATTTGATATCTTTTTTTTTGGATAACGTTTTAGCAACGATAACATAGGTACCTATTTTTATGGGGTATGTCCCGTGTTTCTATATATGTATTTAGCCCTTTTTTAACGTCCCACTGCTGGGCACTGGCCTCTCTTCAGTACGAGGGGGATCAGGCCATAGTCCACCACGCTGGCCAAGTGCGGGTTGGCGGACTTCACGTGTCTTTTGAAAATTTGCTAGGATCTCTTAGGCATGCAGGTTTCCTCACTATGTTTTCCTTCACCGTTAAGACAAATGGTAATCATGTTGGAAATGATTCGCACATGAAAATATCAGAGCTCCGGGATTTGAACCCGCTTCTCTCGGTTTCCCAAGCGAGCGAGTTACCACTGGGCTACCACTGTCTTTTGTGTTTGTATATAGTAATTTATAAATTCTCTCGTTTTATTTCTATTTTTATTGACTGTAAATAGCTGTTACGTTACTTTCGTGAAAATTTTGTAAGTATGAATAAATTTTATCATTATGATATTCGATAAAAAATCGACAAAGCTTTGACATTGGCTAAAAGCAACTTAATCGAATAAAGTAGTAAGCGGATCATCTTGGAATTCCAAATTGGCAAAGGAACGACATCTTGTCACAAAGCTTTGTAAAACCCATGCAACAAAAACATATTATCCTGTGGAATGTTGCCAGCAAACGATACAAATATATGGGCCGGCGCTTAAATCTTATTCGCACTAAACATTTGGACGTGACTGGGATAGACATTTTCTTAGCTGATAACAGCAACTTGCATGTTAAAGAGGACGATATCTTTGCACCGTTTGTAAATTAAAAACGAAATACAATACTCAGTAACGATAATAATGACACAATTTATAGTAAGTAAGTATATATATATTTATATTACAGATTATATGTTTACATTTGATGGATTACAGGAAGAAATCTTTTAAAAAGATAAGTTATCAATGATCCACTACGGGACATTTTATTTAATTTAAAATATCTAAAAAAAAATAATCTACAGATTTAATATCCTCTTGACACAAGGATACAAATATATAGCTTGAGCTGTTTGTTCTATACAATGTTATGTATATAAAGCAAGGTTCATTTACCATTATAAGCGACGAGAGCACATGAATCTCAATTTTCTTCTTTGAGAAAGCAATGCCTGTTAGTCTTTAGACGTACTATAAATTTTTGGGAAGAATTATTTTTGTCAAGAGATCACTATTGACTATCAGCAAAAGTTATTGCAACCCATCAGTCGGTACATGGCGCTCATTTAAACTTGCATAGTTGTGTTAAATGTACTCCAAATGTACGTAACATATAAACCAAAATTCCTATTTTCCATTAATGGCTTTACGAACTTTAATTTCAATTTTTTTTATAAGACTTCTTATCTCATCGAATCTAAAATTAGTTGGAAAAAATTGAAATACCTAATCTAAGTTTTTTCTTTTTTTATACAATTTTCCCATTAAAATCGGCCCGTCCATTCAGATCTATCGCGACGTATCTATACCGGAATATGTGCCATCTTTGATGCGCTTGCGATATTAAAAAAGTTAATCTATACTAATATTACATATAAAGAGGTAAAGTTTGTGAGTTTCTAAATTTGTAGGGGGTAATCTCTGGATCTACTGAACCGATTTAGATGAAATTTGGTAAGATAGTTTGAGACCCTAGAAAGGACATAGGATAGTTTTTATTCCGGAAATCATCCCTTAAGGGCGTGAAAATGGGGATGAAAGTTTGTATGGGGAATTAAGCTAGGGAAGAACCCGAGCGAAGCGAGGATGAGTCACTAGTTTTAATAAAAAAGGAAATATAAAATAAAATAAATAGCTATACTTTATGTACCTATCTATAGCTTTTAACAAATTGTATGAAAACTGAAATTAAGTGAATGCAAAAGTTTGATAAAAAATCTATATACATATATCATATTAATATGTGTTCGAGCGCCTGATGATTTTTTAAAGCAACGTATGTTAAACTACTCACAGTTAACTTTAACTTTTATTATTTTTTGTTGTACCGTGTGGGTCATTCGTAAATGAATATACTTCTCATCAAGTTGTCCTGGTACGCGGTTTTATTTTTTCCTCCGTGTCCTGTTAAGTCCCGTACATGGTCCTTTATCGAGCGGATAGTGCTTATATGGATATTAATAAAAGTAATTGAAGATTATATATCCAAATCAGCGATTGTTAACGACGGAAATAATTAATTAACATGGACATAGAATTGGCCGGTACTGAGAAGTAATGGAAAGATCGAGTACACATTATTTTCAACGGTGTTAAGTTTTATTAGTATAATATCATCACCCAACACTCAAACAGGTTGTATTTAATTTTATAATAAGTTTATATAAAAGGTTAGTACATTTTTCCCTGTGTTAACTTTTATTATAACTCATGCGTAGGTACTCGTATGTGTTAGAAATAATTTGTTAGTTAGTGTTAGATATTATTACAAGTTAGTAATTATATTGTAAATTAATTTAATTAACCCGTAGTGTACTTAAAGTTATCATTTGTTAAAGTTACATACTTATATTTCTGTTTTAAAAATAATTATTAAAAAAAAATAAGGACAAAATAAAATAATAGTTTGTCATCATAGATTTGTTAATTGTATTTACATATGAACATAATAAATTGCCTATTTGTATTATTATATACAAATTAAAATAAATTGTTAACTTATTACATAGCACGTAGGTACCTCAAAGTTTTGTATAGTTAAGTATTTTATTACTTTATAAACTTGAAATTGTTATAGGTTATTAATTTACATTCCAGGTTGACATCACACGTTTCCCAGTATGTCCGAGGAAAGGGAGTTGATAAAGAAACGAGGAAGTTTTAAGGGTCGCTTAACTGCATTTATTAATTATCTTGATGCATTAAGTGACAACAAATTAAATAGTTGTGATGTTACCGAGTTACAATTGCGCATGAGCAAGATCGAATCTTTATATGAACAATACGATGAGGTACAGTTGCGTTTAGAATGTGTGGTTGATGATATAAAAATACAGTTGTCTGAGCGTTCTGAATTCGAGTCATTATATTATAAAACCTTATCTAGGTCTCAGGAATTATTAAAATTATATAATAAAGATAATGAATCGATTGCTAGTTCAAAAAGTACTCATGCCACTATTCATAAGCCTATTAAGTTACCTACTATACAGTTAACAAAATTTAGCGGTTCATATAGTAACTGGTTGGAGTTTCGTGACACCTTTACTAGTCTCATCCATAATAACGACGAGATTGACGATATAAATAAATTTCATTATTTGCGTGCTTCCCTGGAAGGATCTGCTGCTGCTGTAATTCATTCGATTGAATTCTCTGCCAATAACTACACTGTGGCTTGGGATTTAATATGCGATCGTTTTAATAATAAAAGGTTATTAGTGCAAAATCATGTATCAGCGTTATTTAACATTGAAGTTATCACTAAAGAGTCTTCTATAGCGTTAAAAGGTTTGATAGATCAATTAAATAAAAACTTGCGATCACTGGAATCCTTAGGCGAGCCTGTCAAACAATGGGACACCTTATTAATATATTTGGTTACTCGCAAGTTAGATCATAAATCTTATCGCGAATGGGAGGAGTTTAAAGGGCACATAGACAAAGATAGTAAGATTACTTTCGATGTCTTCCTTCAATTCATTCGCACACGCGCTGATTTAATTGAAACTTTGGAATTATCACGAAATAATGTTATTGTTACTAAATCATATTCTAAGGTAAAATCTATGATAACGACACAAAGTTCTGGTAGTTTAAGCACTGAGTCTGTCACTAAACCTTGTCCAAATTGTAAAGGTGACCACAGTTTAAGCGGCTGTTCACATTTCCTTTCATTAAGTAATGAAGCTCGTTTTAAATTACTGCCTAATTATAAAGTGTGCTACAACTGTTTTCGTACGGGCCATTTTGCAAATACTTGTAGGAAACCAGGTTGCAAATTATGCAAGCGAAAGCATAACACATTAATCCATATTTCCGATTTTAAAGGTAATCGTAATGACATAATTGATAACATAGCTTTGTCTCCGTCAACGTCCGCTGCGTCTTCGATCGCCGTTAAGACTGGCAGTGGCGCTAGCAACGTAGCTTTGTCTGCGAATATTTCATCTCCCCATAACGTCATTCATAAACAGCGCGATGTGTTACTGTCAACTGCTTTAGTTAAATTATATGATAAAAATAATCATGAGCACATTGCGCGTGCGATACTCGATAGTGGTAGTACATCGAGTTTTATGACGGAGCGACTGTGTAAAAAGCTTAAATTAACCACTAGTCAGATAGATAGGTCGATTCTTGGGATAAATAACGCGACTTCTCGCGTAGGTAACACTTGTCAAGTAAAAATGACGTCACTGAATAACCATTATAAGACAAAGTTATTTTGTTTTGTGTTGCCATTAATAACAAGTAGTATGCCCTGTTATGAATTAGATTTATCTGACATTAATATTCCTTCTCATATTTGTCTAGCTGACCCCACCTTTTACAAGCCCTCAGATATTGATATTTTGATTGGTGCGGATCTCTTTTGGGACTTGTTAGGCTCAGAGAGAATAAAGCTAGGTGCCGAGAGGCCTGTGTTATGTGAAACCAGGTTAGGCTGGATTGTTTCTGGCCCGATTACCTATAAGTTTGGTAAATCATTATCAAATAAAATTAGTTGTAATTTTACTCGAACTAATTCTTGTAACGGTTCTGAATTAGATTTAATTCGTCAAGATTTAACGCGATTTTGGAATCTTGAAGAGATTCAATCACAGTCCTCTGATTATTTACCAGAAGAAAGATTTTGTGAGGATCATTTTATTAAAAATACAACACGCTTAGATGATGGTCGTTTTTGTGTTCGTATCCCGTTAAAGCAAAATGCTTCTGTTTTAGGTAACTCATTTCATAGGGCTAAAAAATGTTTACTTTCCCTTGAACGCAAATTAAAAACTAAACCCGATTTTAGCAAATTATATCACGAATTCATGTCTGAATATGAAAAGTTAGGTCATATGTCGGAGAATAAAGAATTAAATTTGAACACAGGTAATTATTTTATACCGCATCATGGAGTACTACGCGAATGTAGTGTCACTACAAAGCTTCGTGTGGTCTTCAATGCAAGTTGCCCTACTTCATCAGGAGTTTCTTTTAATGATTTACAGATGGTAGGTCCTACGGTTCAGGATGATCTTCTCTCTATACTTCTTCGGTTTCGAGAGCATAAGTATGTTTTGTCAGCTGATGTTGAAAAGATGTATAGACAGGTCGTAGTTCATCCATCTGATAGGCACTTGCAGCAGGTAGTTTGGCGTGAAAATGTAGATGATCCTGTCAAAGTATTTAAATTAAACACCGTCACGTATGGTACGGCTAGCGCTCCATTTCTTGCCACGCGCTGTCTTAAAATTTTTTCCTCCGTGTCCTGTTAAGTCCCGTACAATATGTACTATGTAGTATTTATATATAGCACCTTGATAGATGAAATTTGTTGATATTGCCACAAACAGTTTTTCACTGAAACCTTTATTGTGGTAAAGTTAATTGGATACACGAAACGCTCGGCAATATCGCAGGTAAATCGCTGATATGGAACAATTACATAAGAAGTATTATATTATAGTAGATAAACATTAAAAATAGCACAGAAAAATATATAAGCTTTCACTGCTTTGAAGTTGAATGGAAAAGCATGAAAAAATTCTGCTGAATGCTGCATTCAAACATTTAGTGATTAAAAGAGATATATAATAGTAGATAGTAGGTAGATACGATGTACAATACCGTCAATACGCCTATGTTATATGTATTCTTTATGATATTCTAAAAAATATTTATACAAATGTAGATCGAAATTGAGTGTTAATTTGTAAAACAAAAAAGTTGGACTGGCAGATATTAGTTACCCTTTTTTTTTTAACGTTGGGAAATGCATTTACGCACGAGGTGTGGGACTCACCGGCGAAGCCAGTACTACCCACTAAACCCAACAAAACCTTCCCCCGTCTTAATGGGGCGTCGCAGGATCGCTTACACACTCAACTACGATGCCCCGACGGCAGGTCTGCCGAAGCAGACCATAACAACCATGGGGTTTCTCCAAGGTCCACTCTGCTATCAGAGAAGTACCAGGAGCATCGAAGAGGGCCACCTCCCACCGCCCACCAAAGTGGGCCACCTCCCTGTGCGTTTCTTGGCTTCGCGCCCGGCTGTATTGCCGGGCACTACTGAGCCCCCCCACCACGCACGTCGGGGGGGATATTAGTTAACCTGCCCTTAGGAATATAAAAGATATTATAATCTCCACAACAGCATTAGTTATTGGGTTCAGATCAGCAGCGGATTTAGGTTCGATGGCGCCCTAGATCCAAGTCGATATGGCGCCCTTTTTCTTTCGTAACAGTATATATGTATAGATTAATATTTTAACAAAGAAGTTCTACCCTTGAAATGGTACTATGTTTAGATTGTAAGAGCGCAAGAGAATAAACTTTAAAATTTGGTGTTACAGTTTACAGAAAACCCAATCGATTTTTAATTTTAGTCGTATTAAAAATTTTGGCTCCCCTCAAAATTTGCCGCCTTACGCCCGGGCCTCACAAGCCTATGCCTAAATCTGCTACTGGTTCAGATCTTTTGATTTTACTTCTTGACTCTATTGCCAAATAAATATTTTAAACTAGAAAGTTTATAATTAAAACTCAAGAATGTTTTTGTTTCAGGTAATGTAGCATAAAGTAGTAGAAACATGAATAATATAGGTAAATGCAAAATTCACCCTGTCTGGCTAATTTTCAATGTTGAACTAATTTTATTAAAATTTAATTAAAGATTTTATTAAAAGTGGAATAGGATAATAGGTGAGCAAAAATCCTGGTCAAAGTAGCTTAGGCATTTCTGTGTAAAAATATGTCTTAAAGGTATGATCAGAAAATATTATAGCTATTATGTATTTATATGTAAATAGTGTCAAATTTAAAAACACTGCTCATATTTTATTAAAAAAAAATAGATAAAATAATTTTATTAAGAGATTTGGTAAAGTCCAACACACATAGCTAAAAAACTTGCAAAAAAAGGGAAAATTTGCAAACTGTAAAATTTATTTCAATTTTTCAACTTATAAAATAGTAGTAAAATAAGAGAATTTTGTTCATAAGAAGTATAAAAAATTATTAAAATTAAATAGAACAAGAAAAATATGTCTGTAGCATTACATTACTTTTGTTAATAATATAAAAAATAACTTACATTTCTTGAACCTTATCAGACGAACCCTGCATTTGTCCCTCAACAGTTCCGCGGGATGTATTTCTACACCAACCCTTAAGATCAAGTTTATCTGCTTGCTGTTTAGTATACTACAATACATTCAATAATATTACAACCTTTTCTTCTTTTCTTTCTAAGATAAGATTATCTTATATTATATATATTATATTATAATCATAAAGGTTTTCTTTATAATGGTTAAGTAAATCAAATTTATAGTTTTTTATTTCATTTAGCTAATTTTTAAAACAAGTTTAATTACCTATGAAATTCAAATTTCAAATTTTAATTGATGAAATTAAAATGTTTCTTTTTTTTAGAAACCATACTATGACACTAATATTTTAAATAAGTTATGAATGTTTGTGAGTAAATGAGTTGGTTACCTCCTACTCGTTGTTCAACACATTAGAGTGAAACTTGGAATGGATACAGTTATATCTTGTACACTACAATTTTGCAAATTATTAGAACAAAAAAAAAATACCTTTCGGAAGAATACTCCTTGCACTCGGCCGAAAACTTCAAAATCTACGCTTCGCAGTGCCATATTTGCCGCAACTGTACAATAATTTACTTTTAATAATCCAGTTATCGTGGTTAAAAGTAACAAACGAAACATTTAATTATTTTTTTAAATCGATCAAAATAAACACAATGCGAATCTCAAAAATAATTTACTTTAGTCCATTGACATTTAAAATTTTTGCACCGAGGTATGTACGGCGCCAGCTATTCGTATTATTTTTTATATTGATAGCTTTTTTATATGAAAGTGCTTATTTTCTCTTATTAATAACTATAAAATAAAATTTATACTTGCTACATCAAAATAGATTTTAAGTTTTCTAACGTTAGAGTTTATACCAAATAAATAAAGAGCTCTTCTACTGTGAAAGAAAAACTACCTCCGTAAATGCTTAGTGCAAATATTTGACAAATTCGCCAGAAGAGTTGACAAATGTCAATTGTCAACTTCCTTGACATGTTGTCTGTGTAACGATACCTTGGTGTACAGTGTATATTTTACAATTATTTAATCTCCCTTCAATAGAATTAAGAATTGTTCTTTATAAATCGTTTGTGATTACCTAAGAGATTAAAATGGCATTATTTTGCTGCAGCAGGTAAGTTGTCAATTGAATATTTTATTATTATGTAATAAGGTTGTTATTGCATTTTGTAATAATCATTTGATTACAGGTTAGCCAGCAATTCTATGTTGGGAAACTTGGCAAAATTTCGAACTGCTTTAGGCACCGCAACGTATGCCCAAGCCGCATCTATTCCCAAAATTACATTCAAAAAGTTTGAACCGCCTGTAGAGGAACACCATGATATCCGAAATGCTAAACTGAATAGACCCTTGTCACCTCATTTAACGATCTACAAATTCCAGCTGACCAGTGTTTTATCAATTACACATAGAACTGCAGGTTTGTTTTTATTTAGTACTGTACTTAGCTTCGTAAGGATTAAGTTCCCAATAAAGTGTTTGATTTCATTTGATTTGTTATGGTTTTTAATGTTAAGTTCGTTTTTAATTTAATATATAGTTAATATATGTAAAAAAATTAAGTTATAACATTGATCATTTGGTAAACATTAAGACATTTCATTCCAATCAATATTTTTTTGTGCCAGTGACCCCAATTAGTAAATAATTTCATATATAATTGAATTTTAATCGTAGAAGCAATTTAGTTGTAATTGCTTATTAGTATTCCTTATCTTTTATTCCCTATACTTTTCCTAAAAAGAAATAAAAAAAATATTTAACTCAATAATAGTTTTAAATGTTTATTACAAAAAATTTGTTACAGGTATAATTCTTTCTGGTTATGCTTCAGCCCTCGGGTTGGGGGCTTTAGTGCTGCCGAATGATATTTCTCATTATATTACAATGATCGAAGGCTTGAATCTGTCTCCTGCAACTATATTTTTAGCCAAAGTAGCCCTTGCTTCCCCATTTGGCTACCATTTTGCTAATGGAATTAGACATTTGTACTGGGATACAGCTAAAGGTTTGACAATTAAGGAAGTGTATACTACAGGATATGCTATGTTGGCAGGAACTATTGCGATCACTTTACTGCTTGCCGCATTATAATTCTTTATTAGATGAAATTACAAAAGTTGGTTATTATGAGTGTTCGTCTTCTCAATGGTATGAATGTGTACTTAGATTGGCCTTTTATTATATGAAATTTGTTTTAATTTAGTTATTAAATTTATTTAAAAAAATTTATGATCATTTATAATAACCATCTTATGTAACTGTAGATTCTGGTTTTATTTATTTGTTCTCAATAAGCAATGTAATAAATTTAAATGATTTCATTTATTTGTTTTATTTCAACATGGTATACAGTCTTGAAAATAAAATTTATATAAGAAAAACAAACTTAGGCGACTCCACATGTGTTGATAACATCATGAATTGTTTTGAATTTCTCAAAATCTAATTTTTCAGTAGTGGCCAATCCTGTCGCAGCATTCTGAAAATAAGATAGTAACAGATAAAATATAAATCTTTTTTTTTTAATAATATTCTTAGGATTCAAATAATCTATCTCATAAGACATTAGTGTACATAATTTTGATATTTGACCAAGTTATGAATTTTTATAATCAATTCTTAAACTCTTTAGCTTGGCAAGTAACCAAGTTATACCCTTAGCCAAGGTAAAAAATATAACTTACATTGAAAATAACGTTGTTATTTTTAAGGAATTCACCATAAATATTAAATAAATCATTTCTATCGTCAAGTAATTGTGCCAAGCTCAATGGTGTGTGAGCTATGGAAACATCAGAAAGGAAGTCCTTGGCAGAAAGCCAAGTCCTAGAAGGTGCCAAGGCGATGTTACATGAAGCGAACTTGTCCAAACTTTGCCGACCACCGTTTTCTTGATTCAAGCATAGTAATTCATATTTTGATGAATCAAAGTTCACTAAATCGGCACCTTTAAAAACAAAAATAATGTTATGTACATTTTTTCCAAAAAAATTTTTGAAAAAAGAAACGAATTAAAGAATGTTAGGTACTATTTTGTTGTATTTATGTTTTTTTTCTAATTTTACAATTTAACTTACTCGACACAAACGCTACATCTCCTCGATCTTCCTCTAGACATTTCCATGGAGCATTATTTCCTGAACATTGTTTCTTCAATTTAGATACATCTAAACCTGTAAAGGTGGAAGAATGGCTAAAATTTGTTCCAAGTAATCTTAAACTTGGCTAAATTCAGTTAGCTAATTGAGTATTAAGTAGATCTAACCAAGCATTCATTGTCAAACATGGAAAGATAATTTAATATTATTATACTAATTAGTAATTACATAATTATTAAATACATAGTTTGCTGCTTTAACTGAATAAATCTATACTAATATTATAAAGAAGTAAAGTTTGTGAATTTGTGAGTTTTTGAGGGTGTAAGTTTTTGAGTTTGTGACGTTGTAGGGGGTAATCTCTGGATCTACTGAACCTATTTAAATGAAATTTAGTAAGAACGTAGTTTGAGACCCTGGAAAGGACATAGGATAAGTACTTTTTATCCGGGAAATCTTCCCTTGAGGGGGTGAAAATGGGGATGAAAGTTTGAACTGCGAATCAAGCTAGGGATGAACCCAGGCGAAGCGAGGGCGAGTTGCTAGTATTATATATATTCCTATATGAAAATATAATTTTACTATGGAAATATTGTCATTTTTATAGTGTTGTTGTTTAGTAGTTATTAGTTATTTTTGTACTGTTAATTCATTTTTATAAATATTATTTTAACGTACCATTAGGATTATTCTCGGGTTTGTCCACGCCTGGAATGCAAGAGCCACCGAAGAAATCGCCTAAGTTTTTGATGCATTGACCTGAACTTATTTTATTTTTGTTTATGAGATAGTACATCGGCGCTACTAAACCGCTGTAGGTTCCAAAAGAATTATGACACGATCTAAAAAAAATTGTTATTAAATATTATACTTAAAGAACTAAAAAAGTAAAAAAGCGCCAAGTTCAGTAGAAAGTAGCTATTTCGTGTTGCCGATGTAATTGTTAGAGGTGTGAAATCTAAACGGTAGTCAAGTACCTTAAGAGTTGTTCATAAAATACGTTCGCATTTATGAGGGGGAGAGGGTGTCGCTTACTGTGACATGATGTGATATAGGGGGCCGGGGGGACTAAGTAAACGTGACATTTGGGCGCACCGAGGCAATTATGAAATAATTGCGTTCGTTTGATCCCTTGCTGTATTGTTATTACTAAAATCCCTTCCTGTATTGTTAATACTAAAACTTTAATTAAGAAATTAATATGTAGGATATTTAAGGATTTATTCTATAAATCGTACAATTTAGAAACACGATTACTTGTAGTTTCTTCGATAGAAAAAAAATCCAAAATGATCTCTAAAAAACAAAAGAAACCCTTGTGGCGGGGCTACATTAGCGCGCGAATATTCGTGTCGCGTTGGCGCGATGTAAACATCGGTTACGGGTATATGGGATGTTCTTGTCTACATGTAAGCAGTCAATGAGTTCGCCTGTTTCACGGCCTATATAGGCGATCATTCTTGCAAAGTAAAATGTAAATTGTATTGTATGTCAGTAAAATATAATTATTCTTTATTATTGTGCGAATACCATTTAGATTTAGATGTGAGCTTATTTTTAATTCTAACCCACGCATCATATACAATTTTTTTTCTTTTGTGGACGGGGTTACGAGGATCCCGTATAAATTATAATACCTACTCTCGTTTCGAAAAATTGAATAAACTCCAATATTTTTTCATTGCTCCAATCGATACTGTAGTTGCGTCGTCACTTTCCCGCCAAAATATCACACGTCCGTTCCGCTCAAAGTCTTGACACAGACTTGACTGCAACTCAAGTAGTCAAGTCACAAGTGGCGAAGTGTAACCACGCAAGCAAATGTTGTCGCGCTAAAACCCTTTGATGCGCGCCAGTTTACCGACAGTGCCGCGATAAGCATTCGTCATCGCCCGGATACTACGCGATGCACTAAACTATTCGGCCACACTTGTCGCGATAGCACGAATATCGATCCCGCTTCAAATGTAGCCGCACCATTAGTACGGCGTAAATAATTCAAGGAAGTTCATCAGTTTTTTTAATAATAACAAAACTATACGTTTTCTATATCGTATACACTTTACATTTTCAAAATGTGTATTTGTTTTAATAATACGAAGGAAATACGTAAATTCGCACGTGCTCTGTCTATCCTAGCCATATCCCCATTAATGCCCACTTTCGTCCTACTAAAATAAAAAGATCGGTACCCTCTTAAGCTCATCAAATAATTTTGCTAAAAAGATAAAATTTTGCTTGACATATTTTATAAAGGAGCACATCCATGAATTATTTTATTGGAATACATTGAAATTGCGCACAATGCGGCAGTGGTAGCCCAGTGGTAGCGCGTTGGGAAACCTAGTGATGCGGGTTGAAATCCCGGTTCTGACACCTCTGATATTTTCATGTGCGAATAATTTCCAACATGATTATTGATTGATTACCACTTGTCCTACGGTGAAGGAAAACATCGTGAGGAAACCTGCATGTCTGAGAGAACCTAGCAAGTTTTCGAAAGACATGAAGTCCGACCGCACTTGGCTAGCGTGGTGGACTATGGCCTGATCCACCTCGTATTGGGAGGTCTACGCCCAGCAGTGGTTACGTAAAAAAGGGATGAATACGTACATACACTTAAATTATAAATTGACAAATATTAGACTTACCATTTTACACTTCATTTGTTATAAGCCTGTTGTAAATATTATGATTAATGTTTGTTTACATCTATTATCATACTAATATTTAAAAATATAAAATGTTAATAAGTGTGTTTGCCACTTGTTACCACTGTAATAACTCAATGATTTTGAGTAGAATTTGAAATTGAAATAGCTTATATATACTTACAATTTGCCTTTCAAATCGTCAATATTATTAAAGGGCGAGTTCTTTTTGATGACAGCCACTGCGTAGTTTGGTGTTTTGTCCTTCCCATATACTTCATGGAACACTGGGTGAAGATTATATTTCTTAGAGGCAGCTGCGACTCTCATATCGTCTACCGCTGCTAAATCCGAACCATTGTCTTGGACCTGAGTTATTTGAATTAAATTAAATACCGATGCAGCTCGATATATTATCTATGTATAAGTTAGTATGTACATACTAAGGCTATAAAAAAGTGTAAAAGATCAGCGTGATTACAGAGGGCGTTAGAAACAAGTGAGTGATATAATCTAATAGATAAAAATCTCGTGTCAAGGTGTTTGTGGTCACACTCCTCCGAAACGGTTAAACCGATTTTTAATTTTAATTTTATTTGGTAAGTATGAAAATAGGTCACACAGTATTTTTCACCCTCCTACCCCTCATTTTTTAATCGCGATTTTAATATTTTTGTATAACCAATATTTTTTATATAAATACATAGCGACCAAACCGAGCGAAGTGAGGGTGAGCCGCTTTATAACAATATAAAGCCAAAGAGTTTTTATTGTAGATTGAAGGCGGGCGTAGCTGCGGGTTCTGTTAGTACCTACTTTTATATTAGGTATTATTTGTTAAATAATGTTATTGGTAAGTGGAAAATATAAAATGTTAAAGAAATATCGAATATTATTATAATTCCAGTGCCCAAAATGCACGTACAAAACAACGTATGCATAGACCGTACATAAAATAGTCGTCCGTCATTACTTTGCTTAGGTATGTCCAGACATTCACAAACCCTTTAATAACTTTTTATTAGACCCCATGTAATTGTTATCCATGTCATGTGATTAAAAGTAGCCTATGAACATTTTCGGCTAACTTTTGTTATATTTCTGTGGTTGCATTGGTCTAATGTTAAGTGAAATAGAACGTTTTCCATACAGCACTAAAGCGCATTATGCGGCATAATGCTCAACATTGAATTTTTCACTACAGCAACGCTCCGCACAATCGAGCATTTTGAAAAGTACTGCTTTAGCGTGACCACCAACTCAGTAGCAGTAAATATAAGAAGTGTTTTTTCGCGTTGTTCATGTTTGTGCGCCAAAGTGCAGCATTATGCTCTGTAAGCGAGTATCCATCAATTACTCCTCCCTCCACCCTCCTCCTCCTAAAACCTCACGTAGTTAATGGATGCACCCCAATTGGAAAACGGGGATAAAGAGACAATGTCGCACTTATAATATTGAAAAGAACACAGTAAAGAACTTGTTATATTCCAAATCACTTTCAAACAGTAGGTAAATATAGGTATAAATAATTGTAATCGAAATAAGGATAAGAGATGAATAGTTCCAGACGATTCTAATTGACAATTTACTGGAATCAAATCAAAATCAAAGGTTAATGGTGGTAAATGTCGACCGATTTACCGATTTGGAATTTAGAATCAACTCAAATTGTGCTGTGAATATCGTGTTCGTTCAAATATTTATTCACATTAATTTCATATTTTACGATTTAATATTTCTATTCTACAATCCTACTAATAGCATGATTTAATTTTACACAGTGCCGTTTTATTAAAGAATATAGATTCTAATTTGCTCAACTGGCACGCTTTTAAGCCATTAACAAGAAAATTGAATTGAATTGAATAGATTCTAATTACGATATCCCTACATAAAAGTATAATTGGTTGTTGCCTGTTTCATCGTTGAATCGTTGGAGAGTGGTTGGAAGGACTTCAATGAAACCTTTTTACTTTTTTTTTTTACATACAAAGCAGGGCTTATGTTTAGGAAGTAGGTACCATAGGTGTAGTTTAGGCGAAGTCATGGATAGTAACTAGCTAAATTTAGTTAATATTTACAATTTAATATGAATTTAAATAAGATCTGTACGTTAAGTAAAAGTTTAAATATAACAATAATTAATTAGGTACCTATATATTTAAGTTGAATTTTCTTGTATATTATTTTAAACGTGAAATTTCTTTTTAATTAATAATATTAATAATATTTATAAAGACTTGTTATTAATGATATATTATCGCCTATCATTTTACATAACCCCTAAAACATACATATACAGGATATTTAGTACTTAGTATATTATATATCTGTGACATTAAAACATTTCTTACTTTTTAGTGTAGCTTGTAGGGGGATTTATCTAATATATAAATAAATGGAAACCGTGACTGACTGACTGACAGTTCTATCAACGCATAGCTCAAATCGCTGAACGGATTGTGTTGAAAGTTGAAATCCGCTAAAGGAATTTTTGAAAATTCAACCCCTAGAGGGGTGAAGTGGGAGTTCAAATTTAAAGTGAGTTTATGTTTTTTCGGGCTAACCTCAGAAAGTAATATAGGGATTTTCACACGGTCTTCACTAACAGAAAGAGATATAAATCTAGAAACTATAGGTCATAATTTATAAACATTTTGCAAAAAAATCCAAAGGTATTATGAAATGAATCAAGTCGGAAAAAATCTATTTTACAACTAAAAATTTAATCTAAGCCAACATAAATATTCTTTAAAGACTACAATAAATAAGTGAATAGCTTACACTCTTCAGGCAAGCTTCCTCATTAGCCTCTTGCACGCAGTCGAGCTTCGGCCGAATGTCGCGGCTGAACGCGAACACCGACATGGCGCGGCACTTGGCGAGCGCCACGTTGGATGTTACACACATTCTAATGTTAAAATAATGTTATATTTATTTATTTTGGTACAAATTACATAAAACTATTATCTACACTAAGGAGTGAAGACATTTTTAAAATAAAAATAAAGTTTCTTACGACTGTGAACAAATAACAATACAATTACATATTATGTATATCAGTTATAACTGCGTGCACAACAAAATGCTTTAATAAAATTGTTATAGAACCAAAGTTTTATTTTACGGGTTAGGCAGGTATCTACTTATAATACATACAAATGGGAAATTCGCAATTAATGTAATACTATCACGAATAAAATGCTATTAAAGAAAATACTAACGTCTAGTATAATAATCTTTAAATCTAATCTTACCTCACAACAGGTTCTGGTGGTCCATGTCCTCTTTCAATAACTTCGGTATAGTTAGCTTTCTGCAGATAATCAAACGGCTTGATGGGAATGTTTTCGGCCACATGGTGTATGATATTGGAAAGCCCTAGAACTTTCGAGAACCACTCGGGTTCTTCTTTGATACTTGCG
Organism: Brenthis hecate; assembly: GCA_951806755.1. Taxonomy (NCBI): domain Eukaryota; kingdom Metazoa; phylum Arthropoda; class Insecta; order Lepidoptera; family Nymphalidae; genus Brenthis; species Brenthis hecate. The sequence continues at coordinate 3,234,105 of OX638253.1, read as the reverse complement.
CCTAAAAATTTAACGAACGTACACTAATCGGACCTCTTTATACAATATTTTTTAGATAGAGTAATGAATAAAATTACAATATAAGCGGATAAAAATTTTAGGTCAAATATTTTTTTGTGAATTCAAATGTTATTTTATTTTGCACTTTGGAATTTGTTGCCGATAGAAACGGACGATATCCATTTTTGCATTTATTAATCGGATACTTACAATATTAGGATTAGTCAAATTTAAAAAATGCTTTAGCAATCTATATGTCTAAATAAAATTGAAATCCGGCTCGAAATTTAAAAAATATAAAAAAAATGAAATGCTAGAAAAAAAACTTGTTTGGGTTTAGATAATGGGAGTTTTGGTTTTTATGCTAATCTCATAAGCAAAATTTTCAAAACATACAACCTAATACCTAATACTTTTCAAAATACTATATTACTTTAAATTATTTACGTTATTTAAATAAGTATCTAATAGTAATAAATTAAATTGATATCCAACAAAGAATCTTCATTTTGTCCTGAGGGCAACACGTAAAAATATTAAGCTACCAAATATCCAATAACAACTATCTATAGTTGAAAACTTACCAGCATCTGCTAATTGCTTGATCTTCTCTCGCAAAGGAGACAATTTTGCCAATACATCGTTATGACCCAACAAACCCTGCCAAGGTCTCGCTGCCCACGTGCAAGCCGTCTCCCTAACCGACACTTTTGACCCATCAACACATAGATATGCAAACTCATCAGGGTTCTCTGAAGATTGGCTAGCTGGGATCGTTCCTACAGGAAGCTAAAATAGAATAACGTTGTAGGGTCGAATTGAAGTATGAAAAGTATATTTAAAACCATACAGTTATTTAAGTAAATGAATCTATAGCATAAAGAATATTAATAACACAACAATGAATCAACAAAACATAAGCTTGATTAATTTTCGCCACACTAATGGATGAAACATATCGCAATAATTACATATATAGGAACACACCCCAAAGAATTTTCGTACGTAGATGACTTTGGTAAAGGCAACCTCTCCTCCATTATGGGCTAAACATCTTAAGGCACCGTCGTAACCACTGAAGTTATCAGGATAATCACATTTTTCGGGATGTTCGCACAAAGCACATAATTGGCTGTACTGACCCTCTGTAATTAAAGACTTCTGTGAGATGGCTTTACAAAGCTTTTGCACTATGTAAGTAAATTATTTAAAAACGTTTTGATATTTTTGGTTATTACAAGAAACTCGGAAGATGAAGTACTTATAACTTATTACTTATTATTACGATCACGAACGTGAGTGCGAATGAGAAGAGATACAGAGCTTACAAACGTACTTAGTAAGACCTATTTATTATATTATTTAATTCATATTATTATAAGACTAATTAAGATAAAATATTTTCGTATAAAATATGAAATATTTTGTAAAAGAAAGTGCTCTATATTTTATTTTTATTTTTTAATTTTTTGTTTACCTACGAATGTATCAAACAAAACTACTGGTTACGTTATATCCTCCGGCAACATAACATTTGTGTTGAAAAAACAAATGGCTCCCGAGGCGACCTAAAATCTGTATCTTTGAAATGGGTCCCATTTATTAAGATGAAAAATTGATGCTATATTTGCTCTGCGATTTACCTTTTCCGTTAACTTATGGCCAGAGTAAAATAATAATGCTAATAAATATTCCAATAAAAAATATGCCCACATTGTCAAATATGAAGTACCTAATATTTATCATTAAGCTATTTTATTTCGTATCACATCGAAGCGTTCAATGCACCAAAAAAAATATTAATGCTAGTTTAGAAGCCTATTTATTGTAGTATTTGAGGGACTTAAAAATATAGAGTTGCATAAAGCGCTTAACAGATTTGTTTAACTTGAAAGTTAGAAAAAGCCCTTACAACCGCAAAAATTCAACGAATTTGCCAAGTTGCATGCCTTTTTATGTGATCTACTATATTTTTTTCTTACCATTTTAGATTAAATGTAAAGTTCAATCTAAACATCACATAAACATAATAATACGGCTTTAATAAAAACTTTGAATTTTCGTCACTATACCTAATGGGCGAAAAAAGGCCGATATTTACCCAACTCCTTTATAATATTTATTATCTACCTTTAATTTCCATATAATAAGTGTACTCTATTTTTATTTCGATAAAAATGTGTTTACTGTCAGAATTCTAACTGAAATTGAAGTCTAAAAAAGTGGACGTTGAGTTGCTATATCGACATGCGCTATCTATGCGGTTTGAAATAAAGCTATTAATTAAAATGCAGATAATATGTCATTAATAGAATAGTATCTATATATATAGTCGTTAAGTTTGTCTATATTTATTTATAAATACTTAGAAACTTACGTGTATGTATGTATGAGTATATATATATCGCTTAATATCTTAAGATATATACATATATATACATATATATATATATATATATATATATATATATATATATATATATTAACGTTATTACTAGATATCTCTTACCATACTGTAAAAAAGTTTCTTGTTTGTAACTCTCAAAACAAGGGCACTAGACTTCAAATTTTAGTTCTATTTATATGAAGTTTTAGTGTTTATGATTCAATAACAGAATACTTTAAAGTCTGGAAGTCCAGGATATTACTTGCGTAGTCACGCTTTTGGCAAAATTTACTTAAGAGCCCTTTCGGCGGTTTAATATCCGTCTAAAGTTCGGATATTGCTTCCAACACACAGTCAATGGCTTGTATTATAACACTGAATACGTAAATAGGTTAAGCGGGTTTTTTACCCGAGTGCGGCGAAGCTCAAAGGGAGGTTATGTGTTTGATCTGTACCGTAATTACTAAACGGCTCAACCGATTTTGATGATTTATAGGTACATTATTAGATTCGTCTTGATAACGCAAGTGCTACAGGCTATATAGTACTATATGGATATAAAAATAAAAAATATATTTTTATTTTTTTTCCGCGAGTAATTTACTTCTGATAAAATTGTATAAGTATTCCTTCAGAAGTTACATTTTAGAGTTTAAGTTTACAGTCAAATCAAATCTTTATATATTCTGGACGATAAAAAATATTTTAAATAAAAACTATGTATCGTCTACATCCGAATTCCAAGTTATATTTGGTTTAATTTTTTTTATAATCTGTCCCTAATCATAATCGAAATTGTATGTATATCAACATATTATTTAATTATTTTAGTTTTTATTGTACAAATAAAAACAGCAATATATGTATGTTACATCCAGAGATGAATCGTATTACTGATATTTATAGTGTTTAAGAAAAATCGTTATTCCAATTCATTGTTTAAAGTGTATTTTTAGCACGCTTTACATAAGCCATGACATTGGCATAAAGTCATTTGAAATAAAAAAAAAGAAAAAAAATGGCGGTGTTTATAAAACTATAGATAAGTTATTGCCTGTTATAAAATTATATTTTTTTAATTAATTGAAATATTTCCAACCATATTTAAACATTTTACGACGCTATGACGGTGTAAGCAATGGAAAATATTAAAATTAAAAAAACAAACATTCATATAAACCCCATTGTTTGTCATACGCCTATGAAGATTTCCATTTAAATAGTTAAAACGTTTTGTATTGGGAAAACGTGTGTGTGCATTTGTAGTCGTGAAAATGTATTTTTTGCACATCCATAGTATGAATTTAATTAAGCATGGCCTACATTTTATTATCCTCAATGAGTGTTTTAGGGTAATTCTCCGCATTTTCTGGCCTAACACTATCAGAAATGAAGACCTGTGGGTAGCATACCATCAACTTCCAGTATACAAGGAGATAGGTCCAAGGCGGTGGCGCTGGGTTGGGCATATTTTGCGAAGAGAGGAAGAAAATACTGCTCAAGTGGCATTCCAATCACAGCCTGCTGGTCGAAGGCCTGATCGACCACCTAACACCTGAAGGAGATCTATTGAAGCGGACCTTAGAAGGGTGGGAATCTCGTGGAACCATTTTCAAGCAGTAGGTAAAGATAGAAGGGCATGAGATACTACTGCTGCAACACTAAGTTTCACGACGGAATAATAGGAAATCATCATCATATTTTTCATTCTCCATCTTTTACAACGAATATACATATGTGAAAAAAAAAAGAAAATTTTCGATGCCATTAATACAAAAATGTTATTCGACCTTTGTACGTAGTTCATTTTTTATTTAACATTCTATACAAATATTATAAAGAAGTAAAACTCACAACAGTTTGTGAGTATGTGGGTTTGTGACGTTGTGATGTTGTAGGGGGTAATTTCTGGATCTACTAAACCGATCTAGATAAAATTTGGTAAGAAGATAGTTTGAGACCCTGGGAAGGATATAGAATACTTTATATCCCGGAAATCATCCCTTAAGGGGATGATAATGGGAATGAAAGTTTGTATTGGGAAGTAAGCCAGGGACGAACCCGAGTGACGCAAGGGTGAGTCGCTAGTTTAACATATGTATTTCTTTTATAAATATTTGTCTTAAGAAACAGAATATTAATTGTCGGAAATAAATTCCTTATCATTTTACTTTATCCAGTAACTTTAGGAGTGTTATCAAAGAAACGATTTGTCGGCGCCACCTTTAATTTAGCCTTTATTTAAGTTTTACATCTTATTCGAATAAATTTCATCGAAAGCAGTACGATAAAAGTTCGCCTGTTATGAAACTAGGTAAAGTCGAATTATGTGGAGTTTTTGGAAAACAAATCGTTTTTGTTCAAAATTTGTCTGGGAAATGACTTTTAATTTATTACGTTTTCCAACATTTGCCATGATCAAGGCTTTTCATTTACATAATTGCTTGGAGTGTTATTTCTGAGAATAATAGAATTTTCGCACAAAACGAATTTTGAATTTGAATATCATTAATAGGATTCTATTATAAATATTTTTTATGTTACCTAAAAACATTCTAAATCTTACATTTATTTCTATAATTAACTTTGTACATGCATTTTATCACTTAAGTTTACATTTTACAATAAAAAAATTAAAATAATAAATTTATTAATTTTCCAAAATAAATCGTTTTTTTAGACCTAAACTGTATATTATTTATTAAAAACGTAATAATTACTTACTCCACGCAGAATTAGTTTTCGGGTCCGGTGACCATTTGCCAACGATGCAGGATTTCTTGAAGAAAGTAGATAGAGCTCGGAGCTCGTTTTCTTTTGGCGAGATAGATCGATCCGTCATTTTGGGAAACACGGAACGCTTCATCAGCATGGTTAATGGAATCTGTCAGAGAAATGAAAATGTAAACTTACTTTAGACATTATTTCCAAGAGTATAAGTTAGATAATAATAATAATGCAATTTATTTTTTATTTCGAACTATCCTTTTAAAAAATATATGTACAAAATCTTTATAGTTACTTAGATAATACCATTTTATAATCCAGACAGGATAGAGTGAGAATATGTATATGGGTCGGTCGGGTAAGTTAAATATACGTAAATGCCTCTTGTATTTGTGGAGTTATAAACATTCAGAGCATGAGGGCGCCGGAAACGTATGCAACAAGTATAAGATTTTCCTCTTAAAATCTGGCTTTTTATGTTGAGTTCTTCATATGTTTTTGTTTTTATAAAATTAAATTACGTCTAAAATATTTACATTACCTACTTAAATATATACATATATTATGTGTGTGTTCTATAGGTACTAATTTTAAAATTTGAATTAAAATCTTTAATGAAGAAAAAGTTTGCGATATACTGTAGCGAATATTATTTTTTTTAACAGAACACTTGTTATGTAGGTAATATTGTGTAAGTAAGATACATTAATTTGTATGGATGAGACAAAATTTCATTTGTGTCGTGCAAAATAATCTGTAGGTACATACATATAATAAAATTGTAACTAAGCCGAATCTTTATATTAGATATTTTTTGGAAAATCTTATTGAAATAAACATTATTATCGATACAGAGGTCGAATCTAATGGTTTTTAGAATTTCTGTCTGTCTGTCTGTTACCGCATCACAGAAAAACCACTGGGGGGATTTTGATGAAATTTGGTATGATGATAGCTGGTTATCCGGGTCAACATATAGGATACTTTTTACCGCTGCAAAATATCTCATTTTTGAGAAAAAATACAAAAACAACAATCTAAGAGTATACTAATATGTAAAACCTAAGAATTTGGTTTTTGATCATCTGAACGCGGGCGGAGCCGCGGGCAGTGCTAGTATATTATATAACTATTAACTACCTATATATTATATTTGTTACCTACTTTTTCCATTAAGAATATGAAATTGTTTTCAAAAACACTTCTAATAGTTTTGTTTTTTATTTAATATGAAAGAACTTTCATTTGAGAAATAACAGCATGGTGTTAGAAACACGTAGCGTGCGGGCTATTATACGTGTTCACGAAATTGAATTGCATACCGTAGTTTCAATTTTAATTTTGACTATAATAATAACTATATCGTTTTCTTTATTTAATATTTCAAAATAATCTATACATATAATAAAATTGTAACTAAGTCGAATCTGTAAATTAATTATTTCTTGGAAAATCTTATTGAAATAGCCATTGTTATCGATACAGAGGCCGAATCTAGTTTTTAGAGCTTTCGTCTGTCTGTCTATATGCATCACGAAAAAACCATTGAAGGGATTTCGATGAAATTTGATATGATGATAGCTGGTTATCCCGATCAACATATACATAGGATACTTTTTACTGCAGGAAAATATCTTATCTCTGAGAAATCTATACTAACAGTTAAAACGTACCTAAGGACGATCCCGAGCGGAGCGAGGGTGAGTCTCTAGTAGTATATAATATATAAACGTCGAGGGTCAATTTTATTAAAATTTAAAGAAAGTCCTTTGGATTTCCGTGCCTATAAGTTATTTAAACTGTTTTAATGTTTAATTTATTCGACGTTAATCTATTATAAATGTGTAAGTTAATTTTGTTGATTTACGCTTGATTTTTAATAATTTTCAACCGACTTCAAAAAGGAGGAGGTTCTCAATTCGACTGTATTTTTTTTTGTTTTTTTTTTTTTTTTATGTTTGTTACCTCAGAACATCGTCATTTATTAACCGATTTGGACAATTTTTGTTTTGTTTGAAAGGGTATACTTCCAGATTGGTCCCATTTCAATTTCAAAAAAAAATACCACCTCTAAGGGTGGAAAAATAGCTAATGATGGATTTAACCTACTTCTAATTATCATATTGACTTGAAACTTTGCAAGTGTTTCTATTTCCGTTGATAGCACAGTGGTTCGGTATTGTTGACCTGATCTGATGGTAAGGCCAGAAGGTGGATAGGTGAAACTAATAACAACGGCTAATAGTAGATACTTTGAGTTTCGGCTTATTTTGTTTGATTCGACAAGCCTAACACGTTAGAATTCTTACTTTGCTACTACTGTCTACACTAAAAAGGGAAAAATAAAAACTTTTTAACAAAAAAATAAAAACCGACTTCAAACAAAAGCACTAAAAAGTAAAAAATAACTGATTGGTAGTTTTCATTTACTATACATACCTAATCAAATATTTTCGAAGTCGGTGTGCTTTGCTTTGTATGGGCTGGGACCGATTTCAATAATAAGTAATTAAAGCCTACCTATTAAATACATACCGAATCAAATATTTTCGAAATCTTTGCCAGCCCATACAAAGCAAAGCACACCGACTTCGAAAATATTTGATTAGGTATGTATAGTAAATGAAAACTACCAATCAGTTATTTTTTATTTTTTAGTGCCTTTGTTTGAAGTCGGTTTTTATTTTTTTGTTAAAAAGTTTTTATTTCCAGTAAATAACACGGTCACTATAATATAATAAAAATGTCGTTATTATTTTAATTTTTTCAATATATTAAAAATAATATTGTTATAATTTTAGTTTCAACGCTTATTTGTTTTTAAATTCTACTTTTCACGTTCTGTATTTCGTGTTGCAGGGGCTGTCGTATATTCGGATTGACGGAAGGCAGCAGTTGAAAACATTTTCAATTTTCCGCTTGTTTTATGACCATGTTAGAGTTTTAAAATTTCATTTTGAATTAACTGTGACATCTATGTATGATCAAAACACATTCGAAGATATTGAATTTGCGACCTCTAATATTATTATTGCAGTAGTTAAAACGCATAGATCAAATGCATGCTTAAAAATAATCATATTTGTTTTTGAACTTATCATTTTCCATTTAATTATTAGGTAATTATTTGCAAGCAATCTGGAAGCGAACAAAAACAAAAATAATCATGTTTTTGTCCCATTAGTAAATAGTATAATAAAATAGTGCCTCGCAGATATAAGTGAATTTAACATTTAAATTGTATTTATTTCTCTATCGCTCGTTCCGATATCAAAGGTTTCGCTATTTTCACAACATTGCTTAAAACAAATCAGTCGAGTGGAAGTTTTAGACATACAGGTACGTTGTTGCTTAATGGCATTGTAATAAAATTCATTTCTGACTCGAAATTCAGACAAAAGAAATTTCATTTACATGACATTCGTATCGAAATAAAACTGAAAAAGATGTCATTCTTTGTATTGTGAAAATTAAATTTGTTTGTCACCGTCTCTGTGATGTGAATAACATTTTTATTAAATTTCTACAGCAACCAGACGTATTAGACTTACTTCACTGAATTGGAGCTATTCTGAAAGAATTGATTCATTTTGGTCTCGCTTTTGTACATAAAAATATATATTGTTCGTAGATCAGCTCAACTGTATAATTGGTATGAAACATTTAGTAAAGAGCTTCTTTCGATATAAAAAGTTATTCGAAGCTATAGAGAGGATAAAAGTAAAAGAAATTATTTTTTCACAAAATAATATGTAATTAGCATTATTATTAATGATATCAACTTTATATTAATTAAAAGATTTCTATTTTATAACGTCAAGTTAAATGTTCCCTCAAGGGCCCCCTTCTCATAAAGTTTAAATAAAACCATCATATCTTTTTAGTAAAAAAAGAAATTATTTTGTATCCAATATGGAAAAATATAATTTTGTAAGTATCGTGTGTTTATTATATGTTGAAATTGAAATAGTTTTTACCCTTCAAACTTTTGGGACCGTTGCGTTGAAAGTATAACAAAATTTAATATTTTGATTATTATAACATAACAAAATGTAATACAAATATTTCGTTGAAATTATTCAAGCTTTGTGAAGCACGAGACGTGTGAAGCGCTCCCTGTGTGTGGGTTACACCGTAAATGTTTATTCTTTTGTCTATCTTAATAAAGGAAAATTTGCTTGCTATTAAATATACTTTACCAAATTATTCATATCCAGACTCAGACACGTTAACGTACCTATTTGAAGTACCTACTAGATAATGTAGTCAAGCTATATGTATATGTAGATTTTTTTGAAATCTTCTGTTATAGTGAGCATACTTTTGTATAAGGTTTACATATTTCGTAATTACGTGCAATTTGAATTCAAAGAAATTTCGTTTTTTTTCTTTTTCTTACTGTATACTTTTTAAATCCATGCATTTATTGATTTAAAGGATAAGTTATGCTTCATTAAGTCTTTTTTCTTTACGCTCGGAAAAGCCATCAGGGTCCCCATGGTGCCAGCCGTCAATGGGCAGAGTACTGTGAGACTCCTACTCACTAAAACCTACAGCTGAACCCGTCACCGCAGTGCAATGAGGTGTTGCAGGATCGCTTGCGCATACACTACAACACCTCTCCTTAAGAGTCACTGATCCAAGAACATTTAAGAAAAATAAACCAACAAACTTATTTATTTTATTCTAAAACTTTACAGTGAGCACATCACGCTTATAGAACTTTCCTTTCACTCTTCCTTTAGCGAGACTTTGACCTCAAAAAGTCAAAAACTTTGTAAGTACTAGATATTTAAAATACATGTTATGGTTATATGTTTCTTTTATTTACTTATACGAGTATATCTTTACACTTATGTTAATATCTATACAACTTGATTACATATTCTATCTTATGGCAAACCACTTTCGTTTTTCCAATCAATATTTTTTGTAATACACTTTATTTACCTGTTCAATCAATTCGACTGATTTATATCTAACAAATACTTAATGGAATGGACCTTCGGAGTAGTCTTAACTTGTACATTATTACGTTAAAATAAAAAGGATTTTTGTAGAGATCAATTTAGAAATGTTGACGAAAATGAAAAAAAAACGCTAGTAAGACACTGATAACTAGATATTTAAAATTTATGAATTAGTTCATATATTTTATTTATGTATTATACAGTATTGTTAGTTATAAAATTACCTAAGTCTAAATAAACTACAATTTGCTGTAATGAGTGTTTTTTCTTTGAGTTGTTCCTTAGAAATAAATAGATACTAAATACTTTTAACTTCAATAATTTCAGGCATTAATTATTCCTGCAAAGCATATTAAGATTACGGTAATTATATATAATACTACCTTGTATCCCACGTTTCTGTTAACTCCAGTATGACAAGACTTTAAGCCTTTTAGTTGATCCAAATTGTTGATGTTTAAGTCCTTGTGAACAACAATCACGGCGCCATACCGGAACTCCGCTGAAAATGAGACAATAATGACAAAATACTGCTTCCAGAAAGTTTTGAACTATGTATATATTATTTAATTATTATATTAGAGCATTTTAAGGCTGTACGTCTGAATAACCCATACCTCCGATTAATCTCAATTTTGGTATACATATGAATTTCGATGCCATGAACATGTTATTCAAAGTACCCGCAAATTTTGCTTTCAAGGTGAAATCTAAGAAAAAATGTTTTTTTTAAATGTTTTTCGCATTTATTGCTATAAATATTGATATAAGAAAAAAAAAGTTTCCCACAAAAGCTGTTGTAGATCATAAAAATATTGACATTTTTTATTCAACACGTTTTATGAAATTGAAATTTGCGGATATTTTGAATACTTTGGTCGTTATCAGCACGGCTAAATCCATATGTATACCAAAATTCAGATTAATAAGAGGTATAGGCTATTCGGAAGTTTATCCTATTTTAATATTATTTCTTAGTCCTTAATTAATTAAGCAACGAACAACACACTAATAATAATTTAGTTTTGCTTAAAAAAAGTTTATGGGAGAGTGGTGTAGACAACGACCAGCTAAGTAGTCGTTGGGTGTACACTATAGAGTATAAGACTAAATTTTGCTCTACGTTTTTGTCTTATTAGTAAGCTGCAAGAAGCTAGTGTTGTAAGTAGTTAAATACTGATCGTTGTGAGAACTTTATTAAACCAAGTTCAAAATGAAGGAGGTGCTCAATTCATCAGTATTTTTTGTGTCTATACGCGATATCTTCGCCAGCTGTGAATCGATTTTTACAATTTTTTTATGTACAACTCTAATATATTTGACCATTTCTCTAACTTTCCATTGTCCACATTGTTTTTTGTGTGTCATTTAAACTAAAAACTTCTTACAAAGCATATTTACAATATTCTAAGTTTGCGGTTCTAATGCCGCCGGCGCCTTTGTGCACAACAATTTGTGTAAAACCATTACAATGTTTGAAGTCATCTTCGCCGTCAACTCGTTTTAAATTGACTTAAAAGCTTATGTATGTTTGTGATTACATCTTCTATGTACCTACTTTATATGTGGGCTTAATAAAGCATTTAATATTTAATTAAATTCAAAATTCACATATTTTTTGAACCGACTTCCAAAAAGGAGGAGGATCTCAATTCGTCGGAACCTTTTTTTTATGTATGTTCACCGATTACTCGAAGACGCCTAAACCGATTTGGTTTTTTTTGTTTCAAAGGGTTATACTTCACAGGTGATCCCATATATAATTTATCGAAATCGGTCGAGCGGTTTTTAAAAAAATCAACAATAATTATTTTTTAAAACAAATTGTTTATTCAAATAATATGTTATTAAAAAACTTTCTTCTTACAAATTACCTGCTTATTACGACTTCATTAAAAATTGAAAAAAAACTTAAAACAAAAACCTACTGGCACTAAACTACCAGGCACTAAAATTTAAAAAATAACTAAACAGGAGTTTTCATTTAGAATAGATACCTAATCAGATATTTTAAGCATTCGAAACGTCGGGAACCAACTATCAAAATAAATCCGCGAAATAATCCGAAAAGATAGTTTTATTCAAAATGTCAAATATTCGCGTAAATCTAAGAAAGTATTTATATTTAAATTTAAAAGATATTATATTTCTAATTGTGTTATTATAACATATAGACGATAAGTTTAATTTTCGTATGAAAAGATTAATATATGGGTGTGCTCATAACTAAAAAGATAATTTTCACGTACAGGTGTAAATACATACAAGAATAGTTATAAAATCAAATTAATCTAGGGGAAAGGATTCAATATTAAATTCTAAACCTTTACGAAGTAAATTTCTATTTTAACAAAGCGGTACAACTCATTATACTGCTTTGTAAGCAGGTGAAATACGTTCAGAACAGTTCCGAAATAGAAATTAGTATGTACCTATATAACTTTTCCAAAGCCACAATGGCCCTGCTTTTGTTAATTATCGCGACTATAAAACAATTTCATTGGGCTTTTGTCCTCAAGCGACATAATAAAATGCGGTCGCGTATTTAAGAGCCTTTTGGTGTTTATACAATAAATTAAAATTTGATAGTGGAATATTTTTGAGTTCATTTTTCTAGTTTTAAGGAAATAGGTTAAGGTTTGGCAAAATTATCACGATAGTATTTTGCAAAAGGAAAACTCTCTTTTAATAGATTATATATTACGTTCTACTTATCCTTTATTATTCGTAATATTTATTCTCTTTCCACATTGCAATGAGCAAAGAGATATTATAATGAAGGGTCGGCGTGTTAGCAATTTTTAATCACGGTGTCAGTGGCGCCGGGATATTATCGATGATGTCACCCTAAATAATCTTTTTCATAGAATCCAACTCAATTACAAAAAAAAAATCTTTGAAAGTTATTCTCAACGGGTACCCAAGCACGGCAAATTTTGTTTTTCTTACACATTGTAAATTGAAGGGATGATGACACTCTCTATAAGTGGGTGACATAGGAGAATAATGTCCCATTTCACCAACATCCCTATCTTAAGGCGATTAGTACCCTTAAGGGCTAGCAAAGAGCTACTTTCTAAAGCGTACTTCTCGTTTATGGCTAGACCGAAATGCTTGAAAAAAATATATGTGAATCATCAACTCTTAAATAATATTTTCATAAGAAAATTTTTTTCGTGGGACGAAAATATCTATTACTTTTTTATTTTAAAGAAATGGTATTTTTTTGACTTGCCTTTCCTACTGTTTCTAAACGGCTAAGAATTTTGGAATCATTTAAATACTAAAAAATAATATATCTATTTTACTTTATGCCCATCAGAAAAAATTGTAAATCAATTACTATTTTCCTATTTTAAAAGTCGAAAATGCTATTTACAAGCCTAGAAGCTATAGAGGTGCTCTGCGCGGGCGCGCGCGGCAGTCGCGCGCTGGCGCTCGGACGGGAGGGCTGTGTCACTTTTTGTCTCCTGTTTTTTTACGATGAATTTATGCATGTATTGTTTATGTACACAAGTATTTTTGTATGTGTGCGTGCAGAGAATAAAAGCTCGCAGACAGATAAATGTGTAGTAAAGTACGCGCTTGGACGCTGTAGATTATTTTAACTAGTTTAATGTAAAAATTAAATTCTATGAAGGTATAGTTATTGTTATTTTTATCTATACATATAATAAAATTGTAACGAAGCCAAATCCGTATATTCAATATTATTTGGAAAATCTTACTGAAATAAACATTATTATCGATACAGAGGCCGAATCTATAGTTTTTAGAATTTTTGTCTGTCTGTCTGTCTGTATGCCTGTCTGTTGCCGCATCACGGGAAAACCGCTGGATAGATTTTGATGAAATTTGGTATGATGATAGCTGGTTATCCGGGTAAACATATAGGATACTTTTTACCGCGGGATAATGTCTTTAGTTTAATTTCATCTGCCTACTTGAGTTTATTTCCAGTTTTGTGATTTCAAATATTATATTTTTTATTTAAAAAATATTATTAGTAGATTTAATTTAAAAATCTCTTTGGTGGTTGTTGAGTGACGAGAAAGCACAAATAAAAGATTACGTCACTAATAAAATTATAATGAAAAATTCAACACACATAAAAACAGTACAGAAGGAAAGTTTAGGGAAATACACAATGACACAAAGAGTTTCAGTACAAACATAAAAAGTCCACATACAATATCTTACTAAAATGATTAAATTATATTAAACAAAGTAACAAGTAATTGGCATCGAACGGTAAAGCATTAGACTGTTTGTTAGTAAAAAGTTACAAGTGGCCGATAGGAGTAAAACAAATTCCGATCTTCTGCATACTACGGGTTTCGCGCGGCTGTGCTTGTGGATTTAATATATATGAATAATTAATAAATATAAATAATTATGTGTACGTGTGTATGCAGGTGCGTAGATGATATAAATACGTAAATTAAATATTTAATAAAATATAAATATTATAATATATTGAATGGAAAGTTTAATATATAAATATGATAAATTAAATATATTATAGTATAAGTCACCTACAATCTCAAATTTATAAGGGTCACATACCACCCTTATAAATTTGAGATTGAAAAATATTTGCGCCTCGACTAAGACGTACGTAAAGCTTTATTGTTAAATTTAATAGTATACAAAATCCGCATTCGGATAAAAAGTTTAGTTAAAAATACTTTATTTTTTTAAATAAAAATAGTTTAAAATTAAAATAATTTAATTCCAGATTACAAAATTATTAGTTTAAAAAATGATAAGTTAATAAATAGTCACTAACCAAAAATTGAAGTTAAATTAAATATAATCAAATAAGTTATAAATATGATCTGTTAAAATACAATGTTAAAAATTATTAATTAAGAGTAATCATAATTTAAAATTATAGATAAGCATGTATAAAATAAACAAAGTTTTATTATTATTATTATTATTTCTTTTGCATTATTCCACGCAAAATATTATATTCGATAATTTCGCACGCTCGGATATAAGCATCGTGTTCAAGCGGCCAAGGTGCAAGATCATCAATCTCAGGGGCCCAGGTTCGAATCTCGGTCGCATACAAAGTTTTACTTTTATTTTATTTTTTATATTTATTCAAGTATTTAGTTTTTTTTTTAAAAAAGACGCAAGATTGACAATCATAGGTGTCCAGATTCGAATCCCGGTCGGATACAAAGGTATAATTTTTTTTTATTTTTTTTTTTGTATTTATTCAAGTTTTTAGTTTTTCTTTAAAGAAAATTGTACTTTGTAACCAAAAACTCCGAGCGAAGCTCGGTGGCCCAGGTATTATATGATAAAGTAACATAATATTGTTATTTTTCACTTTTTCATAATACTTATTTAGTGATTTGTTTTATTTTGTTTTAATAAATATAATTATAATATTTATTTTTAAATAATAAATAAATTTTAAAAAATAAATTATATTAATTATAAAATTGAATACTTTTCGAGGTTACTTGTAAGACATAAATAACAAAAGTTAAATACGACAAAAAGTAACAAAGTAAATATTATAACAAAAATAACAAAGGAGTATGAAATTTTTTACTCGAGTGTTTTGTGTGCATGTACAGACGTGTCACGCACACTACACTGGACGAGCTCTCGGGCGCTGCGGGTGCGACCCGCCACTCCCGCGCGCCTCGCCCGTTACCGTTTCCTTCTGCGCAGCGGCTCGCGCCAATTCAGAACAGCCAAAAAGTTTGGCGAGGATTCTACCATGAACTGCATTTACGCATATAAGAAAATAAAAGAAATAATAAAAATGTTTATTAAATCTATACTAATACTAGCATTGCCCGCGGCTCCTCCCGCGTTCTGATGACCAAAAACCAAATTCTTTAGTTTTACATATTAGTACACTCTTACATTGCAGTTTTTGTATTTTTTCTCAGAAATGAGATATTTTCTTGCGGTAAAAAGTATCCTATATGTTGAACCGGCTAACCAACTATCATCATATCAAATTTCATCAAAATCCCTTCAGTGGTTTCTCCGTCTTGCAGTAACAGACAGACAGACAGACAGACAGACAGACAGACAGACAAACAGACAAAAATTCTAAAAACTGTAGATTCGGCCTCCGTATCGATAATAAAGTCTATTTCAATAAGTCTATTTCAATAATAAAAATATGTAAATATTTTTTGGATTGTATTATAACGTGTTTTCCCATGGGAATTAGATAATATCCCGTGGTAAAAAATAACCTATGTTACTCGCCAGCCCTCCAACTATCTCCACACAAAAAATAACGCCAATCCGTCCCGCCGTTTCGACGTGAAAGAAGGACAAACAACACACATACACTCTTTCACATTTATAATATTAGTATGGATATACATTTTTGTGTACACCCAAACACGTAGTTAAAGCTTTTCCTTATTTTTTATGAATATTCTCCATATTATCTATACATATAAAATTGTTTTTTTTTTTTTGGATTTTATTATAACGTATTTTCCCGTGGGAATTAGATAATATCCCGCTGTAAAAAGTAACCCATGTTACTCGCCAGCCCTCAAACTATCTCCATACAAAAAATAACGCCAATCCGTCGCGCTGTTTCGACGTGAAAGAAGGACAAACAACACACACACTTTCACATTTATAATACCAGTATGGATATAAATTTTTGTGTACACCCCAATCACGTAGTTAAAGCTTTTTCTTATTTTTTATGAATATTCTCCATATTATCTATACATATAATAGAATTGATTTTTTTGGATTGTGTTATAACGTGTTTTCCCGTGGGAATTAGATAATATCCTGCGGTAAAAAGTAGCCTATGTTACTCGCCAGCCCTCAAACTATCTCCACACAAAAAATAACGCCAATCCGTCCCGCCATTTCGATGTGAAAGAAGGACAAACAACACACGCAATTTGTAATAAGGAGTAATTACTAAAACTATTTCAGTTTTAGTTACACGTTTTAATCCATATTATTAAAACTACTGAACCGATTTTAATTAGTTTAATGTAAAAATTAAGTTCTCTGCAGGTATAATTATTGTTATTTCTATAAAATATATAATAATAATAGTTAATAAGTTCTTGGTGATTGATCTAAAAATTTCAGAAACATTCCGCGCATAAAGACGTTTAAAAATTATACTTAGTGTAGAACTAATATTTTGTAATTAATAAGTTGTGAAAATAGTGATTTAGTAAAAATGCCACGAAAACGTAAATTAAAGAAGGATGCGATTGAAAGGGCTAGGAAAATGCAAGTAGTAATGTAAGTACCAAATTATAAAATCGCAATTCATTGTAGTTGTAGTAGAAAAAATATGAATAGGTATAATCCTCGCTAAACTTTTTGGCTGCCCTCAAGTTGGCGCTAGCAGGACCTCGCCACGCTTATGTTATACATACAGTATTGTAACTCGGCCCTGTGCTTGAAATAATTACATACAGCCGAGCGGTACGTAACCACGCGACGGGGCTGACCGAGTGCCCGCGGCCAGTATTTTAATTTCATCTACTTACTTGAGTTTATTTCTAGTTTTGTGATTTCAAATATTATATATTTTATTTAAAAAATATTATTAGTAGATTTAATTAAAAAATCTCAAATTTATAAGGGTGGTATGCGACCCTAATAAATTTGAGATTTTGAAATATTTGCACCTCGACTAAGACATACGAAAAGCTTCATTGTTAAATTTAATAGTATACAAAATCCGCATTCGGATAAAAATTTTAATTAAAAATACTTTATTTTTTGTTAATTATTTTTATTTTTAAAACATACGATGTCTCGATACTTTTTTGTTTAACATTAGCGAAGTTACGGGACGAATAAAATGTTTATTTTTGTATCAAATTATAAAAGTTACATCACATAACAACCACCTTATACAATTATCGTATCCAATTATACGACGCATGGTTGTATACCGAACTCGTGGCGTGTAGGTATACCTCGATTTCCGACCGTTTGTATGAAGATAGAATACTGTAACATTACCGTGACCTCGCACATTCGAGTGGATAATACACATTTATAAATATATATGATAAAGTAACATAATATTGTTATTTTTCACTTTTTCATAATATTTAGTGATTTATTTTATTTAGTTCTAATAAATATAATTATAGTATTTATTTTTAAATAATAAATAAATTTATAAAATAAATTATAAATACATACACATACAAATAATAATAAAATACATTTAATCATCACACATTTTAAATATTAAATTGAAATCCTTTTCGAGGTTACTTGTAAGACATAAATAACAAAAGTTAAATACGACAAAAAGTAATAAAATAAATATTATAACAAAAATAACATAGGAGTTAGAAATTTTTTAAGTACTCGAGTGTTTTGTGTGCATGTACAGACGTGTCACGCACACTACACTGGACGAGCTCTCGGGCGCTGCGGGTGTGACCCGCCACTCCCGCACGCCTCGCTCGTTACCGTTTCCATTTGCGCAGCGGCTCGCGCCAATTTAGAGCAGCCAAAAACTTTGGCGAGGATTATACTTATACCTCTTTTACATGTTAGGAAATGAATTTACGTATATAAGAGAATAAAAGAAATAATAAAAATGTTTATTATATTAAATCTATACTAATACTAGCATTGCCCGCGGCTCCGTCCGCGTTCAGATGACCAAAAACCAAATTCTTTGGTTTTACATATTATATATATATATATATATATATATATATATATATATATATATATATATATATATATATATATATATATATATATATATATATATATATATATATATATATATATATATATATATATATATATATATAAGAATATACTGAATTATATATACAAAACAATAAATATAATAAATTATATATAATTAATTATATTACTTATATAATACGATAATTCTAGCATTGCATCTTTTTCACTCTTTCTGATTGTATCGCTCGTAGGCAATAATCTATCCCGTGGCTTGTTTGTTGAACTAGCGCGTGGATTTTTTTGATGATTTTTGCGGGGTGCGCGGGTGCAGTGCGCTAAGCCCCGCCCAGACACGCAAGGCCATCGGGGACACTAATCGCCTTAAAAGTTCCCCTAAACTAGCCCCTAAATTAAATTTCATTTTACCATCGTCAGAGCCCGTATTTCTAGTAGGTATATTTAGGTGGCATTTTAACATAACTGTCAGTGAAATAGAAACTGTCCCCTAACAGCCCCCTAACCATTGTTAGGGGATCCCTTAAACTTAGGTGACGTTGGTGAAATCGGCCATAATAGTTACAAATATTTATTTATGTATATGTATATTTATGTTTATGTAGCTTATTTGTATATTGATTGTTTTTCTTGATTTGAAGAATTGATTTGAGATGTTTTTCCTCTATAACGACAAAATAAAAACATGCAATGAAATTATAAAATTGCTGGTGCATAATATTTAATTTTCGCATACCACACAAAAGTGATCATTCAAGGTAAATAATTAAGCAATAAGCAAGCAAACATAAATAGCACGTCTAGTCGTATAGCGGAATAAGATGATGTAACAAATAATATATACTAATATGATTAGCCTGACTTTGAGTGAAAACGACATGTATAGGTATATGTATGTATATGTAAAATAATATATACTATATATAGGTAACCTCTTTATTTATTTTTTTCATTTGTATTAATGTGCTTTAATCTCTGAAACAAGCAGTGAGATTTAAAAATTCTATCTATATTTCAGTTTATTTATTGAAAAGGTTCAATTCACTCGTAAAAGCGTTACGAGCGAGCTATGTATGAAACCACTCTAGGCAAAATATAGTTCTCATATATGAATTTATTCGGTAAGGTTCCCGTGTCACCTATTATATATAATACACTACTGCTTGCATCTCATAAATACCAATCAAAGCGATGCAAAGCAAATCTAATATATTTCGATACGTAAAATACGTATTTAGCTATTAGATATTCATATCTTAAAATATTGTCGGCTTCGAAAATATCAGATTAGGTATCTATTCTAAATGAAAAACCCTGTTTAGTTATTTTTTCATTTAAGTGCCTGGAAGTCGGTTTTTTTAAGTTTTTATTTTTCCATTTTTAGTGTAGACATAATAAGCAGGTAATTTGTAAGAAGAAAGTTTTTTAATAACATATTGGACTAAACAATTTATTTAAAAAATATATTTATTGTTGATTTTTTAAAAAACCGCTCGACCGATTTCGATAAAATTTATATGGGACCACCTGGGAAGTATACCCTTTGCAACAAAAAAAATCCAAATCGGTTCAGGCGTCTTCGAGTAATCGGTGAACATATATAAAAAAAAAGAAAAAAAAGATTCCGACGAATTGATAACCTCCTCCTTTTTGGAAGTCGGTTAATTAAGAATTATTATAAAATCAGCACTTAAAGAACTTTATATATTTGTTGTATTTTGTGTATGCGATATTATAATTAGTGTAAAAATTTTACGTTTTATTTTGGAACTCCAAAAACCGAATGACAAAAATTACTGTATTTTAACTAACTAAACATATGATTTGATAAATAAATGATTGTATGAAGAGACATAAATATATGGTAAATGTCTATCTTTTAACTTTGTCTGTAGGAGTATTATACCTTAGGGTCTGAAAGGGTTGGTGAATTAACCGCTTTATCTAGCGCGCTTAGCATTCTAATGTCTCATATACTTACTATGCTGTAATTTCATAAGTGTATATGACAAGCGTTGGTTTAATATGAATATTCAAATTTGCTTAGGCCATGATTAATATTAGCACATTTTAAATTTTTAGTTAATATTTTACTTCTAATAAATATATGGTCAAAATTTGAAACTTTTGTGGTCACTGAAAATATTATTACATATTATATAAAACGACATATTATGTGTGTAAAGAGATATAGTGTTATCTAAAGTGCCAAGGTTATACACGTGACCATGGCGTTTGTTACAGTACTGAAATTTTGGAAACTCTCAAAAGTAAGTGAAAAACATGGTAAATATCCCATTTTACATCACAATACTATAATTTGAGAGTATAGACAGGGTGTCTTTTAAAAAAGATTAGAATTTGTGCTATGCTAAAATTAAACTTAATTGTAAATTTCGAAATGCAAATATTTACATTTCGTGCCTAAAACAGAAGATACACAGAGCGGTGTGCTCAGATTTGGTACAAGAGAACCATAGCATAATGTATGCAGCAGCTGTTCATATAATACGCAATTTTACTTGAGGTACAAGAGAATATTTTTAAATTTATGTTTTCTAAGTAATATATGTATGTAACAAAGAGTAGGTAATGTGGTAAATACTAAATTAGCAAATCTTGTGGGTATTATAATTTCGAGTATCTCGGAAACGGCTCTAACGGATTGGATAAAATTTTGTATTTAGATAAGGTTTTGCTTTTTAAGTTTATCTATGTAGGTGTCTTTTCTAAAAAACGAAATTTTTATATCTTAGCTAGGCTACTAGCGACTCACCTTGCTTCGCTCGGGTTCGTCCCTAGGTTGCTTCCCCATACAAACTTTCATCCCTATTTTCACCCCCTTAAGGGATGATTGATTGATGAAGAGATGATAAGGGATAAAAAGTATCCTATGTCCTTCTCAGGGTCTCAAAATATCTTCTTACCAAATTTCATCTAAATCGGTTCAAAATAGTTTGAGACCCTGGGAAACTTTTATCACGGAAAGCATCCCTTAAGGGAGTGAAAATGGGGATGAAAGTTTGTTTGGGGATTGGGGAATCAAGCTACGAACTCGAGTTAGAACCCGAGCGAAGCGAGGGTGAGTCGCTAGTTATAAAATAAAATTAAATCAATAGGATGATCTATTATCAAGAGGATAAACGTTTTCAATTAAAACTAACATGCACTCAGGCTAAACTATTTAGTGGGCCTACAAGCATATTTGAAATCTATTTATAGTAGAGTACTATTGAACTGAGTGCCCGATAAAAAGTCAATCAAATGATAAGAGTGAGTGTTTTATAACAAAAATACCTACTTTCACCTATTAAAATTAAACTCGAATGTAAATGATGATAGTTGTTATACGTAAAGACTTATTGACGTTAATTTGACCTTTGATAAAAATATCTTTTAAATTTTATCTAAGTATAAATAAATAATAACCAAACTTACATCATAATATATTACAAAACAAAGTCCCCTCCCCCGCCACGTCTATCTGTCTGTCTGAACGCGATAAACTCGAAATTGGCCAAACGGGTTTATTATACGGTTTTCACCAAAGGATGGAGTGATTCATAAAGAAATTTTAGATGTATAATCAATTAAGGTTTTGTGTAAATTGGTTGAAATATGACAATAATCGTTGAAGATGTCGGATAAATCTGAGCCGACTGGGGGCTTTAAATTTTAAATTACATGTTGTAATATTAAATTGAAAATAATGTATTACAAAATTATTCGTCTTAAAAAGATCTATTAAATTGTAGCAAACCTATATTACGTACCTAGGGAAGCACCCGAGCGAAACGAGGGAAAGTGATTAGTATTATTTTAAAATACAATACGACATGAATATTATAACCATGATATTTTTTTACCGATAAGACTAAATCTCTTCAATAGCTACTAAACAAATTAAAAAAAATCAGTTCACAACAGCAGAGAAAAATATAATTTTGTCTATGGGTATTAACGTTTTGTCTTTGCCTACTTATATATAGATAATAGTGGCCTGATTATTCAATTTTAAGGGGTTGATTTCTTTTGATATTTATACGGGAATAACCTTTTGATATATTAAAGTAATAATTATCCAAATCGATCCACTATTGACATAGATATTTTCATACCATAAAAAAAATATCTTATAAATTGAAGAACCTTTTTTTTTGTAGTTGATCAAAGAGGTTATATTAAAACCAACATGCCAATATTAACAACTGAAGTACATTTTCTTGTGTGAACAAAACAATAAAGGTAATAAGCACTATAAATCATCCAATACACCTTACATTACAGATACGCTTAGCATCGCACGTCTGGAGCATGATACGAATAGCAAGTAGGTAATAAGCGGCATTCAGTTAAATTAATTCCAATCTATTAGTCAAACAAGTTCCACCGAGTTCCTCATCTCGTCTCATGTAATAACCATTCCTATCTCCCATTCAATATATTACTTCATACTTGTGTATGAATTCGCCTGTTTAATTCTCAACATGTTTGGTTGGTTACGAAACTTTGTACGGTCAATGTACGGATGAAATTGTTGATATTTTGTTTTTATTTGATCTGTGGGAAGTTATCAAACCGAATTATATTCTCGTAACGACAGTTTATATTGATAAAAAGTAATGTTTTTCAAGTTTTTATAAGGTCATAAACATTATCTTGACAACGTTAAAGTTACGAAATAGAGAAAGTCAACTCTTGATGAAATTACAATCGGTTAAATTAAAAAGGTAATAAGACCAACCTTAAAGGTTGTATGATTTATATAACTTTTAGTGACGACAGCATAAATATTCCATACTAGCGGCTCACCCTTGCTTCGCTCGGGTTCACCTCTAGAAAACAGATCTGTCTATCTTACGGGAACCGTACATTTTCTCGGGATAAAAAGTAGCCTTTGTGTTATTGTTGTATGAGCTATATTATTATAAAGTTTCATTAAAATCCATTAAGTAGTTTTTGCGTGAAAAAGTAACAAACATCCATACTATGTCTATACATCCAGACATTCTCAACTTGCCTGGAAGAGATCGCTGTTTTAGCGATAAGGCTCTTGTACATCTATCTATCTATCGATCTATTCTGTATTTATTTATTTTATTTTGTTCTTGGTGTACAATAAAGAGTTTATTATTATTATTATTAAACTTTCGCATTTGTAATATTAATAGACCTTAAATTAGTTTTAGTATATTTTCGATACATAAAAAGATTCGCTACATTAAATTATTTATATGCGCAACGAATATAAATGTCTTGTAATGTTTTAATTTGGGTAAAATACATACCGTCAGGTTCATCGTCGGTCCTGTACTCTTGGAATACTACGAAATCCTGGTTGGGTATTTTGGAAGCTACATACATATCCTCAGGGTCCACTGGAACAAAGTCCGCCTGTCTTTGCTGCACGAATGACAGACATTCCATCCTAAAATTTAATTAAGCTGTAAACTAGACGTCTCTATGTTAAAATTAACTTGAATATATTACTTTAGGAATAAATATAATTTGTCCTATTACTTGCACGTAACAGTGACTTCGTAACAAATTGAACTATTAAGGTAATACACAATAATTTATTAATAAATTCTACATAATATTATATTTATGGGCAAAAAGACTTATGTTCACAACATAACATTTTGGCTTAGTGCTTAAAAAGTTAATCAAAATCTAGGCCTCCAAGATAGATGTGGTCGAATTATTAATATTTTTTGAATAAAAACTGTTTGGTATTTATGGTAAGTATCTCGCCTAGTACACTTTGTTTTGGCTTTGAATAAATGTGCTTAGTAATTTTTACACAAAAGTTTTCATTTAAAAATATATTCTTACAATATTATTATATTGCGAATATTTTAAAAGAAATAGAGTAAAGAAGGAAGTTATAAATTTTGCTCTATCTCATCCAATTTAGATAAATTGAGGATTGAACGTGATCAAGATCAAGTTCATTCAAGGCTTTGCGAAATTGGACGAATAATTTTCCTCCCAAAGGAGCTGAAGTCAATGCATTTCCTTCGACTTATTACATAATCTTTAAATTTTATGATGAAAATTATTAAATATTAAATAATTCATTTATCAAAACTCAAATTTGAAAAAATGTTTTGATATCGGTTACTTATTTTTTAATTTTAAAATTTATCAAAAAGATATTTTTTTTATGTCTTTCATTTTCATTGAGTTACAAGCTAAGCTTTGTAAATATATAACAATTGCTGGTTCTTATCTTTCAATATTCCCATACAATTGATTAGGACGTTCGGAAGCCTCTAAGGACAGATTGTAAGATAAAGTGAGATTTATTTCCTACCATCATTGCAGAATATGCGAATGTTTTATGTATGACATTGACTGAAAGGCATTTTAGTCCTTATTGTTCTTTATATAAAGTCTTTATTGTTATAAAGATAAAAGTTTTACGTGCTACGTTACCACATTCGGAGCACGTAGGTTTATAGGTGGAATAAAAATGGCATACGAGTATTGGTCGCGACAATGCGAATATTGTTCCTTGTTGCGGTTAATGTTTTTGTTTTATATTAAAATGTCTAAAATATAAAGGGATTTTTGCTACTGAAATTATATAAATATTTAAGTATATATTTAAAGTTTTTATTATGTATATGGTATATTAAAAATTAAATGTTAACTTCCGTTACGTTAAATGTTCTTTTTAGAATTCATGTGTCAATATTTTGAAATTATAACAAATAAAAACTTGATTTGGTTATTTTTAATGAATATTATGTATCCCTATAAATAAATCACAGTAAGAACTGCTCAATCATCGATAAGTCATTATTAATAATAAAAAAATGTTAGTAACTAATAAATATTTAGTAACATTATAAATAAATTAACTTCAGTTACAGATTAGTAAGAATTAATAGCCATTATTAAGAATACAACGTTGTAAAAACAGAAAAATCTAATCTCATGATTGTTTTAACGTGAAATATATTATTTTAGATATGCATATTTTATACTAAATCAATAAAATGAGAAGATATACAAAACTCAATTACCGCATTTGGGACGAAACTAATGGATAACGTCAGGAATAAAGTGCGTCAAATCTTAAAGGTAATACAATTAGTGGTTACTGGGCACCCAATAAATGTCACAATGATAAATTGTATTAACAGACTAACTTTGTTTTAACTTCGTTATTTAAATGGATTTCTTGGCTTGACCAAAATTTTTTTTCACGCGCGAAAATAATAAATCTTTTCGCTATAAAGATATTTTATAAAATTTAATATTAAAATAGATATTTCTTAAAAATAATATTTTATATTTGTAATTAAATAGGTAAATGTAATGTTGTCTTACCTATCCCTCGCCGGAATACATTCCAAAACAGCCTTGCTCTTTGTAGGTACTTCAAGCATAGCCTCGCAGGCCTTCAAATATGGTGCCGGCACGCATATTTTGTCTAAAAACGGTGAATTTATAAATAATATTGCAAAGATACATTGTGAATACCAGTAAAATTGTCACGTCTTAAAGCTATATAAAAATTGTGTTTTATTATTTTGACTTATTTATCTAAAATATCGCCATGTTTAATTAAAAAAAAAAAAACATATAAATTTACGCGCCAAAATTTCATGCTTAAGTATAAAAAAATACAGCCACATCAAAAGTGTTAACACAATATTATTAAAAAAAAACTTATCATAACATACATGTAGATTTGCAAGAGACATTTACACTGATCAAAGCTATCAAAACTATTATGTATTTCAAAGTCATGGTCAGGCGGGCGACCATGCGCGAATGTAAACACGACTGGACGTATAATTCACAGCTTCATTTATATATTCACGTAGTTGTGCTATCTTATTGTACCTAACTGCAAGTATGAGTATATATATTTAGTCCATTCGAAACTTTAATAAACAATTGAATGTTATTTCAGCAAAATTATTTTTGAGCTTAGATTATTTATATTACTAATCTAAGTTTTTGAGTATTGATATTAAAGGCATAAAGCATGCAAAAAGTAATAGATTTGCATGTTATCTAAAATTTTCTAAAATTAAAATGATACATATAAGTATCATGAATTCAGTATACTTCATACCGGCATTGGATATTAAATTCAATTATTTAAGCAACTTTACTCATAAAAATCTTAAAAGTAAAATATACTTGGATAATTTAAATTCTTAGATATTTTTTTATTTAGTTATAAGTATATCTTATCTTAATATATATGACACCAACAAATAAAATTGGCGTTTTTACAATATTTTAGCAAAAATTGCCACATACTACCTATATAGCTCTATAATAAGGTAAAATACAAATATAATATTCAAAGTTTTCTAATGAATGTTACTGTTTTTTTTCGTACAACTATTATGAAATATTGTTTATAATGAAATAAATTGTTATCGGCAATCGAGAAATTATAATAAAAAAATGCGTGCAACATTAATGTATTATAAAATACCTCACACCTTTATTAATTAACGGTATTATAAAAAACCAAAGAAATTCAAAATGGCGGACACTTGTCAAAACATATGTAAATTACATAAAACAATATGTTGTTTTAAAATATCATCTGCTTAATAAAAAATATTTTATTTTGTGTAAAAATGGATTGGATTCACTGTAATAATTGTTTTATTCAGTTGGAACCGGGGATAGCTCTACATTTAACATCTTGTGGACATATGTTTTGTAACAATTGTCTCAATAATGGTATGTTTTGTTTCACTTAATCAATGAATATATGGCATTTAATAATGTCCATATTATAATATCGACAGTTTCAACTTTGCATTAACTACAAATACGTAATATATTTTAGGTATTAAAGAAGGCACTTGCTTAGTCTGTCGGGCGCCGTGCTCCATTATGAAACTTGTTCCAGATGTAAGTTTACTTTTAAAGCAACATTTAATGAAGTTTTAAGAATAAAAGTCTATACTTTTATTTTGCAGATGAACCAAGAAGTCCAAGATTATTTTACAGACCCAGAAGAATTAATTAAAAAGAGCTGCGAAGTTTTACAGTTTCAGAAGCAGCATAGAAGGCGATTACTCTCTTACTTATTGCAGTCGGTAAAGCTATTTGTATTTTTTATGACTTTTCATATAATTTCGCATAATTTTTAACATATAAGTACTGTAAGATTATGACTTGATAATTGACTAAAACTATGGGAATTTTTAAATAAAATGACAATGATGCAGTAGATACGTTGGCTTTTTGTTGTCGCTTAAAAACAAATGTTAGATGCTAATATGCTCGAATATTTTTACTATTAAATATGCAATACACGAAAACTATACTAATATTTAATTACAAATATCTGTATTAAGAAGAAAATAACGAATTAACTTGAAGTCTTAATTACGTAACAAGATCTAAGTGATAAATACACTTAGCCGTTCGCTTTGACAATTACAAAACGATACCAAGGGACTTTTACTCTGTGACATTTAACCCGTAAATGGTAGCTTTGCCAATTAACTATATCCTCTTTAATTTAGCTAGACATTGACATTCGGCCAATTTAGCTATCAACTAACGTTAAGGAACAATTGAGTTTGTCTGAGCGATGGAAAAACCCAAGGATTTTATCACAAATTTGTACAATATGTACTTATTATTTTTATAATAAATTTAAAATATTATTGGTAGCTATGTAAAATAAGACGTTATTATAAATTATAAAACCTTAACTGATTCTTAGCTAAGTTTTAAGGATTTTGATTGACCTACATAGAATAAAAGTCCATTTTACCATTGTCAAGACTATTTTAGACTAAAAGTCAGAATATTTTTCTAAAAAAGTTTTTGTAAAGTGATCTACTAAAAATATTTTTGGTGAACATTCCCTACTCTTACCTATAGTTTTATTATGATAATATATAAAATGAGTTGTATGCAAAATTTATTATATCTAAATAACATAACATATCGCTGACAAACTCATTAATTGTGCAGGTGGCCTCCAAAACTTAATTAACTTCAACTCATTAACACCCTACCTTTAATCTTTCGGGCTCTTTTCAAATGTCCGACCTTATTAAATTCCTTCATGCAAAAGAAAATGTTTCTGCGCAATTTGCTTAGACTTGATGGGCAGGCATTTGTTTCCGTGATATTATTTTACACTGTAAAGAGGGCAAAAATTTGACAACCCTTCAAAATGATGCGAATTTATGGAGTTAATTATAGTGAATATTTAAAGTGTTATTTATGTAACAAAATTATAATGTGGTAAAACATATATTTTAGAGATTCTTACAATAAAAAAGCTAAATCAACTTTCAAATAACTTTAATGAAATTGTTGCCATATGCCATAAAAGAGTATTTTTTCGTAAAATACAGATGGAGATATTCTTGCGGTAAATTCTCACATAGTAAAAAGTTTTTAAAATGATTCACAATTGTCACAAATATAACATCAATATTGACATTAAAAAGATTAAACAAAAATTATGTTTCTAAGCCAAGGGTAGTTTCTAATATTATTGCCTGAATACCAATGAAAGGGACGGGATTTTTATAGCGCATTTTAGGCTATACGTAGGTTTCGCTTCAATTCATCTAGTAAATCTATAATACGGCTTGAGTTCGTTTTACGTAAATAAGTATGTAAATTAATGTGCATGCATACTAATAAAATTTCCTCACATACATAAATGAGCTTAGTTACGCCGATTTTAGGTACATACATATATCAAGCAACTGATTTTTATCTATAAATATAATAAAATTCTAATAAGCCGAATCTGTACATAAAATATTTTTTGGAAAATCTTATTGAAATAAACATTATTAACGATACAGATGCCGAATCTATAGTTTTTAGAATTTTTGTCTGTCTGTCTGTTACCAGATCACAGAAAAACCACTGGAGGGATTTTAATGAAATTTGGTATGGTGATAGCTGGTTATCCGGGTCAACATATAGGATACTTTTTACCGCGGAAAAATATCTCATTTCTAAGAAAAAATACAAAAACTGCGATGTAAGAGTATACTAATATGTAAAACCTAAGAATTTGATTTTTGATCATCTGAACGCGGGCGGAGCCGCGGGCAATGCTAGTTATATATAATACACAATCCTATCATCAACATTATAATAGATATTAATTAAATATTTTACCTTCAGACGAAGAAATTTTACGCAGCTAGAAGCGAATTAAAACGGATCACTGAAATATGTCAAAAGCAACATAAACAGCTGAAGGAATATCAAAAAATTGTTCAAAATTTAGAAGCACAGATAAATGAGCCCAGTAAGTAAACTTAATAATAATATTTTATTATTTTTTTTCACCAAAAAGCGTATTTGCTTGTATATGCTTATCCTAATTGGGACATTATATTAGTTTTTAGTAGAAAAAGTTACTAAAGGACTCTTGTAGGGTTGTTAGAGCATAAGCAAAATAAGGTCGAGTCTCGAATAATAATGTATGTGATCGTTATGTTTCATTACAATCAAAAAATATAGATAACAAAAAAAATTATGTTAGATGTTTATTTAATGGTTAGTCAGTACATTTTATTACCTATAGAAAGGTATAATTTTATTTAAACGTTATTTATATAATTAAATTTAAATTTATATAAAGCTATCGGTTCACCCTCGCTTCGCTAAAGTTCGCCTCTAGAGAAACATAAACAAATCAATCCTATGGGAATCGTACATTTTTTTTCGGGATAAAAAGTAGCCTATGTGTTATTCGGAAAAATGAGCTAATTTATTGTAAAGTTTTATTAAAATCCATTCAGTAGTTTTTGCCTGAAAGAGTAACAACCATCCATACATCTATACATCCAGACATTCATACATCCTCACAAACTTTCGCATTTATAATATTAGTATCGGTAAATATTGTGAAATGTAATTTAATAAAATAGAACCGTAAATTTTAGCTAGTTGATTATATTTGGTATTACAATTATTAACAAAATACCTACAAAATCTCCAAGACACAAAAGGGTAACAGGGCTATAAATTATGTGAATAAATCTCTTAATTATTGTTACATTGTTAACGGTAAGATAATATCTTTCAAGAGAGAAAACGACAGGGCCTTTTGTAATCTATATTAATATTATAAATGCGAAAGTTTGGGTGGATGTATGGTTGTATGGATGTCTAGATGTATAGTTGTATGTATGTTACTCTTTCACGCAAAAACTACTGAAAGGGTTTTAATGAAACTTTACAATAATATAACTCTTACATCAGAATAACGCATAGACTACGTTTTATCCCGAAAAATGTTAGATTCTCGTCCGATAGATTTGTTTTTTTCCTATAGATTTTTTTTTATATGCTAATATAATATAAACCCTTATAAAATCTTATTTATCTTACTATGAATATAAGTAGAATCTCTTAGTGACATCTCATTGTTTTATTGATCTTATATGTATCTTGCTTAATTAATATTATAGTTAATTGCTTTAGGTCGTAAATTTTAAAGCACTTAGTTTTACTTGCCAAGTTTCCCTTTCGCATTTTATTAATTTCCAGCATCCGTAGTTTCATATTTTATTATTCTTTGCGCTTAGCTGTTTTTAAGCTATGGGGCTAGTTAACTTTTAGTTGTTTTATTTTGTAATATTAGTTTATAACTCTTAAAGAATTTTCAGCAGCTTCGAACTAAATAATTGGTGATTTTATATTCCTCAGAGAACTCTTAATGTTGTCGGTCTTCTCTCCTAATGTTTTCTCACCCATTTAGGTGCCTTTCCGTATTTAGACTTTGATAGCGTGAAGTAGGCAATAAATAATGCCCATATCCTTGGACATATTTGTAACCCTCGAATAGATTTCAAGTAGTTTCTTTTTCCATACAGAAGAAAAATAATAAAACAACCCAGTTTTTTATAAGCAATAATAAGAAGGCATGGACTTAATAAATGATCATAAACTCTTACGTACAACGTGTCACTTTAAAGTAAGAACCTGATGAACGATTATTTTTTCTAAAATTCATTAAAATGTCAAAGAAAAATTGTTAGTAATTTTTAACTGTGACTAAAATATAACGTATAGTATAATAACATCATACTAAAGCTCTATTCAGGCATTATTTTGCCGATTATTTATCGTACACCCACAAGTGTCCTGTCCAAATGACTAAAGAATTTTCCTCTAAAGTACGTAAAAGCGGGTAATATCGCGAATATTTCTGAAAGTAACAGATTACCAAAGGAGTGTCATTTTGTGTTAAGCCGTTCCGCTGTAATATTTTTTAGTTTTATTTTAATGACTTGGTTTCAACGTAATTAGGGTAAAAATTATAAATATATATTAATTTTTTTCAGACTTTAAAATGTTTATGTCATAAATTATGAATATTAATCTAAATACTTAAAGCGTATGTTCTTTGTTACTAATTAATAGAAAGCGAAAGTCTCGTTACAATTGCCTTGTATTCTTTCTATCTAATATTATCTAATCCACTATCAAGGGAAAATCCTTGTTTCCCAGCATAAAGTAGCCTGTACATACCATATATTATCATGCGAATCGTCATAGACCACCCGCAAACTGACGGGTGCAAACAGACAGATAGACAAAAATGATTGGCATTTCGGCTTTAGTATCGTAAATATTATATGTTATATATATATTATATATATAGTATATATATATATATATATATATATATATATATATATATATATATTATATGTTATATATATATAGTATATATATATATATATATATATATATATATATATATATATATATATATATATATATATATATATATATATATATAAGCTCATCATAGGGTAGCTTTGAATTTTTGAAAACCACCAATTTTATTTCATTGTATGAGTGTAAATAAGGGAGTATAATAAAAACATATTTTGTGTACCTATTTAATAATTTTAAACATTATTTCCATCCTAAAAATATGAAATATGCATAATTCTTGATATCAATTGTTTTAATTATCTAAAATGGCATCACTTTCTGAATAAACGACCTCATGGCCGACAGTAATCTGCCCCTCATCTTTATTCAGGGAATGTCGCATGTCACCAAAAACCGGGGTCGTCCTTTAAATATGCAACGCTATTTAATTAGGATTCCTAATAAATGGTATATTTTAACATTTTAATATGCTTAGGCGTTTTTGATATACCTGCAAAAATGTAAACTGAAGAATTCTTCTGTTATGAAAAATTTGAACAATTCATAAGAGGAATATATTATTGTCTTTGCGAATATTATAGATCCCAATGATTTTAATAAATAAACTTTTTATGTCATTCTTCTAATAATTTTAAGTTAAGAAAGTAAAAAAATATTTTAAGCTTTAGAACAATTGCAATGTCTTTGCAAACGAATCTAATGATTCCACTATCGAAGCTTTTGTTACAGTTCATCAGATCAGTTTGTTTGTACTAAATTATTATTGTATAATCCACGCAAATTAAGCAACTAACCTAAAATGGCGTCTAGGTACTTGCAGTTTGACAGATGATAAGGCCAGCAATATTCTATTAACAATAGTGTGCAAGTGAGACAGCAGTATCAGCGCTGCCATTTTAGAATTGTTTCTTTATTGGCGCGAATTATATTGTCATTGTTCTTAGTCGTTATGATGGTTCAAAAATAAAAGTAGAAAAAACCGAATTCCTATAGTAAATAGTTCATAGAAATTTACACCGGTGAGCCTTTAATAAGAGATTTAGTGTATACTAGCATTGCCCGCGACTCCGCCCGCGTTCAGATGACCAAAAACCAAGTTCTTAGGTTTTACAAATTACTATACTCTTACTTTGCAGTTTTTGCATTTTTTCTCAGAAATGAGATATTTTACCGCGGTAAAAAGTATCCTATATTTTGACCAGGATAACCAGCTATCACCATACCAAATTTCATCAAAATCTCTCCAGTGGTTTTTCTGTGATGCGGTAACAGACAGACAGACAAAAATTCAAAAAACTATAGATTCGGTCTCTGTATCGATAGTAATGACTATTTAAATAAGATTTTCCAAAAAATATTTAATGTACAGATTCGGCTTAGTTACAATTTTATTATATGTATAGATGTATAGTTATTTTTTCATTATCTTTATATTCTGTGCTTAGTTTTGACAATGTTTGCTTTTAATTGGAATATGTATATACATATAATAACTTGAGTTAGTTAATATTTAGTTTTTAAGCAGCTTACATAAAGTAGTTTGGGGAGTAAACGTAATCCTTTATAACGGATGCTATTAAAGTTATTAAATAACTTTGTTAATTAAAGGATTTATATAACTAATCATAATTATGTTCTCAAACATGGAACAGCTATAGGATGTAGACGTTATTTTCTTTTTTGAAGATATTTAAAGTCAGTTGACTCGAAATCGGTTGTTCTAACAATCTGCTTGCTAGTTAGTTTATTAATTACTTGTAATAATAATTATAATTTTATTTGTGTTGCCCATCTCCTTGTTGAAGAGCTGATTACTTATGAATCGGCAGCCGTAACTTCACATCTTCTTTTTTGTTATTCTTCCTGTAGTGGTAAAAACTTATTTCCTTCCGTTTTCTAAGACTGAAAGTGAGGGATAATCAAGATTTCTAAGCATCCAAATTAGTTGGGATTTGACAAAGTTTTCAATGGTTAATATGAGTTTTACTTTTTGCAACGTTTTGATTACGCTTGCGCTATCGGTTTCAGATTTTATGATTTGGTTCTAAAATGCAAAAAATATATAAATCTCAAATTTTAATCTATAATTGTATACAGATTAAGTCAAGATCAAAGTAAAGATTTTTAATAGTGCCCGGAGTAAATATTAATATTGGTTTAGAAACTTGTTAGTTTCAATGTTGAAATGAACCGCAACGTTATGGATTCACTATAATTCAGAAGTCCTAAAGTAGAGCACGGAATATGATTCTAATTTATTATTAGTCACAGCTATATATTTAATGTATAACACTGGTGTAACAAGTCATATTTTTTTACATATTTAACTGTCCATGTATTCTGATATTTGTAAATGAAGAAATAATAATAATGATTACACTTCCATCAAAATATCTGATTACAGTTAAAAATAGCTTCAATAGAGTATTCTAATTTATAGGTTCTGTTATTTTCCTGAATAAGAATCTTTGCTGAGTTATAATATTCATTTATTTAGTTATAATATTTAATTACAGTTATAATTTTCATTGGCGTTGATTAAATTTCCCTAAAGGCTGTTTTTGGAAAATAATACCCACTACTACGTAGATGGTTGTAATTGTTCTTGAGTTTGTTTTACTTGTAATATTTTTTTTAAATTATATAATTAATTTAAGAGAAGTCAGAATAATTACTGGCTTTTAGCTTTAGTGGGCGAGGAATAACAAAATTTTATTATGTCATTAACATAGGTACTAACTTTTTTTAACTGATCTTCCAGTTTTAGTCTTTTCAACGGAAAGTCGAAATGTAAAATTCAAAACACGCATTTCATATCAAAACGATCTTAAAACATGCAAGATATTTCAAGTTTTATTCTATAAATTTATTTTAGTTTCAGCGGATTTTTCAAGTAGGTATTTTAACTCTTGAAATTTTCGAGTTATTTTTAGATGGATTTTTTATAGAACAAACGTCACCATTCAGCGTGCCTATATCTCCGGGAAGTAATTTATCCCCAAGCTTCATTCAGACTACGCCTACGTACAAACGACCGGCTAAAAGCACTCCATATAATGTAAGTTTTTTTGTATAATTTATTATTACAGGGCCAATTTCTCAATCGTCAAAATAGTTAGTATAGTATACAACACACATCCATATTTTCTTAGATTTACGCGAATATTTGACATTTTAAATAAAACTATCTTAGTCTTTCCCGTGACCTTATTGCTGTAAAGCATTTGAAACCTGGTGAACTGAAAATTAAAATAAATCTGGGAAAATTCCCATTAAGTGTCCTTCTATCAGTATTACCGACTGTTGAATAAAACACTATTTATTATATAATATTCCCGCAAAAGTTATTATTTTTAAAAGGATATTAACGGGTAATAATTTATGTGGTTACATAAAAAATGTTTCCTTATATGTGTATCAGAAGATAGGTTCAGGAACCTCAATAAATCGATTAAGTTGATTTTACCGGAACTTTTGTTGTCGGATAAATAATTAGGGCGGGACGGGCATTCAAAAGGGACCCACACAACGAATATCATTAGCAGATTAACCTATTTTAACTTTTAGTAGCGGATTGAGGATTGACGGGTTACTTTTTATCCTAGAAAAATGTAGTAGTTCAGGATAAGAGTTTTTTTGTTTTTTTTTTCTTTTATGTTGGGGCATTAACACACAGCACTATGTATCTAGTTCCATGGTAAGCTACGAGGCTTGTGTTATAGATCCAGATAGTTGATACATCATACATATATGTAACTTTAAATACATACATATTATAAATATAAACACCCATGACTGGAGTACAAACATTCGTGCTCATCACACAAATGAATGCCCCCAGCGGGACTCGAATCCGCGATCGCTGGCACATCAAGTATGGTCACTACAGACTGAGCCAAACGTGTCGTCAAGCAGTTAGATTTTGAGTTTTTTAAACACAAGGTGTATTAAAGGGTAAAACAGATTGTTAATTTTATATTAAATACGATGATTCAAGTTCATAGTTCAACTATTAAAAGATTGTATGAACAATTTTTTATATATTTTATTGTTATATTCATATAAACACGTTCATGTGTTTACCAAAACATATTTAAAAAAAAAAAATACCCATTTTACATATATTTTAAAGTTGTTACCATAAATAAGGAAACTTCCGTTATCTTAAATTGTTTACAAACAGATAATTATATTTAGTTTATCTATCTATGGTTATTATTTGAGGGTATTCCCAATAATCAAATAAGTTTGATTAGTATCTATAAACAACATTAAATATTACTTCGATATATTGTAGCTAGCAATATCTTTCAGACCTTTGACACTGTAACATAAACAATTTTAACAAACGTTCGATAAAGCTACTTGTGCTTACATATTTGTAAACTGAGGAAAAAAATATATTTGTACTAAATATGTAGCGTATGATTGATCATCTCAAACAATTATACGCTTTTATGATGCAATTTTTCAATTATTTTATGAATTTTAAGTCTTATTGTATATAACATCAACATATTAAATGAATAATATAATAAAAACAGTGTATTCAAACTGAAATGTGCTTGACATTTTGTGGAAATTAAGTTAAACATAATGGTATAAAAAGAAGAAATAGTGAATTTTGATTATAAATGTAAAAATTAATTGTATGTTTAATAGCAACCGTATCAGTCGAACCTCGTGACCCCAGCGCGGATAATCAAGCACCGATCCAATCCCAATAGTCAGGTGAATATTTTATTATATCTACTATATGTATAAACCTACCATATGTATCACGATATAGTATAAAACAAAGTCGCTTCCCGCTGTCTGTCTGTGCCTATGTATGTTAGATCTTTAAAACTACGGATTTTGATGCGGTTTTTTTTAATGGATAGAGTGATTCAAGAAGAAGGTATATATACATGCATATTATAGTACAGAAAAGCCGAGAGATTAAAGATTTGTATTTCATACTAACAGGTTAAAACGTACCTAGGGACGAACCCGAGCGAAGAGAGTCGCTAGTCTACTATAATATATACATATACATATATATATATATATATATATATATATATATATATATATATATTAAAATAATATATATATTAAAATATATTTAACCCTGGTGAAATCGATAAATAGTAGCATACATTAAATCACGCTACTATTTTTGACTTTGACATTTATTTTGGCGGGCTCCGTCTTTATAATTCTTTAGCCTAAGTAAAAACCATTGAACAAAATATATAATTCATTCTGCCTTAGTGACAGTAAAAACGATTCTAAAATAAAATGACAGGACCTACTTGATTGTAGAATTGAATTTCTCTTATATACTGTCGTACTTTCAAACTTCATTACCTGTCTTTACAGAGAAAAAACTTTTAATATAAGACATTGTACAGAAGCTTAAACTATGCTTCGATGTCTGAATAGACTACTTATAACTTTAAATTTCCTTCGTGGCATACAAATTTTCTCACGATCTTATTTACAACGCCCGAGATGAATAACAAAAAACAACAAGAAAAGATCTCTCTTTTTATAAGGAACTTAAGCGGAACTTTAGTGAAATTGTTCTTTTGTATGAACAATAACAGCTTCACCACCAAATGGTTCATTTATACTTGGTATGAAACAAAATATAAAATATTAAACCGTGCTCTTCTAATGAGATGGCTTGTTATAATCTGCAATGAAACGTTAAAAGGAGGTTTCGAATTAATTAATTCATTTTTTTCCTCGATTCAAACAGTTTTCCCACTAAAGTTAATTATTACGTATTAATGAAATATACCACATTTATTTTATATGAAATTATTTTTTTGCTAATGACGTAGGTACGCTCGCTTCGTTCAGGTAGAGATCCCTATACTTTATTTATACATATTATACTAAAATTCTAAGTCGAATCTGTACATTAAATATGTTTTTAGAAAATCTTATTGAAATAGTCATTATTGTCGATACAGAGGTCGAATCTATAGTTTTTAAAATTTTTGTCTGTCTGTCTGCCTGGGAACGCACGAGAAAACTACTTGATGAAATTTGGTATTATATAGCTAGTTATCCGGGTCAACATTTGGGATACTTTTTACTGCGAGAAAATATCTCACCTCTGAGAAATCTCTGAGAAAAGAATTTAGGTATATAACATAGATACGTTTGAACGGTTAGTATGGAATAGATAGACTATATATTATATTACTTATTATATATTATATTACTTATTTATATATTATATTACTTTATAGCCTTCCTCAATAAACGGGCTATCTAATGCAAAAAGTTTTTTTTTTCAAATTGTATTAGTAGTTCCTGAGATTAGCGCGTTCAAACAAACAAACTTTGCCTGCTTATAAAATTAGTATAGATTTTTAATGAATAATTACAATTTCAGAGATCAAATGCGTCAAATAGAATAACGTCGACGGTGTCTACGCCCCCCACTCCCGACTCGGCCGGGTATTCCAAATTTTTAAAGAATCTCTAAGATTATACGGTATTCTTGACGCGTAGTGAATTATGCTTGCGTTGCTATGCGAATTGAGATTTAATATTTCGTATTAAAATGCCTGTTTACAACTTTCATGGGGTCAAAATCTATACATATAATAAAATTCTGAGTCAATTCTGTACATTAAATATTTTTTGGAAATTCTTATTGAAATTAGGTACTCATTATTATCGCTACAGAGGCCGACTCTATAGTTTTTAGATTTTTTGTCTGTCTGTCTGTCTATCTGTCCGTCTGCCGTCCGTCCGTCTTAAGACTTCCCTATCATCTCTCCTATCCAAAAATACCACCCACTCCGCCAGAGCGCGTCCCATATACTAAACATGTTTTATACGAGCAATTGAACGCGAGCGTAGCCGCGGAGTATTACTAGTATTGAATAAAAATATCTACAATAACATTTTTCATTTTTAAATCAATATCCAAAAAGGACCCTTCGTTCCGCTTTAATTTAAAAGCCGGTGTCATATTACATTTTTACGGTGTAATAACTTTGTTCAAACGCATACAAACAGTAAGCTATGTAATGTTAGGGAATTATAAACCTTATTACGTATCGTTATATTTTTCAACCTTATTGAAATTATGATGTTAATTTTAACGGTATGACAATATTATGTCAATATATTATGTTTTAACGGTTAGTATGGATATCCTACAGGAACTGTACATATTTCTAGGATAAAATATAACCTATGTGCTATTCTAGACTATAATCTATCTCTGTGCTGAATTTCATCCAGATCAGTTCAGCCGTTCTGGGGTGATTGAAAAAAAAAACATCCATCCAAACACCTAAACTTTCATATTTATATGTAAATTTATATGTACATAAATTATTATATATACAAAACAATATACGAGTGTATACGAGTGTTAAATATAAGTGTTAATAGTTATATTATGTAACATGCAAATTAAAAAATCGATACCAAAATTATTTTTAGTTTCCTATTCCTATACAATAACGATAACGATTCTTTAAAAGTCGATAGCGAGTTGTTTAATTTATACAATGTACAATTAAAACCCAAATAAATTATATTTTTAAATAACTTCAATAAAGCCATTAGACATTAAATGGAGATTCTATTTACTGTGCAAATATTATCGTTAAATTCTTTTAATATATAATTAAGAGCGGCATAATTTCTGAATGGATGTTTTCCTCAATTTTTACGAGTGGTAATTAAAAATGGAGATTGGAAATGGCAATAAAGTATGAAAAGAAATAAAGTCACTTATAAATTACGTTTCATTTGATGTTTTAAATTAAGTCCGCCGAGTATTTAAAGGCGGCTTCTATATAATAATTAATGTTTGTATATTCTTTTTAATTTTTATGCAAAAAATTTGCTATTTCTGACTTGGAAATTGGAAGTGATTTGGCTAGTTTAGTAGTTATTTAGAGATGCAAGCACATATTTATGCTACTATTTTTCTAATCTATGCAGTACCTACTGTCTGTCTGTGATCGCATCACGAGAAAACCACTGGACAGATTTTGATGAAATTTGGTATCATGATAGCTGGTTATCCGGGTCAACATATAGGATACTTTTTACTGCGGAAAAATATCTCATCTCTGAGAAATCTATACTAAACGTTAAACGTAGTTCATTATTATAATGAAAAATCCTTTTTTGAAATCTAGCAAAAATTAAACACCCATGACTATTCTAATGTATGTTTTTTATATTCTCATTGTAATTTGAAAAATACTGTCTATCTACCGGTTGCGTTCCTTTTTCATGCTTAAACCGCTGAACAGATTTTGATGAAATTTGGCAAGGGCATAGATTGTATCCTGAGGACATAGTATATAGTATATTAGGGTACATAGTATACTAGGGTGCATGCGAGCGAAGTCACAGGCAAAAAACTAGCTTTTAGTAAAAACACATGTTTTCTTTTTATTTCAGATCTGTTTATAGTCAATCCAGCATTGAATCTGGATATTTGTCTAATCATTCTATGAAGTCGCCGGCTTTTGTATATTGCAATGGTTACGCTAAGAAGTGTTCTCTAAAAAAACGCAACAAAATGCATTTTAGTTAAATTTTAAGTTTCAATTTCTTTTTTTTGCATGTAGTTACATAATTCGTTTTAATTAAATATTTTATGAAATTAATTTATTTTTTTATTTATAGTGCCCTATTAATTATCTATTTAAATATCTATTTAAATAATATATTACGACTGTTTAGACATTAGATATTGTTTTACTGGAATATTCAGACAAATTTTCCCCTTTTTAGGGTTCCATATCCGAAGGAAGCCAACGGAACCTCATTACTAAGCCTCCGCTGTCCGTCCGTCAGTCCGTCGCGTCTGTCTGAGGGGTGTATCTTTTGAACCGTAATAGGTAGAGAGTTAAAATTTTCACAAAGTATATATTTCTATTGCTGCTATAACAACAACTAATAAAAAAATATAAATACAAGAAATATTTTTTTAACGTTCGTAATCGATCATCGAAGTTAATATACTACATACATAGAGTTAAAGTCATATTAATAAAAAGTACATGTATGATGTACTTCGTGTGCGAGTTTGACTCGCACTTGATCGATTTTATGATTTTTTATTTGTTAAAAGACGGTTAAAATATTTAATTGTAGAATTCGAACCAAATAATCGTTGTTTCTTTTTTATGTCAAGGTAAAAGTTCAATACATTTATTAAAATGGACGAATCGTTAAAAAGTTTTCCAAAACCATAAAACTTTTAGGGACAAACTTCATTCATTAAAAGTTAAGATTACAATCCAAAAAGAAACAAAACAAGAATAACGTTCCTTTATCTTTATTTTCGTAGTGTAATACTGTAGGATAATATTTTTTTCTAAGTCTAATGTATAGGAAGTATGCCCTTATTCTGTTGATATCCACCACTCGCTTCCTGGTGCCCGTGTACGGCATGAGCTCCCAAGTTGTTGAACTTTTCTAATAACTCCGTGCCCTCTTGGAAGCCCTTTTGTAGGAACTCTCCCTGAAATTGAAATTATAAACATTTTTCAATCTTATTTATAATCTATGTTTGTTGTATTTTAATTTATTAATGTCCCTAAATAACTTTGCATGCAAGTCGCGATAAAATTTTTTTTCGTCGACTTAAGTACATTGTCAACTCTGTATCAACAAAAAGTCCTTTTATCATCTTGTACATAATATAATAAAATTCTAACGAAGTCGAATCTGTGTATTTTATATTTTTTGTAAAATCTTATTGAAATAGTCATTATTATCGATACAGAGGCGAATCTATATTTTTAGATTTTTGTCTGTCTATCGGTCTGTCTGTCTGTGACCGCATCACGAGATAACCACTGGACAGATTTTGATGAATTTTGGTATATTGATAGCTGGTTATCAGGGTCAACATACAGGATAGGAGAAAGATACTAAACGTTAAAACATAACTAGTGACAAACTCGAGCGAAACGAGGGCGAGTCGCTAGTATTGTAATAATATTTCACCTATATCTATTATCTATCAAGCCTGAAGCTAAATAGATTCTGATCTTTTTAAATAAAACTATCTTTTCGGATTTTGTCGCAGATTTATTTGGATTTTTGTTTCCCGACGTTTCGAATGCTTTACAGCATTCATGGTCACGGGAGAGACAGTCTTTTATTTAAAATGTCAAATATTCGCGTAAATCTAAGAAAGTATTAGATTCTGATCTATTTCTCTATCTTAATTTCGATTTATTTATTTCTTACCAGAACGATATATCGATTGGCCTGAAATTTTGACAAGTACACACATTTAATTTTTTTTATCTACTATATTCCTAGGTTAGTTAGTTCTTATTATGTCCTTATAGCCGATCACTGAGACTAGCCATCTGTGTGGCATATATTATAGTGTTCAAGTATGAGCGCTAAGACAAGTGAACTCTCATCTCCTGTCATTCTAAAACTCCGGTGGGATGATAATTCGACACGACCGGTAAGAGATGCACAGCGCGCCTGCTTTATATTAATCTCCGAAGTACGGGACTAAAACCCACCCGGCGATCGAACCCAGGACCTTGGGATCGTGTAGTCATGATCGTTGCAACCCTATGTACACATAGTTGATCGTTCAATTTCCTTTGTAACGTTTCATTAATTATGTAACAGCAATTTCTTAAAAGTCAAGTGGAAGTAATTTTTAATGAAAATGACTTTAAGGTGAGTTAAAGATGATACAAAGTTTGCATAATATTTGTGTTGAAAAATACTAGAACGTACATTGGCACGAATAAAGATTTCATTGATCATATTTATTCTTTACTAACGACTCACCTTCGCTCTGTTCGGGTTCATTCCTAGTTACGATTTTAAGTTTAGTAGGTATAGAATTCGCAGAGATGAGATATTTTCCCGCAATAAAAAAAAGTATCCTATATCATAACCAGATATCATCATACCAAATTTCATCAAAATCTGTCCAGTGGTTTTCTTGTGATGCATTCCCAGACAGACAGACAAAATTCTAAAAACTATAGATTCGGCGTCTATATCGATAATAATAACTTTTACGCTAAGTTTTTCTAAAATATATTTAATGTACAGATTCGACTCAGAATTTTATCATACATAGAAGATATAAATATCAGAGTACATAGTAAACTAAACTATAAATTGTTATCAAAATTTGTCATAAAAAAACAAAATTAAAGGGGTGGTAAATTCTTAGGCAAACAAACCGCAAAATTATTCAATGTTTACTCTAAATTTTCGTAACACGCTACTTTTTTTTGCCGAGTCAATCGATTTTAGCTAAAATTAATAATAATAACATGAATTTAATCTTTGTCACTAGTGTACCATGTAAATGTATATTCCGTGGGATGTCAATTATTTCCTGGTTCCTTTTGTAATGTAGGTCAATATATGTAAAAAAACATGCTTATATTTTCTACATATTTTCATTTTTGTTAAACTAAGGCAATATCACAGTTATACAGCCTAAAACACGTGAAAAAAATTAAGTTTGTTGAATTTCATTAATTCTACAATAACTTCATTTTGACTAAATATACAAAGTCGTATGAAACACATTATGTGTTTTGCAATTAAGTGCACTCTTTTTTCTAGTCTAATACAAAAAAAAGCCTGGACTTACCTTATTTGCTTTGGCGTCGTCAATCTTTTGCTCAGACACGTGGTGTCCTTCTTTTCCTTGAGCGTTGGCATCAAGAATCTTCTCTTCATGAGCTCCCTTGAAACCTTGTTGAGAATTTTCTCCAAACGACCCAGCGTTGTGACCAGAAACCTTATGGTCGGCTTCATCATGGGCTTCATCATAGAAGCTTTCAGATTTTTCTTCCTCATTCTTGCTGCTCGAAGATTTAAATCCTTTGCTAACGTGTCCTTTTTTATGACTCTTTGCTTTCTTTAACTGCTCTTCGTTGGCACCTGTGTTCGTAAAACGGCTTTAGTTGTGAAGTTGTAAAAGTGGAGCTAATAAAAGTTTTATGTCATTTTTACTGGAGTTAAGTAAGTTACGTAAATACGTTATAAACTATATAAAAAATTAATGTTTAATAAATAAATTGTTCAAAAAGTCATATGAAACATTGTAATATTACCTTGCTTATCAACTTTCTGGCCGCCTTCGTAAAACTTCTCATCACCAGCGGCTTTCTTCTTTGCTTCTTCATCTTT
Organism: Brenthis hecate; assembly: GCA_951806755.1. Taxonomy (NCBI): domain Eukaryota; kingdom Metazoa; phylum Arthropoda; class Insecta; order Lepidoptera; family Nymphalidae; genus Brenthis; species Brenthis hecate. The sequence goes on along the minus strand of OX638253.1, from coordinate 3,189,495 downwards.
ATAGAAGCTTGATTCTCCCTTTTCAGCCTTAGCAGCCGCCACAGCATGTTGGGATCCTTCTTGGCCATGTTTAGCTTCTTCTGCAGCCTTCTTTTCTATTTTCTCTATATTTTCATCAGCTCCTTTCTTTTGGGCGGCGTCATAAGCTTTCTTATCTACATAGCCTCCTCCCACTTGGGCACCTAATAATGGATGATACAAAAGGCCATTGCCCAGACCGATACCACTAACCCCTACGCCTCCCACACCTAAGCCTCCTAAGCCTCCTAAACCAGGGTTAATGAGCCCCACACCGTTGCCTAACCCAATGCCATTGGCGAGTCCAACACCACCCCCGGCTCCACCAATCCCAGAACCTATTCCACTAAGACCTCCCCCATTAACTAAGCCACCATATCCCAGACCAAGACCTTGTCCAATTCCAATTCCACCGAACCCGTTAATTCCTCCCAATCCTTGCCCGAACCCAACACCTTGCCCCAATCCAATTCCACCGACACCTGCCACAGTATTCAAAACATTAGAAGCTTCTCCTTTAATCTCTTCTGGATAGTCTTCACTTTCTTCCACTTCATATGAACCAGACAACGGTATCCCAGACTTGGGATCAATTCCGATCGCATCTAAGCGTTCCTTTACGTAATCGTAAGGGGTCTTCTCATCAGATAATTCGACTTTAATTGCTTGCATTCCTGTCAATGCAAGAGTGAGAGTAATAAAAACTGATGTCAACATCTTATTGATGTAATTGTCACCGACAGCGTTCGACTAATGTCATTTTGCGTTTGCAACGTTCATTTATAGTCATGTTAAATTCAGTGGAACGAAGTGGTTTCTTTGTACCGTGATAGTTTTCACGCGGCATGAGAGCTCATGCCCGCTTGTTTCCTTCCTGTGTTATTGTTTTACTGGTCCTAATGAGAACAGTGCCGAATACAATAAGTTAGCTGGAGACCTTGCTTTCCACTTCACTAGAGCTGGCAGTGGGGCGATAGTGGCGCAACCCGTTATGGGTCATACGTTTTCTCGAAGATTTTAAGTACTATCGATATTAAGTAACGCGAATTATTTTAATTAATGAATACAATTTTACATAATACATTCGATTATATTTTTATTGTTATAAATGACTTGTATGTAATAACTGATAGGCAGTGGTAGCCCAGTGGTAACGCGCTCGCTTGGTAAACCGAGTGAAGCGGGTTCAAATCCTGGGTCTCGCACCTCTGATATTTTATCTCTTTTAGGCTGAATAGATGGATAGAAATAACTTTTTTATTTTAAGTTTTTCAAACTCATAACCTCGTAAGTAAAGTTTAAAATATATAATACTAAATTCAACAAAACAGTACAACTTGTAGGACCACTTTAATTGAGGGTTGTCACCTGAAATTTATATTATAACTAATCAGTTAAGGAATTAATTAATAAGTTAACTGGCGTTAAATTTCTCTATATTGTGACCTTGTAAAAACGTAGCGATTTCACGTCATTGTTTTCTTACGCTTAAAATATATGTCGAGGGCTTTAACAAAGGTTATCGTCTAAATATTATTTCACCTAAATTCAATCTCCGTAATAGATAAGTACGTTGTGAAGAGAGCTTTGAGTGGTACCTTACTCAAGTCCCTACTTCATCGCAGATTAAAAATATTTAAAAGTCATTATAATACTTAGCATTAAATGAACAAATTGGATAAATTAATTGTATTGAATAAATTGATTAAGCGGATGTTTATTATTTCGTAATTTATATATTATCTATCACGAACAAATCTATATAAATAATCTATATATTATATATTAACTAACAAGAAAAAATCTAAAGCCATGGGAACCATACATTTTTCAGGGATAAAAAGTAGCCTATGCACAATTCCAAACTATAATATATCTGTGTGCCTTTCATACAGATCCGTTCAGCCGTTCTGGCATGATTGAGTAACAAACATCCATCTAAATTTATACATTTAAATTATAAAATTTTTAACAAAAAAATAAAAACCGACTTCAAACAAAAGCACTAAAAAGTAAAAAATAACTGATTGGTAGTTTTCATTTACTATACATACCTAATCAAATATTTTCGAAGTCGGTGTGCTTTGCTTTGTATGGGCTGGCACCGATTTCGAAAATATTTGATTAGGTATGTATTTAATAGGTAGGTGTTAATTACTTAGCCAAAGCACACCGACTTCGAAAATATTTGATTAGGTATGTATAGTAAATGAAAACTACCAATCAGTTATTTTTTACTTTTTAGTGCTTTTGTTTGAGTCGGTTTATATTTTTTTGTTAAAAATTTTTATTTTTCCCTTTTTAGTGTAGACAGTAGTAGCAAAGTAAGGATTCTAACGTGTTAGGCTTGTCAAATCAAACAAAATAAGCCCAAACTCAAAGTATCTACTATTAGCCGTTGAAGAGTTCCACCTATCCACCTTCTGGCCTTGCCATCAGATCAGGTCAACAACACCGAACCACTGTACTATCAACGGAAAAAGAAATACTTGCAAAGTTTCAAGTCAATATGACAATTAGAACTAGGTTAAATTCATCATTAGTTGTTTTTCCACCCTTAGGGGTGGTATCTTTTCTTGAAATTTAAATGGGACCAATTTGGAAGTATACCCTTTCAAACAAAACAAAAATTGTCCAAATCGGTTAATAAATGACGGAGTTCTAAGGTAACAAACATAAAAAAAAAAACATACAGTCGAATTGAGAACCTCCTCCTTTTTGAAGTCGGTTGATGACAGTAAGATATTATGCATGTAAACTTGTACATTTTTTTACTAATTTTCATTAAAGGAGCAGAATGCAACTTATATGATTGAAATTTCAAATGATATTGTGTTGTAGACGTGACACATTTACATTGTTTCAGTTAAGACAGACAGTATAAAGATGTGGACATATACACGTGTTTACCTAAAACGTTTCAACCATTTTTATGGTAGGTATATATGTTATGGGCCTCTGTTTACATATTTAAGATCTTTTTGTAAATATTGCCTGAAATAAATGATAAAAAAATGGGTATAGTTTAAATACCTTGTTTGCTAACTCAGTATTAAAGCTACGATGGAACGAAAAACAATCAGCTACTTTTGAGTATATTCATTTATTTAAGAAAACTCGCTGCGTGGTGTTTTTAAAGTATTTATTTATAAAATAGTTAAAAAATATTAATGTAAGAGAGTCATATCAAAAGCAGCTAAACTTAAAGATTTTACTAGTAGCATTTTGAAGATTTTCTTATCTCTATATCAGTTCAGTTTGATAGCATTAAATTGTCACCCGAATTCCACATTATTATAAAGCTTGAAATCGCTACTACAGTTTGAAATGAATATGTAAAAAAATGTTCTAAAAAGATTGAACTTCCAACCTCCTGCACAGTAGACTTTTAATTTTTCCTATTGATATATAATGATATTTATATTATACTGTATACATATATAGTATTCTAGGAATAATACACACATTTGACCAGTCACATAGAGTAATAATCAGGAAAATTTAATTAAATCGTATCGTGTAATATGACGGTATAAAATAAAGCAATCTATGTGTTCATTACATTTATATTCTAATGTAGGCCAGACTTAATAATTATTGAAATAGCTTTAAGTTAGCAAACACTCATTTATAAAAGCTAAATAACTTTTACTATTTACTCGGTAATTCAAAGTATATGTATATTCAATATAGAAGCGCGAAGTAATATTTGTATGGTAATGGTTGATAAACACTGCTAAGTTCGTATTAGAGTTTTAAATATTTTATATTAGCATATCATAATAATTTGTACCATGAATAAATATGTATCTAATATTTAATTTATACTAGCAATTCACTCTCACTTTGCTCAAATGTAAAGTGACATCTATAAAGATTTGCAACTTTATATTTAATATTTAGACTAATATTTTCTTATCGAATTTTATCCTTTTTTCGATGTTGGGAAGAGAGAGAGAGAGAGAGAGAGAGAGAGAGAGAGAGAGAAAGATCGTCTTCCCACTTTTTAATACACAACTATTATAATTTTATTTAAATAAAAGTACAAAAATATATCTGAACTTTATTATTGAATGACTTTTGCCTATTAGGTATATACATAATTTTGTTATTTGATTAAGCATCGTATTGACATAGAAGATCTTATTGGATAAGATAAATATAAAAGAGTTATTTTATATTATCTACGTTTTTTCTATACGTAGATAATATAAAATAACTTTTAAAAGTATTTGGTAGAAACACTTTAACTAGCAAGAAATATAAAATATCAGTTTTCGTTTATGAGATTTTATTTATTCACTTACAATAATGAAAGCGAGGCGTTCGTGAATATTTTACAAGCTGGCGCCTGCTTCAACTTGTTGGCAACAAATTTCCTCCAATAATAGCTAATTTATTCAAACAGGCGAACGTGCTATTAGTAGGCAATTTGGTTAAATTAAGTACTTTAGAAGTGCAAACAATATTTTTACAAAATGTTTTGATTGCGAAGTTAAACTGGTTAAAGCTTGATGGCGAATCATATTTCTACTTGAGTATATTATAACTGTTTTATAATATTTAGATAGTATGTAGGCAATTCTTATGTGCATTTTTGTAGGTATATTATGCCGATACAGTTGAAGTATTTATAAAACCATGTATTTTTAAAATATAAAATAAAATATTAGCTTCTCTCTATGGCATTTCGTTTTGCTTTGAAAAAAATATTTTCAAACATTTTTTTAGTATAGTAGTATATAGTGAAAGTAACTCAGGGTTTGTTTGTTATTGATGAGCTTGGGTAAGGACATAGATTTCGTAGTGCTACAATGCAGGTGGAGCCACAGGCCAAAACTAGTTCTTTATAAAATATATTAAACTTTTTAAATAAAAGAAGATGATTCATAAGTAATAGACTAATTATAAGTCGCAATAAAAATATGCAAAAGAACCACAGCCGCCATAACTTCATAAAAAGTAATCTTTGAAAAAAAAAATATCGCAATAACTACGTCTGCCTGACGTCTAACTTAAAAAATCCATTCCACTCTACCGAGCCGGCTTCGTTATCCTCATGAATATATGCATAAGATAATTTGTTTATTTTTTTTATTCCCGGTTATAATCGCAATTGAACTAGAGTATTCAGTCTATATAAAAGCGTGCCGCGATAAGCTCTTCTTACTGGTATAGATTTTTAACACATTTTATTGTGTTATTTGTTACAATGAAAATGTTAGTGAAATATATTTTAACTGTTTGATCATTTGTGTGTGTTTCGATATAGCTATAAGTTTTGAATTTCATATTATTTGATTAAAACTTGTATTAGAAGTATTATTGATACTCATCATTTTTTTTAATAATCATCATAAATCATTAATCAGTTATCATGTTGAGAGTTACTTGTTAGATTTTTTGAACTTTTTTAAGAAAGTACAAAAAAGTGAGACAAATACGAGACTAACTCGCGCACCGAGAGTTCCGTATCATCAAATATTAAATTTATATTATTATGTTTTAATTCACATTCCTCCTTAGTTTTAAAGTGAAATTTAAAGATATTTAAACTTACTTAAAATTGGTATTTAGTGCAGATATAATTATAAAATTCTTTCGTTCGCAAGTAAGTTAAAGATCTAAAAAACTTTTTTTTTATAATAAAGCAACAATGTATAATAAAAAAAAAACAATAATATAATATCCTATACACAAAAATAATTGACTTTTCACATTTGCCATTACCAGTCGCTAAGTAGGTAAGTCTGCTTCATGTTGGCCAGTTCAATAAAAAACTGTTCACTAAAATATAGAAAGTCGTTTCCAAAGAAATAGATAAAATACTTTCCCCTCACGTACTTGTATATTATAAACAAATAACATTTCATTTAAATCACGTTTTTTAAGACTTCCACCCACTTTCGTGATTAACTAGCTCTTATTACAAATACTCGTATAACAAAAAACGGTCTATTGTTTAACATCTCAGATTGTCACTTAGAATAAGAGAAAGCTGTCTATCGATCATAATATTATATTATGGTAACACTCACTGCGATTTATAGAAAGTGCAATATTTTTTCTTGGAATTAACTTTCAATTGAATTTGTGTTTAAAAACAATTATGGTTTTAAAAACTTCAAGGAATACTTTAGATCCACTATAGTGTAATCTCGTAAGTAATAAATAGGCATTGACGGGTTCCATCTTCAATTTTAGTTTTTTCGTTTAATCATCAGATGCGTTCGATGATCTTTTATCATTATTTTATCATCCGTATTTCATATTTACGAAGTTCCAAAGTGATACTACAGTTAGGAGAAAACCAAAATATATAGATTTTATTATATAGTTATAAATGAAGCTTATAAAAGGGTGTTAAAAATGGTACATTTTTATGAACACCTTTTATTTTAGTTTACTTTATGTAATGAGACTGAAGAACCTACCACTTGGAATTAAATCGCACTAAAGTAGTGATAAAATACGGACGTTACTAAAATATAGTTGAAAATAATATTTTACTTAGAATATTCCTCATTAATATCAGACTCAGACTAATGCTATGTCAAAGTTAAAGATAGTGGCATGATTTTTATGTTTATGCTAGTATTCTTGATTCTGTCATACAAATCGTTTAGTCTCTTTAAAGAATAAATAAATAATAAATAAATATCTTGGGATATTAACACACAGCACCATCTAGTTCCATGGTAAGCTACGAGGCTTGTATTATGGATACCAGGTAGTTGATACACTACACATATATAACTTTAAATACATATACAATATAAAAACCCATGACTGGAGTACAAACATTCATGCTCATCGCACAAATGGGTGCCCCCAGCAGGACGCGAACCCGCGACCGCTGGCACAGCGGGGTCACTACAAACTGAGCCAAACGTGTCGTCGAATATGAAAAATATTTTATATAGGGGTTTATTTATGTATCTTTAATTATTAACAATTATCGAAAAGAAAATATGAAGAATAAATCAAATCTTTATTCTTTTATATTTTTTAAGCATATTTAGGTACTTGAAAGGGAGATAGCATCTTAATAGCTTATTTTTTTCCTTAATTATAATTAAAGTGAACTATTTTATTTTTTAATATTCATTGACTTATCATAGTACTTTATTCTTATTTATGTTCTGTTTTAAAACACTATAATATATTATTTAAAAATATTATTGCTTGGCTTCACGTTTAGTTCTATGACACTCTGTCTATATTATTCCTTAGTCTGAGTATAATAATTGTGAAATTAGAATGAGGTGGATATAAATAAATACAAATTCACTTCAACGAATTATGACAAGTTCAGGCCAAATGTATGATATAATTCATTACCGTTAAAAGCTCTCTTGTAATGTAATTCCACTGTGTACACATCTGTGTTTTTCTTTCCATTAATTTGGTAGCGATGAGTTCGCATTAGATTTCCACAGGGACACTGTAAGGCCGCACCTTGTTTGCTCTGCAAGGTACAACGAAATGAAAAATGCTTTTTTTAAAATATAACGTGACCTTTGGGGTTAGGTAGTTTAAATTGATCTAAAATTGAAATAGATAGTTTTAATTTTAATAGTTAACCTCATATATGCAACGATTGAAAAATAGATATGTAAATTGTTTTACGTATCATGTTTCAAATTAAGCAGAGAAAATGTTGCGATTTGCCACGTAATTCACTTGATAAAAAAAATGGATGCGTGTAACCTTTACGTGCGGTTGAAGTAAAACTTCTTTGGCAAATATCGCAATTAAATTAAAACAAATCAATCTATACCTACATATAATAAAATTATAACCAAGCCGAATCTTTAAATATTTTTTGGAAAATCTTATCGATACAGAGACCGAATCTATAGTTTTTAGAATTTTTGTCTGTCTGTTTGTCTGTCTGTTACCGCATCACAGAAAAACCACTGGAGGGATATTGATAAAATTTGGTATGGTGATAGCTGGTTATCTGGGTCAACATATAGGATACCTTTTACCGCGGGAAAATATCTCATTTCTGAGAAAAAATATAAAAACTGTAATGTAAGAGTATACTAATATGTAAAACCTAAGAATTCGGTTTTTGGTCATTAGAACGCGGGCGAAGCCGCGGGCAATGACCCGGATAACCAGCTATCACCGTACCAAATTTCTTCAAAATCCCTCCAGTAGTTTTCCTGTGATGCGGTAACAGACAGACAGACAGACAAAAATTTTACAAACTATAGATTCGGCCTGTGTATAATGTCTATTTCAATAAGATTTTACAAAAAATATTTATTATACAGATTCGACTCAGTTAGAATTTTATTATATGTACCTATAGATTGAGATAGAAATATTATCCACGTGAATAGTCTATACTAATAAATGGAAAGTCGATTTTTTTGTTCGGTTATACTGCGATATCTACTGAACCGATCGGAATAATACTCATACCATAAGAAGCGGCGTGTTTCGGAGAAGGTTTTAGTATATGATATGTTGGTGATTAATGCACTATGTGGGCGGAGCCGCAGGGAAACGCTAGTTCTCTATATTCGCAATTACCTATTTATGTCTATTATGGAAAAATACATAAAACATTGGAAACCCTCAATTTATCTCAACGTTCCAGTTGCGACGGTAGCTGGAAACAGCTCGTGTCGGTCATCCGGCTTAGCGTTGAATGAAAATGAAACCGTATTTTTTCATGTTCCAACAATAACTTGTTGGGCATTCGGCAAATAAAAGTTTTTACGTAAAATAGAAACTTTACATTTCAATTGTTCACTGTTGGTTGAGCGTACACAAATATTTCGGGATTTTATATTTTTCGCTTTTTGTCATACTTTGAATGGATTCACTCTCAATACATTAAGAGGCGGTTAAATTTTTTACGGTCGTAAAAGTAAGTAAATTTTATGCAAATGTACGTATTGTTGTTTAAAATTTAAAGTTTAGGTTATAAAATTTTAATCGATATTTCGTAGATACTATTTACTTAAAGGTATCCTGATATTATTATAAAAGCGAAAGCTTATGACGTTTTAACGATATTTTGGCTCAGTTTGTGACCCTACTTGCTGTGCCGTCGGTCGCGGGTTCGAGTCCCGCTGGGGGCATTCATTTGTGTGATGAGCACGAATGTTTGTACTCTAGTTATGGATGTTTATATTTATAATATGTATGTATTTGAAGTTATATATGTGTAGTGTATCAACTATATGGTATCTATAACACAATCCTCGTAGCTTACCATGGAATTAGATGGTGCTGTGTTAATGTCCCAACATATTTATTTATTATTTATGAGGATGAATGAATGGATTGATGGATGTTTTTTATTCTTTAGCGCAAAAACTACTAAACGGATTTAGATGAAACTTTACAATAAGGGCCCAAATTGAACTACACGCGTGAAAACGCTAGTGTTATATTATATGTATTTAAATTATTTCTTTAGGATGAAGATATTATTCACATATGTCTAACTCACGTGATAGGGCATTGAAACTTAAAGCAGGATTTCCTTTAATTTATGAGTAAAGCCCTATGTATATTCTCCATTATATTCAAAATTCTAAGCTCAATAGTTTTAAATTCTATTTACTATTTTTTAAATATATGTTACTTTCTGTATGATATCTCATACGGAACTCTAAAAATAAATTCCTACCTCTCAGTATCCCGTGACCATGTTTGCTGTAAAGCATTCGAAACGTCGGTAAACAAAAATCAAAATAAATCCGATAAGATAGTTTTATTTAAAATATTAAAGATTCGCATTAATCTAAGAAGTTATTTATTTAAGATTTTATTTATCTATACTATAATATTATAAAGAGGTAAAGTTTGTGCGTTTGTGAATTGTGAGTTTGTGACAATAAAAAAATGATATACCTATACTTTGCTTAAATTGCATATCAATTTTAAAATGACAATTCCTTTATATACAATACGTACATACAAACATACATGCTTTGAGATGTACATGTACCTATAAATTAAGATATGAAGGTTTGTGCATTTGTATTTATCTGTGCCATTCTACACTTGGACTATGCAAAAGCGGGTCGCCAGAACTCAATACATTATTATAAGAATAATATACTTTAGTTAATTCTATTATCATGACTTACGATATATTATGGTTATATGTAACTTATTCAATACCTAGAGATTTCCTATTTCGAAAGCGAGTGTCGAACACTCCGATTTCTAAGTGGACAAACAGACTGACATTTATAAATATAGATTAGAGAAAATTCTATGTGCCTTGTAACATATAATGCACGACTTCTTCTCTGTTGTATTTGATCAAGTGGTTAGCATGTACGGGGGCAGATCATGAGGTCCAGGGTTCGATACGAGTCGGCTTGACTGAAAACAATTTATTGGGTTTTTTGTCAACAATAATTTCAATCTGTTTTCAGTAACAACTGGAAGCTGGCGCTTATATGCTCTTGTGGCTTAGAGAGAAGTAGTCCTGCGCTTGATCTGTCTCTGGTCGCACCGGATAAGTCACAACCCCCATTGAAGACAGTAAAAGGGATAGACAATACAAATGGCTAGTATAAATGGGATGGGTGACAGGATATGATTTAGAAGATGTCCTCTTAAATAGGATTTAAGTCATCATGCATCTAGTTACTATATCTAGTTATATTATATGTATAAGAACTTTATTACTCGTAACTTATCCTCCTCATTTATTTTCAATTTAGACAATCTATTGATTAATTCATTAAGTTCGGGAATATTTTAATGAGAGTAGAAACCAAAGCGATATTTATAGCATAGCATATAGTTTAACACCTCCAGGTAAATCCTAAGAAATTAATTAAATTTCTAAGAAATCTATTGTTAACTGTAACGCCGGCGTGTCCGCGGCCGTTGAGGGATTAAGGTTTGCATAATATCCTAAACAACTGAAGATACTGCTATTTTTCATTTTACGTTAAGAGGCGATCGATATATTTGGATTTTTCATTTTTTCCAAATGTTTTTGTTTTGGGAAATCTTTGTCATTTTTACTTTTCTATCCAATATTAAAATAATGAAAAATCAAAAATATTTTTATATTAAAAAATGTGAATATTGTTGTTTGTTCGTAATTATAAATTTTATATTATTAGCACAATTAAATTAGCTCGCAATGTGATATTTGAAATCAAGTAATAGACTTAATTATAATTCAATCTGTCAACACGCATTGATTGACGGTTACATGCCACGACTTGCGTAAAGTGATATGTTACGCTTTAACTATTTACAAAGAATTCTATCGAATTTCGCTAATATTCTAAGTTACTTTTAAAATTAAACATGATATAAAATAGTAGGTAATGTTATTAAAAAAAAAAAAACTAAAACTTGGATTTTCAAGCTTAACGTAGAAAATAAATGATCCTAATAAAATTATACAAAAAACCATACATACAAACAAACAAAATTTTTCAACGGCTATTTGGGCTTTGTTATGCAAATCGCCATATGTTTAGGGGTAGTAAATTAAAGCCTTTTACAGACCCTCTATTCCACTCGTTTCTTCAAACACCATGCGAATTATAAAAGACATAAAAAAGAGAATTTATCCTTAATCATGTAGTTCACTGTAGCATGAAATAGCACAAACGTAGCTCATTTCGGAAATCACTGAGTCAGCAGCATTTTCAGTTAACGCTTAGTTAGGAACGATTAAGTCAGCTCTTTTATTTCCCTTTTAACTTTCTTTGTTCGTTTCAGCCTTTACTTTTATTGTAGCATTAAAAAAGTGTTTATTTTTAAAACGTAGACACAATTTATCTACATTTCCTGTTTAATTATTCTAATATTTATATTTTGAATTTTTTTGAAGTGAAAATTTCTATAGGTAGGTTTGGATGGGGAGTAATTCTAGTAAGTCGTCATCGACATGGTCACGTGACGTGTTAACGCTAACACTCGGAGTGCCGATAGATGGCAACACAGATAAATGTAAACAGTTTTAATTTACAAATTTTAATTTAAGTTCAAACAATTAATTTGAATATACAAAAATAAAAACTATTTATAGTTTTAAGTTTTCACTTGTGTCGGCAGGCCTTGTGACTGTGTTTTTTGTTAAGTTTTATATACATGCGCTTTAATAAGATGAAAAGTTTTAAATAAAATACATGATCAAAATCAATGTCCCATAAAGTCACCAAATTTAGCGTACCATCAGCAGCTATTCATTATTTGAGCATTAAACAAATAAATGAATAAGGCCAGCTCTGTGATGGTAGAGTCTCTTTTCGTGTGTAATTAAATGTCATAGCTGTTCGTTCACATGTCAATATGCCAGCCACAGAGATCGTGTAAAGCGGACGCACAGTGTATCACTGTGCAGAGAAATATTAATGTTAATGAATTATAATTGAGCTTAAAACTTAAAACATAAACGTGTGTGTACCTACTTATGTACGCACGTAAGAAGTTATACTTATTTGGCGTAACAGAAGAAAACTAGCTAAACATTTTATCCCATACGTCACAACTCTCTGTTTGTAAAAGGAATGCAGCTAACTTCATCATGTCGCTTTCAGTTAATGATGTCGTTTTTTGGCTGTCGGTATGCGCGTGCATCATAAAAATTTTACTCTCATATTTTTTTTCAAACGTGCCAAAAGAAGTATAGTTTCAAAAACATATTTTGGCCTTTTTTAATTCTATCACCACATCCGTGCAAACTAAATAGTTTAAGGGGTACGCGAGTATTTGACATTAAAAAAAAACAATCTTTTCCGAATTTTTCGCGGATTTTTTGAATTCCCGATTAATTTTTGATTCCCGACGTTTCGAATGCTTTTTAGTCTCTCAGGTGACCATAATTACGAAACGATAGTTTTATTTAAGGCTTTATTTAATTAGTCTAGTAATTTAGAAGAGTTTCGCTATCCACCTTATTATTTTATGATTAGATGTACGTACTTAGTTAGTGGATTGTCATCCGAGCTACGAATATTTGCCTTTGAAAATCGATTCAGTAATTAGAAATAGGTTAAATTCATCGTCTGACTTTATGTCTTCAGTTTGTTACTTTTTAGTTACATATAAATGACAAGCTAAATAATAAAAATTGTGTGTTCAAAAAGTATTAGAAAACGTAGTGGCCTTGTTCTAAGTAGGCACTATAATTGTACAAAGTTAATATTTATATGCGCTCATGGCCTTTAAGTAAAAATAGTGCAAACTCAAATTTAAACCGATTTAATTTAAATTTAAACCAATTTGCCACTCGAGGCCACATTTATACTTATTAGTTCGTATCACTTTAACAAGACAAGGGTCTTATATTATTTAGAATACATTCAAAGGAATCAATGAAAGTGAATATTTTTATACTCAACCGACTCTAGTCATGAAGAAATTTTGGTAAGTTTCTATTTTATTGCCAAATAAATTAAAAATGACGAAAAGAATGAGAGATGATGTCAGACTTATAATTTGCTGTGGATCCCGCAGTTTTATGATCCATATTTACGACAGCTGTGACCTAAAACTTTTGTACATAATCTTTTAATGTGCCATTAAGGTTTTATTGTTTTTAAACTCATATTTTTCGTAAACGTTCAGTCTTTGCCAGCAAATTAGTTTTCGTATTGAGGTCTAGTAAATAACTTGGAAAAGTTTTATTTACAGCTTTAAGCTTTTTTAGCTAAGACTTGAAATTATCACGAATGAAATCAAATCAGTAATATATGTTTACAAACTTCTTCTAGATTCTTCTACATCTTAGAAGACATCATTTGTTTAATTGTTTACTTTAGAATAATTATAATTAAGTTTGTTTATTTCATTTGTATATCCGTTTTGTAAGCTTATATATAAAAAAAATCAGTCATGAGGACTGCCGACAGAAGTAAAAATTTAAAACTATAAGCAAACAGTTGTTATTTTTGTATATTCTATTTATTTGTTCTTAAATTAAAATTTGTAAATTAAAACTGTTTACATTTATCTGGTTTTGACATCTATCGGCACTCTGAGTGTTAGCGTTAACACGTCACGTGACCATGTCGATGACGACTTACTTGAATTTACTCTCCATCCAAACCTGCCTAGTAGTATTCACTTCAAAAAGACTTAGTAAAGGATATATCAACAATATATTAGAAATAGATTTTTTGTGTTGAAATATTTTGAAATATTTTTTTTTTAATTTAGAAATATAGATAAAAATTAGGCACTTAGGTACCTCTGCACATACATTACTCTATGTACTTAATCCCACTGTTTATATACACTTGACCTGTAATGCACAGATAATATATAAAACATTTTCATTTTGGTTAAAGCACTGAATTTAGGGGTGATTGAAAGCATATAATTAAGTAAATTAAAAACATGAAAACAGTTTAAATAATGTAATATACATTCACGTAAGGTTAAAACTTAATATTTTCTTTATTTTCAATATAACTTTTTGCACTCAACATTTTTGTAGTAATAGTATTACTAGCGACTCACCATCGCTTCGCTCGTCCGTCCCAGGGTACATTTTAACGGTTAGTATAAAATTTTCTGTAGACCTATATAAGATACACAATTCCATCATCCATATTTTGTTATATCTCAAAGGGTTTGGGCAGCGTTTTCGTTGAAAGCTCCCAGACGGCTTATTTTTTTCCGACACCTCCAACAAATATCGTTATATTTTAGCCAATGGTTACAAAAACTTGACAAATTATGTACTAAGCCCTTCCTCGAGAACCACTCTATCCATTGGTAAAAACGGCATGAAAATCGGTGCAGTAATTTTTGAGTTTATCGCGAACAGACGGACAGAAGCGGCGGAGGACTTTGTTTTATAATATGTAGTGATATATATGTATATATGACGTGATGATATTTAAAAAAAAAATTCTTAATAGTTCTGCAACAGGAATAGTGGAATATTTCAATTATTATGTGCAAATACTGTGTAACTATAAAAATGTCTATCTAAATAAGCCTTCTCTATAGGTATAGTAGAAAAACGATACACTATTCACTCGCTAGTATACTCGCTACTATGACATACGAAATCTCAAAAAGAATAAGTGCTACATGCTTGCCAAGCAGGTGAATTCCTTATAATGTTGGAAATTTTGTATGATGATCTCTTTCTTAAGTTACAGAGACTAAACCTAGAAATAATTTTTCTGATTAAAATGTCGACTCTGAGGGTGAAAAATCGGGATAGGAATATGAAATAAGATATTTCGTATTAAAATTAAGAAACACGAGAAA
Organism: Brenthis hecate; assembly: GCA_951806755.1. NCBI lineage: Eukaryota > Metazoa > Arthropoda > Insecta > Lepidoptera > Nymphalidae > Brenthis > Brenthis hecate. The sequence continues at coordinate 3,174,249 of OX638253.1, read as the reverse complement.
GCTAACCAAACCTTTTATTTTGGTTTTTTGAACGTGATAACGCGAGCGGAGCCGCGGGCAAATGCTACTAAACTATATAAAAATGTATACAAAACTTATCTTGTTTCATCTACAAGAAAATTATAAAAATTAATTCTGGTATTTAGAATAAAATATAAAATATTTTATATTCAATAGCTTAATGAGCTAGCGATGTGCGAAATAGTGCTCAAAACGAATAATAGGATTTCATAGTGAATAATTTCGCTTCAATTTGAAGCTGCTAATTTTCTCGCATCAGTGAGCTTAATTAATTCATTGTCATTATATTGTGTGAAGTTTCTGATAAATATTTATTAAAAATCTCAATATCTATTCATTACTATGTCCGATGTAGGTAGCACTTCCATTGCTTGATTCATATAAAATAATGGTTTTTTGTTCAAAAACACCAATTTTGTGAATGTTACACTAAAGTATTTATGTTTGTTTGTACTCGCTTATCTATGAAACAGTAATTATTATACATAAATAAACTGCGCCGGCCGAGCCGTAGACAAACGTTAGTTACCGAAAAAGCAGTATCATCGCGAATTCACTGGATATATACTAGATAAAATGAAAAATTCAGCCATAATCCGGTCTATACACTAAGTACTCTATGAAAAAATGACATGAAATTGTTTCTTTGTTGCTAATAGAAAGAAGATACTAACAAACATTTTCTTTTTAAAAATATTATGAATGAAAATTCTATTCTTTTAAATTGATTATTATCCTTGTATATTTTTATTTTCACATTGTTTGATCTCAATTTCTATTTATTACTGGATTTTAATATATCTAAAGCTTAATGCTTTAAAATTATTATGTAAAATTGTCAACTAAAACATTAAAATAAAATATGTATTTTTTTTAAATTACACGGTTTTATTGAAAAGAAAGATAATAATGATGTAGATATTGTACTAAAAGTCAAAACCAGTCATCACCCCACTCTTCTCACCAATTTAGGGCATTGATTAGATTCAAAAATAAAATCGTGGGGCGTTACATAGGTACTCAAGTTACGCTAATATATATTTTATTTTCGAGTTTTTAGTTTTTTTTACTGTGTAAACTCTATGATCTACTTGTAAAGCTCTTTCATTTAATACCCATATTAAGGGGGATATAAAAAAATATAAAATGGGTCATTTTGTTAGCGGCCATATTAGATTTGGATTTTTTTCATAGTATACTGTATTTCACTAAACAGGCCCTATAATTTGATACTCATATTGTGGGGGTTGTGAAAAAATATGTAATCCGCCATTTTATGGAGGCGGACATCTCGGATTTACAATATTACTGATTGTATTCAATTGTATTGTCATCAGAGCTAAAGGTGGTTACCAGATATCAGATTAATTTATCAACAGGAAAGGGGTAAAATTTCAATTACTAAATTTAGAAGTAAAAAGGGCAAGCTAAATGAACCCGTTTAATTAGAACTAAAGAAAAAAAACCTTTTCTAAAACTTCTCTGATATCTTCTTGTAATATAAACTTATGCAAGACATAAACATGTTATGTTACTCATGTTCGAACTAATAATCTTCAAATCACTCGGCCATGACGGCTTATTTCTCATTAATAAGTATTTAATCTAACTGTCATCACATGCTCGGTCAGAGAAAGTGGTGGTATAAAAAGCATAGGTTTAATTAGAGGCGCTTGCACGCTCTGATTACCGCACGTTTGCAAATAACGTTAAGTTACATTAGACCTATTATTATTTAAATAATTTATATTATTACTATAATAGAATATAAAATACCGTTTTTATATGTAACTTTAAAATATTTTTTGCTTATTTTTGTTATGCGTATTTTATTTTAATATACCAAGATTTAAGATAAACTAAAGATGTACCTACTCAGTACAGTAAAAAAAAAATTACAGTAAAAAAAAAAGATGAATTATTGCTATTAAATTCAAAATAACTTAATAGCGACTCAAAGAAAATATCTTATTTTTTTATTTCCATATAATAATTATTTATTTCAATATTAGTATAAGCTCAAATTAAGTTTGGGAGAGCAATTTTATACATGAAACTTATTTCTAAAAGAAAAGTGGCAAATTAAAATATTTAATTACAACTTTAAAAACACAGTTAACTTATATGGAAAGGATGTTATTTCTTAGGAAGTATCTTGCTTAATAAATTCCACACAAACGACAGGATAAGGACAAAAAATATTTTCTAAGTAGGCAATGGTATAGATATGCGTAGTCGCAGGCGCACGGTTGACGTAGATGTAACACTATTATATTTATTGTTCTAGAAGTGATTAAAAGTAAAAATATCTCATAAGATTTGAATTCTTAAGGTTTAGCAAACATTTGTTAAGATTTAGCCAGTTCTTCACATGACTGAGGTATGAACATTTCCTAAACTAGTGCTAAAGTTACAAGTTTTAGTGAGTGCTAAATAAATTTTGATATGGTGTAAATTCAATGGTGAGTACCCAGCGTCGAGCTTTGTCTGGAGCAAATAAATATATCATTCCTTCGCAAAAAAAGAATCTGTGATAGCTTATCACAATATCTGCATATATGCTCTATTGCTCTATTGCTCCATAATATTCATAGTTCTTAAGTCTTAATCTCTTTTTAATTTAATATAGTGCGAGGTTGAAAAAATTAAACGCTTTTTTAAAAATACCTAATAAGACTTGCATATGTTTTAATTTTTCTAACTTTCCTGAATATTTTAAAGCCAACTTTGACCAATGCTTATCAGCTCAAAACAGATGTCCTAGAAGCATTAAATAAATTTTACCCGTATATATTCTGGAAGTTCTCTGAAATTAGTTTGGCATAATTCGAGGTACAAGTAAGCTTACCCACAGAGTGGCTGCAAATGCACATATGCATATATATATATATATATATATATATATATATATATATATATATATATATATATATATATATATATACGCACATATGTATGTAGATAAGTCCGTAGTTTGAGCAGAGTAGAGCTAGCATTAGTCAAATGATGTTGTAATGTATGCAAACCGGGAATTAGAATTGTACGCCGACTATATTATGTTGGAATGTATATGTGCATGTGCATTTGGTAAAGTGATACGTGAACTACCGAACTGAACTATAATGCGATTAGTATAAATGGTGTGCTATTATTATACTATTTAACATATACAGATAAATAGTAACGATTATATTATAATCTTCAAAGGAGTTATTTCGAATAACTGTTGTAGGAGGACAGAATTCAATTTTTTGCCTACCACATTTGTATTTGTGGAAAGATATCAATAGCATTTTAACTAAAAATGTTGGATTGTTCACTAAATTATAAAGTTTTAGATGACTGTTCCTTTTAATTTCAACAATAAAAATACATTTTTTTATAATGTAAATAGATGAAGGAAGAAATATCACCACAGACAGCCTTATCGCTAAGTGAGAGATCTCTTCCAGGTAACATTTGGGCAGAGAGAAATACGAAATATGTAAAGAGACCAGGAAGGAGTGTAATCAAAAATTATTACAGAACAAAAGAAAAATATATATAATAATACAATATAAATATATCTGTGTAGCAAAATATATGGTTAAACACATGTTCACACAGTATAAATATATCACCCAGGAACTGAAAAGTCTCATCTGGGAATTTAGACAAGATATGGTTCTACAAATGCCATTGTTGCAAACTAAAGATGTTTCGAAATGACATATCTAAGTTATGTGTACAAAAACAAAATGCCTCGATGGTCTAGTGGCTAGCATGACGGGCTATAGATCCGGAGGTCCTGGATTCGAATCCCTAGTTTTGGGAAATTGAATTTTTCTGCCAAGAAAGTCTCAGTAGCAGCCCGGGGTTGGAAAGTTGGCGATACTTCGCCCCTGCCTTTAACATAAAGTATGTGAGATACACCACACAGTGTAAATATTTTAATAATTTTCACCATGATTACCAATTTCCTTACTTCGTCTTTGCCAATAATGAAAAACTTGCATGTCTGAGAGAATCTAAGAAAGGTTTCGAAAGACATGTGAAGTCCGCCAACCCGTACTTGGCCAGCTTGTCGGACTATGGCCACATCCCCTTCATATTGGGGGCCCTTGCCCAGCAGTGGGATGTTATAAAAAAGTGTTGCATACAAAACTTTATTAATTAAATTCACAGTGCAGGGCTATACATACCAGGCTACTATTTCCTATAACATAAGAAAATTATGGTTTACATTTTTTTCATTTTGTTAAGCAATTTCTATCTTTTCCGTAAATGAAAATAAATGAAAATAAGTAGTTGACGTAGAAATCTTACAAACGTAGCTTAGTTCAGATGTAGTTGTGAAATAACCTCTCATCTGTTAAAGTAACTCAAGTAAAGTTAAACAATCCAATGATTAGATAGCAAGTCTTTTCTAAACAAAAAAAATGTTAATTTTGGAACCGAAAAGACTGAAAAGAATTTAACGTTTCAAAATTAAAGTACATAAAATAAGGTTACTTAGCCTTACTTAGGTACAAAGAAATGTATAAGGAGCCATTCCACTCATTTTATAACTTTGAACGCAATCACAGCCAATTAGCCATTCGAAACTTGAACTTTCATTGTTTCTCTAAGATTTCAGATAAGTGCTGCCCACTTATCTAATATATGAGTTGTAATCTTATATCTCCGTGTGTGATTCTTTAGAGACGGTTAGCGGTGCGTTTAATACGTTAAGTCTATTTGATTTTTAAATAGCTAAGAAAATTTTAATACTTTTTTATACGATTATTTGGTCTGACATGGTGCGGGATGAGTGTTAAACTCTAGTTTATTCAGTATATTTCGTTATATATAAACATTCACTTTATTATAAACAAATATAAATTAAATTCTGATGAGGCATGTATAAAACCCATATTTTTGTAATATACTAATATATCGGGATAAATAAGTAGTCAGTAGTTGGCGATCGCGTGGGTAACCAAGTGAAGTCTCACACCTCTGATATTTTCATGTGCGAATTTTTGCCAACATGATTACCACTTGTCTTACGGCGAAGGAAAAAATGGTAAGGAAATTTTTAAGTCTGAGAGAACCTAGCAAGTTTTCGAAAGATATGTGAGCTCCGCCAACCCGCACTTGGCCAGCGTGGTGGACTATAGTCTGATCCCCTCGCATTAAAGAGGAGCAGCGGGACGCTTAAAGGTTGAATATTATACAATAATATCTAGCTCAGGGATAAAACAACTATCACTAAAGGAGATACCTATATTATTTTTAATTTAGTAAATTATTTTTAGAAACAAATCAGTAGTTTTAAAGTTTATGCCAAATACGGAAACTCAATTTTCCCTTTTGAGACTTCCTCTTTTATATGCTAAGCGTGTGCCGATTCTACGTTTAGAAGTAAATTTCCAATCATCAAATAAAAGTTATTAAGATGATAAAATGAAACAAAGAATTAATTACAAACTTACCGTTGTTGTATTTGTAGTTGTTTGAATAAAAAAATTACGTTATTATTTGGTTTTTAGATATATAATAGATTAGCGGCCCGCTCTCGCTTCGCTCGGGCTTATCCCTAGGTACGTTTTAATGTTTAGTATGGAATAGATAGACTATACATATATATATATATATATATATATATATATATATATATATATATATATATATATATATATATTTCCGCGAGAAAATATCTCATTTTTTCAGAAAAAATACAATAACTGCAATGTAAGAGTATAATTATGTGTAAATCTTAAGAATTTGGTTTTTGGTCATCTGAACGCGGGCGGAGCCGCGGGCAATGCTAGTCTTATATATGAATAAGAAGCTTAGGGACAGACGGTGAACGTAAGTCGTCTCAATATTATAGTCGTTAATATATCCTGTCATTCGAAGATTAATATTAAATAACATGGCTTGGCTTTCTAGATGCTATCTGTAAAAGATTTTTCTAAGAACGTTCTCGTCTGACATATCAAGTGAATTTACTATTTAACGCCTTGGGCGAAGAAACGAATATATTATTTTTATATGCAAAACTCATATCTTTCATATTTGTTACGTAGACTACATAATATGTGTTAAAAATTATACCACTATTATTTAAATACCGGCCACTCTCGCTTACCCACCACCTCGATTGTTTACAATTTCATGGCTTTTATTTTTTTTCTAAAAGAGAAGTGGAATAAGCTACTTCTTATAACGTCAGCTATCTGCCAGTGAAATTCTCGTCAAAATCAGTCCAGTCGTTTCGGAGATTAGCCGGAACAAACAGACAGACAAAAAATTTAAAATCTTTTTTTCCTATAAGTAGGTACCGTATATACTGTCATATGAATTTTTAAAAATCTGTTATTTTGAAAAGAAAAAATTTAAAAAATTAAAAAAAAAAAAATATAATATTAAAAAATATATAATATATAATATTTTAAAAAATTTTACAAACAGACACTTCAATTTTATTTATTTGTATCGATTATGGGTTTAATCTATTAATATATATAAAATTGAAGTACGTTTGTCGTATTTTAAATAAAACTATCTTTTCGGATTTTTTTCGAGAATTTATTTTGAGTTTTGGTTCCCGACGTTTCGATTGCTTTACAGCAATCAAGTTTAGATGTTTGAATGGATGTTTGTTACTTAATCACGTCAGAACGGCTGAACGGACCTGAATGAAATTTGGCCCAGAGATAGATTATAGTCTGGAATAGCACAAAGGCTACTTTTTATCACGAAAAAATGCGCGGTTCCCGTGGGATATTTTTGTACATTTTTTAGAGGCGAATCCGTGCGAAGTGGGGGTGAGACGCTAGTAATATTTTGTATAAAGAAGGGTAACACGCTAGTATCATACAAGTAGAATCACTATCGCTTCGATGTTTTTTACGTTAAAAGTAGAAAAACGAATTAATCATTTACAACTACAAAAGTATTTTTTTGGTTCTGAAGAATGTTATCTTGATCAGTCGTTATATTAAAATTAAAAAGATTTAGATTTGAGATTATTCACATAAATATGTATAATAGCAAATCTTTAATCGCAATAAACTTAATTGTTAATTTATTTCGTTTACTTTTAGAAGCATTAGAAAATATAGACATGGCAACATATTTAAAACGATACGAGATATCTCACTTAGATATGGAGCTTTTGCAATTGAAAAGTTTCGATTTTTATTTCATTTACTTTCACGCGTCATGTCAAGATAGCAGCTTTTGAATTTTGTTTGACGTATACTATTGTGCTTTTGATAGGACTTTGAAAATCTAATAGTCAAAATATTGAAGTTGTCTAGTTTGATTTAATAAAATAAATAAATAATTATTTATTATTCATTAATGTCGTTAATGTTATATATTTTCTTTGCTGATGTTATATTAAAATGTGGATGTTTGAACAAATTTAATAAAAATTGTTTAAGGGTAATAATATTATTTATGAACTAGCGACTCACCCTCGCTTCGCTCGGGTTCGTCCCTAGATTGCTTCCCCATACAAACTTTCATCCCCATTTTCATCCCCTTAAGGAATGATTTATAAGATAAAAACTACTACTACTACTATGTCCTTTCTCATACTATCGTCTTACCATATTTCATCTAAATCGGCTCAGTAGATCCAGAGATTAGCCCCTACAACTTCACAAACTCACAAACTTACAAACTTTACGTCTTTATGATATTAGTATAGATTTAATTCGCACTTAAATATTATATAATATTAATAACAAACATCATTCATATATATCCTTATACTTTTTTTATAGCTCTAAGATATATTTATAAAAAAAACATGTACAGGAAGAGCATGAAGAAAGTACATAATAAAAACAATAAAAACTTTTTAACAAAAAAATAAAAACCGACTTCAAACAAAAGCACTAAAAATCAAAAAATAACTGATTGGTAGTTTTCATTTACTATACATACCTAATCAAATATTTTCGAAGTCGGTGTGCTTTGCTTTATATGGGCTGGCACCGATTTCGAAAATATTTGATTATGTATATATGTAATAGGTACGCTTTAATTACTTAGCCAAAGCACACCGACTTCGAAAATATTTGATTAGGTATGTATAGTAAATGAAAACTACCAATCAGTTATTTTTTGATTTTTAGTGCTTTTGTTTGAAGTCGGTTTTTATTTTTTTGTTAAAAAGTTTTTATTTTTCCCTTTTTAGTGTAGACAATAGTAGCAAAGTAAGGATTCTAACGTGTTAGGCTTGTCAAATCAAACAAAATAAGCCCAAACTCAAAGTATCTACTATTAGCCGTTGAAGAGTTCCACTTATCCACCTTCTGGCCTTACCATCAGATCAGGTCAACAACACCGAACCACTGTGCTATCAACGGAAATAGAAATACATACTTGCAAAGTTTCAAGTCAATATGACAATTAGAAGTAGGTTAAATTCATCATTAGTTGTTTTTCCACCCTTAGGGGTGGTATTTTTTTTTGAAATTTAAATGGGACCAATCTGGAAGTATACCCTTTCAAACAAAACAAAAATTGTCCAAATCGGTTAATAAATGACGGAGTTCTGAGGTAACAAACATAAAAAAAAAAAAAAAACATACAGGCGAATTGAGAACCTCCTCCTTTTTGAAGTCGGTTGAAAAAACAAACATTTAAAAGAAAGTAACATTATTTAATTACTTTCTTCTTATTGTTACTTATTTTAATTTCCTCTATTTAGTCAATATCAGGAAACTTTGACATTTTTATGACACATTTTAAGACTTATAATACTTTCTCTCTAATAACTTATGTAACAAATGTTACGGAAACTATAAATAAATAGCCAACAATAAAAAGGTTTAAAAATTTTACAACATACTTTCACCACAAAACAGATGAAAGTGTAATTCTAAATTAACAATCTGTAACAATATAATAGATTAGGTACCTACATTGTTTTCACTCATATGTAAAGTTAGAAAAAGATACTTATGCCTTTCAGGATAAAGAGTTTTTTACTTTGCACATAATTAATTAGAAATATATAATTTTTAATATCTATTATTATATTCTACAATTATATAGTTAAGTAATCTTTTCTTTAATCTTCATGCAATTTCCTTTGTAAAGTATCAGAGAGTACTACGTTTATGATTTTATAGTAGTATCAAGACTGTATGTTGGTAGTTGTGGAGTATCTAATGGTATCTAACACTGTACAAGTGTTCGTCGTTCAATTCTCAATCTCTACCATGTCTTCTCCATTCTACAAGACATTGGCGAAGTAAATTGTGCCCAAATGGCAAGTATATAAGCCACAGAACAAAGAACATTCAAGTGTTCACCGAGTAGTTGAAATTCGACTTTCCTTATTGAAAATTTCAGGAAAACCTACATATATGAAAAGAATTTATCTCATATATAAAATTAGCAGTGCCCGCGGCTTCGTCCACGTTCAAACTTCTGATATAAAAACATCAGTTTTACAATAATGTATGGAAGTCTGCCCAATTTGTTGACATTTATGATTACTGTTCTGTTCCCTTGAGGAGTAGTATTATAATATATAGCCTTCCTGAATAAACGGGCTATCTAATGCAAAACGAATTTTTCAAATCGGATTAGTAGTTCCTGAGATTAGCGGGTTCAAACAAACACACTCTTTCAGTTAAGTCTCGCTGTGGGCATGCATTTGTGGGAATGTTTGTATTTCAGTTATGGGTGTTTATATTTATAATATACTACCATTGCCCGTGACTCCGCCCGCGTTCAGATGACCAGAAACCAAATTCTTAGGTTTTACATATTACTAGTATACTCTTACATTGCAGTTTTTGTATTTTTTCTCCGAAATGTGACATTTTCTCGCGGTAAAAAGTATCCTCTATGTTATCCCAGATAACCAGTTATCACCATACCTAATTTCATCAAAATCCCTCCAGTGGGTTTTCTGTGATGCGGTAACAGACAGACAGACAAAAATTCTAAAAACTATAGATTCGGCTTTTGTATCGGCTTGGTTACAATTTTATTATATGTATGTATGTATTTAAAGTTATATACCTATGTGTAGTGTATCAACTATCTGGTATCCATAACACAAGCTTCGTTGTCATATTATGTGTAGTCACTTAAAAACCTACTTAACAAGCCGGTTAAAGATTAGCGTGAGTATTTTAATGAATCTGTCGTTACGATTTCAATCAAACACCGACTTATGAATATTTAAGCCCCATTAGTTCAACCATATCGACTATCTAATATCTAAACATACACGCAATTCAAGAAATTGTAATTGGATAAATTATTTCGTTTTAAACGATTCTTTGAAACATGGCTATAAAATGGCAATATTTTTTGTGAATATGTTGGGTTTGTTTTCGCATATGGAATTTTTATTAATGTTTTATTTAAATGTAATATACCAAATGAAAAGCAATAAAACTGATATACTAAAACAGATCCTTATCTCATATAAAGAATTTGGGCAGCCTTAATTCGGGCAATTATTTCTGATTAATTAATTTTTTCTTACATAAACGATAGATGCTACTGAATCGAAAACTTTCGAACTGTTTTATCTTTGAATGTTTGTACTAAAATACGTAAAATACAGTAAAAGTACGGTTATAATATGATTTTATATCTTTTAAAACAAATTTTAGCGACTTTATCTATTTTAGCTGTATGAACATAAAAATCTTAACATATAAACATCGCCATCTATGAATATGCAAAGAAAATTAATTGCCTAAGGCTAATTTTACAATAGACACCACAATTATGAAAATTTAATTTATAAAATTTCATATCATTTTACCTAAAATATTTTTGAACTCATAACTTAGAAATTAAACAATTTTTTCTTTATTCCTGATGAGATTTCGTGATAAAAAAATATAACTTTTATGCTCAATTGACGAAGATATCGCGTAACATAATAACAAATAAACAAAATACAAACATAACTTCTTCCGAAGTCGGTCAAAACCATAACAGTTCTTTAACTTGGTTAGATAGATACGGACAATATAAGTTACCTTTGGACGAATAACTTTAAGACGTAAGCAAGTGGAACCACGAGCGAGTTATTAAATAAGTCTCGATGCTATCTCCGTCCTAACGCTAACGAGCAGAGAAGAATCTAGATAGTGCTAGATTGGAGCAATTAAAGCATCGGCGCGCTTTGACCGCGTGACGGTCTCGAAAACGCATCGCGTGAGGACGCTATTTGTTCTTATCATAAAGAATAATATATTTCTTGCAATAGAAATTTACTTACGATTAGCGTCTACCATCGCTTCGCTTGTGTGACATCCTAGGTAGGTTTTAATTTTTTTGAGCAGTATCCTAATTTTTTTTCTAAAATAAAAGTAGCCTCGCTCGAGCTCGTCCCTAGGTACATTTTAATTTTTTTTTAATGGAACCCTAATTCTTTTACTGAAATAAAGTAGCCTAAGCTACTCCTTATAACATCAGCTATCCGCCAGTGAAAGTCTCGTCACAATCAGTCCAGCCGTTTCGGAGATTAGCCCGAACAAACAGACAGCCAGACAAAAGTGTTAAAGTGTCTTTCTTATAAGTACCGCATATAACTTCATATGTATTTAGTAAAAAGCTGTTATTTTGACATTACAAACAGACACTTCAATTTTATTTATCTGTGTAGATACATTTTATAATAGAGAAAATTATTTTTAGACCAGTATAAAATGTTTAATTTTAAAGGCAATAGAATTTTTTAATGGCTTCAGTTTTTTAACAAAAGTTTTTGTAACTTGTTTATGGCTAATAAATTATAATAATATTTAAGATTTCTTATTGTGCTGCGTATATGTAGTGTATTGTGTAGCTTATAGTCTGTATGAGTGAATATTTTATCATGAATCCAATTTTATCAACAGTACAATGAAATTGCCTCTGTGACCAAAAATACGTAGGTGTAGGTAGGTGTAGGACATAAAATCTTTTCATACTACTTTTCTCCTGCCATTGCTCTTACTCCAAAAAAAAAGTAGTGTGTAGGGAGTATGTACTTAGCGATATACAGCTATGCGTATGCACAATGTTTCTCTTTACAATTTTTGACATTGCCTGTTGTACGCTTAGAATGAACTTACGACCCAATCTTTCTTCTATTGAGCTCTACACAATATTTATTACGCCTGTGTATGCGTTTTCAGGACACGCGCAATTTTTTTTTTCGAACATGAGCCTAATCCTAAACCTAATATCATATTCTAATCAAACACTAAAATATGACTAGATATAGAAATTTCATAATTAAATTTGTGTTTATTTAAAAAAAATAGGAGGTTAGGTTATAGTAAACTAGCGGCTTTCTGTCGCTTCGCTCGGGTGCTTTCCTTGTGAGTTTAATTTTTATAATACATATTATATACAGGTAGCGTTATCTCTTGGCAAATTTTGTAACAGTAGTCTACGTGTTACTTCAGGTCATAGTCTAGTCAGCGTGAAGGAGCAATAACACACATAATAAAAACACAACATGCACATGCAAACGCACGTTAAAAACGCACACGCACACGTACACACACACACACACACACACACACACACACACACACACACACACACACACACACACACACACAAACACACAAACATAAACACACACACCACACAAACACACAAACGCGCGCGCACAGACACACACACGCACACACACACATTTATAATAGTATTGTGTATTGTACATAGTGTGATTATATTTTATGTGAACAATAAATACCCAAATATTATATGCGTAACTGTGGCTTAGTCATTTAGCTGCGAGTATCATATAATTAGCTTTATTCGTTATACCAGCGGAACAAAATGTGATAGATATCTACAAAATTTATTAAACCGTTCGAAATTTCTATTGTCTGTAGATAAAATAGTTGGATAGCCTCGGGCTAGTCTTAGACAAATGATGGCAACGCGTAGCTGACCTAGATGGCTTCCATTCCGGGAATACTGTGGTTTACGGCTTGAAAACAAAGAAAAGATTTAGGTCAATATAAAATGATGTGTTTTAAGCTCTAACTATTATTAATTTTATTTTTAAGCAAATCAATTTAAAATTATGAGTAAATTTTTATTCTATAACCTATTTTATAATTTATCGTCTATTTAATTATTTACATTACTTTTAATACTTTATTAGATTTACTCGAACATTTGACATCTATACTAATATTTTAAAGAGGTAAAGTTTGTGAGTTTGTGACGTTGTAGGGGGTATTTTCTGGATCTACTTGACCGATTTAGATGAAATTTGTGTTTGAAAATGGGGATGAAATTTTATATGGGGAATCAATCTTTTAAATAAAACTATCATTTCTGATTTTTTCGCGGATTTATTTTGATTTTTGGTTCCCGACGTTGCGAATGCTTTACAGCAATCATGGTCACGGGAGAGACTTAAGGTTTTAGATGTCTCAAAGGCATTATGTAGTTGTTACAGACAGTGCCTACTCACAAAACTACAAAATGAATTCCACACAAGTAAATATAGGCTTCTTTATAACATCGTTCTCATCGTTCATGCATCGAGAGTTATATATGTACCTACTTATTATGTATAGATTTATACATTATGTATTATTTTACTTACATTGGATCTTTTATAAATGTGACATGGAAAATAATATGACGTGCGTAAATTCGTCACGCGCCGGAGAAATAATACAAAAAAATTGGAGCAGAAAATGCAAATGTCGCGCGACGGGATGAAAACCGCAGGGAAATACTCAGCTGCAATAAATATGCGAGAAAAATGTGTTCATTTTTTAAAATGAACGTGTATATATAAAGATAAAAAACTAGTAGATTGTGTTTGCACGTGAAATGTTTTGTTGATTTTATATGTTTAACGTCTGTTTTTCTATACAGCTTTTGAAGTCTACCTAGATATACTTACGTATATACATGATAACTGCCTCCAGTGGTCTAGCGGCTACCACGTTCGGCCACAGATGCCGAGGTCCTCTGTTCGAGTCCAGTGTCGGGCTAAGAATAGTTATTGAGTTTTTTATGAAATTTCCAGTAACATCTCAAAGTTGTAAAGTTAGTGAAGCTAGAACGCTGTGCGTCAGAGAGGAAGTTAAGCCGGAATAAACCGAACTTTGGAAGTCGAAGAAGTTGAACGTTCACTTATGTTTGCGAACGTTTGTTATATTTTCTGTGCAGATAGCTAAACTCAGTGAGATTGGTCAGAAAGATACTATTTTAATTTGGGTTATTGTGTTAAAATTGAAAAACACCATACTTTATTACAAACAAATACTAACTAAGAGGAGAATTCCGTAATTTATTAAAATTTAAAAATCAAAATCAGAATTCATTAATTACATTTGACATATGAATTAAATATTCTCCCTCTCGTAGATTCGTAGAAAATAGGTCTGTCTTTATCCGACTTTACAATCTATCTCTGTGTGCTGCCAGAATCTCATTTACAGAATAAAATCTAGAATTGTCTGAAATAGAACTCTCAGAAAATATCTGTATGTATATAGGTGATGTGCGTAAATGCATTTCCCAACATTTAAAAAAAATACTTTGACAGCTCTAATTAGTTATTCATGCGAACTAAAGCGGCAATCTTTATAACTACGTATTACGTTATTTAAACAAAATGAGCCTTGGTTAGTCTTCAACTAGTAATCCGCACGCAGCACGGGAGGGCGGGTAGGCATTAATTAAACCACGAGATAATTAGGTCACGTAATATGACATTTGAAATAATATATAACATCAAGTAATCTAGTTACACGACCTGTTCGTGAGAGTTCATGTCTCCTTACTAAGTAGCAAAGGCCACATGATTTTTGCCACTGAGATAACATGTTCGATTCTCGCTGTTGTAAAAATGACGGTAAAGATAATATAAATATCTTATGTAGTGCATACATCCATGCATAAGTTTGTATATATGTTATGTACTTCAAATAGGTTATCTCGGAATGACACTCAGTTGGTGGTTTTAAAGCATAAAGTTTAGAATATAAAACTAGTCTGCGTTGCTTTTTTTGGTCGATGGTGGGAGAAAATAAAAGTACCTATTTACAGATACATATTTATTTTATAATAAAAACTAAATTAACACGTACACCTTTTACCGGCTTAATTAGATATGTGTTGCCACAGCAAAAAAAAATCATACATTAACTATTTTAGTATGTTTAATGGTTGTCATAATCAAAACTTTTAAAAAGAAATTTTAATGAAAAGAAAACTTAGCTTGACCATAGACAATTTGACTAAGCCATTGAACGTGTCATGGTGGTGCGGAGGTCCACGTAGGTACAAAGGTATATAGGTAAATAAGGAACTACAGGTACAAAGGTATATAAGGGATTATATTATCTTTTCAAAAACAAAATAAAACTTTTACTACATATAAAAAGTCATAAAAGAGAGTATAAGATAATAAGTACATCTTTTGATATAGTGCAAGAAATTGTGGGCAACCATAATAATAAGATACGTGACAGGTTTTACTCTCACTGTCCCTACAGTCGTTTTGAGGCAAAGATAACGTGGTCACGTAGACGTATCGCGTCATATATAAGTACATATTGTGAAGACCGAACAATTTAGATTTACTTGCTAATTTTGTTATAATATAACCTAAAACAGATTATATATTTTTATTTTTAAAATTATTTTTTTATATCAATATCCTATAGATCCATCACTGAAGTGGCTCGTTGATATGATGTTATTGTAGTACCTAGGCGTCCGAGCTTCAATCAGCGTTTTTTGGAAGAGATATAAAAACTACGTTTTTTTTAGCAAAAATATCTATATAGATAAAAAGCAATACCTTACCTAATACAAAATAATATTCAAATCGTTAAAGCCGTTTCCGAGATATATGAAATAAATTTAATATTATAAGATTAATTCAAAATAAATAAGAAAACATGTAAAATTATGCATGTGGAACCAAAAGTTAAAATTTCGAGCACAAAAAAGCTGCCATACACATTGTTCTAAAGTGAAACTTACATGAAATTTTTTTTTTTGATATGAATGTTAATCAACTTTGTAATATGAAATAAAAACCATATAATTAATAGTATATTTAAAAATTTTACCGTGATGACATATATCATTTTATTCTGTAACGGAAGGATTAAAAGCTAGTTTTGATATACGAAACTTCTGATCAAAGGAAAGCTTGGTTAATTAGATTTCAAGTTCATAAGGTCATACATCCGCTGTCACAACATGTCACCAACAATTATAGAGACTCGACAATAGTTCAACTACATATTAATACTATATACTAATTATCAGATATGCTTCATACATTTTGCTTGCTTTTAGTCCATAAGCGATGCATTGTACAAAATGTATGTTAAATTATTATATATGAGTGTGTATGTGTATTCAGCCCCTTTTATCGTCCCACTGCTGGGCACGGGCATCCCTTCAGTACGAGGGGAATCAGGCCATAGTACACCACGCTGGCCAAGTGCTGGTTGGCGGACTTCACATGTCTTTCGAAAACTTGCTAAGTTCTCTCAGACATGCAGGTTTCCTCACGATGTTTTCCATCACCGTAAGGCAATCATGTTAGAAATGATTCGCACATGAAAAAATCAGAGGTGCGAGACCCGGGATTTGAACCTGCTTCACTCGGTTTCCCAAGCGATCGCGTTACCACTGGGCTACCACTGCCTGTTTATGTATGCAATGAAAACAGTATGAGCTCTTACCCCCTTGAGCGATTTTGGCCACAGCAGCCAAATTCATCGAGAAAATCCAACTGCGTTGGATATATTATACTTCAACGTGTACATTTGTGTGTAAACCCAAATGTATTATTTGTTCCATTTTTTTACTTCCATAGTCCAATAGGATGATAATTGGACACGATCGGGGATTAGGCGCAGATTCGACGGCTTTACTTGTCGTCTGAGATATGGGGGTGTCACACTGCCAATCACCCATATCCTGCTGTTGATAAAATTAACAGAAAAACCCACTATTCTTGGCGTGACTCAAAGCTCAAACCCAGGACTTCAGAATCTGCAGCCGCACATGCGGCTCCTAGACCAACGAGGCAAGTACACAATGCTTAGCGCGCGCTAGCGCAGTGAAAAACTCTTTTCAAAAAAATAATTTTCTACGGAACCTCTAGATATAACAGAAATAAAAGTTTATGTCAATCGACTCTAGCTCACAAAATATAGCTTCCGTTAACAACTTGTTCCGTTACTGTGTAATAGGACGACGAACTAATGAACGAATTTACACATTAATGATAAAATAAACGATTAAATCTTATTACCTTATTTTATGTTATTTTATTTAAATAAGACATTTTCTATCATCGTAAAAAAATAATTTAAATAAATTAATGTTAAAAAAAACGTTTTTAAAAACAAGCTTTTATATCATAATATAAATTGTGGAATGTAATTAACGGGTTTGATATAATTTAAAGTTTTTTTTTTATTTTTTAGGTATTTATTTGTATTTTTTAAGAAACCCCTTTCAAATGAAATCCAATCCAATGGATACCAAATATATCATCAGATCATAGGGGTGCATAAAAAACGTAGTCCGCCGTCGTTGGGAGTCCGCCATGTTAGATTTAGAATGACGTTACTTACTCGTATCTAAGTCTATGCATTGTTATATTTAAAACTAAACAATAAACATGTATGCAAAATTTCAGCTCAATTGGTTAAGGATAACTGCTTTTAAATTCAGTTGCAGAATTTGACCTTTTAGGCCTCAAGTTGCAAGAACAAACATACATACAAACATTGCAAGTTAAATAAAAAGCTTGTAAAATACAGTTGTATGGATAAAATATTTCAATTGTTTTAAATCTATCCTCGCCATTCAGGTCGATTTTAACTAATTGTTAGATGAGTATAATAATTACTTTTTAAATTAAAGTACACCGATAAAACACTTTTAATGTTATTATTTAACCTTCAAGGGTGGAATTTCTTAATAAAAATTATAAAAAATATTTCATAAATTAATATTAATTTAAAATTTAAAAATCCCCCGACCATCTTGGACCAATTTTCATCAAACATAGCTAAGAAAACTCCCGACTAATTCACCCTTAAAACAAAAAATAAATAAAATCTAAATCGGTTCATCTGTTTGGGAGCTACGATGCCACACATATAAACATACACAGAGACACGTCAAACTTATAACACCCCGTCGTTTTTGCGTCGGGCGTTAAAAATAATGAATTCGGGTTCCGGGATAAAAAGTATCCTAAGTCCTTCCCAGGGTCTCAAACTATCTTCTTACCAAATTTCATCTAAATCCGTTCAATAGATCCAGAGATTACCCTTTACAACGTCACAAACATTACCTTTGATCATACAATAGTTTAAAACCAATGAACTGATCTGATGGTGGATACAGGAGCTTGGATGTCTTCAAAAGCTACTGGAAAAACCTTCATGACGTCTAAATCCTTAGTCTCTCTCGTGACCATGATTGCTGTAAAGCATTCCAAACGTTGGGAACCAAAAATCAAAATAAATCCGCAAAATAATCCAAAAAAATAGTTTTATTTAAAATGTCAAATATTCGCGTAAATTTAAGAAAGTATTATTTATATTTAATTAATTTTGATTCCCACGCATTACAGTTGCTCAAATCTTGTTTATTGGCTTTTAGCGCTATAATAATTATTGATATTGGCCAATAAATAAAATTCTATGAATATTATCTTGTTGAAATGTCTCATATTATTTATTTTCTTTATACAGCACAGTTATTTCAATGATACTCGTAGATAGCAAATTATATAAAAAAAGGTAGAAATATGTTCGTAAGAACAATGTAGGTAGGACAAGGTAGTCATACTTAAGTCGCTAAATAATTATGACACGCATATTTTGTTCCAGTATATAGTGAAGTTGGAAATAGCTGGGGAATAGCCAAATGGCATAACTGTGATTGCCAAGTTTGTGTTAAGCTTAAACACAAATATACTTGTCAAATCCATGTAGAAACAAGCTTTCAAAATATTTACACAATATTCTGTGAGAATCTTAAAAGTCATTAGCAACAAAATTCCATATCTTTTTCATTAACAGCTTTTTTATTAATTAAATAAAAAATAGCAGAAACAGTAAATTATTTTAATTTATGTTAGGAGATGTTTATGTGCAGAGAATGTTATAAAGAGGTACTCGTATCTTATGTAACTATTTCACTTCGTGTCGCTTCGCTTGGGTTCCTCCCTAAGTTGCTTTCCCATACAAATTTTCATCCCCATTTTCATCCCCATTTTCAACCCCTTAAGGGATGATTTTTGGGTAAAAACTATCCTATATCCTTCACAGAGTCTCAAACTATCTTCTTACGAAATTTTATCTAAATCGGTTCATTAGTTTTAGAGCCTATTCGGTACAAATAAACAAACAAAAAAATAAATATTTCCTCTTTATAATATTAGTATAGAAGTATAGATAATCTATGATATTAGAAACATGGAAGATTTTGTGGACGCGGAGAGCAATAAATGTAATAAAGAACACAAAACATTATTATAAAATTAAATAATTGTATATAAAGTACACTATTTGAATACTAGATTTTTTCTTATTTAAAACCAAAGTAATTTAATATAAATATATGTGAAATTTATAAATATTTAATGCTACACATAATGTTATTCATAAATGATAAAAAGCACTATAAAAAGCTAATCTTTAAAGTGAACTGAAATATTATATGATTTATTTAGACATCAAATCGAATAGAATCAAATAGACTTTTACGAGCTTTTCAACCGTCAAATCGACACTCACCAAGTATAGTTAACGGTGAGGAAACCGACGCCGGTTCGGAAGAAAATTAATTTCTTCTAAGGTGAGCCAGCCTGAAACTCACCTTCCTTTTCAAAGAAATATATTTTTGTAGGCTTATTAAAAACTAGCATAGCACGCGGGTCCGCCGGCGCGGCGTCTAGATGACCAAAAACCGAATTCTTAGGTTTTACATATTAGTATACTCTTACATTGCAGTTTATGTATTTTTTCACAGAAATGAGACATTTTCCCGCGTTAAAAAGTATCCTATATGTTGACCCGGATAACCAGCTATCACCATACCAAATTTCATTAAAATCCCTCCAGTGGTTTTTCTGTGATGCGGTAACTGACAGACAGACAGACAAAAATTCTAAAAACTATAGATTCGGCCTCTGTATCGATAACAATGTTTATTTCAATAAGATTTTCCAAAAAAAATTTAATGTACAGATTCGGCTTAGATACAATTTTATTATATGTATAGATTGAATACGCAGAGTATTAAAAACTATTATGAGAGGCAACCATACAAATCAAATACTGTGTATTGCCAATTATCTATTATCGTTATAAATACATTATGTGGAATCATGCTCCTATAGAACTCTACTTAAGCGTCCAAATATTTGTATATTCTCGTAAGTATTTGTCTTCTAAGTAGACTTCTCAAGTTAACGAACTATTGATATTTGACTTAGGAAACTTTTGAAGCTGGAGTTACTAACTACCTATATATTTTAGATGTAGTCAAGTAAATGAAGAAGTTAAAGTAAAAAGTAGTAATAAACTTAAGTAAACCTTTGTTTTTTCATTTTATATCTGGCTCAAAGGATCGTTCGTACACGTCACAAGTTTTCAAAAATCGCTCTTTGCATTACCTATGTAAATATCTTGAAAACACAATTGGAAGTCATTATAAAAACTTACTATTTTACTGCTGACAAATTAATATATAGTTTATTATCGTTGATGCCGAGATCTGTCTGTTTTTACTTATTTGACGGATAAACGACCATTGTGACTTAATTTTAAGTCAGAATTAAGTTAATTTGTTGATATCAGTGTATCCGTAATGTAATAGATTAAAATCATCTGGACTTAAACATTTCTGGACATAAAGTTAATGTTAATATTAAATAAGGATATATTATTACCATTATGGTTCCCTCAGCACGCTGTAATTCAATAATATACGCTTCGCTCAAGTAATAGATTCAACAGTATTTGCTTATGTCAATAAATTGATTTTGTACTCGTAGTTCACTTATAGTTAAGTGCATGTATTACTAATATTAAAGTTTTAGTGAAAAAATATTTTTATCATTTTTAACATAATTATTTTTTTTCTTACGGTGAAGGAAAAAGTCTGAAGAAACCCTACATGTCTGATAGAACTAAGCAAGTTTTCGAAAGATATGTTAAATCCGCCAACTCGCACTTGGCCAGCGTGGTGGACTACGGCCCGATCCCTTTTGTGTATAGAAAGGGGCTCGTGCATAGCAGTGGAATGGTAAAAGCGTTGAGAGGAACATTTTTATACTTTCATTTTTATATTTTTACTTATACCAACCGACGATAACCGAGAAAAATATTAAGATTTGAAATTATATTTTTTACTTAAGAATAATTTTCTACAAAATATGAATTTTGTCACTGTCTCAACGAGCTCATTGCTTGGGGGCGAGAAACTTTACTCAAGAAAAAATGAATAGGTTTTCTAGTTGCACGTTTAAAATGCCAGAGGCAAAGCGCAATTGCCATACACCAAGTAGAAAAAATCAATCTACACTTAGTCCATATTACTTCTTTAGGCGGTATTCACACTTTACAATGCTATTGTTCATTTTTTTTATTTTGTGTTCTTATACTTTTTACTGTTAAAAGAAAGTCTGAAATGATGTATTTCAGAATAAAAAGAAATAGATTCTTATACGTTTTATTATAATGTGACAATTCATTTAAATTGCAGAGTGCTTCTGTGTTTTTCTTAAAAAAAACTTGCCCATAGTTAACTTTATTGTAAAGAGTAAATTATTCTTAAATTCCATGATATTAAACAGTATATAAAGTATAAACTAAAAGTCAATAAAAACTTAAAAAAAAACCGACTTCCAGGCACTAAAATGTAAAAAATAACTAAACGGAGGTTTTCATTTAGAATAGATACCTAATCAGATATTTTCGAAGTCGGTGCCAGCCGATGCAAAGCAAATCTAATATATTTCGATACGTGAAACACATATTTACCTATTAGATATTCATATCTTAAAATATTGTCGACTCAAGATACAGGAAGTGCTAAGCAATTTATCATCATAAATAGGCATTTAACCGTAATCAAGTTTTAGTGGAACTATGATCAGTATTGCAATGTGGAAGGAACCTAACATAGAACTTACTGTCGTGTATTATAGGGGAATGATATCGCGTGTGATAAATAAATAGTACGAGTTTAATTAAGGCGTAACAGAATCGAGTCAAAAGGATCAGACGGGAAAAAGATACAGCAAAATTAAAATATTATATCCATAAAAGCCTGTTAATTTATTCAGTTTATGCATTAGTCCTGCTTCGCTTATATTTTATTAGGAAATTTTTCAAAATAACTAACTTTTTACTCACCTGTAACAATTTTAATTAGCACTATAATAAACTATGCAGACCTAAAGGTCAAGTTATGTATAGAATATTAGAAATATTTTCAAGAGAACTATTCAAAGGTGTTATGAATAATAAATATGAATTTAATAAAGCCAGGGATAAAGTAAATGTAGTAAGTAAGGTATTCAATATGACTTTTACGAGCTACGAGTACTTAGAACGATCCTATAAAATTGTACGATGGTGGTCAGAATCAATCTAACTGCTGTCGCGTAGCATTGTGTCGGAATTGTACTGCCAAGTACAGAATAAAGAATAAAAGAAAAGGTGTATTTTAAAATTTATGCTAAAATCTTTATATGTTAATGGCTTGTATGGTAAATTATATATTACCAGCGGCTCAACCTCGCTTCGCTCGAGTTCACCTGTGGAAAAACAAAAACAAACCTATCCCACGGGAAACGTATATTTTTCCGGGATAAAAAGACTATAATCTATCTCTGTGCCAAATTTCATCCAGATCCATTCAGCCGTTCTGGCGTGAAAGAGTAACAAACATCCATACTCACAAACTTTCACATTTATACAAACATTGTGAAAATTTACAATTATCTAAATAAATACTACCAACTAGTCTAATTTAACTCTTTAAATTAATTCTTTTGAGTTTCTTTCATAACTTCTCTGGACTTGGACATTTTCTGTATATTTGTATTGTACAATTTGGTATAATTAAAATATATTTCTGTTGTAGAAGTATGTATTTAATGAATTTTATTCTTCAGTTATTTACTGGTTGATGAATAGCTCTTTGGTCGGATCGGACTTTGGTCAGATTCGGAGGTCCTGACTTCGAGTTCCGGGTCAGACCAAGTATAGTTTTTGTATTTTTCATATCAAGAAATTGGTGGTGTTACAATCCTGTGTAGACCCGACAGTTGTTTTGAAATGTCTTGCCACGGGACTTTATAAATGAAAGAAATAGAGATCGAAATGGATCAATAGGACATTGCTTAGAAATATACATAAGATGCAGTATTTTAAAACTAAATGCACAGTTGGATGAAGCAGAACTAGCACTTAATCAATACCTTTTAATTGAATTGATACAATGTCTTAACATATCTAATAGGTACCAGCTACTTCGATTCCCGCAAAGGGCAGAATTTTTATTGAAGAACTAACAAACTAGATTTATCTGTCCAATCCATCAACTTCCAACACGCCGTGTCCCACAAAGATCAGAGTATCAACACATTTAAGTATTTAAAAGCTTTGAATACAAAGTTAAGGTTTTAAGCATAAAGCTTTCCATTAAAAAAGAAAGCATCTCTTAGAGAAAAATATAAAACAATTATATAATAATATCATTTATTGATTGACACTGTCGAGACTCCTCGTTCATTTTATTTTATTTCCATCTGTCACCAAGTATCGGTTATTTACAGGAGGCATATATAAAAGCCGGCTGTCACATAAGAACCTATAAAATCCTACTCCTTTAGTAGTGAAAATATCGATAAACTCAGCAGATTTATAGTGCCGCACAACACTTACCAATTATCTTTTTTTATAGTATACAAATGCAATAAATGTGACTGCGTATTACACCGACGTATAACTGTAATGCAACATAATGAGAGAATTATCTAAAGTTATTTTTATACTACGCTACGCTCAGGTGCATGCCTAAGCGTCAAACAACCTGTGTTACTCCAGGTCATAGTATGTATTAAATTTCATCAAAATCTGTGCTGTCGTTTCAGCGCGAAGGACTAACAAACTAATAGAAGTCCAATTATGAGGTCTTAATTTATAAGCCTGTGATACAAATTACATATTAATAAATTATTATAAATCAATCGGTCTTAGTAGATTTTCTTCGAGGTATCGTTGAAATGCAGTTACTGTATATAAAATAAGTCTAGATGAGAAACTTTAAGAAATAAGTCTGGACAAAGAGAAACTTTAACAGAAGCAAGACTAAGTTTGAAAATAAGCTCAAAAAGTTATAAGAGTTGTTTTATGTATAGCTTTTATTTAAGTAGCTTTTTATGTATTTTTCAACAATTTTTAATACTTGATGTCTTCAGTGACAAAGTAAAAATATTTTTTTCTTAGCACATTTTAAATTTTTCAACGTATTTTGGCCCTTTTAGACAAGAGTTCAACGCTTAGATAATATAAATAAAATAATAATATGATATTCTCATCATTACCATAAAGCGTGCTGAACGAAACTATATCTCTTTAGACAAATACTTTGACCGGCACAAGTGAACCATAGTCTACACGCGACCCTCTTTGCATTATCATAAAACAGAAATACTACGTAGCAGTTTTAATTTACATATACATTAGTGTAACGGAGATAAGCCTTATAAAGAATACGAATAATTTCTCATAACTTTGTCTGTATTTTTTGAATAATTTAAATAGTTAATCTATTTGCATAATGGGGAAAGTAAATTGATTAAAGACAAAAGTAAAGTCAGCGGTAGTCCAGTGGTAATGTATTCGCTTGGAAAACTAAGTATAGTGGGTTCAAAACTCGGGTCTTGCAGTTCTGATATTCTTATGTGCAAATCATGTTTAATAAGATTACTATTTGCCGTACGGTAAAGGAAATGTTGATAAAGAAACCTGCATGTCTACGAGTACCAAACAAATTCTCGAAATGAATTCAAATTTTCACATATATTTTAAGTCTGCTAATCCATATTCGGCCATCGTGGTGGACTAAAGCCTGATCGCGCGTGCTTTGAAGACACCTGCAATGGGACGTTATTAAGAATTGAGTTATTGTATTATTAATATCTTTGAAATTGTGTAAAACAAAAATTATATTTATATGGGTTTCGAGTCATGCAATGTAACCGAAAAATGTTGTTCTCGTAAGTGCCATAACTATGATAATATCAAAAACTGCTTAAAATATCTTCATATATAAAAGAAAAATAACAATAAAGATAAAAATTATCATACGGGTACATTGTAAATAATATACAAATAAGCCGTTAAGAAACTTTCATAGCTTAAGTAAGGCATGCATCTAGCATCAAGTAAACGACACGTTTCCTGCGCGGAGATGCATCGGCTAATCGTTTTGATCACTTTCACCTGCTCTGCACGCACAAATGACGGTGATTTATGGAGAAGCTTCGTGTTAAGAAAAGCTTAATGGCTTATCGGTTTCATTATAGAATGGATACACTTTAGTTAGTAAGTTATATATTCAAAAGATGAAGTTTTTAAGGAAGGAGTCATTATAGAAAAGTTACATTTTGAAGTTTTGTTGCTTACCTATTACATATGCGAATCGCTTTAATAATTCGAGTACTGACTGATGAATAAATAAAGTGACTGCAGTAGAGTTTGTAGTTGCCTAAGTTTTGTTTCACATATATCTGATTCCTTACGACAAAATTTGATATACAATTAATATTTTAAATATGGACATTTATGTTTTTAAAATATTTTTATTTTTTAATGTTTATGTCTATAAATATAACTATATAATTAATAAAAATAAAATAAAAATAAAATAAAAAAAATATTTGACTTAAAGATTATTATAAGATATATTAATGACTTCCTGACCTATAAATTGACACGACAGGTGAGATATTGAAGACCTGTTCTACTTGCTCTCCGTCTCGTCTCGTTCAGTTATACTTGCTCTCCGTAACACGCGGGTTTATATTATGATCAACTTTCCAACTCTGGGCTGTTTCTGTAAATTTCTTTATAAAAAAACTGAAAACCTATACTTAACTGGAGTTGGGATTCAAACCCAGGACTTCCAAATCTACGGCCGTACATGCTTTCCACTAGACCAAAGAGCCAGTGAATAGTATAAATACTTAGAAAATATTATAATCCCTAAACTTTAATGTATAATTATCTGTCACATCTAGTTCATTATATTCTTGGCACACAACATTGTAATGAGTACAGCTTACATGACAAGTAGAAGTGACAGCGACTGGCTGATATAACAATTTAGTTTGATAACTGCAGCTTTTATTAAAATGGAAGTAGAAAATTGAGTCATTACATTCTTTCTATTAATCCATTAAGACAGTGACCTATATAATTATTATTTTGTATTTCTCTAGTGTTCCCTAACTTAAAAGAACTGGGTCTTTGAAAGTGTTGTGTGGTATAGTTTTAGCATGAGATTAAATTTACTTAATGTCATCGAGACGAAATCCATCTCTGAGTAGCTTATAAATATATAATAAATATATGTTGGGGACATTGACACACAGCACCATCTAGTTCCATGGTAAGCTACGAGGCTTATGTTATGGATACCAGATAGTTGATACACTACACATATATAACTTTTAAATACGTACATATTATAAATATAAACACCCATGACTGGGATACAAACATTTGTGCTCATCACACAAATGAATGCCCATAGCGGGACTTGAACCCGCGACTACTGGCACTGCAAGTAGGGTCATTACAAACTGAGCCAAACGTGTCGTCATCGTTTCGTTCATAAAGGATCGATATTCAAAAAGAAGAAAGTATGGAAAATATTATATCCAGACCATATATTAAATATTAGGAGGTGGTCATGGTAAAAAATAAGTGTATTAGATGCAATTACTGAAAATCCTGCCATTCTCTTATAGTCTCAAATTGAAAACGGCGGGCAGACCCTTCCCCATTAGATGAGTCCTCTCAAGTTGGTGTTTCGCGTCGGGTGTAACATCATCGTAGTCGCCTAAGTGTATCGAGAGATTTTTCGTTTTCACCTTTATGAGAAGGCTCGTGAGTGGGTATCCCCGTTATTACACAGATTGAGTAGCCAGGTGGGAGATAAATGTTGTTTACAGGTTTCAGGTATATAAAAATAAAGTTCAGTAAATTTGGACTCCAAGATCGACAAATTAGTTATTTTCATTACATTATTATCATTGTATAGAAATTATTAAGAAGTGGAAATTTCCATCAAATATATACAAGTGAAAAATACATATATGCTTGAATTTCCATTCGAGATCCCACAAGTCTATATCGGACATTATTTATACCTTAAAGAATATAAATAAACAAATAAAAAGAGTATCATTATAATTAAGTTTGCTGTTAATACTTTCTTAGATTTACGCGAATGTTTGACATTTTAAATAAAACTATCTTTTCGGATTATTTGGCGGATTTATTTTGATTTTTGGTTCCCGACGTTTCGAATGCTTTACAGCATCCATGGTCACGGGAGAGACTGAAGACCAAAAATCAAAATAAATCCGCGAAATAATCCGAAAAGATAGTTTTATTTAAAAAGTTTGCTGTTCGTCAACTAATCTGTTGAATTTTGAATATAATTGCATGATTTCAGAATTTTTTTTTTGAAACATTATATTTTAATTACTCTAGGTTTAAAAAAGGAAGTTGATATAGAACTTCATTTTTTTTAGAAATAACTAACATTTAATAGTTTACCATAGCTATAGCATAGCATAGATGGACTAAGGATATTTTTACATTTGACTATAATACCTGGGGATCTTTTACAGACTCTATATTTGTAACATTTTTAAGTTTTAAAATTAATATATATGTTAATTTTTTATTTACGATCTTTTTGTAAAAATTGCCTGAAATAAATGATTAAATTAAAATTAAAAATATATTATTCCCCATTTTTAGGGGTCGCTCCTATAAGTCTTTCATACAAACTATTCATATGTAATTATTGTAGAAGTCATCTACTGTAGAGATAGTGCAGTAGCTGATTAAATTAAGCTACACGTACGTAGCTGCCAATGCATGATTTCCATAAAATAAATATAAATATCTTCCTAATAAGCGAGCACATTACAGATCGGTGTGATTACGTCGCTTCAAACAGGTTGACAAGTGATTTAAACAGCATGTTTCCTGTTTGAGAGGTACAGGATAATTATTATTATCACTTTTACTCATTTGCCTTCACTGGAGATAAAATTTTATGTCATTCTTCCTATTAATATATAAAAGTTAATTATAAATGAATATTAAATTATTTCAGCGATTTTAATATGTATTTTTGTTAATAAAGGTAACAACAATATTTTCAATTTTAATTATTAGCTGTACAACAATATAATTATAGTTTTGCAAAGAAAAGAAATCGAGGTAAGCTTTGACTAACTATTATGAAAATTGCAGATTTTATATGTCCATTGGAGAATATTAAAATCCACTCTCCTCCTGGCTACATCATCAGATTAGATTGATAGGGTCAAGTTTTATTGTATCTATACCATTGTCCATATTATATAGTAATAATGCCCTCTTGTCCAATTTCGGCCCTGTGGCCAATGCGCCAATTGCCATGTGCCAATCTCATTGAGACTAGCCATATGCGCAGAAGATATTATAGTGCACAGGTGTACGCGCAGACACAAGTGCACTCTCTATTCCTGTCACTCTCATACTCTGGTGGGACGACTACTCGAAACGACCGGTAAGAGTTAAGGCGCAGGACCGACGGCTTAACATGCTCTCCGTGGCACGGGGGTAAAACTCCGCCAACTTCCCAAGTCCGGGATGTTTAAAAAAGATTTTTGTCATCATTTTTTTTTACATAATTTAGTTAACACAAAAATAAATAGTAGATTTGATTTTTAATATAATTTAAATATATTTTTATTAAATTATATTTTTGATGAAATTAATGTTTGACCCTATTACAGATTTACAATAGTACTATGTATGGACAGGCGTTATGATGAAAAGATGCTGCGCTATATGTAGTCAGTAGTAGACGAAGTCAGTAATTATTTCGTGTACTTTCTGTAGTTGTACGTACCTATCTTCTTTTTAAATTGACCAGACAACTATTATAGATTTTTGTCGAGTTAATTAGATTGTAGAATCATTTCTAACATGATTACAGCTTACCTTACCTGTGAAGGAAAACATCGTGAGGAAACCTGCATATTTGAGAGAACTTAGCAAGTTTTCGAAAGACATGTTAAGTCCGAAATCCGCACTTGGCCAGCGTGGTGGACTATGGCCTGATTCCCCCTCATATGGAAGGGAGGCTCGTGCTCAGCAGTGAGATGTTAAAAGGGCTGAATAACTAGATTGAACCTATACTCTGAAAAAAAAACCATATTATTGTTTTTTCACAGTACTTATCAACTATTTTTTACTTAAATTGACTCGTTCTAAAGCTATCTTATTAATTCTTTTAGTTATCAAATTGTAACTATAGATAAAATGTACATACTTAAATTGAATTTTCCTATTCATTGATATTTTCTGATCACTTTCACTCGCTAACGCTATAAATGCGTATTGACGTTTGTAAGTAATATATTTCGAAAGTGACGTGTGACTTGATTGCCTTTGATTATGGCCTTTTTATTAGTCATATCCAAATCTAAATTGTATTGTGGGTTTTATATTTTATGATTTGGATGACATATGAGTGATTTACTAGAGTCCTACTGACCCGTAAGCATCTTCGAATTAATTGTAAGTATTTTTTAAGAGGCTAATATTCCACTTTATAGGTTGATATGCGGAGATAAAAAAATGTTTTTACTAGGAACAGAAGTAACCTTTGTTACTCTATATACATATTTAATCTCAGTAAATGCAAATCTCCTGAAAATATTCCTCCATTACTGACTAAATGAAGGACAAAGAAATAAACATACTTTGGCAATTATACGTCGTATAATATAAGTATTTAAGAAAAAAAAGATTGGAGATGATATGCTTTGTATACCTTCGCAGTCATGTGTTAATCTGTATAAATATTATAAATGTGTAAGTTTGTGAGTATGTATGGATGTTACTCTTTCACGCCAGAACGGCTGAACAGATCTGGATGATTTGGCACAGAGATAGATTATAATAGTCTGGAATAACATAAAGGCTACTTTTTATCCCGGAAAATATACGGTTCCCGTGGGATAGGTTTGTTTTTGTTATTCTAGAGGCGAACCCGAGCGAACTGAGGATAAGCCGCTAGTGTAAAATTAATTTCAATTTGCTTTCAAATCAAACAAATCATGAGATTATTTCAACTGAGGCAACAAAACTAATAAATAAAAGAACAATTTATTTTTGTCAGAACATCTTTTAAGTAGAGCATCTTGTTTCGTATAAACTGTCGCTTTGTAAATCAAAGTCAAGTCTGTCGTGTAAACCAAAACATATTGTTATAATTGTCTGTCGGTAACGGTTTTCACGCGATGATATCAAGCGTTCTAGAATCTAGTGCTAACAGTATCTTGAGGTTTTGTACACTTCTGATTTCTTATAATACACTCTTATGTACATATGTTTTAATTGTATCCATACATACAACAAAAATATATGTAAGTATAAGAATAAATAATAAATTCATATTTTTTAAATTACATTTAGATTAAGTAGATAATAATTGTATTATTATATTTTACAAATAGAAAGAAACAATAAATAAAATCTTCTAAGTGCGCACGCGCACGCGTTGATGTCTTTTTTAGTATTGATTTCGCAGATAATAATAACACGTTCTCCGATCAAATTCTAAAAACTATGAATATTTATATTTTTGAAACAATATAAAGTTGATAAAGCAATTATCATAAATTGGCTTTTTCACAATAAACTTGAAATACAGCTTTGTTAGCCTTTCCATTGGTTATTATCTACATTAACGTCGGATATCATATAATTGAAGCGAATGCAGCTTTTTTGTATTGGTAAAAGTAAAAATGATTGGAGTTAGACTTAGAAATCACCGGAAAGAAAATAATTGTTTTTAAAAAGAAGTATGTAGGTCGGTATAAATCAATTTTATACACTTACGTTAACATAATTAATGTCTGTACCTTTGTGAATATGTTGTGCATAAAGGTCTATATAACACTATCACTACAAAAAATATTGAGCAATTTATTTTATCGTTAGTAAAATTAAAATAAAGTCGAAAATCTAACTAATATATAAAGGTAATGTTACACTTAACAGTTTAAAAAAGTTGAATTCATCGCTATACATATGTACATATATAGTTGTAAAGTCCAACATAATAAAATTATATGATGACTGAACCAAATAAGTAAACTATAGTATTTTTTAACAATTTCCTAGTAAGAAAGAAAAATCGCAATCACTTCTCCCGATGATTTCAGCTCAGTTGCGCCCGCGCACCGGCCCGACACGCACGCGTGTGACCAGTGACAGTGACATGGTTTTGTGTTGATTGGATTCCGTTATCGTGCCATTGAAATCGTAAGTGACGTGAATTTTATTAGACAACTTTCTTTAAAGCCGGTAATTTAATATTTTTATATATATACCTTTCATGCTTTAAGTATAATAATTAATAATGCAAATGATTTTGAATTGCAAAAATCAAAGTGGTGGTATTTAAGTGTGTTAGTGGCGAATATAATAATAATAATAAATTAATTATAATAAGGGAGAAAATGTTTGAAAATGATAAACAGATTTTTTTCAATTATATCATTTTCTTGTGCGTTTATTAGGTTAGTCGCACACAAAATTAAAAATAAAATGGTCATGAGACTGAAAAGCAAGACAAATCGTCACGCGATCCAAACCCAATTCCGAATGGCTTTAATTAGAGATATCGTGCACGTATTTAAATTATTTAGAAATCAGTCTCGTCATGTGAAAAAGTGCACGAAACCGCCCAAGCGGGGCGATGCAGCTGCCAGCCAACAATGTTATCTTTATTTTGACAGTTTTATACATTGTAAACTTTCGCGGTAATATACGAGTATGTATGTACATTATCTTAGTATCTACTTAATAGTCTTCAATGCTAGTCTATTGGATATCTCATTATGTTAGTTCCTTAAAATTTTAAGAATTTTTGTAAAAATTAAGATTATTATATCGTCAAATGATAACACATACGAGTATTTTCAAAATGTAGATACCGAGATTGGCTTAGTATGTTAACTGATACTGTTGATTTTTTTCTGATAGATGATTAGTATAGATGTTTGTAAATAAATGACAAGAAATAATTGCAAATCATCTTAAAATGTTTAAATTACGATATTTATCAATAATAATTATTCCAAAAATAAGTAAAAGTATTTTTAAATTTACGTACTGAAAAAAGGTATGAATGAAAAAATCGCACTTGCTTCATTGATTAAAATTTGTGTGACAAATCTGAGAGAAGTTAGTATATAATGTATTAGATAATATCTTACATAAAAATATACATACTATATAATATGTAATAAATAGTGAAAATATATAAATATTTAAAAGATAAATACCTTTACGTAAAATTTTCAGACGTGACCCGCATCGACCTAAATAACTATCGTTTTAAAGTTATTGCTTAATGAAGTACATAATATGCTTTGATATTTCAATGTATAGTATTTACATGTAGGTATTTCACTTTTCGTTACAGTTTTCGTTTTAAAAAAATAAAACTTTATGAAAGCTTTAAAAATAAAAGTGATAAATATGTTAGAATAATATAAAGTATTGTTTTTTCGTATGTACAATACGAAAGAAAGTTACCAATTAAAGAAATTTATTACAATAATTTTTTTCTACATCGTAGCTGCAAAGGATAGTGACTCCTTTCGAAAATAAACAATCGGTTGAAATATAGGCTTACAAGTTTAGTATATATGAGTCGCGGCCTCTAGAGTAGTGGGTGGTATTTTTAGATTTTTTGGACTTTTGGATTTTGGACTTTTATGGCTAATGCTGGCTCAACCTTAACAGATATATCAAAACAATATACTAGAAAATTTTAGGTCTTAAAAAGATCTTCAGAATAGTTTGCGATAGTATGTGTCTATCTCCTAAGGTACACTTCTTAAAACTGTTGTTATTACTAAAAACGCACCGAGGGACGCAACCGAGCGAAGCGAGAATAAGTCGTTAGTAACTAATAAAACAATTAACACAATATTATTATGTTTTGGTAAAATAGGAAAGAAAGTCTATAAATATAGTAAACTAGTGACTCACCCTTGCTCCGCTCGGGTTTGTCTTTAGCTACGTTTTAACGTTTAGTATATAGCTTTCTCAGAGATGAGATATTTTCCCGCAGTAAAAATTATTATATATGTTGACCCGGGTAACCAGCCATCATACCAAATTTCATCAAAATCAGTCCAATGATAGACAGACAAAAATCCTAAAAACTATAGATTCGGCCTCTGTACCGATAATGATGACTGTTTAAATAAGATGTTCCAAAAAATATTGAATGAACAGAATCGACTCAGTTAGAATTTTACTATACGAGTATGTATAGAATATACCTATATGTATAAATAAACGTTGGATATCTTCTATACATGGGCAATTTTCTCGAAAACCATCAAAAAGAGATAAATTCTGTAAATAACAAGTTACAAGTAATATCATAAAATGTAAAGCATGATCAATTCATATAAACGAATAACATTATCATAAGAAACGATTGAGTGCAGAATCTGGAATAATAGAACAGATATCTAATACTCATGCAAAATGCAACGACTCAAAAGGCAAAACGAAGATTGCTTCCTACGAGTGGTGTTACCATCATTTCTAATGAAATACCATTACATATACATATATTGCAAATTAAATTTTCCAAAAGAAATTAATAATTAATATATATATATTTTGTAATTTATTATAATAAATTATTGATAATTTCTTTATTTATTAAATAAAACTTCCCAAAATAAATGGTTAATCAACTTCAAAATAAGCATAAAATGTACCTTTTTATAGAAAAATTATTTTTTTAATCTAATTTAACCACTTGACGCATTTAAAAATAATGTATATAATCTTACTAAACTTATTTAATAATAACGTAGTCTCGAGGTAAACTAATTTTGCTTATTACATTGATACAAATGCATGGAAACCTTACATCGTAGTGTGTTAGTAGTATAGTGAGAGTTAGAAGTGTACCGACCCGGTACGCAGGCTCGAATTAGTGTTCATAAAGTTAATTAATAATAATAAAACTAACGTGTGTCGACAAAATTAATATACAATGTGTATTGACCTAGTTGTATTTTGTAAATCATCTTTGTGTATATACTTTCTTTAATAATATGTTACGTTTAAAGTAATAATTGATGTTAGTGTTAGGAATTACTGAAAATGAATGATAATAATGAAATTAATTCGTGTAACGGTATTAATATTATTGATAAATGATGCGAAATAATTGAAAAAAAAATGATATTTGAAATCTTATTACAGATAATTTTTCTAATTATCTGAATTAAATTTTACTAACGTACAGAAATACTTGCAAAAGAAGCTAAACTAGTATTACAAAATTATCCAAATTTAATAAATTTCTTATCTTACTTTATTTAATGCAAAAAATAAGATCATAATAACCGGTAATTATTAAAAAGTTTCAATTATACATATTAACTGTAACTTATGTATTTTATACTCGTTCCAATCATCTTAACTCAATGAACATTTTGCTTGACTACTATGCAAAAGCTTGTGAGATAACGATAACGATAGTGTGGATTGATAAATTAATGTTTTCCTTATCTAGAATAACAAAGCTAGATATGAGAGATAATGAAAAATTATAATTTATTCTGTAATATGTTATATTACTTCTTCCCTTAAAATTACGATTATGATCCACACATTTTCTCTATCTAGAGGTGGTAAAAATGAAATATATTGTAATGTTAGTTGTAAGTTTTAATTATTTTAGAATTATACACTTACAACAAGTGTAGTTACACAATAACATAAAAAGTGTGTGTGTTGCACACACATGGTAGGGATGAGGCTTAGTATTATATATTTGTTAGATAATAACAACGGTTACCATGGCAACATGGCAATGTATTCTATCTCATTCTCTCGCTGGTTTGATCCTATATATTTGTCTTTGTCTCTTTTTAGTGTCGCATTTCCGTTTCATCGAGTTTCAAATCACAACAATTCTATAGAAGTTTCACTTCAATAATTTCATTCAAAAAACAAAGTGCCAATGAGAAATAAAGATATAATCTTACTGGCATAAACAAAAATTAAAGTTCGCACGACCTCTGCCTCCAGAAGCAATATAACTTGAGACCTTTTGAACGTGAAACACCAATTCCCATCAAGCTATAGTAAAATGGAAACCTGGGAACCCCACAGGCACACTCATTATGTACAATTATTGCGTTTTTAATCAATTTGTCCCAGTTAATCTATTGTAATACTTGCTTATGTAATTATGTATATCATAAATGGGAAAGTCTGTTTGTTGGCTTCTTTTCTTTTGATGTGGAACCATAGTAATGGTTTGGTGTAATTTTCTAACCGACTGTGACAAAACTCAAAGGAGGGTTATGTGTGTTGACCTGTATGTAATATGTATGTATGTCCGACCCACTATATATTTACCTCTGATCCAGATAGTCGAGGCTTGCTACAATATCATACATATGTACATATGTCTCCGACTGCACAATACTATATTTTACGTCAACTTGAGTCCATATTTTTAGTTCACTTACCCAGTTGGGTTTTTTATTTTTGCCGTTTATATTTTGTTTCAAATAGTTCAGTACCTGTACTTAACAGTCAATTTTTTATGTTATTGCTAACACTAATAATTTACCAAAAGATGTGCCGTAGTGAGATCTAAATATAACAATGACGAGTTGCTAGTGATATTTACAAATACTATTCTAGATCAAAATTATCCTTTAAAGAGTATCTAACTGCCCTAAAGAATAAAAAATATATCTAAATTGGCAATATTCTTTTAAATTACTTTTTTTAGTCATCTACTTAAAGCTAGAGGGGAAATACCTAAAATAAACATTTTAAATCAAATATTTTTGCAATCATTTTTGTTAAATTGTGGGTAGGCACAGTCTGTAACAAGTATATAAGGCCTTTAACATGTCTAAAACCTTAGTCTCTCCCGTGACCATGATTGCTGTAAAGCATTCGAAACATCGAAAACCAAAAATCAAAACAAATCCGCGAAATAATCCGAAAAGACAGTTTTATTTAAGAAGATTTATTTTTGTTTTCAATATAGACGGGAGATGAGTTGTGTAATATCATCTCTCTTTAAAAGTAAAAATAAAAGTTTAACTGATATAAATGTAACATAAATTTAATATAAAATTGCATTGAATATTTAACATATTAAAATCATGAATGCAAATTGCAGTGGGGCCTTAATAATTTAACATTTAACTACAAAGCAATGTAAATAGTTGCTAATTACTATGGAAATTAGGTTTCAAATACATGTTCTAATTAATAAAATAATATTGTTTAATGTAGTGGTAGTTATTCGGAAGTGCACGTGTAATGGCTGTGACAAGGCTTATATATATATATATATATATATATATATATATATATATATATATATATATATATATATATATAAAATTCTCCCGTCACGATGTTGGTCCGAGATGAACTCCGAAACTACTATTGTGATCTTCACGTATTTTATTGCAAAATTAACTATTTTTATATCCGAGAAAGAAAACCCAGATTTGACCCTAAGCTATGAATTCTACCCCCAACCTAAAGAAAAATAATATTATAAATGTGCCACAGCAATGCGTAGCCAGGTCTGCTAGTATTTAATATATTTATTTTTCATTAGCGTCTCAC
Source organism: Brenthis hecate (assembly GCA_951806755.1). Taxonomy (NCBI): domain Eukaryota; kingdom Metazoa; phylum Arthropoda; class Insecta; order Lepidoptera; family Nymphalidae; genus Brenthis; species Brenthis hecate. Next base: position 3,137,248 of record OX638253.1, on the reverse strand, counting down.
GAATACGACGGCGAATGAAAAGTATCCTATGTCCATCCCAGGGTCTCAAACTATCTTCTTACCAAATTTCATCTAAACTTGTCCAGTAGTTTTTTGAGTTTATTCATTACAAACATACAAAAATACAAATCTTTCCTCTTTATAATAGTAGTGTAGAAGTATAGGTGTGTAGATAAGCTTTGTTCAGATATTAACTTGAAAAAAAGAGACCTTTCAATACAAATTGATTTTAACTGATAAAAGTTGATGTCAGTAATCTTTTCATACTGGTTTAACTGTAAGGATGATGTAAGTTCTATTTAAATATAATGAGTGACTTGCGAAAATACTAGATTGTACTGTAACGTCAGTATTATCTTTATAAATATTTAACTGTTTTTTCGGCTACGGTTTTTATAAATATTAAACTTTCTTACATTTACGCGAATATTTGACATGTTAAATAAAACTATCTTTTCGGATTTTGTCGTGGATTTATTTCTATTTTTGATTCCCGACGTTTCGAATGATTTACAGCTAAAGTATAAAATTGAAATAAAAATGTTTTTTTTTGGCCATTCATCAAAAATCTAATTTTAAATTGATTTTCAATATAAAGACAAAAAATAATCTTGATTATGACTCATTTGAACTTATTTCAACTAAAAAAATGGATATTATTTATACAAAAGCCATTCTGAAGAGTCAAATTTTTATGAATTTGCTAATTTTTATGTAATAGTATTATATATTTTAATTCTATATTTTATCATCTCCTTTAGAATGTGAATGCACACCATATGTATTATGTATACAAAAAGCATGTAGTTATAATAAAACAGATTACTTTATCTGGACTTGAACCCGCGCTACCGGTTTCTTGGCGTTGGTCGTAATCATTGGCTATAGATTTTATAGATTGATGATACCCGTGATATATAATCAGTGGTACGCCTAATAAAGATAGTAACGACATATGCGCACTGGTTACAATATGAAAACTGGCTCTTCGGTGCGTGTATTGCCTTGTACTTAGAAATAGCTAATGCATTTGTATTGGATGATAAGTTTTACATTGCTTGTTTTTATTATTTTTCTATTATTCATTCGCGGGTTACGATGATGAAAATACTCTAAGATACACTAATTGATAGAGTGGACATCGGTTAAAGTATCGGCAAAATCGGTTAAGCCATTTTTCTTGTATTGTCTCTCCCGTATGCTTTTTTCTTCCCAAAGGATTAAAAGAACTTGTTAGGTTTTAGTTGAAAGAGATAAAAATTCATCGAGCCGTTGGAAAGAACAGTGGGCAAAACGGAAGTTACTATGTACAATATATACATTTACATAATATAGGTAATAAAATAGGAACGAGATTAATTTTATATATTAAATTTTTTCGAATGGAAGTCTGGGCTATAAAAAGTCACAGTTTTAAAAACATCTAAACTTTTTTCAAATTGTGTAATAATCGAACCCACTATCTCATAATAAAATCATATTCTAAGCTTTATATGGTGGATGGAGAGAAAGTGAGGCGGTACTTCTGTTCTTCACTTTCCTTCATAGATAAGCTCGTTCAGTTCTCAACACATCTTTATTTGTCGTAAAAAATCAAAGTTAATATTTATATTATCGGACTACTATTATAAATTAGAAAGTTAGTGTGTATGTATATTTGTTTGTTTGTTACACCAATACACTAAAACTGCTGGCCGGATATCGATGAAACTTAGCACACAGATAGACTATGACTTGAAAAAACTTATATGTAGGTTACCGTTTGTCATCTAAGTTAAGTCGCCAATTCGTCGCCTGAGTGCTTGTTTGTTCAAAGGACCAATACTTATTGTACTTTACAGCAGAGTTTTCTTCTATTTTAAAATTAAAGCTATATTTCTAAGATTAACGTAATACTTTCTAAAGAAAGCATTATAAAGTATTATGTAAATCAAAAGATTTACATAACACTTTATAATAACAACAATTATAATAAAAAAAAAACAAATATTCAACTATAAAACTTATTAAAATTGTAAAAGTTGTTTTAAATTAACAAACGTTGTAAGGTACTTTGGTGTCATTTTTGTATTTTTGAAAAACATTGTTCAATTTTGTGGGTAGGTGCTGTCTGTGACAACTATACCTTTGAGACATTAAAACCTTAGTCTCTCCCGTGACCATGATTACTGTAAAACATTCGAAGCGTCGGGAATCAAAATTCATAATAAAATAAAGAAAAGATAGTTTTATTTAAAATATTATAAGATTTACATCATTACATATTTAGATAAAATACATTTTTTCAGCTACATTGTAGTAAAATATTATGTTTTTTATACGAACAGAATTGATATTTAAAAGTCAATAATTCTGTGTTAAAAACTTTCGGTTAATTTGTGGTTTGAAAAAATAAGTACTGACATGAAGAGTTCATATAAAAGCTTATAATCATTTTTAATGTTAGAAGAAGAGGTTAGATCTCAGTAAACGATAATCAAAGTACCGATGCGCAAATACATTTACGCGTCTGCAGCAAATGCCGCCGACCAAAGCATTCCTGCATAACTATTTTACGGAACTTCCTTACAATCATAACTAAAATTGAGTTACACAGTTTGGTTTCCAGTTTTGCTGTGGTTTTACTGCAGATGTAAATTCACTTTTCAATTATTAATAAGTGCTTTTTAATATTTCTTACAACTAGTCAATTTTTTAAAGTTTTTTTTAGATTGTACTTTAAAAGAACGGTAAATTCTATTTAATTTATTTTTGAACTTTCTATTAAAATTGTCTTAGCGTCAGCTTTATCTATGATCAACTTAAAATTGCCTTATCTGTAAATTGTTGTATTTTAAGACGTATTCTTAAGGCACGTATGCACAAAAATTCTATTTATTTGAAACAAAAATATTTTTCGGATATTATTGCGGCTGACTTTACAGCAGCATAGAAACACCATGTTCGTTGTAATGTCGGAAATAAAAAAATGAAAGTAATGAAGAAACTCGCGTAAATCTAAGGTAGGTCTGCCGAAGCAGATCACAAAAACCTTGAGGTAGCTCCAACAGTCCACTCTGCCATAGAGAAGTACTAGGAGCAACCCGCATGGTACACCGCCCACCGAAGTGGGCCACCTCCCTATGCGTTTCTTGGTTTCGCGTCCGGCTGAACTGCCGGAGTGCGCAAGCAACCTATCCCAACGAATATAGACGATTTAAAGTCTTTAAAAATTATACATAGTTTAGTACTCATAGCTCAAATAGCTCCATATACTATTAATGACTAGATTAAATTAAGTAGTTACATTATCAAGTAAACTGACAAGATAGATAACAAGATATAGTCGTCAATTTTATGGCGCCGTTAAATATTTATTGATTACTTTGTAAATCTAGGAAATCAGATGGTACTTAGCTTGGAGTAATATAGTGATTTCGATTAAGTTTAATGTATGATAGAAGATCTTTATGGCTAGGCTGAAAGTTTTAGGGTTTATGTGCTTGATATGTAAAGAAAGTATTATTATGTTATTATATAATGCGTATTCATATACCTGTCATATGTAAATTAAAAGGCATTTTTGACTTCAGAATTACATTATAAGTTTACGATTATACCATTTTAGTTTATTATTATACCACTCAAGTAGTTATTACTGCATATAAAAGAGAAAATTTTGTTAAAATTAAATTTGGGCCACCTTGAGTTTCTTTAATACGGATTTGTTCTTTGTTCATTAATAGTGAGCATATCGCGTATCATATGCGATATACAAAAATCATATAAGCGAATTGAGTATGTCCTCTTGTTTTCCAAATCTTCATCGTGACGATGACACGTTTGGTTCAGTTTGTAGTAACCCTACTTGCTGTGCCAGCGGTCACGGATTCGAGTGCCGTTGGGGATGTTCATTTGTGTGATGAGCACGAATGGTTGTACTCCAGTCATGGGTGTTTATATTTACAATATGTATGTATTTAAAGTTATAAATGTGTATTGTATCAACTATCCATAACACAAGCCTCGCTTACTACGGAACTAATATTATACGGATTTTTATTCACTATATAAATTATACAACATATAAATTAAAGTACATATATGGCAAATTTCCTGTACAAGTCACGAATTGACCAACTTCACTAAAACACTCGCATCGTGTGCAATAAAATCGCAATTACGATACTGCTCGTGTCAATGATTTGGCATTCAGAAGAGTTAAAAAAGTACAATGATCGAGGAAAAGAGATTCACATATTATTAAATTAGTATAAACTTATCCTGCGATTTTGCTTAAAAAATTTTAAATAATTTTTATACTTCGGATTTTTATTGGTATTTCTTAGTATTCTATTGGTACTAAGCTATTTCTACTTTTAGCTGTGTCTGATTAAACTGTTAAATATAGACAGAAATGACGGAATATATATTTATATATTTACTTTGCAACATTCAAACAGAGTAACACGTCGAGACGAAAAATTTAGAAGTCGTGAGACGAAAAATTAATATCATCATGTTAAATCATAGTTAAAATATATCTACATATTATGTGTGTTTTAGTTAATATGTACAATGACCATATATGTTAACTAATATGAAAAGCTGTAAATAAAAAGATCCTTTGTTTTCAGTTAATTTTAGTTTACAAAATATATATTAAAATACCAAAGTGGATTGACCTCACAGCTGTTCGGTCAACGACCCGAGTAATTAAAATACAATAAAACCTTTTTCACTGTTAAATCCAGTTATAAGATTTGTCAAAATCACACATGCGTTGCGCAAAGTGAAGTCGGGATTAGAATCATTGTACGGACCCAACGATGCGTACGTAAAATATTTCTTTTATATATATATATATATATATATATATATATATATATATATATATATATATATATATATATATATATATATATATATATATATATATATATATATATATATATATAAAAAAATGAATCCCTATTTCCCTTGGTCACGCCATCACGCGTGAATGGCTGGACCGATTTAACTTTTTTTTTCTTGTGTTTGTTATTGTCAGGAGAAGGTTCTTATGAAAGAAAAAAAAATAAAAAATTGCGCGGAAAATTATAAAATTTAAGAATACTTAACAACCATATTAAAATCAATATGTCTAGCGCTGGGTAATAACTATTTATATATATTTAAAACGTACCTAGCGACGAACCCGAGCGAAGCGAGGGTGAGCCGCTAGTATTTAAATATTTAAACGTTGCCTAATGTCTACCGAAATACAAACTTTTTTTCTCATATTTACTATGATTGTAAAAATGATTGATGATTGTAAACGTTGAAAATTAATTACTACTTTGGCAAGCCTTAGCAAATGTTAGCTTTGGCAATTCTTTAGTCTTGTTAATCTCTTTTCCATTATATACCGACAAGTATATCACATGGGAAAGTATGTCTGATATCATTTTGAGGGGGAAAAACCGCTAAATATCGGGAAAAAATTACCTATACCCAAAAGCAGATCATCAAGCATGTTCAGCAGTTATAGCATCAAGAAGCAACAAACGTACACAAAAACAATATTAAAGTTCCACATAAATATTGTATTGTATTCAGTCTTTTTTAATGTCCCACTGGTCTCATTACGATGGGATCAGGCCATAGTCCACCACGCTGGCCAAGATGTTTTTCTTCACCGTAAGACAAGTGGTTATCATGCTGGAAATGATTCGCATATGAAAATATCAGAGGTGCGAGATCCGGGATTTGAACCCGCTTCACTCGATTTCCCAAGCGAGCGTGATCACTGATCTACCACGGCCTTTTACATGAATATATAAGCATAAAATATTACCTTGCATTTAGGGACAAGGTAGTCAATGTAAGCTCATACTGCACCATATTTCGCGGTTAAACTACATGCCAAATTGTCATTACTAGTTAATTTCACAGAACGTCCGAGTGCAGTCTTGCATATTATATTGATGGTCATGTTAACACATTTACCCATGATTAAATATCCCGTTACAGTATTTAAGTTATACCAAGATTATTATTAATTATTATAACCACGAAACATAGTTTAAAAGCAGAGTTTATAGGTAAATATATGTCAATTTTACAGGTATTCCACTAATTTATCTTTAACTAGCTATTCACCCTTGCTCCGTTCGGGTTCGTCCTTCGAAAATTTAGTATGGGTTTCTCAAATATATTTTCTCGCAGTAAAAAGTATCGTTTATGTTGACACGGATAACCAGCTATCACCATACTAAGTTTCATCAAAATGTGACCAGTGATTTTCTCGTGATGCGTTCCTAGACAGACAGACAGATAAGCAGGCAAAAATTCTAAAAACTATAGAGTCGGCCTCTATCGATAATAATGACAACTTCAATAAGATTTTCCAAAAAATATTTTATGTATAGATTCGACTCAGTTAGAATTTCTATATATATATATATATATATATATATATATATATATATATATATATATATATACATATTTAGTACTTAATAATCAAGCATTAAATAAACTTCAGTGGTTTTTAATGTTACATCTATATATACACGTATATTAAAAAATATGTAAAACTTTTAATTTGATAATAAAGAAAACAAATAGTATTACAAATCAAAGGATTTTTTGGTAATTAAATTATAAAAAAATTAAAAGCATATATACATTATTTTGTTATAAAACAAATAAATATGATTCAATTGCTGCATAAAGCTATAACGACTTATCCAAGCCACCGTTACGCGAAAATAAGAGTAATTTGCACACCGCAAATCGGCCTTATTATGTTGAAGTGGTACCACGTATTGTCTCGAGGATGTGGTTGTCTTTCACTTTTTTGTTGCAGTCACTATCATCTTGTGCAATGATTAGTATTTACTAGTATCTATCTACTAAAACAGATATCTTACGTGACAGTTAATTATGTTTTTAAACTAGCGACTCATACTCGCTCCGCTCGATTCATCCCTAGATAAGTTTTAAGGGTTAGATAGATTTCTCAGAGATGAGATATTTTCCCGCAATAAAAGGTATCCTATATATTGACCCGGATAACTACGATTAGCTATCTTCATACCAAACATCCGAATCTGACAAGTGGTTTTCTCGTGATGCGTTACCAGACAGACAGACTAAAATTCTAAAAACTATAGATTCGGCCTCTGTATCGATAATAATTACTATTTCAATAAGATTTTCCTAAAAATATTTAATGTACAGATTTTACTCAGAATTTTATTATATGTATACTGTATAGATATAGCAGAACGCCGAATTTAAAATCACTCAAAGATTATTTTATCTCCCACTTTTTATCGTTCCACTGCTGGTCAAGTGCGGGTTTGCCAAGTGGTAATCATGTTAAAAATCGTGCCTTTTCATATTATGTTTAGAAAAACGGTGCTAGAAGCAAATTCCACTGTACCGCGTATAACAAAAATATTTAATCAATGCAATGGCTCAATTGACATTTTCAATCCTTCTATTTCGTTATATAAAAAGAATATTTTATATCAACTTTTACAAATAGCAAATAAGCACATTTAATGTATTATTTTTTTCTTGTTCTTGTTATACTATTACTGAAGCATGTTATGCTTACCTTAATATAGATTTACAATTAACTAATGTTATCTATGATATTAATTATAGTACTAGTATTAACAAATTGTAAAACTGCTGGTAGACATTAAATAAATAAATAAAAATAAATCGATACAAAAGTAGGTTGAAGTCAAACTAAAATTTCATTACATAAATCAAATGAAAGTGTTTTAAAATAGTCTATTACACTTGCTAATGTACGCTTGTAAAGCCTCATTAAAATCGATTGAGCTGTTTCAGAGAATAGCGCGTACACAGAGATAGACTGTTTTTTTTTTCAATTAGTATCTGGACTTTATTGTTATACTAGCGACTCACCCGTACTTCGCTCGGGTTCGTCCCTAAGCTGATACCCCATACAAAATTTCATCCCCTTAAGAGATGATTTCCGAGATAAAAATGATCCCATGTTATTTCCAGGGTCTCAAAATATCTTCTTACCAAATTTCATCTAAACCGGTCCAGTGGTTTCGCAGCCTGTTAAGTACAAACAAACAAACAATAAAATCAAATCTTCCCTCTTTATAATATTAGTATAGATACATAATTTTTTGGTCCCAATTTAGGGAAAACATTTGGAATTTTCAAACAGACACTTTAATTTTATTTATAAGTACAAATTAATATGAATGAATAAAGTAGCGGTGTTCCTGATTGCCTTCCAACTTTCATTACGTTAATGTCTGAAACCAAAGTACAATTATGTCATTCTGTACAAAATTGAATTCGAATTCATAACTAATGCTGTATTTTCTAGTACTAGACTTCTTAACTTGTCTTATTGGAAATCTAGACATTTAATAGCATAAGCAATATTAATGGTCCCCATTATTTAATATAAGTACATATATATTTTTTATGTCTGTCGGTTAGATGATAAACATTAAGCGAGCTTTTGATGAGACTTTTTTTAAATATAATTATATGTATATTAAAAGACGTACACAGCTATGAAAATATCTATAAATCTATACAAATATAAATTGAAGTGTCTGTTTGTTATGTCAAAATTACAGCTTTTACTAAATGCATATACGGTATTTATAAGAAAAAAAAACTGTCTGACGGTACTCTTACTGGCGTAATTTAGGTTACTTTTATCTTAAATAAAGAAATAGGGTTTCGCGCAAAAAGAAACCCATGAAATTGTTAAGAAAATCCGCTCAACTTGTGACGTACCCGAGCGAAGCGAGTAGCTAGTTTTAAGAAAACTGTGAAACAATAATAATATGTAAGCCATGGACACTCTGTATGTGCAATTTAATAATTAACAATACAAACACAAGTATACAGAAAGCACACTAATACTGGTTTGTTGTCGTACTAAATTTCTAATTTACAGATTGAGTTATAATATTAAAAAAAAGGCTCTAAAAACTTGTCCGGATAAAATAAATCATGCAAATATAATTAAATTACCCTGCGGCCAAAGTCATAGTCTGTGAATAGTTTTCAATATAAATTCTAACCTACATAAGCTAAGTAGATCCACTCTCTCCTTTTAATTTATACGATATTTTAGTGTTCTCGCTAATTAGGAAGAAAATATTTAAACCAGAGCGTGAAAGAGAATTTAATCTTATTTCACTAATTATATTAAGGCATAATATTTTTTGAAATTTCTTCTAAAAATAATTATAGACAATATTTTACTTATATTTCGATATCAAACTATATTCTTTCAAAGATGATAATCTTTCGATTTAATTTGATCGATTACGAAAGTAAAAAAAATATGTTTGTCTTTTTATTTTTTATTTATTTTTATTATTTGTTGTTATAGCGGCAATAGATATACATAATCTGTGAAAATTTCAACTCTGTACCTATTACGGTTCATGAGATACAGCCTTCTGACGGACGGACTGACAGGGGAGGCATAGTAATAGGGTTCCGTTGGCATCCTTCGGGTACGGAAACCTAAAGACTACAATCAATCGTTTTTTTTTTAATTCCTATAGCACTCCTTCTACTGCTATTATATCTGAAGAGAAATAGGGACGTGTCCATATAAAAAGTTACAGGGGACATTAGTACAGAAAAAAAGATATATACAGACGAACATAGAACCTATTCTTTTTTGGAAGTTGGTTAAAAGACAGTGCTCTAGAATAGTTACAAAACTATTAAACGTTTGTACGATCGTATACCCTTAATATGTAATGTATTTTAAATGAGACGAGATTAATATTTATAACTTATCTGTGAATAATGAATCGCTGATTTAACTATTTTTAAAAAGTTATTACCTGAACAGTAGTTAGAATTGAATAAAATAAATATAATAACACTATATAATATTATAAATGCGTATGTTTGTGCGTGAGTGACTAAATATACGACGGCACGTTTAGCTCAGTCTGTAGTGACCCTATTTGCAGTGCCAGCGGTCGCGGGTTCGAATCCCGCTGGGGGCATTCATTTGTGTGATGAGCACGAATGTTTGTACTCTAATCATGGGTGTTTATATTTAAAATATGTATGTATTTAAAGCTATATATGTGTAGTGTATCAGCTATCTGGTATCCATAACACAAGCCTCGTAGCTTACCATGGAACTAGATGGTGTTGTGTGTTTAATGTCCCAACATATTTATGTTTATGTATTTATATAAAGAAATAAATAAACAATTATACACATCAAGACACACGTCACAGTTTATTCATTATTACAACAAATTACAAAAATCAAACATTATAACACAAATCATTTACTAATGCAGACGAGTTATATTTTATTAAACTAATCTAAACTGTACAGCGGTGCAATGCTACAAAACGGATAGTCACTCGGACTGTAATGGGATTTTAGTCCCACAGTTGATTTGCAGTGACCTCCACTCGTGTATAACATCGATGTCAGTATTGATCCATACAATTTAATATATGTCTAAATTGAAATATTTGCTTTTTACACATTGTATGTACTTACATATATATTGTAGATAATAGAAAGAGGAATAGCACGTAGATTACTTTTTATCCCGGTAAAATGTACGGTTCCCGTGGGATAGATTTTTTTTGTTTAGAGACGAACCTGAAGCGAAGCGAGGATGAGTCGCTAGTTTTTAATATGTTAATTGTCGAATTTAGACCTATACTCTATCTCTTATATACTAACAAATCAGAAAAACTAGTTTATGTAATTTCATTATATACGAGTACGTACATAAATCTTTTATGGAAGAAGTCTGTACGTAACTTCATTTTCTCGAGATGTCTACATTATTTGGGATTTGGTTTAATTTTGTTTATAGCCTATACGAATTTTATGAGAGCTAACGTAGAAAAAGTATGTCAGTACTATAGATGTGTGACACCATCTGATGAAAATACTTGAGGCATCGCTTCTCATATTATTTAACATTGTATTCCATTACTCATATATTGAATTGATTGAAAATTACACGTGTAACTCACTAAATCCTTCCCTTTCAACCCTTAAAATAAGCCCCTTAAACAATAAGCTCTTTGAACAATAAGCCCTTTATATAATAATCTAATACTGGTCCAACATTGAATTAAATATCCTTGAAGATTGGGTCACGCTGGAAACATCTTTGCACTAAGATTGAATTTTAATCTTCTATATAAATAAAAATCAATGTTGCTAAGCGCAAAACTCAAAAACGGCTCGACCAATTCAGCTAAATTTTTTTCGTATGTTCCATAAGGTACATTAAATATTAATGTTAAATTATATTTAGACAGGGGCAGTGGTAGCCCAGTGGTAACGCGATCGCTTGGGAAACCTAGCGAAGCAGGTTCAAATCCCGGGTCTCGCACCTCTGATATTTTCATGTGCGAATCATTTCTAACATGATTACTACTTGCCTTACGGTGAAGGAAAACGTCGTGAGGAAACCTACATGTCTGAGAGAACTTAGCAAGTTTTCGAAAGACATGTGAAGTCCGCCAACTCACATTTGGCCAGTGTGGTGGACTATGACCTGATTCCTCTCGTACTGAAGGGAGGCCCGTGCCCAGCAGTGGGACGATAAAAAGGGCTGAATACACATATTTAGAGAGTGAACTTTTTCAGTTTGTAGTTTCGACATTTCTTTCAAAATATTTATTTTATAAAAAAATCAAGTTGTAATAAAAATCTATACACATAATACAATTCTGAGTTGAATCTGTACATTAAATAGTTTTTGGAAAATCGTATTGAAATAGTCATTATTATCGATACAGAGGCCGAATCTACAGTTTTTAGAATTTTTGTCTGTCTGTCTGTCAAAACCACTGGAGAGATTCTGATAAAATTTGATCTGATGTTAGCTGATTATCTACGTAATATATAGGATACTTTTTACTGCGGGAAAGTATCTCATCTCTGAGAAATTTATACTAAACGTTAAAACGTAACTAGGCACGATCCCAAGCGGAACGAGGGTGAGTCGCTAGTGTAATAATAAATAATTATATCGTAAACAATACGAATGATTAATGGCCACTTTTAGCGAACACGGCTTTATTAAATTTTATTTTTAGGTAGACGATTAACAATATTATTTATATTCAAGTAACAATTGGGATGAAACAGAATTTGCAATCAGTTTTATTCAAACAAAAAAGGTCATGTGAAGTGTTTGCGAATTAAAAGCGCACGCTTCTCTGAACGACCGTTATAGCAAGTACAAATTATTTCTTTTTTGTTTTCTTCTCTATAATTCATAAAGTAGAAAAATTAACCTTGAAGCCAAATATCTAGACTGAACGTGAACCTAGTAAATGTATGTATTACAAAAAACACTGTACATTGTACAAATACACTACACTTACACTATACATTCGAATATCGGGAACTAAAAATCAAAAAAGTTTTTTTAAATGTCAAACATACGAGTAATCTAAGAAATTATTACCTGTACAGTTATTAAACATTTTTTTGTCCCACAGGGCGCGTTGCAGACAGTACAAGAGCGGTGATGCGCCGCGAGCGCGCGCGTTCGACACATGCATGCCGCCCGCGCACCCGGTAAGTCGTCCTATATACCATTTTATTAAAATTGGTCAAAATATTTACGTAACCACCTGTACAGGTGGTAATGTGGTGACTCATTGACTAGAAAAACCAGTACTACCCACAAAAACCCAAAGGAACCTTCCTCGTCTTAATAGGGCATCGTAGGATCATTTACGCACTCAAGGCTGGTCTACCGAGGCAGACCTCTTTCCTTCCTCTAAAAGAACCAAGAGATGGGTCTCACGATCCACAGAAAATTGATCCATGGTTTCTAACTACATTAATATACATGTATAATATGTGACTCTATGTTGTATAAAACAAATATTTAATTACCAATAACTTATAGCAGTCAAAATCACATTAGCATTTATTATGATATATTAAGATTAATAAGTAAAAACCGTTAATACTTTTTATAATATTAATTAATTCATTCTATAATATAGTATTAGTTTTTCTTCATTGTAAAGTAGTGTCTAATGGCAAAATTTTATTTTAGTTACTTGAAAGTCTCAAGTTCAACTCCACGCACGGGATTGAATTTAATTTTCCTCTAAACCAACGAAACAGTCAAAGAACCCAGATGTAAAGAAATTAAAGGTAAAAAGGCTAAAACCAAAAACACACTTTCACTAAATAAACGTTAAAATGAATATGCAAATGCTTGCAATCTCTGACCTGGAAGTCCAACAACAGCGTTTAATCGCTACGAATGATAAATTGTGTTTGTCCTACTCTTAACTTTGGTTCTCTCATCACAATGAGTCAGTTTTACGCGTTGATTGCCTTTTATTTTATAAATGGCATTGAAAATTCCTGAATGGAAAGCGGATCTTGTTATAAATAAATCGAGGGGACTTTGAGCCAAGTATTCTCATTTTAATATATAAAATAATGAAGATTTTAAGAGGGTTTTGTTATTTGATATAATTTCAGTAGATATTCAGTCAATTTTATAGCTGATATTTATATTACTTGTCAATCTGACCTATTTAACATATATGGCTATAGATTCGGAGGTCCTGGATTCGTGTCCCCGACCGAGCTAAGAGTAGTTATCGCCCTTTTTAACAGGAAATTCTCATCTTCCTATCGGGTTTACACCCTCTTGTATCAGAGAGCCTGATAAGCCGTCGGTTCTACACTTGAGTTCCACCGGAGAATGAGTCTGCATTTGTGTTTGTGCGCATACGTGTGCACTATAATATCTCCGCATATGAATAGTCGAAGTGGGTGAGTGTGATCATGGAAATCAGTTAAGAAATCATTATTTGGCTTCTTTTATATCGCTCATGTGCTATTTAAAAATTAGTCCAGTATAAAGAATAAGAGTCATGTTATTTATTACTAGTATTTTCATATCGGCTTTGTAGCTGAAAAAACGTGAATAAATGGTAATATTTTTGTATATTACCGACGGTTTATTTATAAATCACCGCTAGCTCAGTGAAGAATTTGAGCTAAATTCTTTACGTGGCTGCTTGCGGATTAGTACGTGTAAATTCCTTGGATTATTCTCCACGGTAAGATTACGTTAAGATGATTACTTACATGGTTTACGTATTTTAGTAAGAAAATGTATAATTCAAAGATTGTCTACGTTTATGTGAATATCTAGCTGAATTCATTAATATAAGGTTTAAGCAAAATTAGTATATTTATAGGACAAAATAGACCTTTTCAGATCAATGATATCCTTGTTTTATACAAATTTGCAAAAAAAATTTGAATTCTAAAGTTTTCTGTTGATGTATGAAAAAAAATTGGTTGAGTGCAACTCGCACATTGAGATGAGAATAAGTCTGAGAAGATTTCGTAAAAATAAATAATAATTGATTTACTTAAATTTTATTTACTTAACGTACTTTGGAGACATCTAACTCATTTTTAAGGACCTTTTAAAAAAGTTCCAGATAGATAGCCCATGCTTAAATCTTCAAATACATATATGTAGCGCCAGCAAACTATCGGTAGAGTTTTATTAAAATGGCTTTACATCAATCACAGCACATGAGATTGACAAAATATTGACAAAAGGGCATTGTTACGGAACTCTATTATTATAGTATAAAGGCATAAAATTTGTAGAGAATTTCATAATGTAATAATTATCTCACCTTTTGTATATTATAACAAAACGTTTTCTACGAGGCGTACTTTAAAGCTATACTTTATCTATATTAACTGACTAATTTGTTATTATTTTTGTTTGTTTAAACGTTCTGATCTCTGGAAGTACTAGTCCAATTTCACAAATTTTATATTCTATTTGTCGATGAAGGCAAAGGCTACCTGATTTCTCAATTAGACCCTCACCTCCTCACCATCTTAAAAGGAGTGGAGCAATTATACATAAATGAACTAAAAGGACCAAGCCACTGTAAACTCTAGTAAATATAAAAGTTTATATGTGTGTATGTTTGTTACTCTTTCACGCTGAAACGGCTGGACGGATTTGAGTACATAACAAAACCTTGAATACTACTTCGAAACATACTATAGCTTATGTCAAATTAAGTTTGATTTTTTAAAGACCTCCCGTCTCCTTTAAAGCTGTCTTCTATTATGAAGCCAGCAATATACAAGTACCTAATTATCGTGAGCGTTTAAATTATAAAATCGTTTATGTCCATTAGAGAATAACTCCTATAATAACGGTCTGTGCGATTTATAGCGTTCTTATAATTATTAAGCTGGTTATTACTGCCGGTAGTTGGTGGCACATGATCTTTGAAATAACATGCTTGTCCCACTGTTATATATACAAGAAAACAATATTTGTACGTCTGTTGGGGATGTCACTTTTTTTACGTTTGTGATACGAATTTATCATTTTAAATTGATTTTCTGATTAAATATTTATCTTAGATTTTAGTTATATACTTATATAGCACTAGCATTGCCCGCGGCTCCGCCCGCGTTCATATGACCAAAACCAAATTATTAGGTTTATATATTAGTATACTCGTATTAGTATATTAGTTGACCCGGATAATTTTTCTGTAATGCGGTCACAGACAGACAGACAAAAATTCTTAAGACTATAGGTTCGGCCTCTCTTAGCGATAATAATGTGTATTTCAATAAAATTCACCAAAAAATATTAAAAGCACAGATACTGCTTCATTAAATTTTAATGTATCTAATATCTATAGATGTAACTAATTTATAAAACCAAAAAGATTGTTTTTTGATAATTTAAACACAGGCGGGGCCGCGGGTAATTTAGTAGTAATTCTAATAAAATCATAGAAAGGTCAAATTTGTACATTCAATTTTTTGGAATAAAAACTACGTATTTTAAAGACACATGGCGACATCTATTGACAAATATCTAAATAATACAAAAATAAATATTCAATAAAATATTTTTTTTAATGAATAAAATAGTGCTATTAATATACTTTTTCAAGATTAACTATTTTCAATAGTTTTTGACACATTTAGTAAGTTAACTTGCTAAAATCTATATAGTATCATCGTTTTTTTATTCTAACCAGTTTTTGTATTTTTTCTCAGAAATGAGATATTTTTCTGCGGTAAAAAGTATCCTATATGTTGACCCGGATAATCAGCTATGACCATACCAAATTTCATCAAAATCCGTCCAGTAGTTTTTCTGTGATGCGGTAACAGACAGACAGACAGACAGACAGACAGACAGACAAACAAAACAAAACAAAAAAGAGAAAAATTCTAAAAACTATAGATTCGGCCTCTGTATCGATAATAATGCCTATTTAAATAACGTTTTCTAAAAACTATTTAATGTACAGATTTGACTTAGTTAGAATTTTATTATATGTATAGATATGTAAACAAAAAAATTAACGACTGGTAGAACAGATGCAGTTATTATAAAGGGTTCTGAATAAAAATATTCTTTTATTTTAAAAATATACACTGACCTAAAATCACTATGAAAATAAATATGTTTTTCACTCATTGAGTGGATTTTTCTTGAAATTCATATGGGAATATTCAGGCATAATCTATTCATTAAAAAACATAAAAATCGGTTTATTTAGTGAAGAAATCGCGTCACATACACACAAAAACACATAAAAATTCAGTACCACTTCTTTTTCAAGTTGGTAAAAAAAATAATTAGTAATTACTTGATAAGTAATACATTTCAGTTATATAGAAACAGACTACGAGGCATCTACTTCCTCCACATTTATAGCCTACAGAAGCTTGAAATAATCTAGATAAATGAACAGATGGACGTAATTAAAATATTAATTTATTATCTAGTTTTATACAGTCTGTATTTACAACGTTAATTATAAATGAGATAGTTACATCGAATTCATTAATGTTAAATATGACTCTCTCAGCGGAAATGTTATTTATTGAAAAATGTATATTTAATTACACCGATATTATCTGTACAGATAAATAAAATTGAAATCTTTGTTTATAATGTTGAAATAAAAGTTTTTTTTTTAACTAAATACATATGAAATAATATACGATACTTATATGAAAAACAATTTTTAAAATGTTTGTCTGTCTATTTGTTCCAACTAATCTCCGAAACGGCCGGACTGATTTTGATGGGACTTTCACTGGCAAATAGCTGATGTTATAAGAAGTAACTTAGGCTACTATTATTTTAGAAATAGAATTAGTTGGAAGGGTTTCGCTCAAAAAAAATAAAACAGAAGCGAGGGTAAGCCGTTCATAAATAATACGACGCTGCGCTGATAAGTTAGCGTGTTAATATCTCAGGAATTAATAGTATCACTATAAAAAATCTTATCATAATATATCCCTTTCGTAATTCTTTCGATTTTGATGATTTTTGTGTGTGTTTATGGGGTCACCTGGATGGCTCTCAGGCATATTTAGACCAAGTAGATGGCGTTGTTGTCGAGATCCAAAGATTGGGTTTATTTTTATTTTTAATATAACAACATCTGCATACCGGGTCCGCTAGTGGCTAATCCCTCCACGACCGCGGACACGCCGGCGTTACAGTTAACAATAGATTTCTTAGAAATTTAATTAATTTCTTGGAAATTTACCTGTAGATGTTAAAGTCCATACTTTGTCATATTTACCTATTAGATATCCTTATATTATTATCGGCTGGCACCGACTTCGAAAATATCTGATTAGGTATCTATCTATTCAACAGTATTTAAAATACTGTTTGGCTTCATGTTTTGTTCTATGACACTCTGTATATATTATTCCTTAGTCTGAGTTATAGGTATATTGAATATTATTATAGTACGTAGCTAAAAATAGTAATAGGATATTAATTTGTTCACGCACTTTGCGTACCTCCAGGATACAAGTCGATCCGAGCCATTGAATTTGCGATGGGTCATTGAGTGTATCCATTTTTAATATGCTAAGGCTTCGTTCTAACTTTACGGTAGACTAGTCTTGAATAGTGTTGATGTAAAATGACCTTTATTTTCATAGGAATAGAGTACATGGATCTCCCATACTGTTTTCTATGTAAGGATCAAAATTACGATATGCAACTATGCACTTCTTGCAAAGTAAGTGGATTTTTTTGCTATTTGCTAGAATATTATGTTACTGAGTTCGTTTAGAAATGTACTTTGTATTATTTTTAAACTATTAAAGTAATAAACATATAATTACATGAACTCTTTTAAATTCATTTTGTTTATAGTTTATGGTTTTACATTTTTTATGGACTCAATTAAAAAATTGAAATGACATTTAATCGATTATTCAAACTGCTGTTTAAAAAAAATAATATTATGACATTAAAACTTTCTTATCAAACAGTAATGTAGTGAATTCAACGAATGAATCAAATGAGAACAAAATCGAATGTATTTGAGTGTTTATTTAGGGGTTTTACTATCAGATTAACTCGATGGTATCAAAATTTACGTACTTTGAAAGTTTCAAATCGATACGACATTTAAAAGTAGATTAAAATCGATTACAAAATTACATATCATAGTTATAAAATAAATTGTGATTTAAATAATGTAATAGTAATAATAATTTACAAAATCGTAAATATTATTATAAAACTAGGGTTTTCTCGCGTTTTCGTCCACATCGTGTAATTTTTTAACATAATATGTAGACTGTTTATCGAGAAAGGTTACCGGCTATCTTAGATCACACTACGAGAGTGGAGTAGATATTATATAGACTAATACCTGGCCGAGCTTCACTCGGCCTTTTCGGAGAAGATAATAATAAAAATCGCATTTTTTCAGAAAAGACATCTATCTATATAGATAGACTTAAAAAGCAAAAGCTTATCTAAATATAAAATTTGTCCAAATTTAAGAGCCGTTTCCCATGTACACAAAATAAACGAGTATATATGTAAGGATTGCTCATTTAATAACGCAAAAAGAATTTTTATAATCTAACCAGTATACATAGAAACTAGCGACTCACCCTCGCTTCGCTCGGGTTCGTCCCTGGGTTGTTTCCCTATACAAACTTTCATCCCCATTTTAACCCCCTTAAGGGGTGATTTCCAGGATAAAAAGTATCATATGTCCTTTCCAGGGTCTCAAACTATCTTCTTACCAAATTTCATCTAAATCGGTTCAGTCGATCCAGAGATTACCCCCTACAACGTCACAAACTCACAATTCACAAACTTTACCTCTTTATTATATTAGTATAGATTAGCGCATTTAAACAAACAAAATTTTTAGCTTTCTATGTACATATAATATGGAGTATAAATATAAGTCGACATTTGTCAATATGTCGATTTCTTTAATTTAAAAAAAAAAAAAACTATTTTGCAAGAGTTATTGCACGTCAGTCTCTAATGAACGTGCATATATTATGACTTATAACATTATTCACACTTCACTCATCAATAAGATCGTGGTCACTTCCTACGAGTACGTACCATTACATTTATAATGTTAACATACTAATTGCATAGATTATTATAATATTAAAATAATCTTTAATTTTAAAACCATAAGGTGCATTTTTAATTAAACGTAAAAAAATTTGAACCGGATATCAGATTGAAATGGGTCAACAGATTAATAATAATTGTTGTTTTTTTTAATAATAGACTGTAATCCTTAAGCATATTGTGATTTTAAATAGAAATGTTTGTGTAGGACCTTTTTTCATGATAAAATGGAGTGACATGTCACCGCTATTTTATATGTATACCTCATTCAAATCTATATATTAATTTAAATAAACATCCACTTCTAGTGATGACTTAAGTGACTTTGAACCCTGTTTAACCGACTTAAAAAAAAAGAAGGTTATAAATTCAACGCTTATGTATGTAATATTATTGGGACTGCAAAATATTCACATATGATAATTTATCTATTAGGGCATCCAAACAAATATACAAAATGTTATAGGTGTATGTACATATGTATGTATGTCCTCGCATTTCTTCGAAAGTACTCAGTAATCGGATCTTGATCATTCTTTTTTTATTTGCTTACATTTATTGATAAAAAAGTAATTTCTGCCTGGAGATTATAAATGATCCTAGCAATTATAGCCATTCTTATTTTGGCATATAAGTAGAAAATAAAACTAGATAATCTTTTTAACGAACTCGCTTTAATGATGAAATATATTTTGTTGCTATATACCTAATTGTGAAAAGATGGTGAGTTAATTGCAATGGTCGTTTCACGGTGTATTTAAAGCTAATTTTACCACAAAAGAAATATTAATGACGTCTACTTATAGCTTGTTATGAAGAGGAATGATGTTAAAATTTAACGTTATTCTAGATTTTCATGTAAATTCTCTAGGTATGCTATAAAAATGATTGTTCGTATGTTTGTAATTTCTGTCTGGTGGGTTATTCTGGATATGTTTGCGGTTCTTTTGGTTTGGTTCGGTTATAAGGTTCCGCAAAAAAAAAAATTTTTTTTTGGGCTTTTTTGTTTTTTGCGTACCTAAATCATTAAAGCTTATGGACTCGAGCGAAGCTAATGAAATTCCCTAGTATTATTATATTATTGCCCTATTGATATTCCAATAAGCTATGTTAATAAAAATGTAAATCTTCGTTTGTACAAAACACAAACTTGCGAGTATTCTTCATGGATCACTTTGAAAATTTATCACATATCATCTTTTTATACTATTACTAACAACTTATCCTCGATCCGCTCGGGTTTGTCACTAGTTACGTTTTAATGTTTAGAATAGATTTCTCAGAGATGAGATATTTTCCCGTAGTAAAAAGTATTCTATATGTTGACCCGGATAACCAGCTATCGTCATCCCAAACTTCATCAAAATCTATGCAGTGATTTTCTTGTGATGCGGAAAAGACACAGAGGACGGACGATTCGGCATCTATATCGATAATAATGACTATTTCAATAAGATTTTCCAAAAAAATATTCAATGTACAGATAAGACTCAGTTAGAATTTTATTATATGCGTAGATAATTGTTTTTAAGGGGTTAACGTACAAACATACATATTGTAATAAGCACTTACAGTATTATTAATGCGTTTCTAAAAACATAAAGAAATGAATAAAAACTAGGGATAAACTCTTGACACGTGTTACTAAAAGCCATTAAAATGTTCCATTACCCACTTCCTGTCTCCATAATTAGATCGATGGTATAAAATTGCTGTATTGTGATACGTTTTATATAATGTTTCAAGGCTGTAGAGAGAGAGAGAGAGAGAGAGAGAGAGAGAGAGCACAAGATATATATTTTTTTAATATGTAATAGCATTACCCGCGGCTCCACCCGCGTTCAGGTGACCAAAAACCAAATTCTTAGATTTTACATATATTAGTATACTCTTACAATGCAGTTTTTGTATTTTTTCTCAGAAATGAGATATTTTCCCGCGATAAAAAGTATCCTATATGTTGACCCAGATAACCAGCTATCATCATACCAAATTTCATCAAAATCTGTCCAGTGGTTTTCTCGTGATGTGGTAACAGACAGACAGACAAAAATTCTAAAAACTATAGATTCGGACTCTGTATCGATAATAATGTCTATTTCAATTAAATTTTCAAAAAAAATAATAATGTACAGATTCGACTTAGTTACAATGTTATTATATGTATAGATGTTTGTACATTGTACATACGTACAAAAGTAGTTAGCTATGTACTATAAATGAAGCTAGTAAATAAGTATAAATTGATTTATTGGATAAATAATTTACATATGTATGTATGTACTATTTTCTCCAAGACATTGTATGTTTTATGTATTAGCTACAATGTTGAAGATGGATTGTCACATAAAAGCAACCATTTTAGATTATATAGTGGGCTGGAACTAGGGTTTTAGGTTTCCATATACGTCGATACAAGTCTTTTATAATATAACTAATGTTTTTCAGCGGCTCCACGTGTGATACCCTATTTGTTATTTTTATATATAAGCTGTATAACTGGAAAGTTTCATCAAAATCTGTTCAGTAGTTTTTAGGTGAATGAGCAAAAACATCCATCCTCACAAACTTTCGCGTAAACATATTAATAGATATAAGAAATATGATTGGTTGTGCTATCGATTTTACTATTTAATACTGCTCTATGTACTTTAAAAAAATCTAGTAACCTCTTAACATATTCTTGGTGATTCAATAGAGAGTGAATATATTACATGTATATTGTATATAGTATTGTAGATACTGCTATAAGATTTAATAATTAAAAAAGCGCCTATTATTACCAATTAATCATAATCGAATCTAGAATCGAGAACTGTAAAATTCTTCTACCGTTTATAGACACATTTTTTTTTATAATGGCATTATTTTACAGTTTAGTTTACTTTTATAGCATAAAAAATCGATATTACAAATAACTAGGCCCTCAAAATAGGACGATAAGTGTATTTATTTCAGTCACTTTTCCGAAATTCTATCACAATAAATTGAAATCGATTTGTAACGGTACAAGTTTATTTCATGGGGATCAAGCAGATACGACAAGTAACAAATACTGCTTCGGTTAAATAAAATAAAACACACAATTATCTACAGTATTCTAAAAAAAGTCGAGCAATTTTACTAAAATTCAATTATTTTTCTCTATTGATCTGTAATTACTGATAAAAATTTCTTCTATTTCAAAAAAAGGTTTTTGTCACGGCTTTGTCCGCTTAGTTTATTTATTTATAGTTGCTCTGCACTTAAAGATCGTAGTGTAATATTGAATAGCCTATTACATTGCCTTATACACTCACATGGTACTAGAAATAGAAACAAATAAGAATTACTAAAAACTCTAACAAAATACGGGATGAAAAAGACACAAAATAATGAAAATCTGAGTCGAATCTTTATATTAAATAATTTTTGGAGAATCTTATTGAAATAGTCATTATTATCGATACAGAGATCGAATCTATGGCTAATAGAATTTTTGTGTCTCTGTCTTTCTGGGAACGCATCACGAGAAAACTACTGGGCAGATTTTGATGAAATTTGGTATGATGGTAGCAGGTCATTCGGGTCAACATTTAGGATACTTTTTACGGGAAAATATCTGATTTCTGAGAAATCTATATTAACCGTTAAAACGTACCAAGGGACGAACCCGAGCGGAGCGAGAGTGAGTCGCTAGTTTAAAAAATATTTAAGCAAAGAAAGCATATTAGTATAGTTAAATGTATAAGTATTAATTAAATCTTTAATGTATATTTATGTATACGGTTTATTCTGTTCTTTTAATATTCTAATTGATATGAACTCTTATTTTCACTATGTGTTAGTCACGTATCATTATTATAAGTAGTAAGACAATCTACGAGTCACGATCGCAAACTGTTATACAGAATTAATTGTCTCATTGATTATTCGTAGGAGAGCGTTACATAAAGAAATTATAGTAAAAGCTTAAGTAAAAGTGAATTTGGGGAAAACACTTCACTTTTCACTTTCACTTCGCTTGATTAACGCTAATTAGTTGTTGTAGATGAGTCGAAGTGAATGGTTTGAAAAAAATAATATGAACGAAGATATTTTTGTGTTGTTTTGTTAAATCCAAGTATTTTTGTGGTTTTAAAACAAACAAATCTAACCCACGGGAACGGGGAAAAAGTAGCGTATTTACTATTCTGAAGTATGAACTATATTATTGTAAAGTTTCATTAAAATCCAATCAGTAGTTTTTGTGTACTAAGTTGTATAAGTTACTATAGTTTTTTAATTAATCCACGGGAACTTTAATTTTCCGGGATGAAAAATATCTAAAATTTTGACTTAACTGTTGGGTCGGATAAGGTACCACCATGCAAAAATTATTTTAAATCGGTCCCAGAGTTTCGGAGATTAGAGATTATATTCAAACAGACGAACAGATAGAGAGACAAAATAATTGAAAAATTATTTCTTTTCTTACTTCCCCCTGACTCGGTTTTTAGCAATTTTTTTTCTATGGACAGACATTCGATCTCTACAGTTTTATTATATGTATCTATAGGATAGTATAAGGCTTTGGTCAGTCTTCGGGAGGTTATGGGCTATCTAACAACACACTGAGTTACAATCCGACGATTAGAACTACCTATACAACAACACACTACTCAAGCTAAGACTAGTATAATGTACAATATTAATAGGATTCGCCATTTCCATATCAAAAGAGAAGATATAGATCTAAATTATTATTTTGCTCATTCAATAAACACATATTCTATTGAAATTGATCTCGTTGTTTTTATGAAACGCGCCCGAGTTTGAATCGGCATGGTGGAAAGTGGAAATCAAATATCTTTTTCATAAACAAAAACCAAAGCTTAATTAACTACTAGATAATTACCCTCGATTCGGGTGCGTTCCTAGGTACGCGGTTACAGTCACAATTTCATGGGATTAATGGGTTTTAATTTTTTTTGTGCGAAACACCAATTCTTTTTCCAAGATAAAAGTAGCCTAAATTACTCTTTATAATATCAGCTATCTGTCAATGAAAGTCCCGTTAAAATCGATCCAGCCGTTTTGGAGATTAGCCGGAACAAACAGAAAGATAGAGAGATAGACAAAAAAATTAAAAATTATTGTTTTCTTATAAGTACCGTATATATTTTCATACGTATTTAGTAAAAAGCTGTTATTTTGATATTACAAATAGACACTTCAATTTTTTTTATCTGTATGAATGAATCGTACATCAGCAATCGCATATTTATTTCTATGTCGCTTATGAGATTCTTGGAAAGTAAATAAGGTCTTTAAGTTTAATGAGCTGTAAAGTAGTCGACCGGAACTAGATAGAAGACTGAATATATCTATTAACTTACATAAAGTAAAGCGAATTGCCATACAATTAATACGTATTTTATTATATAACTAGCATTGCCTGCGGCTCCGCCCGCTCAGATGTCCCAAAACCAAATTCTTACGTTTTACATATTAGTATACTGCAGCTGCATGCAGCTTTTGTATTTTTTCTCAGAAATGAAAGATTTTCCCGCGGTAAAAAGTATCCTATATGTTGACCCGGATAACCAGCTATCACCATACCAAATTTCATCAAAATCCCTCCAGTGGTTTTTCTGTGATGCGGTAACAGACAGACAGACAAAAATTCTAAAAACTATAGATTCGGCCTCTGTATCAATAATAATGTTTATTTCAATAAGATTTTCCAAAAAATATCTATGTACAGATTCGGCTTAGTTACAATTTTATTATATGTATAGATATATAGATAGAATAGATAGACTATATATTTATGTATTTTTTAATTTTTTTATTGCAAAAAGGATTTTTTCAAATCGGATTAGTAGTTCAAGAGATTAGCGTATTTAAGTAAACAAACACACTCTGCCTCTTTATAATATTAGTATAGATAAAAATTAGATTTTTTCCATATTATAATTATATTTAGTATCGTTTCGCATACACATGTTTGTTTATATTTTTTTATTTGTTAATATATTATAAGGTCTCTGAGGTTAAAGAGATGTTTATTTTCTCAAATAATACAATATTACAAATAGAAAACAATTTAAGCAGCGGTAACTGTTTGTGTTACTAAATTAAAACTAATTTATCTATCGATTAAAAATCTTATTAGAAATTGCAATAATTGATATTTGATTTCAATATTAGATAGCAGGTATCTGTTTGGTTCCGGGTATAATTCGTTCTTGTGGCAAAAGGTATATGAGTGATAATTGGAAAATGACACACTTATATATAGGTTTTATCGCATTTATATTGTAAGATTTTTATTGTTTTAAATGCAAGAAGAACGTGATGACATTCACACGTAGTTTAAACTAATAGGTATTAATAAAGTGGTTTTTTTTTGTTTCTTTGTTTGTACCGAGTGGATTCCGAAACTGCTGAACCGATTTAGATGAAATTTGGTAAGAAGGTATTTTGAGACCTTTGGAAGGACATAGGATAGATTTTATTCCGGAAATCATCTCTGAAGGGGGTGAAAATCTAGCTAATAAAGAAAGTAATAAAGTCTTGTTTTTGATTAGACTGTTTTGGAAATACAACTATCTACAATTATTTTAGGTATGTGAGATTATATATATATATATATACACACATACATATATTTTTTTTCTCAATTAGGTATAATATAAAAAATAAATAAAAACATTCTCCTGATTTATTTTAGTCATCGACCAATTTTACTGAGACTGTCCAACGGTGCAGGATATACAGTTCCACCCTGTATTCTAGTGAAAAAACGTATGCGCAAGCAAATATTATCATATAATAAAACTGACTAAGCCGAATCTGTACTTTAAATATACTCGTATTTTGGAAAATTTTATTGAAATAGCCATTATTATTAGAGGCCGAATCTATAGTTTTTAGAATTTTTATCTGTCTGTCTGTTACCACATCACGGAAAAACCACTAGAAGGATTTTCATGAAATTTGGTATGGGGTTAGCTGGTTATCCGGGTCTACATATAGGATACTTTATACCGCGTGAAAATATCTAATTTCTGAGAAAAAATACAAAAACTGCATTGTAAGAGTATACTAATATGTAAAACCTAAGAATTTGGTTTTTGGTAATCTGAACGCAGGCGGACCCGCGGGCAATTCTAGTAAAGAAATATCCAATAGGATGACTATTTGACACGACTGGTACTGGGTACCGACAGTTTTATTTGCTCTACGGGGAACGGGGTTGTAAAATCATCGATTTTCCAAATCGGGCTATTAATAAGATTTTTATAGAAATATCCAATAACTGTACGTGGCCCGCCCTGGTACTGGAACTCAGGACTTAAGCTCTGTCGCCATACATGCTAACCTATATGGTAGGCTATGTAATATGTATAGATAAGTGTGCCAGTTCATATCGTGTCGTGTTCCAAATTTAAAGCTCTTTTTAAAAGCTTCTGGTATGTTCGAGAGATTTCCAATAAACGCGAAGAGGTTTTCAATAAGAAGAGGAATTTCTATTGATTCATGACACTGTCAACGACTTGTAGAGCACGTTTGGTATTTGATATGTGAAATAAAAATAAATATAAAATAATAGATAGTTTCATATTAAGCACACGCATACCGTATGCTAGTATCAAATTATAATATTGATAAAATCCAACTTTTACGTATTCATCCGAATCATAATCAATCAATCTAATCATAAAAAAAAAAGAAAAAAATCAACTGAAAGTGAAGATTCCATATATTTTTAGTATTTGTTATATAAAGGATTATAGAAAAATTATAGAATAACTTATATCATTCAAAAGGTACTGCTAGGTAGATGTACATAGTACAGACAACAAAATTTGCGTGTGATACCATTCTATACGTTTTACAAAAGGGAAAATAAGTAAATATATACATGATTTTGATGACGTAAAAATACTCTAAGTCAAGGTTTAACGATCAATAGTTGAGTACCACACCGGCTCTTCTTAGCAGAACTGCATCACTCGCATTGCAATTCTCTTTAAATTAAGTTAAGAATTCTTAAGTACTTGTAAAAGTGTAATGAAATAAAGAAAATTTGATTTGGCTTACATAAATAAGGTTACGGGTAATCTATACATACAATGAAATTCTGAGTCGAATCTGTACATTAATTATTTTTTTTTTTGGAAAATCTTATTGAAATAGTCATTATTATCGATACAGAGGCCGAATCTATAGTTTTTAGAATTTTATTTGGCAATCTGTCTGGGAACAAATCACGAAGAAACCACTGGACAGATTTTGATGAAATTTGGTATGATTATAGCTGGTTATGCGGGTCAACATATAGGATACTTTTTACTGTGGTAAGACATCTCATCTCTGAGAAATCTATACTCAACGTTAAAACTCTAGGAACGAACCCGAGCCGAGCGAGGGTGAGTCGCTATTATGTCAATACTATCCGTAACCTTTCTATAATAATACCATCAAGAGTGTATTGAATTGATTTAATAATGGCAATTAATTTATCATATAACATTATTTACACCAAAAATTAAAAGTGCTACAGTACTGAGTTGGTACCATATTCTATTTGTGTCTTTACAAATACATTATATGTATATCTATTCTCTGAATATATGTAGTATTGTATGGATATCCTAGGGGTTTCAAAGTTATATTATTTTGAATATATTATGGTGATTAATGATTATATTTTTCATAAAACTTAGCTGAATATTAGGAGAAGCTGTTAAAATAAAGTGAAAGTTCTTTAAAATATTAAAATGTTTTAAATTACAATGAATCTAAATCTTGATAAATTACTCCGAATTTTAAAATATGACAAAGAAAATTGATATTTCTTTTTTAAAATAGTACAATCATTATTATTTATAAGATATGCCATTTTCTTAAGTAATCTTTTTTTTAAATTCAAAAGAAACGTTGAAAATAATTTAAGCTGTGAACTCTGTCTAAATAATCCATTAGCACAATCAATAACGAAGTACAGTTACACAATGCGCAGTAAGTTCGCATACAATAAGAAAGATAAGCGTACAAAAATATGCTTTCTACCTCGTTAGTACAATTGGGACTTTCATATCATTAATTTTCATTATTATATTTAAATGCCGAAAGGTTTATTGAATCATTTTTTTTATAATTAATCACAGTAATGAACGCGTCCAATTAATTAAGTTAATGATATAATTAAAATGATTAATATCTTTGAAAAGCTTATGGGCAAATATCGACGTCATTTACAATAATTTGAATTGAGAAAGCTTTTTATGTTTTTGGTGGTCTATACTCGTAAATCTCATGTCATATGACATTTGCAGTGATGTGATAGTTTATTTGCAAGCTCTAAAGTTGTAAATAAGATAGGTTTACTTAATGATATTTATTACAGCCAATTATTTATATAGATAGATTAAATTTTGGTACACACATACATTTACATATATGTGTGCTATATATACGATTTAGTTATGTATTCCATTAACATATATATCAATTACATAATACGTAGTATGTCTGGAAGGGTTTTGTTATGAGGGATATAATTTTTTTTAGAAGTGTAAAGTGTCACAGATAAAAAGTATTATAGAAAATAAGAAAATTAGCTATTTCTTCTACTCTATCACCAGAGCTATGCTTTAATTTTTTTTATATGTATGAATATAATAGGGATTCACTTGCAGGTAAAACCCTTTTATATGTATGTATATATACTTAAAGGTGAAAATTCATTAAGTTCCTTTAATGTACACATTACTACTTTATGCTTATATGACGCACATATAAATATAATAAATTTGTAACTAAGCCGAATCTGTACATTCAATATTTTTTAGAAAATCTTATTGAATTAGACATTATTATCGATACAGAGGCCGAATCTATAGTTTTTACCATTTTCGTCTGTCTGTCTGTCTGTGACTGCATCAAGGAAAAACCACGGGAGGGATTTTAATGAAATTTTGTATGACGAAAGCTGGCTTCGGGTTAACATGTAGGATACTTTCTAGTGCGAGATAATATCTCATCTCTGAGAAATCTGTACTAAACGTTAAAACATAAATATGGACGAACCCGAGCGGAGCGAGGGTGAGTCACTAGTTGTATAATATTAGCCACTATGTTACCTTTAATAGAACCTTTTTTACTTAACATTAGATATTCTTATGTATTACGTACGTATATCATACATATTTCGAATAAATAATAATAATTATTATTTTATAAAAAAGTCTTTGATGTAAATATATTTAATAATAAATAATTATTTTCTTTTGAAAACGGTACACCTTTTGTATGCGATTGCTTCTGTCTAAGGCACGAACGAAAGTGAAAACGGCCTTAAAACATATATAAACAGACGTCTGCGGCGTTACAGAACATGATATAATGAAAATGGTATAATGCCTTAAAGTTTGGAAAGTGCGTGTTTTTAAAAAATAGTACAAAATTAAGTTTATAGTTACTTATAGTTACATTATTTATAGTTACATTATTATAGTAACTATAAAGTTACAGTATTTACATAAATATTGTATTGTTTTTTTCTTATAATGTTAAGTAGATTATTTTTTTTAATGGTTCAGTAATATTTTATAATCTATACTAATATTATAAAGAGGTAAAGTTTGTGATCTTGTGAGTTTGTGAGTTTGTGACGTTGTAGGGGGTAATCTCTGGATCTACTGAACCGATTTTCAAAATTCTTTTACCAATAGAAAGCCACGTTCTTTCTGAGTGTCATGGGCTATATTAACCTGAAAAATGAAAAGGCTTTTTCGTGGTAGTCGGATTTGCAAAGTAAGTCGGAGAAAAAACGGTCGAACGAAAAAGTTTCTTCCGAACGCTGCCTTAACGATGTGAGATACATGATTATGTTCTAGAGAAAAGTTGTAGAGCTTAATAATGCCTACAAAAAAGTCAGCGACAGCATATATCTAACTTTTATATTTAAGTCACAAAAGGTAGTTTTTTATATTAAAAAAATAATTTAAATCGGTAGGTCACGTTTATTGGTCATATTATCAACAATTATGAATTCTTATCAAAATAAGTAAATTTGTCGTCTAAAATGTTTAAAACAACAGACTTTTCCCTTTTACTGCATATAATTTGGACAAATGGTTAAAGAGATAATACAACATATTCGTAGGTATGGACGAACCCGAGCGAGCTGTTTGTCTGTTTTTCTGTTTGTACGGGCTAATCTCCGAATCTATTGGACCGATTTAAACGAAATTTTACATGGTAGTACCTTATATCCCCGGGCAACATCTTAAATACTTTTCATTACAGAAAATTAAAGGGTTCCCGTGGGATAGTTAAAAAACTATTGCAACTTATACAGCTTAGTACACAAAAACTACTAATTGGATTTTAATGAAACTTTACAATAATATAGCTCATACATAACAAAAACAAATCTGCTACTTTTCATCCCGGAAAATTAAAGAGTTTCCGTGGGATAGTCAAAAAACTATACTAACTTATACAGCTTAATACACAAAAACTACTGATTGGATTTTGATAAAACTTTACAATAATTATATATAATTATATATTATTATTAGTTCATACATCAGAATAACAAATAGGTTACTTTTTATCCCGGAAAAATGTACTGTTCCCGTGGGATAGATGTTTTTGTTTATTTGTAACGTATTATGTTCACAACATAGACCCCAAAACAATAGTTATTAAAAAAATTGTCTGTTTGTCGGTTTTTGCGTGAGCGTTTCACGCGAAAAGTAATGTACCGATTTCAACGAAATTTGGTGAAGTGATAACTTATTACTCGAGTCAACATTAAGACAATTAAGATAACGGATAGTTAAGATGACTGACAGTTTAAATAACCGACAGTTTGGATAACTGACAGTTAAGATAACCGACAGTTAAGTTAACCGACAGTTAAGTTAACCGACAGTTAAGTTAACCGACAGTTAAGATAACTGACAGTTAAGGTGACCGACAATTAAGATAACCGACAGTTAATATAACTGTCAGTTAAGATAACCGACAGTTAAGATTACCGACAGTTAAGATGACAGACAGTTAAGATAACCGACAATTAAGATAACCGACAGTTAAGGTAACCGACAGTTACGATGACCAACAGTTAAGATAACCGACAGTTACGATAACTGACAGTTAAGATAACTGATATTTAAGATGACCGACAGTTAAGGTAACCGACAGTTAAGATAACCGACAGATTAGATAGCCGACTGTTAAGTTAACCGACAGTTAAGATGACCGATAGTTAAGATAACCGACAGTTATGATAACCGACAGTTAAGATAACCGACAGTTACGATAACTGACAGTTAAGATTACCGACAGTTAAGATGACAGACAGGTATGATAACTGACAGTTAAGATTACCGACAATTAAAATAACCGACAGATAAGATAACTGACATTTACGATAACTGACAGTCTAGGTAACCGACGGTTAAGATAAACGACAGTTAAAGTAACCGACAGTTAAGATAACCGACAGTTAAGATAACTGACAGTTAAGGTAACCGACAGTTACGATGACCGATTGTTAAGATAACCGACAGATAAGTTAACTGACATTTACGATAACTGACAGTTAAGGTAACCGACGGTTAAGATAACCGACTGTTACGATAACTGACAGTTAAGATAACTGATAGTTAAGATGACCGACAGTTAAGATGACCGACTGTTAAGGTAACCGACAGTTAAGATGACCGATAGTTAAGATAACCGACAGTTAAGTTAACCGACGGTTAAGATAACCGACAGTTAAGATAACTGTCAGTTACGATAACCGACAGTTAAGGTAACCGACAGTTAAGATGACAGAGAGTTAAGATTACTGACAGTTATGATAACCAACAGTTAAGATAACCGACAGTTACGATAACTGACAGTTAAGATTACCGACAGTTAAGATGACAGACAGTTAAGACGACCGTCAGTTAAGATAACCGACGGTTAAGGTAACCGACAGTTACGACGACCGATTGTTAAGAAAACCGACAGTTAAGATAACCGACAGTTAAGATAATTGAAAGTTAAGATTACCGACAGTTAAGATGACAGACAGTTAAGATAACCGACAATTAAGATAACCGACAGTTAAGGTAACCGACAGTTACGATGACCAACAGTTAAGATAACCGACAGTTACAATAACTCACAGTTCAGATAACTGATATTTAAGATGACCGACAGTTAAGGTAACCGACAGTTAAGATAACCGACAGATTAGATAACCGACTGTTAAGTTAACCGACAGTTAAGATGACCGATAGTTAAGACAACCGACAGTTAAGTTAACCTACAGTTAAGATAACCGACAGTTAAGATAACTGACAGTTAAAATGACCGACAGATAAGTTAACTGACATTTACGATAACTGACAGTTAAGGTAACCGACGGTTAAGATAACCGACAGTTACGATAACTGACAGTTAAGATGACCGATAGTTAAGATAACCGACAGTTAAGTTAACCGACAGTTAAGTTAACCGACAGTTAAGATAACCGACAGTTAAGATAACTGACAGTTAAGATGACCGACAATTAAGATAACTGTCAGTTAAGATAACCGACAGTTAAGATAACCGACAGTTAAAATAACCGACAGTTAAGATAACCGACAGTTAAGATAACCGACAAGTAAGATAACTGACAGTTACGTTTCGACTGGGTTGCACCAGACGTGGTCACGGGCAGACTGCTTATATAATAAATAAATATCTTATTTATTAAATATCTTATTTTTACACATTATTTGTTATCTTTGTGTTTTTCTTTTGTAAGCTCAATTTGGCTTTCTATAAGTTTATCTACTTAATCCGATGACTAAGTTGTACGTTGTGTAATCAAAGTCCAACGTCCATTTATGCAATCATAATACATATCTATACTAATACTATAAAGAGGTAAAGTTTGTGACCTTGTGAGTTTGTGAGTTTGTGACGTTGTAGGGGGTAATCTCTGGATCTACTGAACCGATTTTCAAAATTCTTTTACCAATTATTTTTTATATTTTATATAGTTCTCTTCTTACATCCCGAAAGAAGAGAAATAGAAAAAATCCAGTTTTTTTTCAATTTTTTTGTTTCTCTGTCTGTTTGTCTGTTTGTATGGACTAATCTTCGAAACTATTGAAACGATTTAAATGAAATTTTGCATGATAGTACCTTATATCCCCGGTCAACATCTAAGATACTTTTCATTCCAGAAAATTCAAGAGTTTCCGTGGGATAGTTAAAAAAACTATAGTAACTTATACAGCTTAGGACACAACAACTTATCCTCCTAATTTAATAAAATTTGGCATGCTGATACCTTATATTGCCGATCAAACAACAAGTTACTTTTCATCCGGAAAATTCATCATTCCGGAAAAATGAACGGTTCCCGTGGGATAGATCTGTTTGTGCTTTTCTAGAGGTGAACCCGAGCGAAGCGAGGGTGAGCCGCTAGTTTTTAATAATTACGCTAAGTCAATTAAAACATCAATACTATATTAAAATATTCAAATTTTATTATATATTACATTTTAAAGAGTTACATAAAGTTTCATATCATTTCTAAGTCTTTTCTATTCTAAGGTATAAAATATGTCTGGTACAGTTGACAAAAACAAATATTGGAAAAATAAAACAAGTGGCATAGAAAGTTGAACGATTCGCTTTTATTTCTTTTAGTTGCTTGGAAAAATTGAATGATAATGACTGCTTGATGAGATAGATCGAGGTCAGTAGACTGTGTGGAAACCCCCACTTTGCAATCACTTTATATATATATATATATATATATATATATATATATATATATATATATATATATATATATATATATATATATATATATATAAAATTTACTAGACATCGACCCTGAATTTGCTTGTTATATGGAATGAATTTTAAATAAAAACCTAGAAATAAGTATTTTTGGTTAACTTGAATTTTTAAAGTTAATTTGAAATTGATTTTTTTAATAAAATATGTCAAAACAGATGACAGCGTTTTCTCATTAGCTATTTTTTTTATTAGTTTCTATTAGTTGTATAAATGTACAAAAGGAGCCAAGTTCTACTAAACTACGTTCGATGTTATCGGCATGACCTATAAAAGAAGTGAGATATGAACAGGTGCTAAGTCCCATAGAAACACATAAAATAATAATCATGTGCATTATTTTCATTTTTTTTATAAAATAAATAATGTACTTTTGGAATTGAATGTGTTATTTAATATGCATAAAGTTACTCTTAGTTATAATCTATACAGATAAATAAAATTGAAGTGTCTATTTGTAATGTTAAAATAACAGTGTTTTACTAAATGCATACGAAATTATATACGGTACTTATATGAAAAATACATTTTTTTTAATTTTTGTCTGTCTGTCTGTTTGCTCCGTATAATCTCTGAAAGGGCTGGACTGATTTTGACGGAACTTTCACTGGAAGATAGCTGATGTTTTAGGGAGTAGCAAAGGCTACTTTTATTTTAGAAAAAAAAGTAAAACGTACCTAGGGATGAACCCAAGCGAAGCGAAAGTGAGTCGCTAGTAATTCAATAAATATTAAGGCACGCCTATAATGTAGTATACTATGAATAATATTTTTCTGACATTATTTCGGTCATAGTACTCAATTTTATAATAACTAGCAAATAAGACAACATTTTGTCTAAAACACAATGTGCAGTTTTTATTTCATAACTCATCGTCTTTGCGAGGTTTTTTGAGGGAAGCTAAGGCATTAAACGTGTTATTGAGAGGGAATGTAACATCTTATACTTTTCATATCTATGTTACTTAGCGAAGTTTTTTATACAATAACCTATTGCAGCTGAAGTATCTGTGCAAAATAGCCGCTTTTAACATAGATTATTACGGTGTTTTCAAATTTCAATATAATCATATAATTTTCTCTTTTATTGTTCATTATGTCATATTGTTATGGACACCATAACTTACAACACTCTTACCGAAAATATACGTTGCATGAATATCAATGAGTCTATTAACTCTGTTACCATTCAAATAAATACTAAATGTTACGAAGTACTGTATGTTATGAATTTTTATGTGGGAAATTTTTTATTTTCATATCACGTGATTTCATTAGTGGATTAATTATTGTATATTTAACACTAGCTTTCTCCCAAAGCTCTGCTCGTGTGTTACATCGATTTTTTTTTCTATTTTACTTTCAATTATACTATTTAGTTTTATCTAATCTAAGAAACATCTTCGGAGATTAGCGATTAGAAATAGGTATCTAATATTAAATAGTTGTTTAAACTCATGTCTGGCTTTTTCGGGAGTTTAAACTGCAAGTGTGCGGTATGAAGTCATACTTTAAAGAAAATATAGCCGAGATCGTAATATATCAAGAAGTTTCTGAAGAGAAATCTTAAAAATAAAGTTTAATGGACTGATAAAGGTGAGAAAGCTGCTTGTTAAAAGAAATTATCTATATTAAATCTATTACTCGTAATTTTAATAGTTGTATATATAAATTAACAAAACGTATATTTTGTTAGTAATAATAGTATGGCAGTCCATTAGAAGCATTGATGATTACCACTTACTAATATGGTAAAAGAAAACACCGAAAGAAAACCAGCATATGTGAGGGAACCTAACTTGTTTTCGAAAGACGAGTGAAGTATGCTGGTGGTTGTCGCTTTCGTTCGAGCTTTTCCATGTCCAGTAGTGATATATCAAAAGTTTAATCTTTTATTATATATATATATACTATTGACTTGCCCTCGCTGAGCTTAAAGCTCTAAGGCTTAAAATATTCAGGTGACAGTCTATTTGTTTACCAAATTTCATCCAAATCCGTTCAGCAGTTACAGCACGAAGAACTAACAAACATACATATACAAAGTTTTGCATTTATAAGTAGTCCGTATCCAATATACACAACTTTATTCAAACATAAAAGCAAATCGAAAGTAATTAAAAATATAGGCGTGCTTCATTAAATTGTAAAGCTTGTGCCTCATTAGTCGTGCAAGCGCTATCGATAGAATTTTAATAAACCACAGTTCTGGTTATGATGGAATATTATCGGACCCATCTAGATGATATCGGGTGGGAGAACCGGCAACAATGTGACTAGGTACTACTTGCTACTTAAAATCAACTTTCATATAATTTATGGTTCACAAGAGGTACTGAATTTTACAATATTTTGATAGCGTCCAGCTGTTTCTAATTGAAGAAAGTTTTGTTATAAATGTGTAATATTCTTGTATAAAATATACACTATGTATTCAATTAAGTGAAGGTACCTCGTTGGTCTCGTGGTTAGTGTATATGGCTGGCGTTTTGGAGATCTTAGGTTCGAGTCCCAGGATGGGCTAGGTATAGTGATTAATTTTTTTTTCAGTAATAGCCTGAATTTAAGTAGTTGGCGGTGTTTCACACCATGTTTGTCCTATGCCTGATCTCTCAAAAGAATTGGTTTCGAATTATAATCTTTGATCGCAAAATTGTGTATTATATCCAGCGCATGTGCGCAGGAGATATATTGTTTAGGGTTTACAATTTACATAGGTCGGGTCACAACCATATAGTAAACCTACACCGTCCGTCTGTCATTTCGCCCAGCTGTTCCACCCTTTTAAGGACTATGCCTAATGAACCATAATAACTAACCGTTACGTTATTTACATAATTTGTGCTAATAGATTGCAATAAAAACGAAAGAGTAAAAAAATCATGTTTCTTGTGACCTAAATACATTACACTTTCTTATTTAAGTTTTTTTGTTTCCACTCTATCGTGTAACAATTATATTGAAAACCAAGTAAATAATAAAAATATGCCAAGTGGGAGTCAGAATCGCATTAAGTGTAACTTCACAAGTTACATAAGTCCGACTCGAACTTGGCCAAAATTTTTGATGAAATTATAGCTTTAAAATTAGGATTTTCATATTGTATTGTACATACTTTAGTATTTTTGTTTAAATTTAAATTTTTCTTTAATTTTAAATTTATGAAAATTGCTTTTATGATTATGTGTATCAAACTAGCTGAACCCGCGGCTTCGCTCGCACTAAAACTACAACAAAAAAGCTCTAAGAAGATAGGTTTCATACAAACATTCATTTCCTATTTTACCCCTATAAGGGGAACGAATTTTAGAAATTGTTAAAATACGTATTTATTTAATTGTATTGAAGAGCACTCATACCAAGTTTCAAGTAATTCTGATGCTAAATATTTTTTTGGGTTATATTATAACGTGTTTTATAGAAATAAGACAATCTCTCGCGGTACAAAGTATACTATGTCACTCTCCAGCCCTTCAAATATCTCCACACAAAAAATCTCGCCAATCCATCACTCTGTTTCGACGTGAAAGAAGAACAAACAAACAAACACACTTTAACATTTATATAATACTAGCTACTCACCCTCGCTCCGCTCGGGTTCGTCTCTGGGGTGGGGTCTGGGAGGACCACCCTTATCCTTATCACTTAGGGGTATGGAAAATAGATAGTAGTCGATTTTCAGACCTACTGAATACGCATATAAAATTTGGTAAAAATCGGTAAAGCCGTTTCGGAGGAGTACGGTAACTAACATTGTGACATGGAAATTTTATATATAAGACTATAGTATGGATATTCGCATCGCAAGTTAGTTTGACAGATAGCATGTGTTTTGTGCTAAACATTCAATTTTTGATCCCGTTAAAATGTACCGTAACATTTTAACATCCTTAAGTAGAACACGCGGGCAAATTCACGCACAATTTAAAGTTTTATTATCGGTTATATGGGAAAAAAAATTACTTACATGAAGCTCATTTAATTTTTTTATTACAATATTCGAATGCTCATGTTTTTAGGGTTCCGTACCCGAAGGGTCTCAACCAATCCCTATTACTATGCCTTCGCTGTCCGTTCGTCCGTCCTACTCTCAGAGGGCTGTATCTCATGAACCGTATAAATAGGTAGAAAGTTGAAATTTTTACAAAGTATTTCTATTTTTTAATATAAATTAAAATACTCTATTTATTACCAAATATTATTATTACATATAATAAAGTTATAACAATGAAGTTATATTAGCTAGTATATTACAATATAGTTAAGTTAAATTATTATTTATTAGCGCCTCACCCTCGCTTCGCTCGGGTTCGTCCTTAGGTTGATTCCCCATACAAACTTTCATCCCCATTTTCACCCCTTTCAAGGATGGTTACCGAGATAATGGACGGACTAAGGAAGTACTTCCCAGGGTCTCAAGCTATCTTCTTACCAAATTTCATCTAAATTGGTTCAGTAGATCTAGAGATTACCTTTTACAACGTCACAAACTCACAAACTTTACCTCTTTATAATATTAGTATAGATGTTATTTATTATATTACAGTAGTTCACTTTCAGTAGTTTACTCAATTTCTGAGAACTGTTTTTCTCTTATTTATTAGCAATAATTATCCACTGCCATTAACAGCTATGGACTTAGATAACACCTGATAATTATGTGTTTCCTTTAAAATATATTTCACTAGTGTTTTTTAGCGGCTATGCGTCTTTTAATTTTGTAGAATTATTCCGCTATCAGTTCAGTGTAAGCTAGTTACAACGCGCTCGCTTGGGAAACCGAGTGAAGCGGGTTCAAATCCCGGCTCTCGCACCTCTGCGATCACCTATTTTCATATCCGAATCATTTTCCGAACCGTTTTGTTTTTGCCTATTTACAAACCATATAGATTAGACAAAATTTACTTTTATGACGCATAAAATATATTTTGTAATTACGTGTTTTACTTAACGTACTTTCTCATATTAAAATAATATTTATCAAATCTTTCATATTAAACACACACTTACATGGTAGGTATGTACGTATTATTATTTTATGGATAAATTGCTCACCCTTTTCAGGGTGCGGATGTAAGTACAATAGGTAAAATTTGGGTTAAATTTTGGTCTGATTGAATTTGGGTCAGCGCATATGTGGACTTATGTAGGTATATGTCGCAGGGAAATAATAATATCCGGTAAATTGTAATCTCATAAAGATATTTCAATAATTTTAGTCTTAAAAAATATGTTTAGGTCCAGTCTAGAACTAATATTCCAGTTGGATACCTATGGAGTTAATAAGTCTATGGTTTGTGCTGCGCATCAAAAAAGATGTCTAAAGCTGACCAATCGGTGACTGATTCACAATTTGACTGAATGTGCTTAGGGAAATTACAATTTACCTAAAATTGACCCGTAATATTGTAAGAAAAGTAGGCGAATGATAATTTACCGGGTAATTGTAATTTCTCTAGTAAAATTACAACTTAACAATTCTTACAATGTTCCTGCAACATATATACTATACAAAGTAGGTGTATTGTGGTAGCCTGTATGATATAGTAGGGTCATTCAAGTTTAAGTGCAAATTAGGATAAATCCACACTATAGTGCCAATCACGGTCCGTTCTCGGTTCCATATCGGCTTGGTAATTTTGTACAACAAACGTTGCTGCAGTATTATTTGGCTAAAACTTCACTATTACTGATTGTGTGAATTTCATTTGTTAAATTTCATTAGTGTGGATTAGGCCTTATGATCTTTCTACCTTCGTACTATTTACCATCGCTTCGCTCTTGAAACATACTGATATTTCATGAAGTCACTCGATGTATTCAGATACTGATTAATTTTCTACTAAAAAGTTACAGCGACATTATTATTTTTTTAAATTAGTTATACCGCCGTTAAAGGTCGATTTTTTTATAGATATGGAAATAGCTATTAGTTAAAAAAATCTAAAAATCAATGCTCGTTTTGTGAAGATATACCTACTGTAACATATACAAAAAATATACACCTTGAGTAGTCGTTTTAGAAGTCGATCAAAAAAGCCTAATTGTATGTAAATTAGAAGTCTATAAATTCTTACTAATATTATAA
Organism: Brenthis hecate; assembly: GCA_951806755.1. Classification (NCBI taxonomy): domain Eukaryota; kingdom Metazoa; phylum Arthropoda; class Insecta; order Lepidoptera; family Nymphalidae; genus Brenthis; species Brenthis hecate. The sequence continues at coordinate 3,096,884 of OX638253.1, read as the reverse complement.
ATGCGAAAGTTTGTGAGGATGTATGGATGTCAGGATATTTGGATGTATAAGATGTATGGATGTTTGTTTCTCTTTCACGTAAAAACTTCTGTATGGATTTTATTGAAACTTTACAATAATTGCTCATATATTAGAATACTTTTTTCCTTTAATTTTAATTACTTTCTATCCCGAAAAAATGCACGGTTCCCGTGGGATAATTATGACATAAATTAAAGATCAGTCTGAGGTTTGGTACTATTATTATGGGTGAGCTAACACGAATGTATACCAATTAATTCTAATAGCTAAACTGAATGGAATTGACGCTTGATTTTTCTTATAATTATTGTTATATCTGTATTGCAAAAAAATATTAACATAATTATCGGTAAACGATGTGAGTCAGAGTCAAATGAATTCAGAAATTATGATGTTTTTCAAAGTTATTTATTTACAATTATCATTAGTTGCTTTCAAAAAAGAATAAATTTTAGAATAAATTAGTATTTTTATGTGATTTACATAACATTTTATAATAGAAGCATTTAATGCAATTGCAAGTCCTTTGAGTATAAATCAAAATTGTTAACATTAATCAAATGTGGTTTCCGTGATATTTTTCGTATAAAACATAAATTAACGAATTTATATTCAAAATCGTGCTTCAGGGAAATTTATTATTGACTAAAGTACACTACATCAGAATACTTTGCAAATATGCTATTAATATATGCTTTTGCCGAAGAATATATTGGTATAAATAAACCTGTGTTTATTCATCAACTAGCGATTTATGCTTGCTGCACTCGGGTTCGTCCCTAGGTAGATTCTCCAAATAAACTTTTTCACCATCGCCATTTTCATATCCCTTAAATGATTTCCGGGATAAAGACTATTCTGAAACTATCTTCTAACCAAATTTCATCTAAATCAGTCTAGTAGTTTCGGAGCTTATTCGGTATAAACAAACAAACAAAAAATCTTTCCTCTTTATAATATTGGTATAGATAAAGTGATGAATACGTGTTCTATTTTCATTAATAATCTAGAAAACAACATGAAAGTAGTACATTCGTTAATTGAATAATTCTGTTTCGAGGATAAAAAATCGTTTTCCTTGTTTACGAAATTGTGGTTTTTTGCTTCTTTGAAAAGGTGACACATACATAGTAGGTTAAAATACATGTAATAATTAATAATATTTTAATCGACTTCAAAAAGAGAGGTTTTCAACATTTTTTATGTATACGAGTATTACGAAGTATTTTCTTCTATAATAATATTATAAAGAGGAAAGATTTGATTTTTTGTTTGTTTGTTTGTTTGTTTGTTTGTTTGTTTGTTTGTTTGTTTGTTTGTTTGTTTGTACTGAATAGCTGTTGAAACTACTGGACCGATTTAGATGAAATTTGGTAATAAGAGAGTTTGGAACCCTGGGAATAATATAGGATAGATGTTTATCCTGGAAATCATCCCTTAAAAGGGGTGAAAAAGGGGGTCTGTTATAAACCAATGCTAATATTATTTATACTAACATTATTAAATAAGTATTATATTACCTAGCAGTAGACAAAACAGTTGTATTTTAAAACAAACTCTGGATAAAATTTCTTTTTTCAAATGAATTGATAGAAAAACAATATTATTATATTATTTTTATATATATTTAAAATTATTATTATTATATATAAAAAAAATATATTGTATCTTCCTTTGATTTCAATTTTTTATTTGAAGAAAAAGGTTTCACGTGGTGTCTGGATTCTGAACTACTAAGTTATAACTAACTACTAATTTTTAAATACTCTCGTTTAGGATTTATAGAAAGAATAAACAACCCTTGACTCTAGTCAACACTTTTCTTATGATATATGTATAATTGATACTAGGTGTTTTTTTTAATTGATATAACTTTTTATTTATGAACCGATTATAATAAAAGAAATACCACACAATAAATTAATGAAAATCACACCGAAGTCGGTTAGCACACAAACGCACATACAAACAGACAAAAATTCTAAAAATCATTATTTTGAGTTCTGTTGTGTTATAAGAGACCCCAATAATAGTTTTTCTCAAATATATGTCGACTGCCATGTACAGACAGCGATCTGTTATAATTTTATTAAAAAAAGAAAAATGTTAATTGATCCTATTAGATATAGCATACTCACGAAAAATATACAATAATGCATTTTTGAGGTCGGTTAAAAATACATTCTGACACAATTTTTGTCTTAGCCAAAGCGGGTCAAATTGCTTAATAAATGTACACTAATCTTAAACAAATATATAAAAAGTAAGCTGCACCCTAAGCGGTGTTAGTCAGACACATGTGTATTAGTCATTATATTTTTGACCGATGTTTTAAAAAGAGGTATAAATTACATTGTGTTTGTATGTATGTTTCGTGATATCTCTTAATTTTAAACGGTTCTTTTTGGTAATTTTCTTATTAAAAGGTTTTATAGCAAGGATGCTATCTTATAAAAAGCCATAATAAAATTCTTTCTCTTGCGATGCAATAAGATTAAAAATTCATTGATTTTGTTTAGAACTAAGTGATTTTGAAAACGATATAATTGATTAATTAAAGGCATTATTATGTATCGAGTGTGGTCGAGGGAATTTAAAGACGACTGGTCCGAATTCACGGACTTTTTTCATTAGTATTATAATAGTTTAGCTATAGGTATAGATAATTTTATTTTTAATATATTTGGAAACGACAAAACACTGTGTTCTTCGCAGATCACGCTTCCATACCTAGCGGATAACTTCAATATAAATGCACGCGGAGACGCAGTCATTTGCTAGTCTCGTATTTTGCCACCATGATGTAAATTGTATATTAACATAATATTGTTACTGTCACATGTTGGTTTCGTAATAATGCAAACGACGTTACCATTGCATTATGCATTCACGTGAATCACGACTGATTCAATACAAAGTGGGTCAAAGATTAGAGGCTTGTGAGACTTTAGTCATTTATATTTTTTAAATTGTAAGATTTTTTATGGATATAAAAACAATTTAATTTATTACACTTAAAATAATAACAGTAATTACAATACAATTTTAGTTTGCAAAGCTGAACTTATCTCTAAAAGAGATCTCTTCCAAGCAATGTGGAGTGAGTAATCTATATAAATAAAAATGAATGTTCGTATATTTGTTCTCTATGCGCTCTTAAACCATTGATCCGATTGTGATGAAACTCTGATAGGTTATTCTGTATAAGCCTGCGCAGGTTTTTTGCGTAAAAAAAGAATTTTTCTTTGGACGTCTGTCTTTTATGTATTCTTAAATCAATCGACGGCAAAAGGCAAGTATTCGAGCGAAGCTAGAGTAAGTAGGTACCTAAGTTGTACATTTATTATCATGCAAGGACGACTAAGGCTATGGATATTTACCACTCACTCATATACATCAATTACCTAACTTAGTATTAAGATTTTTTTTTATTTTGCTTCTTTCCTTTTACTTAGTGCTCTTGTCGATTTTTAATATACCAAATAAATTTCTTTTTTCATATCGTTATACTTAGTATATAAACATATTACTCATACTAGGGATATGAGTTTTGTGAATGGACGCTGTCTGGTTTGTTTCGTACTAGCGGGTCACCCTCGCCTCGCTCGGTTTCATCCCTAAATAATTATCTCCCGCAGTAAAAAGTAGCCTATGTCACTCTCCAGCCCTCCTATCTCCACATAACAAAAAACTTCAAAAAACACGCCAATCCTTCACTCTGTTTCGACGCGAAAGAAGGAAAACAAACAAACACACTTTCACATTTATAATATTAGTATGGATATTTAATTGTTCCAACATACTTTGAGTACAGTGTGCAGGTGGCTTAATGCTTATATCCTAGATATCATATATTTTGAATTAAAGTCGGTCTTAAGAGAAGCCGCTGCCATATAATGGTAATAAAAAATGTAATAAAATATTTATTTTATTTACTCTTATGCTGTATTCGATTAAGTCACTAAGTATATCATCGTATCTCTCTGACTTTATGACAATCTGTGTCCTACTTTAACCATAGAAAGAATCTTCTGACAAAAGAATTTACTCATAATATAATTCCATATTATTATTATTATATATTAAATAATGCTATAACAATTATTATTATACTATAGTCGCTAACGTTAAAATTATAATAATAGCTTAAATATTTATCATATTCTACTTATGTTACTATGTACTTTAATTTTGCCCGAATTTAATAACGGGTATGTGTTGTTATTTTGTATAGTTGTGCAACATTTTCGCCAATTTTGCATTGCGATTGGTTTTTTTTCAATAAAGTACATGTCAAGGTAAAATTAACCTATAGAATTCAAGATAGCTTCCATCCATAAGAGAGTAGCAAATAGTTTTAAGTGATTTTAATAGTTTTTATATCTACCTATTTAATCAGTTATAAAGCAATTGTATTGTACTTGATCCTTTGCAATTAAATTAACTATGATTTAACATTATCATTAGAAAAACTAAATACTAGGTATAGATTTTTGTAACATTCCAATAGGAAAAATTTATAACGGTTTTCCCAAACATATGTACAATTTTGATCTGGTAACAATTACACTATATTATCTATACTATTATTATAAAGAGGTAATGTTTGTGAGTTTGTGACGTTGTAGGAGGTAATCTCTGGATGTACTGAACCGATTTAGTTGAAATTTGGTAAGAAGATATTTTGAAACCCTGGGAAGGACATAGCACTTTTGTCCCGGAAATCATCCCTAGGGAGTGAAAAGGGGTATGAAAGTTTATATGGGGAAACAAGCTAGGGACGAACCCGAACGAAGCGAGGGTGAGCCGCTAGTGTATAGATAAATTTACGGTAACGACTATCGAATTAGTAACGTAGTAGAGGAGAAGGTCAGAACTTTAAAGCTCGTTCAAATGTGTGTGGCTCCAAGTGGAACGCTCCCGTAATAGAAATTAGAACAACAATGCGTGTAATCTTACACAAACCCGCTTGTAAAGATTAACCTTTACTATCTCATACAAATAGTAACGGCGCAGTTAATTTAAATAATTGGTTAAATTTAACCGAACCGTTTGTTATAAGCAATATGTTGTTTGGTGTTTTAATTAAAAACATATTTATGTTGTACATGTAATACGATTGGTATATAATAAACTAGCGACTCACCCTCGCTTCGCTCGGGTTCGTCCCCATTTTCACCTCTTTAAGGGTTGATTACCGGGATAAAAAATATCCTGTCCTTCCCAGGATCTCAAACTATCTTCTTACCAAATTTTATCTAAATCGGTACAGTAGATCCAAAGATTACAATATACTACAACGTCACAAACTCACAAATTCATAAACTCTTTATAATATTAGTATAGTTTACCAATCGTATATATGTACAATGTATATATTTAAGATACATTTATTTAAGAGGGATACACAAACATACATATATTTAAGAGGGATACCTAAAATGTTAGTGCGAATGACTGTGACCTAAATAAAATGACATATGCCTAAATATGTAGATACATACCCGTATAGCCATATACTCGTATGTATTTCGTGATTGATTTTATTTTATATGAACTGACCAGACAGACGTCGTAACTTAATTTTTTTATTATCGTTAAGTTTTTTCGAATTGCCCAATTTTAGCCCCTAGGACTTATTATACATCTATCTATACATATAATAAAATTCTAACTGAATCGAATCTGTACATTAAATATTTTTTTGGAAAATCTGATTGAAATAGTCATTGTTATCGATACACAGGTCGAATCTATAGGTTTTAGAATTTTTGTCTGTCTGTGACCGCTTCACGAGAAAACCACTGGACAAATTTTGATGAAATTTGGTATGATGATAGCTGGTTATCCAGATCATCATATAGGATATTTTTTACTGCGAGAAAATATCTCATCTCCGAGAATTCTATACTAAACGTTAGAACGAAACTACGGACGAACTTAGAAAAGCGAGGGTGAGTCGCTATTTTTAAAAATAAAATTATCCAAATCGGTCCAGCCTTTCAATAGCATAGATTATATAAGTAAAAATTAAAGATAAAATAAAATATTGTTGCAATAAATTATTTTTTACATAATATGAAAATTAATGAACCATTTAAACCACTTTCTCACAAACTGGAGCTAATCCGTATAGATTAAATGTGATAACTTAATAAGGTAAGCCAGTTACTAGCACAATGCACGGACGTTAACACGTTCACTGCGCCATCATTTTGAAAGAACTTTCAGCTGGTGCTTAGGAGACCTAAAAGATCTCGAAACTAGCCTACCCTTTGGTGCGTTAGAGACCTAATCAGTCTCCTAAAAATACAGTTTTGAAAATAATTTATATCTCCCAAAAAACTAATGACATATATTTTGAAGTTTTTGTGGGTCAAGAGAGCCTATTGCTTTACATTTTACTAGGTTCGCACGCAGTTATGACATTAGAATAAACTACAAATACCAAAAAAAAATTAGATATCTATTGTATCTCGTACCGCAACCGAAGATAGTTCAATATGTGTAGTAAGTAGTGATGGGAATAAAATAATATCTCAGTTGTCGATTGAAAAAGTTTTATTAAAGAAGTTTATTTATAAACTATACAAAGTGTTTTTCATTAAAACATGGTAAGCACGTTGATTATTTGCATTGCGCGCAAATGGTAACAATTTTTTTAGCTTTTTTTAGAAGCGTCAGTGCTGTTTAATGTGCGTCGTAATTTTTCATAACAACCCACACAACGTCTTTTTTTGTCGCCACGTTGGAAAACATGATCTGTACATCTTCCTTCGGGGAATTCTGTAATAAAAAGCATTATATTTCCAAAATTGTAATTATACTGGACGATGCAGCACTATAATCCAGCGTTGATTTTTCATTCTTAGAAATCTCACCAAAATAAAACAATTTTATGAAATAATTAAATAAAATATATTAAATAAAAATTTTTTTACACTTTTTCGAAACGTGCGCGCAACCTGACACGTCGACACTAGGACAACACTAAATCGATTCACACAGCGCCCGCGCCGCCCACCCTCCCTCTCTTGCGTCTACGAGGCGTACGATTCAAGGAGTGAAACAACACGATTATAGTCAACGCACAATACAAAAGTCCTGCAAGAAATCTGATAGATCTCGTAATGCAGCGAACGTGTTAAATGAGATAGATAATATACAGCGACACTTTCCTAATTTACACCTAAACCTAATTGATTCTATTGAAATTGGGTCGTAATTTTCTCGATCTTATTATAACAGACACAAAATACACTACTAGGAATTTAACATATTTGCAACTACAATGGGATCAGTAGTTGTGCTTTTAAAAGTTTTGAAGCGTCTGTCACTTTTATAGAGCTTTTAAATTTTAAGCAAGTATAATGAAGTTAGATGAGAAAGAGTATGGCACTTATTTTATATATTTAATTACTAACCTTTAGAAACCCTTATTTATTTTTGTTTATTCTTAGATTTGAACCCTCTTCACTTGGTTTCTCGGTTTGTTACTACTGGGCTACCACTGAGTGAAGCTGGTTCATATCCTGTCTACGCACCTCTGATATTGTCATGTGCAAATCATTTCGAATGTGATTACGGCTTGTCTTACGGTAAAGGAAAATATCGCGAGGAAACTTGCATGTCTGAGAGATTGTTTTTGAAAGACATGTGAAGTCCGCCAACCCGCACTTGGTCAGCGTGGTGGACTATGGCCTGATCGCCCTTGCAGTAAATAGAAGTCGGTGTGGACACCGGTCTCCCTACACTGCAAATGGGGAGGCCTTTACTGTTGGAGCGTGTGTGAGTAGAGTGGGACGTTAAAAAAAGGCTGAATACGGTTCTTAGATTATTATAATAAACATATCGATAAAAATGTTTTGGCTGCAATTTATGTATTACTACAGACTGAACTGCCTCGGTGGTGTAGTGGCTAGCATGTACGGCTGCATACTCGGAGGGCCTGGGTTCGAGTCCCGGGTCGGGCCAAGTTTAGTTATTGAGTCTTTCTGTATAGTAAGTCTCAGTAACAGCCCGGAGTTGGGAAGTTGGCGGTGTTTCACCCCCGTGCCTCGGAGAGCACGTAAAGCCGTCGGTCCTGCGCCTTAACTCTCACTGGTCGTGTCGAGCAGTCGTACCACCGGAGTATGAGAGTGACAGGAATAGAGAGTGCACTTGTGTCTGCGCGTACACTTGTGCACTATAATATCTCCTGCGCAGTTGACTAGTCTCAATGAGATTGGCCGCCGTGGCCGGAATCGGTTAGGAGAACATCATCATCATTACTACAGACTTAAAAAAAAAACATATCATGGAAAAATATATTTTGTCACAGATTAATTATACATGTCTTATTTTACATTAATATTAAAGCTGTCATTGTGTCATCCAAAGCTTTTAAAAATTAATGGAAGTTTGACAGCTGATAGCTTTATTATAAATAGAGGCTTTCAATATAGGGCTTTTTCATACTTTGTTTAACAAAATAATCTAATCAAGTCTCAGATGATTAATTCATACGTGGGTTTTTAGCTTTATACGCTCTTAAGCCAGACGTGATGAATATGTAAATATTTAATGACATCTAGCCAGTAACGGGGCTAATCAGTCTCGCTGAGGATCTACAGACATTATGGGCTAATGGCGTTGTCAATTATTTATATATGTTTAAGTTATTAAAGTATTTCTCGTTTAGTCGGAATTATATTCTATAATAATATTTGTAACTAGCATTGCCCGCGGCTCCGCCCTCGTTCTGATGACCAAAAACCAAATAAAATATTTTTTTTTATTGTTTTTTTTTTCAAGATAAGCAATTTTTAATAGTTTTTGCCTTATTTAGTAAGTTACCTTGCTAAAATATATATAGTATCATCGTGGTTTTATTCTAACCAGTTTTTGTATTTTCTCTCAAAAATAAGATATTTTCCCGCGGTAAAAAGTATCCTTTATGTAGACCCGTATAACCGGCTATGACTATACCAAATTTCATCAAAATCGCTACAGTAGTTTTTCTGTGATGCGGTAACAGACAGATAGACAAAAATTCTAAAAACTGTAGATTCGGCCTCTGTATCGATAATAATGTCTATTTCAATAAGATTTTCAAGAAAATACTTAATGTACAGATTCGACTTAGTTAGAATTTTATTATACATATGTATGGATAAATAGATCTTATATTATATAAGTTAACTTTAAATAAATACTTCCTATTCATTTTATGTTCTTGATGTTCACGTCTTAGAATACATTATTTATTCTATAAACAGAAGGTTGTATTCAACCATTGTTAACCTGGATTTTTTCTTACTGTAAGGAGAATTAAGCCATAGTCCACCACGCTGATATGTCTTAAAAATGATTATCATATGAGAACTATTATATATGTATATGCATATGATATCAGAGGCGCGAGACTCCAGATTGAAGCTGCTTCACTTGATTGTCACAGCGCGCACGTTACCACTGGGCTACCACTGGCTTGAAAATAGCTTTTATATTGCTTTTAATTGATTTAATTTTAATATATTTTTAACATTATAAATATTAATCCCTCCACGACCGCGGACGCGCCGGCGTGTCAGTTAACAATAGATTTCTTAGAATTTTAATTAATTTTTTAGAAATTTACCTAGAGGTGTTAAATTTACAATTCAGTCTTATTACGGCCATTTGCTATGAATAGGCACGGGATTCCTCTGACATAATATATTAAATAATATTAATTTTAAAGGCCCAAAATTTCTTTTTAATCAATTAAATATAATAATTAAATTCATTTCTACGAGAAACCAGTGACAAACTAATACTAGGTATAAAGTTACAGATTGGCAGCTCGACACGCTAAGCAAGTCGCATACATAAATATCTAATACCAGTGCTTAGAGGAAACTGTGTTAAGTAAGATTTATTTAGCTGACAAGTGTAGAGTGATTGCGTTCAATTAAATTAAATAGATCACATATATCCATAATTAGCTTTTGCCTTAAAGCTTTGTATGCATTAGTAAGGTACAGATACTGAGTGTTTATATATATATATATATATATATATATATATATATATATATATATATATATATATATATATATATATATATATATATATATATATATATATATATATATATATATATATATATATATAAGTGAAATAACTAATTTCTCACTGATTTATCACGAAATCGAAGAAAGTTAAATAAATATGCTTACGTGCTTCATAGGAAGTAGGTTCACTAAGAAAGGGATTTCGGAAGTACAATCCTTAAAGGGGTAAAAATGGGGTTGGTTATTTATATCAAAATCCGTTATTTTTAAATTACGCAAGCAAAGTTGCCGGTAAATGTTATTTGTGTATTATGGATAAATTCAGCTTAGTCCAGAACATCGTAATTGTAGATTTTGAAAGGGCCTCCTTCACTCTTGTTTATTTTTTAAGAAAACAAAACGTATAATAGTTTTTAACCCCCGACGCAAAAAGAGGGATGTTATAAGTTTGACGTCGATGTTTGTCTGTCTATGTGTCTGTGGCATCGTAGCTCTCAAACGGACGGACCGATATCGATGCGGTTTTTTTCATTTGAAAGCCAGTTTCCTTACGGTGGTTCTTAGTTATGTTTTGTTAATATCGATCCAATTTTCCAAAATGATGTAAGGCATTTTGGCGTATGATTAGTCGATTAAGTGCTTCACGCTTGCCAGTGTAATCGTTAAATGTCAATTAATTTGCGTAGGAGGTTTTTTAAATTTTTAATTTATTATGTATACATTTTTTATAATTCGGAAACTATAAGCGATTCTTTATCATAACGTTTTTATAATTAATATATAGCTACAATATTATAATTCATATTAGATACTTAAACATCTGCAAGTGTAATGCGAATAAATAATACAAGAGGTATATTGTATAGTGAGCCACCATATAAAGTTCTTTGTCTGGCAGAGTATTATGCCGTCGATCTTCTTCTTACCTGCACGTCGATTTTGTTAGACACTTGTCGGTAGAACTATTTGTGAGTTGCCAGTTATTTATTTACCTCTCGAGGCGTCTTGTATTTAGCTCAGAGTGCATTACTACGGGCATATAATATGTTATATCTATATATTTTGTTTTAAGGTGTCATAGACTCTATTGTTTTATTTATTCGAAATATCTAAAGAAATACATTAATAATGTTATATTTTTATCTTTTAATGTATTTGGATTATTTTGAAAACCTATAGTTTTATTCTGTCTTCGTTGGCTAATATATGTTTAGATAGAGTAAATACTATTTTTACAATTATAATATAAGTATGGATTTTAAAATATTTTTGAATGAAGAAATTAGTATATTCTCATATGAGTAACATTATTTTTCACCGTAAGTCAAAAAGTCCATTTAAATTAAGGTCCTATTTGAATTTCTGTACAAACAGTGAATTCCACAAAGGTTTGTAAATTGTTCTTGCGAATCTGAGAGATTGTGTTGGAAATTCTAAATATGTCTAAATTTTAGAAATTTTGTAGGAATGCGTATTCTAAGCGGAGACAAAGCGATGCTCTTAGAGTTTCTTGACATCTTATACGAGATGAGATACTAGCAGATAGTGTTATTTTTAAGTGAAAATTTCAATACTTGTCTTGAAATGCATATATGTAAGCTCCTCCTTTATTGTGCTATCGGCTCTATATCTTATTATTTTAGTTTTAATTCATTGTTCTAATAAAATAACATATAAGTGACCACACGTTTGGCTAAGTTTATAGCGACCCTATTTACTGTGCCAACAGTCGCGGGTTCGAGTCTCGCTGGGGGCATTAATAATATATTTTGTACTCCAGTCAAGGATGTTTATATTTATATTTATAAATTATGTATGTATTTAAAGTTATATATATATATATATATATATATATATATATATATATATATATATATATATATATATATATATATATATATATGTATATATATATATATATGTAGTATATCAACTATTTGGTATCCATATCACAAGCCTCGTAGCTTGCCATGGAACTAGATAGTGCTGTGTGTTAATGTCCCAACATATTAAGATAAAATTAAATATTAAATATTATTATTAAGATTTAATGTTTCTACTACATATTGTTCATATCAAATTAGCCAATAATGGCTTACACAAGATAAATTACATTGAATAACGTTTACATACAATCAAGTATACTCTGTTTTATCTCGTGCAGAGCCAGTATAACACCTAGCTATCGTAGACAAAGCTGTCAGTAGGCGACAGGGGAAGTAAGCAAATGTGCCGTGCGGCCGGCCCGCCACTCGAGATAGCGGTTGGATACATACGGCTCGAGAGAACAATTAAGTGTTTTAAAATAAAGGTATCTTTACGGATTTTTTCGCGAATTTATTTTGATATTTGGTTCAACGCTTCGGATGTTTCATAACAATCATGGTCACGGGACTTAAGATTTAGACGTCCCACAAAACTACAAAATGATTTCAAAAAATATACAAAAGTCGAGAACTCAAAATCTTCACGAATCCGTCAAAAAACCCGAAAAAATAGTTTTATTTTAACATATAAAGTATTTGCGTAAATCTATGTTAATAATGAAGTACTTTTTTATTTATTCGTAATGATGTGTTTCATATTTTTTAATTTGTTTTTGTGTGCTCCTGAACTATTTTACATCACAGCGGCTAATCTCACTGAGACTAGACAACTACGCAGTAGATATTACATTACAAAAATGTGCAGACACAATGTGTACCTACCCTCTGTTTCTTTCATTTTCAAAGTCCGATGAGACGATAATTTGACATAATCAATGAAACATCACGTAAAATCTACTTAACGTATTCTCTAATGTAAAAGCGTGTAATAGCGTCTATTTCCAAGTCTAGGTTGCTACTGATTTTTTTTAGATAGAAATAACACATAGCCCGTCATAGGATTCGAACTCAGGAAATCCGAATCTATAGCTGTACATGCGTTGCCTTTAGTCCAATAAACCTTAAGATGCGTAAAATATTTTCTTAGCTTATATTATAATTTCAAAGCGTGAAGCCGTGTGTCATAAGCATCGGCGTCATCTGACGAGTAGAGTATCTGATAAGGTACCTCGCAGCGAGGTTACTGTGCTTGGTGGCCGATGAATATCTCTGTTTCATGGTTTAAGTGCCAAATGACTTGTTTTATTTGCCAACTTGCGGCGTTTATAACATCCGTTTGGTTGAAATGGCCTGTGAATTTGTTTGAAATTCGCAACCTTATTTTGTGTTGAAATTTAATATTGCTTGTAGAAATATGTTTTAATGCCAAACAAGTACTTATATTATTTTGATCTTATGAGCGAGATTGTAGGATTTACCTGATAGTAGCCTAAACCAATTTACTATTAAAAATAGTTTGAATTAGCGGGCTTGCATCAAAGCAAAAATTGTAAAAATACATTAACTAGATATTTGTTCGAAAATCGATGGATGGACATTACAAACGATCTCCAGACTGTAATAATTTTTTGTATACGTCTTATGTTAGTAAATTAATTTACACTAATTTACACTAATATTATAAAAAGGTAAAGTTTGTGGGTTTGTGAATTTGTGAGTTTGTGACGTTGTAGGGGGTAATTTTTGAATCTACCGAACAGATTTAGATGAAATTTAGTAACAAGATAGTTTGAGACCCTGGGAATGACAAAGGATACATTTTATCCCGGAAATCATCCCTTAAGGGGATGAAAATGGGCATGAAAATTTGTATTGGGAAGCAAGCAAGTGAATATTTTCGATTTATTTTTATTTCCAATATCATTTTGATCACTAGTGGATACCTGTATTTTAGTACATTCAAAGTGAAGAATCAGTAAGCGGTATCAGACAAAAATTGGAAAAAGCTAAAGTAGCAAATAAACACTTGAGCCAGTCACTGCCACTGCACTTATTGTAACTACAATATTAATAAAAAAAATACGTTACAAATTATACAACTCATATAAAATTAAAAACAAATGAAAACATTATAAAACTAACTTTCGTCTTTGACGATAAAATGTTTAAAAAGTTTTCAGAAACCCGGTCAGCGAATGCGGCAAACGTTTCGCTAGTGAAGCACAGTGCTGCCAATTTTCAAGTATTTACAAATAAAATAAGGTTTTACGACTGCCATAATCGATACGAGTCTTGTACCAAAGCGGGCAAGTACATCGTATTCAATAAGCGAAGCATAATCTATTTTATGTTTACTGCTTACCTTTTATTTACGACCTAAATATATTTTATCATTAGGTGAATATAGTTCATTTTAGTCGAAGCGTAGAAATGGTATAAGCGTAATGTTACTAATCTTACAATATGAAAACCACAATTCTTGTATGTTGTATATACATTTATTTCGTGTATCTTGGAAACGGCTATAACGATTTGGATCAAATTTTACATTTGGGTTTGCCCTTACTTTTATTCATCTATAGGTTTCTTTTGTAAAAAAACGTAATTATTCACAAAAAAATATTTGCTTATGAAAACTCCAAGCGAATCTCGGACTCGTCCAGGTACTCTATATATACTCGTAAATAAGCATATACATACTCTATATATACTCGTCAAAGACAATTTATATTCGAATTTAGGTCGAAAATTCTCAAAAATTCAGATAAAAAGTCATAACTCATAAACTATGAAAAGTCGCGTAACATACATAGGTGATTCGGATACTCTACGAGGGACCTAAATTTTATTTTTGGAAGTCAACGTTCCGATTTTTAATCTCATAATACAATATTACAACCTGATGCAATTTTTACTACAAATTTACTATTCTTAGTTTAGAAACTGGCTATCTTTGACATATACCACCATATTTTCTTCGTGTTGAATAGTTTCCGCGAAGGCGTAGGTTCTTTTCAACTATCTGTGCATCTATTTCTTCTCGATATTCTCGTATGACGTCTGAATAGATAAGGTCTTATATGGAAAATTGACAAAGGAAAATTTATATAGATATACACTATTTTAAAAAGGTAAAATTTCTTTGTGGGTTTCCTAGAGGAAAAAATGTTGAATGTACTGAATTTATTGTGAGAATTCATTCATTAATAAAAAGTTATACTATCCCTGTGTAACTTTTATAGACATACATAGCACGTGAACGTGGGTGCATTATTTATACTAGTGTTGGCTCAGTGTTAAACCATAAAAACATATAGGTATTTAACATGTCTAGGTACCTACCGATAAATAAAAAAAATTATAAATTTAATCGTGATTATTGATTGATTATTGTTTTTTAATATATAAGTTAACCTAAAAAATGTTAAAGTCTCATATAAATTGATAGAAATATTCTATTTTAACGAGTGGAATAATGAATTTCAAGGTGATTTGAAGCCGATGCTAAGGATTTTGAAGTCGAAACTTGAACTGGTTTGTCTTAACAAAACTCAAAGGCAATCAAGCATCGGCTTATCTAATGGGAAGCAGTAACCGCAGCTTATATCCACTTCAAATGCCGGAGTATCACTCACGCGTTCCCACCTGAGATAAAGAGAAGGGAGGAGGTAGGGGGTCAAGAGGTACTGTCCTTTACGTCGATAATTTGTGAGTGTGTACTTAGCTGTTAGCTATATACTCGTAGTAAGGTGATACTAAAAAGGCTTTATCATACCCATACAGATTTTTTTTTAATATTTAATTTATACGGGGTTAAAAATTCTTTTTATTTTATCAACCGACTTCAAAAAGGAGGAGGTTCTCAATTCGGCTGTATTTTTAATATATTTTTATACTAAAAAAATAAAAAAATAGGTTCATATCTACTAAGAAAGAATGAAAAACATAATATATTATTTTATAAAATCCAAAAATTACAATTTAGGTAATGAAAAAACCAAAAATAAAATGCAATGTATAAACGATATTTAAATTAATACTATCATAATAAAATAATTATCCTAATACTACAATGATAGGTAATTTGATGGACTAATCTATACTAATATTATAAAGAGGCAGAGTTTGTTTGAACGCTCTAATCTCAGGAACTACTAATTCGATTTGAAAAATTCTTTTTGCATTAGATAGCTCGTTTATTAAGAAAGGACTTTTTATCCCGGAAAAATGTACGGTTCCCGTGGGATAGATTTGTTTTTGTCTAGGGATGAACCTGAAGCGTAGCGATGGTGAGTCGCTAGCCTAATAGCAATGGGTGCGAAATTAATGAATGAAAAGTAACGCAAAAATCAATTATATGTACATAAAATGTTGTATTTTATAATTAATATTAGTTTTTATTTATATTAAGATTATGTACATATATTTAGTATACAATTTCTATTTTATTTAGTTTCAAATATACTTTATTGAAAAATTATTCACATAATACAATAGTTGTTACATTATATAATAAGAAATTGTAAATAAGACTATCTTTTCGGATTTTTTCGTGCATTTACAAGTATATTGGTTTTTGGTTGCCGACATTTCTAATGCTTTACAGCAACCATGGTCACGGGAGATTTTATTTAAATTATCAAATATACGAGTAAATATAACAAAGTATTATTTTTAACTTCATTTAAAACAGAGAAGGTGCTCTATTCATCCGAGTTTTTTCCTGGGTTAATTAATCAGTATCTTCGAATTCTTCAAACTCAAGAAGTCACTTAGACAATACAATGTAAAAAAAACACCTAAGGGTATAATAATAATTTTTAGGTGACTTTATAAAAGATACAATATACACCTATACCACGTACACTTGAATAAACTAATGCGTGGAGTAGACGGGTGCCGTTATGGGCCCTCAGAATATAATATAATTTGGCAAGGTAGTTCTTTCCTTTGAATATCAAACATAACGAAAAGGTTGTTTCTCTATTCATAACATGATTTAGGGGTTTGTTATGTTATAAAAATATTACTTTTTACTAGTCATGTGCCCGAGGGGATTTTCAAATTCCCATATATCCAAGTTTTAAGACGAATTTACGTACAAACTTTCATCCCTTGTATTTAGGAGATTTTAAAAATTGTTTTCTAGTGCTCACCTTCATTATGCAAAGAATGAAGTTTTTTAAATAACACCTGAATTTGTTAAAGGTATGAGTTGTCTGTTAGTGCGTACATTTAAGGTGTATGTACATAATCTTAATATAAATAAAAACTAATATTAATTATAAAATACAACTTCTTATGTACTTATAATTGATTTTTGCATTACTTTTCATTCATTCATTTCGCACCCATTGCTATTTGGCAAATGAGACCTTTGAATCTAGACCGTACAAATCTGATCAACGTAGAATTTTTTTTCCACTTAAGACGACGCTTCTACGAACACCGTGTCTGCCTCAATTTTAACACAAACGCTTATAACTCTTATTTCATATGTTTTAAATGCTAATTTGGCTCGAAGTAATACGATTTTGGGCGTAGTGTATCTCGTTATGTGCGATTAATTCGCTCAAAATCGATTTGCCATTGAGCGTAATACGCCTATCGAATATTATAATAACTTTTAGAATGACGTTTATACTTTCTTACTTAAACCGACATTTTGAATGAATCTTATTTTAAAAGCTATTGATTTTTATTAAGTTTATTTATTATTTTCTTGATAAAGTTATATTTTGACAAAATTAGCCTCTTTAGAAACCTACTCTACCTAAATATATACACATATTATATATGAAGTTACATGTTCTGATTGATTAATAACTCGGTAGACCACCGAGACCGACCGTCCATATCAGAGAATGCCAGTAGATCAATTTAGTCGGTTTGGTCTGGGCAGTTAAACAACGTTACATATTGTTATATACATACATATATATCGTAGACATATTGTATGATTCGACACTATTTACATATGTATGTACAAACCACGTCGTATGTTTGCAAACGCTTGTTATTATGTAAAATGACGAAGGCAAATTGTAAAAAATAACATTGGGTAGTAAGGATTTCTGGGTTCAAGAACAATAAAGTGCCTACCTTACCATAAACCGAGTTGGATATGTCACTAAGTCTAAATGCAAAATAAAATGTTTTACACAACAGAGCTGTTTTGTAAAATAGCTAATCTTTTTGTAAAATGGCTGATTCTATAATCTTTTACTTATTTTTAAATCGTGGATATATAATTCGGTAAATACAATAAGTGAATGGATGATTAATTTGAATTCGACATCTCACATGCCATCGAGCGTTTTTATACGTTTTATACAATATGCCTGAAACATATGTATATTTACACTACAAATAAATAAATAAAGCAAAAACTTATATTTGTAACTAAGAGAATCCTTGACATTTTCTATTAGAGAACGCATTTGCAATTAATTAGTTTATATAATATGATGTTTAACCTATGTGTTCTAATATTACAAACTCACTCACTTAAAACTCGCCGTCGCGTCGATACGAGAAAAAGACGAAGAAGATATTATAAAGAGGAAAGTTATGTTTATTCGTTTTTAACCGACATACTCTGAAACAACTGAACCGATTTTAATAAATCTTTCGCCATTAGGAAGTTACACAATTAAAAATTTATAAATAGATATTTTATTTTAGTAATAATAAGTTTTAGCATAAATATCACTTGAGGACGGTGGGTTCTTAGATAACATTTTTCTTTCTATAAGCAAATGAGCTCAGGACGTCTGTATTTTGATCTTTTAGTAGTTTTAGAAGAATCATAGTCAGATTATTTTAAATATATTTCTTTGTATCTCTAAATAAAACCATAGAGAAAGTGTAATGGATGATTTATCTCCACACACAAGAGCAGCCGCAGGCGCTAACTAGTGTACAGGTATGACTTTAAATAGTGAATAGAAGTGAAAGTGACTTATTAAACGGCCTGCGTTTCATAGATTTAAATAAGACATTCGTTATATCTGATTAAATCACAATGGAACTGAGTGTAAAGCTACAGCCGCTGTTTTACCTAGATCCCATTTTACCGTGGCCTGTCTAAACATTGTAAGTAAGCTATTTTCCATTAAATTAACCTATAGAAGGTTTTACTTTTTAGAAATTATTGTTTTAACCGACTGCGGTGAAGACAAATTGGAGGGTTAAGTGATTAGCTTGGATTTTTGTATGTGCGTTTGTTTCGAGAAATTACGAAAATGAATTCTTTTCATTGTTTTCTAGTCATTACTAAAATAACTTATACATTAAGCATATTATATAATTTTACTCCTACTGAGTTGTAAAATGCTTACTGGTTTACAAAAATATATGAATGACATTTTAAAGCTTAAGCTACTGTTGGTACTATTTTAAGATTATATGCAAGAATTACAAAAATATAATATTGCTGATTTCATACAAACGGACGAATTACAATTATTCTACTTTGAAATAAAGGAGACTTGATTTAAATAAATTCAAAATTCGCAATCACAAGTTTATTCAAGTGAAAATAGCTGTCCATTATTTTATGTTTGAACATTTCAAAACTTTGAGCGATCTCGTTTCCTTTGACTAAAGTTTTATATCCAAACGGATATTCAAACCAAGTTTATGTAGAATTTCTGAAAGAATATCTTACGTTCAGTATACATGTAGAGTATTTAGAGTTTCAGTCAAAATATGGTCTAAGCTCAAAAAAGTTAAGGAAATCTAGACATACATATGATAAAATTTTGAGTCGAATCTGTACATTAAATATTTTTTTTTGAAAAACTTATTGAAATAGTCATTATCATCGATAACGAGGCCGAATCTATAGTTTTTAGATTTTTTGTCTGTCTGTCTATCTGTCTGGGAACGCGTTAGGAGAAAACTACTGGACATTTCGATAAAATTTGTTATGATGATAGCTGGTTATCCGGGTCAACATATAGGATACTTTTTACTGCGGGAAAATATTTCATCTCTGACAATTCTATACTAAACGTTAAAACGTAACGTATAGATCTTTAAATGTATAGTTATTAGGAAAGACGCATATTGTATTAAATTCGTAATAATCTGGAGGACGATGTGGCCAGATTTGAAAATAAAATTATCATTGATATGAAAACCAAAACACGATTAGCTTAGATACCAAGAAAAGCTTTACTTGATAATACTTCCTTGGGTTTAAAATATGCGAATATTTGACATTTTCAATATAACTTTAACTTAATCTCTCCCATGACCAAACCATAAATTAAAACAAATCACTAAAAAGCACAGAAGATATAGCTTTATTTAAAAGCTTTATCGTAAAAGGTTTAAAGATAATTGGTTCACATTTTTAACATCCAAGCACCATATTCCTCAAACTGTTACAACAAACATAATAAATCACGTAAAAACCATATGGTGATGACGTGACTAACCCACTATTGGAAAGCATGCAATTTAAGTATCGTATAGGTAGAAGACGTGTGCGAGTTTATAGCTTCCCTGATGCGAAAACGGTCGGGGTCGCATTTTTATGGATCGTCAGGGCGTACATTTGGATTTCGAGAAGGATTTTATGATTACCACGAAATTTTTGCAAGCCGCAACTTTCTACCTTAAATCGGTATCTTTGATAACCAATACTATTTAACTGTAAAGCAATATTTATTGTAACAGCGTTTCGAAATTTCACTCGCCGATTGATCATTCATTTAATACTAGCAGAACCCGCGGCTTCGCTCGCGCTAAAACTAAAAAGAATCTTTAAACGGGTAGTTTCATACAACCTTTCTTTCAGTATTTCACCCTTATAAAGGATGAATTTCGAAAAATGCTAAAACACGTATTTATTTAATTTCATTGAAGTTTCAAGTAATTCTGATCATAATTTTTTTTTGGATTGTAGGTATTATAACGTGTTTTCCCGTGGGAATTAGATAATCTCCCGCAGTAAAAAAGTAGCCTATGTCACTCTCCAGCCTTCCAACTGTCTCCACACAAAAAAATCACCCTAATCCGTCACTCCGTTTCGACGTGAAAGAAAGACAAAGAAACAAACAAACAAACACACTTTCACATTTATAATATTAGTATGGAAGTATGGATTTATCGCCAAGTTCATAAATGTTCAATACTTCGAGTTAAATCTATCGCACTTGGTATTCCACTACATAAAGTTTCAGCTCGTTGAATGAAATACTTTGATCTATGGTTTCTTATTTAATAAATTTAAATTACTCAATATTCTATCTGTCAGTCTGTTTTTTTTTTATTTATTTGATCAATACTAACGATCCAACAAGTATACTGCTTAAAATATTACTTTTTTGTTGTAACTTTCTGATATCTGTAAGGTACACAAGAAGCAAGTCTAAATCAATTTTAACACGAATACCATTGATTATTTTATTTTCAGTTTAATTTATTTTTCTTTATATATAGAACCATTATTTTTATTATTAAATATTTTTTTTGGTATAATCTTCATGTGAAAATCGTAGTAGTGGGTACTGGATGTACACTATATTATATAATGTTCTTCACGTTTTAAGCCGAATATCTCATAAACAAAACTATTTTTTACATCTTTTGTCATACTTTTTGTAACTTAAAGATTCACAATAAATAGAACGAAAGCTCCATAAAAAAGCTCAATAATATATAATGACGACACGTTTGGCTTAGTTGCTAGTGACCCTATGTGATGTACCAGCGGTCGCGGGTACGAGTCCCGCTGGGGGCATTCATTTGTGTAATGAGCACGAATGTTTGTGCTCCAGTCATGGGTGTTTATATTTATAATATGTATGTATTTAAAGATATATGTATATAGTTTATCAACTATCTGGTATCCATAACACAAGCCTCGTAGCTTACCATGGAACTAGATGGTGCTGTGTATTAATATCCCAACATATAACATATACATATAATAGTAAAAATATTTATAAAATTTAGAAGAAATGCATAACAAATACCTGATTGATAGATTATACTTATAAGAGCGCTAAATATCTAGTCATCCTATATGATGTCATTCTCTCTATTGATCTTCTGTAGTAAAGTGAAAGTGGTAGCACTTGTGAGCAAAGTGTATATACGCTGACATTATATCTTATCATCAGACAGATCGCACTTTTATTAATAAATTAGCGACTCACGCTCGATTCGTGCGGGTTCGTCCTTAGGCACGTTTTAACGGTTAGTATGGACTAGATAGACTATAACTATATGTTATAGTACATATATATTATATTTACATAGTTATGATTCAGTTTCATAACTCTTAGTTGAGAATTTATTGATTCCCCATACAAACTGTCACCCCTGTTTTCAGCCCCTTAAGGGATGATTTCCGGAATAAAAACTACCGTATATCCTTCCCAGGATCTCAAACTTCTTCATAGCAAATTTCATTTAAATCGGTAATCGGCTTAGAGACAGATCGCACTTTTATTAATAAATAAATAAAACCTAGATAAAAAACTCTTTTCCTCAATAAGGAGGCTTTTAAAATACATTGTTTTAAATCTGACAATTATTTTAAGAGATTTTTAAATACTTTTATATTCTCGGATTTCATTTTAGCTGCAAATGGATTCTCAAAGCAATAAAAAATTATAGGGAATTAATATTTTATGATACTCTTGGATTCAATAAATTATAAATAAACTAGAATATATATATATATATATATATATATATATATATATATATATATATATATATATATATATATATATATATATATATATATATATATATATATATATATATTATATATTCTAGTTTATTTATAATTTAAATACTGCTTCAATATGAGATACTTTCTGGTATTTACCTATATACAAGTATTTATTTACATAAAACTTTATATATTTAAGTAAAAACCTAATTCTGTGACGAAAAAATGTTATAAAATATAATTAAACAGTGAATTTGTAGTAAATTGTAAGGATTTCTAATCAATTGAGATATTATTCGAAGTAATATAAGAAACTTGCACATAAATTAAAGCTTTGTGTATACGCTTATGAATCAAGTTTACACGACGCGTTGAGTTTCTATCTTTACGTTCTGAAAGCAGCGAAAGCTCAGAAGAAGCTTTTAAAGAGCTTATCCTGTTAAAATATAGGGCTAATGTATATATATTTCTGTTTTAACTTAGCAATATATAATAATAACCATTAATGTCTAATTTGGGTTACAATTATTTTTGAGTACTTTTCTTTTCAGTTTCGAGAAATTGGCATAATAAGTATGGAACTTCTATCGATTTCGTATCTCTATGAAAGTAAAATTATCGAAAGATACATTATTAATTTTGGCCCAAAAATTCAAACCCACTACCTTTGATGTAAAGGGTTATTTTAAAACACCAAGCCATAAGGGACGGCCTAGATTTTGTATTGGACCATTCAAATCATGACAGGTTTTTATCTGATGGCACAATAAGTTGCATAGGTTAAAATTTTCAATACGCCAGTCACAATACACCATTTATAACTGGATAACTACTTGAATTCAAAGGATAGTATTTTGAAGTATTAGATCCATATCTACACTTTCGCTCTTTGTTGTATTTATTTATATATTTAGAGTTTATTTTAAACATTAATATATTATATTAGTTACATTTTTTTAATATTACTATTAAAAAGCTATTTACGCTTGCTTCTTTCGTTCCTGGATGTACAGCTATAGTATATATCATAGTCAGATTATAGCTATCTGTATACTAAATTTCATTCAGCTGTTTCAGCGTAAATGAGTAACAAACATACATACACTTCCGTAATTATAATAGTAATTTCGCACTACTCATCGTCATAGTGCTTATTTGTTTAAAGGACCAATACTTGTTGTACTTTACAGTAGAGTAAAACCTATCTAGGATTTTCCTCTTTTTAAAAACAAAGCTTTATTTCTAAGAATTATCTAAGAATTATCTATAAATACACGAGCATTGCCCGCGGCTCCGCCCGCGTTCAGATGACCAAAAACCAAATTCTTAGGTTTTACATATTAGTATACTCTTATATTGCAGTTTTTGTATTTTTCTCAGAAATGAGATATTTTCCCGCGATAAAAAGTATCCTATATGTTGACCCGGATAACCAGCTATCACCATACCAAATTTCATCAAAATCCCTCCAGTGGTTTTTCTATAATGCGGTAACAGACAGACAGACAGACACAAATTCTAAAAACTATAGATTCGGCCTCTGTATCGATAATAATGTTTATTTCAATAAGATTTTCCAAAAAATATTTAATGTAAAGATTTGGCTTAGTTACAATTTTATTATATGTATAGATATATAGAAAAAATAGCTTTTTAAAGTAAAATGTGTATTTTATACCAATAGAATAGTCAACATTTAAAAGTCTATCATTCTGTATTAAAAACTCTCTTGTTAAATTGGTCGCTGTTCGTAAATAAATAAAAAATTGTATTGCGGTATTGCTACTGTTATCATAAATGCTTCGGAAAGATACTCTTATCATTGTATCCCTTTATAATCGACCATGTTAGTAATTCTTTTGTAAGCCGTGCACATATACCATTATCGCTTTTGTAGCATAAAATTTTATAAAGTAAATGTGATTAAATTCCGTTGTCTAAAACAAAACCAAGGAACTGAGCAGATAAAGTGACAAATTTGAGAAAAGCTAAATAAGTAATCGTATTATTATGCTAATGAATATAGTTTTCATAATTGTTTAAAAATGTAATATTCTTAAGTTTTTTATAATTTACTTTTTAATTTTAAATCCAGCAATAAGTGTTTTTTTTTTCGTTTAATTTATATATTGAATCACCCTTGAGATATAACCTAGTTATTAAAAAAACAGTATCAAATTTCATTCACAACTAGAAGAGATATGACGTAACAGACAGAAAAAACTAACAATCAAATTAAAGTACTCCTTTTTGATGTCGGTTGAAAAATTGTTTAAATTTAATTTGATAACATGTTTTATTTCGTAATGAAATTAAACGAGAATGTAAGGAAAGCTTGATTTTCTAATGAAATGAATTAGAGCGTAAGAATGCACAAACGTATACTATACGCATACTTGTGTCATTGCCCATAATTAATACTCTACATCTATCATATTACATTTTTAGTTGGAATTTTGGTACGTGTAGAGATAGTAATTTATTTTTAGTATTTTATCATAGGACATAGCTGTAAGGTATGGGGTTTGATTCCCGCATCTGTCAAATAATTAGGCCATAACGATAATTAACTTGGTTTGAGATCGAAAAAGGATAGAAGAAAATAATTATTATAATATTAAAAAAGAACTGACTGCGTAAAAAGTGAAATTAGAAATATGAAAACAAATGGATGAAGGGGCAATATTATGCAGTCGGAGGCAAACATAATATATGTACATCTCGAAGCATGGATGAAACATTAGATTTCATCATTCATCATTTCAGCCCTTAAAATTTATTGTACTTAAGTAATACTTTCTTAGATTTACACGAATATTTGAGTTATTGTACTATTAGAAACCTCGCTTAGGTACATAAATTTTTATTTTAAGATTAAAACAACCAAAAGCTTTGTAAAAGCACCAACAATTAAAAGGAAGTAATTTATCAAAATATACAACGGTAGAGAAAGATAAAGTCCGATTTTAACTTCTATTTCAGAATAATTAGCAAGTACTTGAATGCGGGTGGAGCACATGAAAAATTTGCAATGAAAATTCAGTCTAAAATACCTCTCGGCTCGCTTTTAGTTTAAAACTACCATTTTGTTATGTGAAGGAACTTTTCTCGTTTTGAAATTTTGTAGAAGCGATTTATGATTTGAGCTTTAAGAAAACCCAGGTTTTAAAAATCGTGCTTTTGAAATGAAAATGTACAAAATAATTGTTCACCATTTGCCTTTTTTGTATTAATTGCGTTTTATTCATGTAGCCATATTTTTATGTCCCACTGTTGATCACAGATGTATTTTGTATTGAAAATGTAAGAGGAATCATAGCATATTCCATCACACTGGCCATGTTTTTGTTGGACTTCGTATGTCTTTTGAAGTCTAGTTAGGTTCTCTCAGAGATGTAGGTATTTAATATATTCTCACGATGTTTTCCTTCGTTGTACAGCGATGGTAATCATGTTGAAAATGATTCGCACATGAAAATATCAAAGGCAAGAGGGATTTGAACCCACTTCACTAGGTTTTCCAAGCGAACGCGTTACCATTGCCATACTATTATTTTATGTAACAGGTGTAGTTTTACACCTACACCTTAGCGTTAGATAGTAATATGTTAGAGTAAATTTTAATCATTAGTTTCAATACCAGTTAATTCGAAAAAAAAATTATAGTTAAAAGTCACTACACCCGAGTTAGACATTAACTAATGAAACATCCATATGAATACACAATTTCAGTCATTTCTCATATATCACATGCGCAGAGAAAGTAAAATTTAGATGTAATTAACAGTAAAATATGGTCCATGTAACAGCTAACAAGGCACCAATTACGAGTCGTAGAAAGTTGTCGCGGCAAATTAATTAAAAGTCCATCAGAAAGCTATAAAGCGGATTTATGAAGTATGAACTAAGGGACAAATTTATGACTTGATAATTTAGTACGTTTCTTCTGCGTTAGATATTTACTGAAATATTCATTTCTAACCCCCGACGCAAAAAGAGGGGTGTTATAAGTTTGACGTCGATGTCTGTCTGTGTGTGTGTGTGTGTGTGTGTGTGTGTGTGTGTGTGTGTGTGTGTGTGTGTCTGTCTGTCTGTGGCATCGTAGCTCTCAAACGGATAGACCGATTTCGATGCAGTTTTTTCATTTGAAAGCCAGTGGTTCTTAGCTATGTTTGGTTAATATCGGTCCAGCAGTGTAAGAGTATCGGCTTTTTTCCAAAATTATGTAAGGCATTTTGGCGTATGATTACTCGATAAAGTGCTTCGCGCGTGCCAGTGTAATCGTTAAATAACGACTAATTTGCGTAGGGGGTTTTTTTTAATTTTCAATTTATGATTATACAGAAAAAACTGTTTTAGTGAAATTACAAGGCTAATGCTGGCTTAACTTAAAGAGATACATCGACACAGTATAGTAGATAGCTGTATGTCTCAAAGTCTTAGATTAGAAAAATCGTGATAGCATGTGTCTATTTCCTAAGAAATACTCACAATAACTACTTTAATCTACTTGAAACGTACGCGAGGATCCAAGCGAAGTGAGAGCAAGTCGCTAGTTCTGCTATATAACTAACACGGAACATCTACCAACGGGTGGTCCGATTAAATCTTCTGTTGGTAGAGAAAATTTGAACCACAACATATAATATTTAAGTGCCAGCGCAGATATGCGTGAAAACTGATACTGTAGTACAATTAACTCATTTCGCTTTCTAGAGATAAAAATCGCATAAACTCTTCACTGCTTTCAAGTTTGAAGATAAAAGTTCTAAGCACGTGTGGTGTAATTTGAGACGTTATGCTTACTAATTTTAATGTGTGTATACTCAACTTTACCATAAAATAATAATTCTTAGTGAAGTGATGTAAAAATTATTTGATTATGTAAAAAAATATTTTTTTTTAACTTACATAACTTGTATTGCATAAAGAAAAACTTATTCAGTTTTACGAATAATTCAAACATAATATGTACATTCCTTTACTTACAAAATATTGCATGACTTTTTGTTGTAATGCAAGGATATTGTAAAGCTTAGTCTTTGAAAGCTCGTCGTACGTTTTCATCTCGAAAAGTTCAAATAATATAAATTTCATATTAAATCTACCTTAAAAACTTTCTAGTAACACTATTATAAGCTTACTATGTACAAAACATAAAAATATTAGTATTTCCCACCATAGCTATTTGACCCACTTTTTAAGCTTCGTAAAATCTTTCAAAGTAGAAAATGTCATATGAAAAAAAGTTCATTTGACTTTGGCTTCCATTGAATTACATGAAAGCTTTTTAATTTACTACTTTGCTTTTTTATTTACACGAAAGTGTTTGTTAAGTTTGAGTTGGTTGCAGAAATTCTTCTATTGTTTCCTACAATCTTACATTACTTTGATTTGACTTGCCTATACTTTAATATCGATTAAATATGTTTCTCTTTTTTACTTGAATGGGGGTTAAAAAAGTTTTATTGGCCTAATGCAATAGTGCATTTTAAGGGTAAGTTTGACGCTTATGTAACGCGATACCTTCGCAAATTTTATTTCATTCGTTTTTTTAGTAGGTAATTAAGCAAAAAAATATTCTCTGTTTCATAGGAATAGTTATTTCTGAAGTGATTTTCAAGTCAGTTAAAATTTTGTAACAGAATTCATATCTTTTGTTAGAGTCGCTAGTACAACATTAGGTCTAAAGCATTTAACTTAACATGATTGGTGGAGCTATTCCCATACATAGATTGGGCGTGCCTGATACTCGATGGTCGAGACTGTTGCACGTAATTTACAACTCACCTATTATTTTATATTTAAATGTCTAAAGAGAGCTATGTATCTTACATCAGCAATGTAGTTTTTAAAGCATTATCGTTATTACGATCGCTACTACCTTCGTGAACGATAATTAGTATGTTTTAAATACCTTTTAGTGTAGTTTTTGTGTTTCAAATTTATTTAAAATATAGATAAGAGTTATTCTAGTTAGTTCCCATTAATATAAAACCTGCGTTACGTAACGTAAAAAAAGTAAGTAGTACACAATAATCTAATTTTGCTTCATAAAATCATAAGTAAGGTATTGGTTTATTTTTAAACAGCGACTCACTCTCGCGTGGCTTCGGGTTCGTCCCTAGACAAAAACAAATCTATCCCACGGGAACCGTACAATTTTCCGCGATAAAAAGTAATCAACGTGCTATTCCAATCTATAATCTGTCTCTGTGTGAAATTTTATGAGATCCGTGAGATTTGTTTAGCCGTTTTTGAAAGAAAGAGTAACAAACATCCATTCATCCGTCCTCATAAACTTTTATATTTATAATATTAGTATGGACATGGATAAAATCGATTATAACAAAAAATCTCACTAACAATAACACATAACAACAGACTAACCAACAGTGCGCGTAAACACAAGTATTCTCTATTCCATTCAAGCTCAAACTTATGTGGAATGACAGCTAGAGACGACCGGTCAAGATCAGGTGTAGAATTGACGGCTTTAGGTGCTCGAACCCAGACACCTCCGGATATCCAACAGTGCATGCTAGCAATTAGATATCTCTGTTAATTTTTACACCCATCCTTTTATGTATCAGCTAAAATCGTTTGATTCACTATAAAGATAAATATGTCAATACTGTACTGCCTCAATGGTCTAGTGGCTATCATATACGGCTACATATTCGAATATCCTTGGTTCAGCTCCCGGGTCGAGTCAACTTTAGTTATTGAATCTTCCTGTTAATTTTTTTTTTGTTGGGAAGTCGGCAGTATTTCAACCCTGTATATTAGAGAGCACGTAAAGCTGTCGGTCCTGCGCCTGATCTCTCAGTGGTCGTGTTGAATTGACGTTCCATCGGAATATGAGAGTGACAGGAATAAAGAGTGCACGTTGTATCTGCGCGTACACTTGTACACTATAATATCTCCTGCGCAATTAGCAAGTTAGTCTACCATAGAATGATATTAGTTTAGTAGTGAAATATCATGTAATTGTAAATCCATACAGAGTCTATTTGTCTAAGTCATGACTTACGTACATTTGTATATGTCTTAGAAATGGAGATATTTCATTACTGTGCTGTTCTGTGAGAACTAACAACGAGTTATTGAGGACAGTTCCTACATAAGTTTGTACGTATATATATACTACACTCATTCATTATGACTTCTGAAATATACATTATCGTACACTAATATTATGCAGAAATGTTCTAGAATGAGTAATATGGCACTAAAAATTCATTTATTATTAGGAACCTACATAGTATGCTTATACTTGTTCATGAGAAGATAAGATACTGTGTATGTTTTTTTCAATTATTAAAATTTTCTGTGAATTATAAGTGTTTTTTTTTTTGCGAAAAAGCTCTAGAAGACTCTTTAGAGATAGTATTTGTTGTTTTAGCGAATTAAAAGGTGAGTTTTTAGTATGACAAACGTAATCTATGAATATTTTTTTATAAAACTAACCAGTTTTGGACACTCGCGTTGTGTATATAATGTTATGTAAATACTCCGCTCGTACGCTTTCTTTCTCAATAAATAGGCTGATAAACGAAAAATATTTTTTCAATTTAGACTAAGTTAAAATATATCCAAATAAACTAAAAACTAATAAACTTTCAGGTTTTATACAAATGACACTTTGGAGTCTTTCAAGTTAGGCTGTCACCCTAATTATGCGGGTAGTAATTTGTAACTTACATAACTTGTAATTATATCTACTCGTATATATTATATTCAACATGTTTGAGAATCGAAGGGGTTACCACCTTCACAAAGGGAATTGCTGCACTAATGCAATTAATACATATAAGGACAGCGCTACTAGTGAGATTTTCACTTATACGGCATCTTGTATATAGAGCTTATATGACGTGTATTAAAACATTAGAAACGGAGGCAGGTTTCAAACCCATTTTTGCCGTTCCAGTTTTTCAACTTCAATTACTATACACTTTTTGGATCTCGTATACACCTTTCTCTGGGGCAAAATTACACCTGTTAATTGTATGATATTTGCGACTGCATTTTTCTCGCTTCATTTTATTAAGGCGAATGCTAACTTTCTAGATAAGTTAATGTAATTACTGGTAAGTATTATGGAAGTTAATTCATGTTTATTGATTATATTAGAATTTAACTAGTTTTGTAGTACCTCAGTAGGTGCTTTAATAAAATTTTAAAGCTTCATCTATACTAATATTAAAAAGAGGAAAGATGTTTTTGTTTGTTTGTACAGACTTAACTGCTTTTTTATCCCGGAAATCATCCCTTAAGGTGGTGAAAATGGTGATGGAAGTTTGTATGGGAAATCAATCTAAGGACGAACCCGAGTGAAGCGAGCGTGAGTCGCTAGTGTTCTATAGTTTTAGATGTACCTGGTTGTTTTAAAAAATATTTTATTTCATCTACAATGTATAGATAACATTACCCTAATTCTAATCAGTCATAATATGACTATAATAAGACAATTAACTTTGACTATAAGATTTTCTATTTATGGGTTTATTTTATTTTAATGGCAAAATAAATAAAATTGGTTAAATGAAGATTAGTATATGGTAGATATACTCGTACCTTAAAGTCTAACGGATAATTTATCAGAACAAATTTCAAGTCAAAAGAGCAACACAACATTTCTATTCTTTTAAAGTAGGTTAATCATTTGACCCGTATAAAATAACACACATGTCTCGTAACAAATAGGTGCTACTTGTAGGGCGAGTTTATCACGCACTTGTGTCCACATGAAAGTGGCGATAGCTCCGTCAATCATGCGAGAAAGCGAGACCACGAATTTTCTTGTCAAAACATTGTGACGAATTGAAAGAAAGTCAATGTATATAGGTTATGTTATATGTTAAGAATGACCATATTTTTTACCCCATTAAAAGTTATGTATTATTAGAAGATACATATATGTAATTTTGGCACGCTCTGATAGATTTTAAGTAATTTAGTTAGGAAATGTTAGATTCGTCTTGTGCTTATTTTTCCACAGTTCTGTTTCAAATAATTAACGCAGATTTCTGTCATAAACACAAGATTGTAAATTGCATGCAATTAAATTCAAAGCTTATACTATTTTAGGCGAAGCTATGAATTTGATAAAGGTACATATGTACATGTAGGGGTAAATTACATGTCTACATAACTAATAAGTACCTATTTAAAATATCTAATAAAAATATGTATTTAATGTGTATAAAACTATTGAAATAATCTCAATTGATTATTTATATTAGCAGAAATTAGCTGAAAATTCATCAAGATTTCTTAAGTAAAATAACAAGAACATAAACTACAGGTTGCAGTACCTACCTCACATTGACAGCGGACATGCAATGTTTTGTTATGCATATTTAAATTATGCAAAACAAGTTTGTATGGAGCTATAAATGGATATTTCTTATTGTTTTTT
The DNA here is from genome assembly GCA_951806755.1 of Brenthis hecate. Lineage (NCBI taxonomy): Eukaryota > Metazoa > Arthropoda > Insecta > Lepidoptera > Nymphalidae > Brenthis > Brenthis hecate. Next base: position 3,064,886 of record OX638253.1, on the reverse strand, counting down.
TTTTATAAACACTTTATTGCACACACAAGGATAATATATAAAATGAAAAGAAAAAGAAAGATAACAAAAGGCATGTATAGGCAGTCTTATTGCTATGAGCAATCTTTTACAGACGACCTATGGTGAAAGGATTAGTGAACCCGTAAGCAGAAAGGTACAATTAATATTATATATATATATATATATATATATATATATATATATATATATATATATATATATATATATATATATATATATATATATATATATATATATATATATATATATATACATACATACGAAAAATAAATATGTATTAAATACATACGTATAGATTAGAATATTTTATTTTTTTCATTAATGTCGGGTTTTGGTGGCTTAAATAATAATTAAAATAAGATTAATGAAAATAGAAAGGTATAGTATAACTATTTTACATAATATTATCATTTTCAATAATATTATAAATTTTTCATATTGCATTTATAAATTCAATTTGGAATAAAAGACGGGTATTGATCGCACGTTCGCTTTCTCTCTTTGTCAATTTCATGACAGTATTGTTCAGTCCATTCTCTGCGTCTATGGGTTGTGGTACTGCATCTGGATCTTTTATTAGATTGCATCTCAATGGTGTTAAATATAATAAAATGTTTTTGAATTGTCATCCAAATTTGAAATAATATTAACTTATAAAGTTAAAATTTTTACGAATATGAAAAAAAGGTTCAAATCGACTTTCAATATTTGCTTAGATAATATTCAGTCTTCAGCTCTTTTGAAATATGTTTGGTTCTCTCAAACATGCAGCTTGCTCACAAAGTTTTCCTTTACTACCATTTATTTTAAGGCAACTGGTAATCATGTTTTAAATTATTATATATTATATACATGAAAATATAAGAGGTACGAGACCAGGGTTTGAACCCGCTTCACTTCAGCGTGTTACCATTAAGCTACCACTGTGCTTATTTACAGAATAGTACACTAAGGATGGCTGTAGGTTTTTTTGTAATTATATATTGTTTTAGATATAAATGTTGTTTTTAGAAAAAAAAATACAATTTATTTAGAAAGCAATAAGGGATATTTCTTTTGGCCTCTCTCCTATCATCACTTATCATGCATGGTTGGACATAATACTATAATTAGTATGTACAATGTATATTTATGTCAAATTATGGCTCAATATTTTAGATACACGTGTACTATAATTTACTTTCCAGTGAAACGACTGATAACTATTTCCGTACACAAATGAAAATAGGCTTACTTTCGCTTCAACTGTTTGATCTTTTGGACCTACAATGATGCCTGGATCTAGTTGATGAGATGAGAGATGACGAGATTTTTTAATAATTACAATACTCTATTAGTTTATACTTAACTAGTAACTTCGTCCCTAGGTAGGTATTGATTTTTTTGAGTGGAACCTTAATACTTTTTGTAAAATAAAAGTTCCCTTTATTACTCCTGATAACATCAGCTATCTGCCAGTAAAAGTCCCGTCAAAATCAGTCTAGCCGTTTCCGAGATTAGCTGGAACAAACAGACAGACATTTTTTTTAAAAAATTATGTTTTTTTTTATAAGTAACTTATATAATTTCATATGAATTTAGTAAAAAGTTTCTAATAATATAAATCTTATTTATTTTTCATTTTTCATTGGACATGTCTAATGCCACGTCTATGTTTATGTTATGTTATTTTTATAGACTTTACGGAATTGCTTTATAACTTCTTTTTTTCTTTTGCGTGATATGTAACAGCTTTTATTGTCCCTATTTTAAGTTCTACTGTGTGTGAATCTTTTCAGTGTTTGATGTTTATTAAAAAAATATAGTTAATACTTTTTTAAGCCAGCCATCTCCGTCCCCAGGATGCAATATTAGTATTTGCCAAATTTAATCAAAATCTTTTCAGCGGCTTAAGAGTGAAAAGGTACTTTCACATTTATAATATTAGAATGGATGTGTACACGGTCTTATACCGACAGCTATGTAATGAGCGGAACAAATAATATTGAGGACAATGACGGCTAATAAGACCAATGAGTACTGATTCCTGATTCCTGTATTAAGCAATCATGGAATGTGGTAATAAAGCTGTGTAATGCTTTCATACAAATTACTACTTGCCAATACCATAAACTGAAAAACTCCCATTTAAGTTAGTTAGTAATCTATTATATAATTATTTGAACTTTTTAATCAGTAGGTATATAAATTATTAATATTAATATAATATATGCAAATTCGTCATCATACAATTTACTCTGTAACTATTGAATTGAATGGAATTGGAAAAACATATTAAATAGAAGTCATTATTAGTTTTCTTTTAATTAATGTACGAAATTGTCAATTCAAACAATGTATGAAAAAACTCAGTTATATAGGTACACAGAACAAATGTAGAACTCATGAAATAAAATAAAATAAAATCATGATGTATAATATTCGTTTTTGGAAAAGCATAGGCACCTTTTTTTTTAACGTTGGGAAATGCATTTCCGCACGAGGTGTAGGACTCACCGGCAAAGCCAGTACTATCCACTAAAACCCAACAAAACCTTCCCCCGTCTTAATGGGGCGTCGCAGGATCGCCTACGCATTCAACTACGACGCCCCGACGGCAGGTCTGTCGAAGCAGACCACAGCAACCATGGGGTTGCTCCAAAGTCCACTCGGCTATCAGAGAAGTACCAGGAGCAACCCGCATGGTACACCGCCCTCCGAAGAGGGCCACCTCCCTGTGCGTTTCTTGGCTTCGCGCCCGGCTGTATTGCCAGGCACTACTGAGCCCCCCCCCCCCCACCACGACAAGGTGAACGCACGTTGGGGGAAGCATAGACACCTGCTATGGAGATCTGAAGGTGAAATGTAAAGTAAGTAACAATAATAAGTTAGGTTACGTATGATTGTTTGCTTTCTTTAAAGAATACTAAGGGAAATTTTACATATGTATTCGTCGTTAATTTACAATTTTGAGAAGAAAATATAAATAATAATAACGAATCACGAAACTAACGGATTTGGATGAAATTTGGCACGTAGATAGTTTATATTTTGGAATAGCACATACAATACTTTATCCCGGAAAAACGTACACTTCCCATGGGATAGATTTGTTTTTGTTTTTCACGGAGCAAGAGATCGACTATATATCCATAACAACCGTTAAGACGGTGAGTCGCTAGTAATAAATGTCCATACAAACGTCGAAGTGTGTTTGTTTGTTTGTCTTTCTTTCACGTCGAAACGGAGTGACGGATTGGCGTGATTTTTTGTGTGGAGATAGTTGGAGGGCTGGATAGTAACATAGGCTATTTTTTACTGCGGTAGATTATCTAATTCCTATGGGAAAACACGTTAAAATACAATCCAAAAAATATTTATGATCAGAATTACTTGAAACTTAGTATTAATGCTCTTCAAGAAAATTAAATAAATACATGTTTTTGCATTTTTCGAAATTCATCCTATAAGAGGGTAAAATAGTGGATGAAAGTTAGTATTAAACTACCTTTTAAAGATTTTTCGTAGTTTTAGCGCGAGCGAAACCGCGGGTTCTGCTAGTAATATTATAATCTTTTGATTTTTTTAAGCATTCGTTCTTTTCCTCATGAAAGAAAGGTAGCATGATATTATTAAAAAATTTCTTCATTATAATAAAATCATTTAGCTATTTTTATTTACATTTATGTACTTATAGTTTTAATAAGTATTCAATTAATATTTGTATGGTATTTTAAAACAATACTGTTAGGTAGTATGTTTAATTCTATGACAATATCTATATTATTCGTTACTCTGAGATTAGCATGATGCAATTATTATAATAGAAAACCGCATCGTTAAATCGTAACTCAACGTATTTTACTTAGAGAAAAGTGGAAGACAATGTCTTAAATTACTATTACATAAGTATACTCTAACATTTCTCGGAAATTATATCGTTAAGTTGTATACGGTTCATATTACTTGGATGTACTCGAGGGAAACGGGTTTATTTACCCCTTTCATCCACAAAAAGCAAAATGAACGTATTTGATGTCTTTGATATTTGAGACGTAATAGGTCGAACGTGATTTCTTTACTATGATTTGTCAAACTTTTAATTAAATTTTACCACAGGGTAAAGTTTGATTTTATTAACCGACGAAAGAGGAAGGAGAAGGAGGTTCTCAATTCGACACGTTTTTTTTTATTGGATAGGGGATGATTAATTTTTCACCTACTGTATTCTTAAAAATACTTTTTTCTTATTTTGCTACTACTGTGTGCACTAATAATTGAAAAATAACAACTTGAAAAAAATTTATAAAATCGTCTTCAAAAAAAAAAAACTTTAAAAAGTGAAAAAATGTTTTATTCTTTAGTGTTATTTTTTTTTTGAAATCGGTAACTTACTGTGCTTTTTTTATTTAGTAGCTATTTACCAACTTTAGTGCTATCATTAAAAAAATTTGGAAAAAAATTTTTTTTTACATTCTAATACATATATTTTTCTCAAATTCTCATTAATAATTTGATCAAATTTTGAAACTTTGGCGAATGCTAGTTTTATTAATTATAGCACAAGTCCTATAGAAATGTTGTAGTTGAAAACTGAAGTGCAAAAGTTACGAGTACTGAAAACAAACTGAACTGAAATTCGTGACTATTGTACGTCGAAGTTTGCTTTAGTAAAGTTTGGCTCGTGCCGTTTATGGTACCTGCGAGTTATAAGGATTGTGTTAACCTTTTGGTAGTTAATTCTTTTTACTATAGGTAGAATCTTTTCCGAAAGTAATAAAAATATGAAATTCAAAAGATATTTTATTTTAGTCATAGTAGATTTAAAAAATGAAATATTTGTTTAGCTTATTTTATTAAAGTTTTGATAATATTTCCGTTTTACGTAGTTATGGACAAGCAGCAAAATTCTTAATAAACATAAAATTGTAACTAAAAACCCACTGGAGAGATTTTGATGAAATTTGGTATAATGATATCTGGTTATCCGGGTTACGGATAAAAATATAGGATACTTTTTACTGCGGGAAAATATCTCATCTCTGAGAAATCTAAAGTTTAAACGTAAGTAGGGACGAAGCTGAGCTGAGCAAGAGCGGGTCGCTAGTTTAAATATAAAGATAATGTCTCTATGTAAATAGTTTAGTAATGAAACAATCTAATCTATGATAAACTATTTTAAATAAAATTTTATTTAAGCCTTTTCTATTGTTCTCGTGGTTTTACTTAGACATTTTATATTTTGACGTTTGGAATGTTTTGAACAAATACGTTCACAGAAGAGACTAGATAAGACTAAATCAATCAAAATTCAAAACGTTGGGGCTAAAAATCAAAGAGTTAAAATTTAACAGTAAGAAAATGTGAAATGGATGACTGTATGTAATGAAAATCTGACGAAGTATTAAGAAGTGCCATTATAAGTTATTTCACAAACCCACCGTCAAAACTTATAATCACGAAAGGTTATTTTTAGAAACAAAACAATTTCCTAACGTTTTGCTGAAATGTCGTTTCCAATCACAGCGGCGAGAAAATAGATTTTGAAAACTTTCACACAAAAGAAAACATGATCTTATTTCTGCTACCAATTGAAAATTTCCTCAGCGGATATTGTGGATAATATTATTTTTCTCACAATTTTGATGAACTGTCAGTAATTACTCTAACTTGTATTCGCCTTAAACTTAAAAAAAGTTTCTGTCAGATTATTACATACCTGTCATCTTAATTACTTTCTTTATTAATTATTTATAAATAACAATTTCACCTCAAATTAATAACTTTTTACGACAATTCCAAAGAATTCCGCCACGAATTATAAAAATACTGGCAGAATAAAGTTATATTTATATTATTTACGAAACACAGAATGGAGTTTTATTTTTTCATAGAAAAAATAGTCTGATGCTACATTAAAGGGAAGGCCATATATTATTTAGGCAAAATACATTATTTAGATCACCTAAGCTGTTATCTTCTAGGTAAAAGTATTACCTGTCAAAATATTCCAAGCAAAAGTATGATAATATGTAAAAAAAACAGTCATAAATATTATAATCAGTAGTATTTGCACCCAGTTTTCGCGTTCCATTTGCGTATAATAAATCCCTTATCAACTACGCGAGTTCGACGTAAACAAGTGCTTTCTAGTTGGTCTTATCGAACTAATAGCCTTAGAACTGGGACAACAAATCTTAACACTTGAATAAGGAATAAATCTCGTATTCGATTGGTTTGCAAAATAAATTTTAGACAAGACAGGCGTGGTTCAGATGGAAGATATATAAATAACTGTAGAGCCTAATAATTCAAATGGAGTAAGGTTTGTTGGTGACTTTGAAGTCATAAGTTTTAACCTAACAACAAGTTGCAGTTTCACGTTCAGAAGTAAAATTGAATACTTATTTTAGAAGGTTCATAACTCGGTCTCTATTGGTTTGAAAAAAAAAAGTATTTCTATCAAACGTCTATCTTAATTTTAAAGCTTTATAAACTATCGAGATAGGCGCTTTTGTGAACTTAATTTTTTCTTACCTCCTAGCAAAATTACCTTAATAATTTGACTACAGAATCATTAAGCGGTTCACATAATTCGTTGGCTCACTATTACAAAGTTCTACGTTAATTTTAATGAAGTTTAGTATTTTTTACATAGAACTTCGTTATTTTGTTATCGTAAAAAGAACAATATAGAACTATGTAAAATTGAATATTTTGTAGTTATAGTGCCGCTATCTAGTGGTTTGTTTTTGCAAAACTGTAGCTAATGACACATAGAACCTTGTAGCATCAATAACTAAATAAGTACTAAAATTGTAACATAGAACCTTGTAATAGTGAGCCAACGAATTATGTTCCCAGTTATAAAACTCCAAAAGTTTCCCTGTAAAATGGTTCTGTCATACTGACGTTTAACGACACATGGACAGGAAGACATGACGAAATTATAGTATATTGAGTTCCATTTTGGCCTTTGGCTAAGGAACTTAAAAATTTGTGGCATATTGCACCGGTTTATATTTATATCTTACTAGCTGTACCCGCGGCTTCGCTCGCGCTAAGACTACAAAAATACTCTAAAAACGTAGGTTTCACACAAACTTACATCCACATTTACATACATTGTATTGAAGTGCATTAATACCATGTTTCAATTAACTCTGATCATAAACAATTTTTTGGTTTGTATTATAACGTGTTTTCCCGTGGGAATGAGATGATTTCCCGCGGTAAAAAGTACCCTATGTCACTCTCCAACCAACCAACTATCTCCACACAAAAAATCACGGCGATACATCACTCCGTTTTGATGTGAAAGAAAGGACAAACGAACAAACAAATACACTTTCACATTTATAACATTAGTATGGATTGATCATTTTATTTGATGTTTTTTTATCAGATTAAAACTATAAAATTATTTTATTGTTATTTATTACCCAATAAACGAGTATTTCCTTGTACGTAACTAGAAATATAGATAAATATATATAAATATAGAATATTATTAGAGATTAGAATACATAGGATATTATAGTATTAAAATAATATATTATGTACATATATTCTTTGTTGTTAAGTATGTTTTTGAGGAAGTTCCTAACTACGAGTACCAAGATTTAGTGCTTTAAAAGTCATTTTAGTATAAGCTTTATCTCTATTGAAATAAATTAGTTCTGATTCGTAACATTTTGTAATAACTCAGATAACTTATCGTGTAAGTAATTTGCGTTGGCTACCGTATAACTTGTTCTACAATATGGGAGCTTAAGAAAATGCACACGATTGATAGTGAATAGCAAGAATATTAGAAGCTTTAATTTATTATGTGATTATAGAAAATTTAAATTATAAATAATGTTCTAAAATTTTACTTTTATTTTATTATACCATTCGGCAATAATTTAGGTCTGTATTAGTGGAAAAATTTTCAGAATCAGTTTAGTAGTTTCAATGATTAGCCTCTACATACAAACTTACAAATTATACCTCTTTATAATATAAGTGTAGATAATGTATTATATTAAATTAATTTATATATTATTGTATCTTTGATATACCTATATCGTGGATAAAACTTAGTCTGTGACTTTGCTTGGACGGAATTTGTTTCGAAAAATAGATATTTTCCCACGAGAACTCCTTGTTCGATCTGAATATCAAGTAGCGTTATCTTTAGGTCACAAACTATATGTGTGCTCAACACTTACATCTAATAGGTATCGAGCAAATACGTACATTATCTATACATATAATAAAATTCCAACTGAATCGACTCTGTATACAAAATATTTTCTGGAAAATCTTATTGAAATAGTCATTATTACCGACGCAGAGGCTGAATCTATAGTTTTTAGAATTTTTGTCTGTCTGTCTGTGATCGCATCAAGAGAAACCCATTGGATAGGTTTTGATAAAATTTGGTATGATAATAGCTGGTTAACCGGATCTATGTATAGAATACATCGAATATATCTCATCTCTATCTCATCTAATGCTGGAAAATATCTCATCTCTGAGAAATCTATACTAAAAGTTTAAAGGTAATTAGAGACGAGCTCCCGAGCCCGACTGAAGCGAGAGTGAGTCGTTACTACAGTCAGATTATCATATGTCTATTATATGTAAAAAATATACGCAAATGCATTGCTTTGTAAATATATTTATTTATCATAATTGTTAATTTTTCTCAAGACCTGAACAAAATGTTTAAAAGCAAACGAAAAATATATTAAGTAATTCTATATATAAATGATAAATTCAATAAAAATGTACTCCATAATAATGAAATCTATTTTAAACGACTTTCAAAATTTTAATCTGACACTGACATGTTTAATATGACTGGCTTATTTTATAATCTTGCGTAGTTTCTCATTTTAATTAGAAGTTGAAAGTAAATTTTTTTTCTCATAAATAATAGGAGAAAGTGTTATATCATAGTGATTACGATTAATAATATATAAAGTATAACAATATATTATTAAAAGAAAAAATGAATTTGAAAGCATAGTTTTATAAACTGTATTTTAGCACCTAACGACTCACCCTCGCTTTGTTCGGGTGGATTTCTTTATAAGATCCAACATACATATATTAATTCGTAGTCTTAGATCTGAAAAATCGAACAAGTGCGAGTCTGACTTGCATACAGTGGGTTCCGTTGTATGAAACATTAAAGTTTATAATCGCAAATTTTATTTTTGTGACGTACTCGTATATACGTTACAAATTTAAGGTTTTCGGATTTTCCCTTTACTGATGCTATGATATGACAGTGTTTCTTACCGATTTTTCTGCTTCTACGTTAACGGGAAGTATCCTATAGGTTTGGATTCCCTTGAGTTCGAAGTTTGATTTTTCCGCAGCTCCAATCAAATACTTAGGGTATTTGGTATTAATTTCAACATGATACCTTCACGCATTCCTCAGAAAAAGTTTATTGACAAACAGAGAGATAGACGGACAACGAAGTGACCATATAAGGTCTCCTTATTCCTTTTGAGAATGGAATCCTAAAAACCATTCCACGGCATCTTTTAGTCAATTTTATGACTAAAACTAGCTTCAATATTATCCTAGGTCATATAAACTTTAGCATTTATAATAATAGCTAATTTAACCATTTTCTTTGTTTCCAGGTGTGGTTGTGATGTCATGGTGGTGGGCAGTCGCGTTGCTCGCGCTTCAGGCGCCCGCTCGCGCCTCGCCCCGGGCTGGCTCCGGTGAGCTATTTTACAGTAAGCATTCTTGCACTTTCAATTTCTTTTTCGTGCACAATGCACTGTCTTCATATTGTTCTCTATTGGGAATCTATGAAGGAATACTTGTTGTTTATAAGTCTAGTTGGTTATATTTAGGCGTAAAATTCTTAATTACAATCTTTCTATTAGTGTAAGTATTTTTCCCAGACCAATAGAGTCTAATAGTCAGAGTCCGCCAAGAAAAGGTTAAAATCAAAATTAGCAGTCGAAATAGATTTTGCTGTTTATGCTACCATTCTCGATTTTGCTTCCATAACGTTTAGTTTATTTAAAGAATAAGGGAAATTTCATATAGGTAGAATTATACCTACCTAATAGAATACGAGACTAATAGTAGTTAATTTTCATTTTTTGAGTAGAAAATAAATACTCAATATAATATATATCCTTTTGTATTTCTAAGCGTCAGTTCTCTTCCCCTTGAAATAGAGATAGCATGATATTAGCCTATTTAAGTTTTTTTCTTAATTATAAGAATATCCGTTAAATATTTTTATTTATAACATTTATTTACCTATCACAGTAATTCTATTAATATTTTATATATGGTCTAAAAAAATTATAATACATTATTTTAAAATGTGTGTGTGTATATCCGTAGCGCTATATAAAATATAAATAATTTATGAAATAAAAACTATATCCAAAACAAATATGTTCTTGTATTATGTTCATGCTTCATATAATCTGACGTCCCGACATACGGAGATGTGAGCGAAAGTGTAAGTATGACAACCCGTGGTCGGTTGAGCGACGAAAGATCGACGAAATTATTCAAAACGAAAGTGAAGTGAATTTGTCCGTCGTATGCGTGTAATCCATACTGTATAACTACTTGTTCTGCTTGTACAACGTGAATTTGTATTTTTTTTGTTTTTTTTTTTAATTTAAAATATATATATAGGTACCTAAATTAAAATTAAAAGTGATGATTTTAAAAAGTATTTATTGTTTAATACTTTCTTAGATTTACGCGAATATTTGACATTTTAAATAAAACTATCGGACTATTCCGATTTATTCCGCTGATTTATTTTGATTTTTGGTTCCAAAGATTTTTGGTTGGAAGGAACCAAAAACCAAAATAGATCCGCGAAAAAATCCGAAAAGATAGTTTTATTTAAGGTTTTTATTGTTTTTATAAAATATAAAAAACTGATTTTTACTTATGTATATACTTACTATACTATAGATATATATTTGCGTAACCGATATTATTTAACAATTTTAGGATTTTTTAACATTATAGATACGTATATAATATATGTATATTAATGGTTTAACTTAAAAACATCATGGAAGAAAAAAAATTCCGACTTGATCTCTTTCTTCAATATGCTGACATATAAAGCGGGGTCATGTTATTTGGTCGTAAAGAAACCACATTACAAAAATATAGTTTTACCGCATGTATAGGAATTCAAATAAAAAAAAAGTAAACAGCACTTTGTTTTACTAAATCGTTGAAATGAACAGAATCCTGACAATATTGTTATACATACATACATACATACACACACACATATATATATATATATATATATATATATATATATATATATATATATATATATACATATCACTGCTTATGTACGTTTTGCACCATTTACCGCTTTAGATTTCTTATCACGTACTATCGATTCCACTTAACCAGGTTTATATAGTTGTAGGTAAGTAATTCAACTGATCCCGCGTTGCAACATTGCAAAGATGCACTTTCTTTTATTTTACATCCGAACAGCTTTCGAGTTTGCATAATGGCAATTTTATTTGCAATCGGGAATGTTAAGTATTTTACTTTTTTTGATACATAGGGCTTATCATAATACGAGTATATCAGGTTACAATGGCGTGTCAGAGAAACAAGTATTTCGAAAATTTTCTGTTATTTCTAATTACCTTTCTTATGTGTTATCGTATGAGTTAAAATATTAAATGAGCAATTATTGTATATATATATATATATATATATATATATATATATATATATATATATATATATATATATATATATATATTATGTATCTCCAACGGCTATAACGATTTGGATGAAAATTTGTATTTAGATAAGGTTTAGCTTTTTAAGTTTATCTATTTATGTGTCTTTTTTGAAAAAAAAAACGCATTTTTTTAAAACTATTTTTAGAAACTTAAATTTTTTGACATGAATTTCTTTAAATACGTTGTGTAATAGCTAAATATTACTAAACATTTAACTATAATAATAATAATAAATATGTTGGGACATTAACACACAGGACCATCTAGTTCCATGGTAAGTTGTCGCGAGACTTGTGTTATAGATACCAGATAGTTGATTTGTTGAATGATTTTGTAGTGACACATATGTAACTATAAATACATACATACATACATATTATAACTAACTATGATTGGAGTACAAACATTCGTGCTTATCACACAAAAGAATGCCCCAGTGGGACACGAAGCCACAACCGCTGGTACAGCAAGTATTACCACTACACTACAAACTGAGTCAAACTGCTTCAAAAGGGTTTTGAATATGTAGATTTTTTGTCCGTATTAGAGGACAAGCTGTTATAGGAATCGCGTAGCAACAGAAAGCTCCCACGATATTTAGGATGGAACAGAAATGATATGATTTTGAAAATCTGATATTTTTTATACATATTTCGGCTGCTTTATTTTATGAATTTCAATATTTATTGTTTTTTTTACTTGCTCTTTGGTGGATCTACTTGATCTTTTTACCCATAAGGGTTTAATTATGAATTTTAAAATATGAAAATCCATAGTGTACTTATTTATTTGCTTAAAAAATGACTATTTTATCCTTATTTTTTATATATGTAGATACTCTTGACATACATTATAAAAAGAATTATGAAAAAATGGTTTCAATTGGCAAAGTTAACATTTGTACTTAATTGAGTACATCACCTTATATGAAGTTGGTTAATAATAACAATCAATGTGAACAAGTTATTTTGAAATAACAGATTTTTAAATAAGATTTATAATTATTAAGTATAGTTTATGTATAGATAGAAAAGCTCAGTAGCTAACAAAAAAAGCTCAAGTAATGTTATTGGAAAACTTTCATAAATAATCTATACTGTAAGACTTTTATACAGCTTTCGTCAAATATGTCACAACCTGTACAGGATGAATACATGCTAATTTTATTATATTCCATCGTAAACCTGAATTCGCTTTGTTTACGATTGGCGGTGCATTAGAAAGCGTTAAAGAAGTTTACAGCATATTAACACATAACAATTTAGTTAAATTTTAGAATCTAGTTTTATGTATAATAGCTTTTGAAATTAATACGATAACTTTAATATATCGGTGTCATATTAAATTAAATATTATTTTTTACTATAAATTTTATTGACCGATTAAATTATTCTAATTATTTACTTATTCAAAGTTTCTTTGCTAGACAAAGGCTTCCCTTCAATACGAAGGGGATCAGGTGATAGTCCAACATGACAGCTAAGGGTTGGTGGACTTCACATATCTTTTGATAAATATTTGGGTTCTCTCCAACAGACATGTTTTCTTACATTGTTTTTTTTTTCACCGCAAGATAAATGGTTATATTGAAAATGATTCACACATGAAAATATCAGAAGCCAGACCCGGATTTGAATTCAAAGCATTTGATTTTCTAAGCACGCGTGAATTTTTCTAGAGGTACTTACAAAGTACGTAGATTTTTCATATATTATTTTGCCTTTAGGCAATTCAATTATTGCGCCCTGAATTTAAATTTTCATTCCTAAGCTTACCACTTAGGTATATACAAAACTAGAAAACTATAATTACAAAAAAATGTTTTTATAATATTTGTCTCTTTGTTAAATACCTCGGTCTAGGACCTAACATGTTATATAGAACCATATATATTGTATAGAAGTGCGTAGAACTTATTAAAATCGATTCAACTATCGTCAAATCGTATATTCTCAGTTACATCCTACAATACACATCTAAATATTTTATTCATAATTTCAAGTACAATTTCTGCTAATATTTAGTAATTTTTTTATTATTATTAAATCTACAAAAAAAAATCTTCGGCTTTATGTAATACAGTATTACTATGTATTTATGTTTGTAATATTGTTCATACAAACATACTAAAATCGCGATTAAAAATGAGGGGGTGGGGGTAGGAGGGTGAAAAATACTTTACGACCTATTCTCATACCCACCAAATATACAAAAAAAAACATTAAAATCGATCGAGCCGTTTCAGAGAAGTGCGACCACAAACACCGTGACACGAGATATTTATATATTAGATTGTGTTGTTATACTGGCAGTGTGCAGTAAGAAATGAAATGAAAATCATTTTATTGTTATGTTTATCATACAAGGGTTCTAAGGGCCTATTGAAACCTTAGAGAAAATTTAATGGCAATTTATTATGTTATTTATGCAGTATCAAAAATATTTATTGTACTCAACAATTCTATTTAACTAATATTGAGATGAATGTACATACATACATAAATGAAAATTCCACCAACGTTCTTCTTTAGAACATTATTGTGGACAAACAGACTGACATAATAACACTTACATATATCAATAAAAAATTTAAAAGCCTAACTTCATGTTAATAAAAATATATGTATAGGTACTATATTGTAATTGAAAATATTATACATATTATGTTTATTCATTTCGACAGTTGCAAAGAATAATATTGTAACTCGATTTTGACATACTTTAAATAAGAAAACAATTTTCTCAAACATTTTAGATCACAATTGCTTTAATACTGAGTTACAACTTTGTTCTTTGCTTGTATTTGTTTGTTATACATCATCAAGCAAACAAAAATTTAATATCATATGAAATATTCACAAGTACTTTCTCTTAACTACCATCGTAATTATATACTCCACTGTCTGCTCTATAAAAGGGCAATTACGCTTTTACTTTTTAAAATATACGCGACCAAGGCCATAAACGTTTTATTAGCGCTTTAAATCGATTTCACTTTCCTACAAAATTTGTGTATGAGTTATTGAGCATAATGTTAATGTCAATAACGAACTTAACAATTTTTAATAATTTTTAAATAAAACTATCTTTTCGGATGATTTCGCGGATTTATTTTGATGTTTGGTTCCCGACGTTTCGAATGCTTTACAGCATCCATGGTCACGGGAGAGACTGTCAGTGACATAATCCGAAAAGATAGTTTTATTTAAAAATGTCAAACATTCGCGTAAATCTAAGAAAGTATTATGTGAAATTTTAATAATTTTAAATAAAACTATCTTTTTAAGTTAAATTTTTATATACATAACTTTTAAATATAGAGAGACAAAAAATTTGCAATTAAAATTAACAAGTATTGTAAGGTTTCTATTTATTTAAATTTATTGTATAACTTTGTGGGTAAATATCATCTGTAAAAACTATGTAATAAATTTTCCTAGCTTTAAGCTTTAACTTTTAGAAACGTCTAAAACCTTAGTCTAGGGTCAATGGTTTAGGAACACATAGAGGACAAACATATGAACATTCACTTTTATTTATATAAAAAAAGTATATATATATATATATATATATATATATATACGTATATATAACGTATTATTAGAAAACTGGACGCACAAAATACTCTTACATTACTAAGTTTTACATTTATAGCCCCATAAAATCTGTTAATGGCTCGCAAATTTCTTCAATTTTACGACTCTATTTTTTATACACAGCACACTCAATCGACGCTCGTATAAAATCTAAGCAAATATAAAACAAAAATTAATGACAAATAAAAAAAATAAGTAGCACGTGTTTTACGATGTGTTAAATTTTGTGCTTTAAGTGGATTGTTATTTTAGAGCTTATAAAACTTCTTTTTCTTCAACTCCTTACGTGGTGTTTTACTGTTGTGCTTAAATTGTATTCGTTTTCAATGAAGAGTTGTTGGTTTGACCTATTTAAAATAATAGCTATCATAAAATTAACTTTGTTTGTTTTTAAGCATTTGTATTAAATTATAAAAAAAAAATATTTTTGACGAAAAAATTCGAATGAAGAAAAGAAAAAAAAACGAAAAAATTATACCTGTTTTTTTTTTTAATAAATAATTAATATACATATAATAGTATACTGCAGCACTAATACAATAACAGGGCAGTGGTAGCCTAGTGGTAACGCGCTCGCTTTTCATTAATGCCGGGTTTTGGTGGTTTAAATAAAAAACAATATTTGGTACTATAATTTTATATAATTAGTAAGTTTGTAATTTAATAATGAAACGATCATCTCCAACATGATTACCACTTGCCTTACGGTGAAGGAAAACATCGTGAGGAAACCTGCATGTCTGAAAGAACCTAGCTAATTTTCGAAAGATATATGAAGTCCGCCAACCCGCACTTGGCCAGCGTGGTGGACTATGGCCTGATCCCCCTCGTATTGAAGGGAGACCCGTGCCCAGCAGTAGGACGTTAAAAAGGGCTGAATATAATAGTATACTGTATCTTATGTACTGCCTTTGTTCATATATGATACAAATATTACAATAAAGATATAACGACATTCACTGATATGTGTATGACAAGTATTCATAGTATTGATCAAAGACAACATGTAAGGAATTAGACGTACGAGTGACTATTTATACTAATATTATAAAGAGGTAAAGTTTGTGAGTTTGTGATGTTGTAGGGGATAATCTTTGGATCTACTGAACGGATTTAGATGAAATTTGGTAAAAAGATAGTTTGAAACCCTTCGATGGACATAAAATACTTTTTATCCCTGAAATCATCCCTTAAGGGGCTGAAAATGGGGACGAAAGTTTGTATGGGGAATCAAGCTAGGGACGAACCCAAGCAACGCGAGGGTGAGTCGCTAGTATCATATAATATTGGAGTATTATTCATTAATATCATATGTGACTTGTATAGTATAACGTAAAATTATATATATTATTTTCTTAACCAAACACCATGATAGCATCGAGTGATAACTGAGTCTTGTACGATGTTTAGTACCCAGGCCAGATTTCCTTTACAGTATCCAATAGCAATTGGCAATGTACTGAGGTCAAACGATAACGTTTATAAAGATTGCTCTAGATCGTGGGTGAAACCTTCAACCATCCTAAGGGCATACAGAAAACAGAAGTGGCGTCTGACAGCAATGAGAATTGGGTCACGAGTTGGGCTGTTTGTTTGAGAACTGTCAAAAACGTGCAGTTGACAGATTTCATGGTTAAGGCGTGTTTGTTTACTGTTTATTCTGGTTTGGGTAAAATATGTATGTGCCGGAAAATTATATTATTTCGCAAATTATGAGTATAATAACATAATATCCTAAATTCTTATGAAATATGAAGATAAAATATGGGTACTATTTTCTTTACACAAAAAATTTTTTTTCAAAGAATTTTCTATATTTAAGTATAATATCTCACCCAATTTTAGCGAAGAAAATATGTAGCACTTTATGATAGGATACCTATACTTGTTATATAGCGTTAAAGAATTTGTTTATCCCTGGAGAACTACCAGCCCAATGATAGGTTATGTACCACCACGCTAAAATTCTATGTAGGGACAAAAGAAAAAGATAAACTAACTACTAAAAAGGATAAACTAAACTAATGAATGCGTTAATAGTAAAATAAATTGAAATATTCCTTTGACATTTTAATTGACCTATCTATGCCTATACCCTATTATTTATGTCCCTAATTGCCTTAGATGATCTATATGTTCATTCCTCCAGCATTAGTCTATTTGTGCTAAATTTCATCCAAGTTCGCCCATCCCTTTCAGCGTGAAGAAGTAACAATCATACACACACATACACATACATGCACACATACAAACTTTCGCATTTATAACAGTAATTCGATTTATTGCGAAATATTGTCATTTGTCACTATTCTGTCAAAGAAACAATATGATGAAAGAAATGCCAATATTTTATTTTAATAGAATAAATCGTAGAAGAAATGGATGGATTTGAATGGATGTTTTTTTTTCTCAATCACGCTAGAACAGCTGAACGGGTATGGATGAAATTCGACACAGATATAGATTATAGTCTGGAATAGGCTGTTTTTATAACGGAAAAATGTACGGTTCCCGTGGGATAGATTTGTTTTTGTTTTTCACAGAATAAAATCGACTATCTATTTCATACTAACCATTAAAACGTGCCTAGGGACGAATGCGAGCAAAGCAAGGTTGAGTCGCTAGTAAAAAATATACGATGCAAGCTTCTAATATAAAATAAATGAATACCTAAATGATAGGTATTCATGAGGTATGCTATTGCCATTTCTAGTTTTCAAATGTCTACAATGGTCAATTCTAGGGCATAGTCTTAGGGCTCCCGTGCAAATAGTTTCACCGACACGAAAGTTGACGATTGAGAACAAATGGCTTGTCGTGACTGAGATGAGTTTGCTTTACGTTTACAGAAAACGAGTTTATATGTGAAAATGACATCTGCTTTGCTACTAAGGCGGGGAAAATAGGTCTTTAGATGATATGTATGTATGTATGTATGTAACAATATGTACGATTATACTAATTATTATTAATATTTTATTAAATTTCACATACTTTTATGTGAAAGTTGGTTAATAGTTACCCTCTTCTAAAATTGTGTAAATAAACTTAAAATAGCACTTGTAATTGCAAAGTCGTCGTTTGATTACAGATGTGATTGCTTTTAATGCTTTTAGTACTGTTCACATTGTTTAGATTTGTTACATAGTACTCACTGGTTTCACGCAGTGGTAGCATATGAGAAGTTTATTTTTTGGCTAGAAGTCATAGCATGTATAAAAACCTGACCGTATTTAAACGCTATATATTTTTTTTATAAAAGGACAATATCAGATGTACTCGTAGTTATCAAAATATTTTTGATAAATATGTAATCAACTAAAATATACATATAGATTTGATAACACAATTAAAATAATTAGGTAACATATATGATCAATTAAAAATAGCTTAATTTTCCATTATCGCACTAATACATTTGAGTTATTTCATTTGTTTCATTACAATTTGTATTATAACGTGTTTCCCGTGGGAATGAGATAATCTCCCGCAGTAGCCCCCCTACTATCTTCACACAAAAAATCACTCCAATCCATCAATCTGTTTCGACGTGAAAGAAGGACAAACCAAAAAACACACTTTTATATTTATAATATTAGTATGGACGTGGATGTTCACAAGTTATATAATACATATATTATAAGAAAAGAAAATTAAAGAATTAAATTTTATATACTTTATAATACTATTAGTGTTCACCAAGTGGTCTAAATTCGAGCATAATCATTTTTGAAAAGAAGTAAAATGAGTTTTAGTTGTAAATCTTTATGTTAATTAACAAAAAAATAAAAACCGACTTCAAACAAAAGCACTAAAAAGTAAAAAATAACTGATTGGTAGTTTTCATTTACTATACATACCTAATCAAATATTTTCGAAGTCGGTGTGCTTTGCTTTGTATGGGCTGGCACCGATTTCAAAATATTTGATTAGGTATGTATTTAATAGGTAGGCTTTAATTACTTAGCCAAAGCACACCGACTTCGAAAATATTTGATTAGGTATGTATAGTAAATGAAAACTACCAATCAGTTATTTTTTACTTTTTAGTGCTTTTGTTTGAAGTCGGTTTTTATTTTTTTGTTAAAAAGTTTTTATTTTTCCCTTTTTAGTGTAGACAGTAGTAGCATAGTAAGGATTCAAACGTGTTAGGCTTGTCAAATCAAACAAAATAAGCCCAAACTCAAAGTATCTACTATTAGCCGTTGAAGAGTTCCACCTATCCACCTTCTGGCCTTACCATCAGATCAAGTCAACAATACCGAACCACTGTACTATCAACGGAAATAGAAATACTTGCAAATTTAAAGTTAATATGACAATTAGAAGTAGGTTAAATTCATCATTAGCTATTTTTCCACCCTTAGGGGTGGTATTTTTTTTTGAAATTTAAATGGGACCAATCTGGAAGTATACCCTTTTAAACAAAACAAAAATTGTCCAAATCGGTTAATAAATGACGGAGTTCTGAGGTAACAAACATAAAAAAAAAAAAAAACATACAGTCGAATTGAGAACCTCCTCCTTTTTGAAGTCGGTTGAATATTCGATGGAATCCCCAAATTATTAGACAATTTCTTACTCAAGTTTAAAATACACAAATAATTAAAAACGCCAACGACTTTTGTATTTCCTATCATCCATCAAATTCCCAAAAACGTCACGCAGTAAATGATATTAATAATAATAAAAAATAAAAAAGGGATCAATTCTCATAAAAATTCTGGATTTCTCCTTTGAGGAAAACATACTATATAAATAGAATTTATCTATCTATATAAAAAAGAGAGAAAAATGAGGAGAAAAAGGTATTGAACTCATATATTTGGCCTATTTATTTATTTATGTACCATAAAATATGTCATACAAAATAAAGTAACAGAATGTTGACAAATTATAACTTATCTTTTTAAGAGATTTCTTCCAGAATTCCTTCAGACGTGAGGAAATAAGTTAAGTTTATATATAGATATACAAAACAAATGCTCACTTATTTATTACTTTACAATTCATTTCATATAATATGTTCAACCATTCAACTCTAATACGGAAAGCGTGTCAAAAATCACTTTCATTGGGCGGCTCTAAGTGCAAGGCCCACACCATTGTGTTTACGTACTTGTATTAGACACTTTCACTGATTAAATGCTGTTGGGACTTCACACAATTACTGATATGGGTTGACTTGTAAGTGGTTTTCGTTAGCGGTAAATTAAATGTATATGTTTTTGATGTAATTGAAAGGTTCGGATTCAAAATCCTATAATATGGAGCTTATATAATATAGGTGCATAATATGTATATATATATATATATATATATATATATAATATATATATATTATATATATATATATATATATATATATAATATGAAAGAACTGCTAATATTTCTTCTGTCTTTTTGTACCAGCGGATCTTCGGATAAGAAAACTGATTTTACTGGAATTTTCATTGATGTATGAAGTATTTAGATAAGAAGTATCTACATAAACTAAAAGGATTCCAGCTACATAAAAGTTTAACGTATATGGACTTTTATCAATGAGTTGAAAATTAATTTGCCTTTTAGGTGCTTAACTATTTTATAATAAGTATATAATAATAGTTTACTTTTACAGAATTAAATTAAATACTAAAAATGTATACATATAGCAATGGAAACAAACGATTTTTTAAGTATAAATATTAAATAATTATAGAAAATAAATATTTATTATCATCTACCATCACTGACGTTTGAAGTTGTGAAAAATATCGTAAAAAAAATATGACAAATTTTCTTATTTAAATCGTAATCATAAAAGTTTATACAATTCTGAGGATTCAAAGGGATTCCCTAATTAAGTAGCACAAGAAAGTTTTTCCATTATGAAATTTAATTAAAATAGAATCTTCAGATGAACGTGGATAGACCTTTTGATATAATTTTCAGTCACGTAAAAAATGGGCATAAAATTGGGCTGTAAATCTAATTTTGAAAGTTTTAATTGTCTAACGAGATGAGGGTATCATGATAATACTTAAATACCGAATTTGTTCCCAATACAAGCTTTTAACCCCTATTTTACCCCCTTCAAATTTCATTTTTGCGACAGTAAGTATATGTTCTTGCTAAGCCTATGTTCTTCTCCAAGGTTCCATCTATCTCTCTATACCAACGTTCATCAATATTGGTTTAGCGGTCTAGGAGTAAAAACGTAACAGACAGACAGAGTTACTTTCGTATTTATAATATTGGTGAGAGTAATGGTCTCTTGCATAAACTTACTCGTTCATTGGTTTATTACTAGCGACTCACCCTCGCTTCGCTCGGGTTCGTCTCTAGATTCGTTTTGACCATTAATATGGACTAGGTATATAGATTATACATAAGTATGATGAGTTCTAAATCCATAAGTTCAGAAATTATTGATTCACCCATACAACCTTCTACCCAATATATATCTAAGGGAAGGGTCCTTTAAGGGATGATTTCCGGGATGAAAACTATCCTATGTCCAGTGTCTCAAACTATCTCCATACCAAACATCCGATTCAGCGGATTAAGCGCGAAAAAGTAACAGACAAACAAACAGACAGGCAGACAGAGTTACTTTCGCATTTATAATAGTAAGTATAAATAGTTGCTAGATGATCATTGGGCTATGTACAATATACATAGTTTACTCATTAAAATTAAATTCAAGATTTTAAAGTTTTACATAAGTGTTGAGATGTTACTTGACGTATGTTTTACAGTTTAAAATTTAGTAAAATTAGATTTTTGAAAATGTTAGACTTGGATTATAAAACTTTCACTTATTTTGGAAGTTAAAGTCAACAGAATGATTTTAATAGTCTTCATATTGTCTATAATATTTATTTATAAGCTATTTATAATATAAAGTAAATATTACTAATAAATATCAAGTTAACCTAAATAACTTCACGTATTGGCCTTTATAACTTTATTCGAGCTACATATACGAAAACTGTAGGACCTAAAATTAGTGCCATTGTCTAGATTTTGTAAGCGTTATCTATTTCTTCCTTATTCTATTATCTATCTCATTAGGCCTCACTCGCCGCTCAATTGTTTTGTTCATTAAGGTGAAACGTAGAAAATGGTCGAAGGAGTGGTCACGGTTAATAACTGTACACACGGACGTTATGTTAGGCGAGCGTAACGATGTCAGCGAATATCTTGATTACATGATTATGGCTACTAATCTATCTTCACGGCCAGATGTATAACACCGTAGTTCACTTTCCGTATATACTTACTTAGACTGCGTGTTTCTCAAAGTTGTTTTTTGAGGTTTTAGATTAGTTAGATCTAGATGTTATGCTAAGTTTTATAATTTTTACCCAATCATTATAAATTGGTAGTTTTTTTGAAAAAATGTAACTGAATGTATATGTATGTTTACCTACTTTAAAAAGTTTATACGATATGACGTCCCTTTATATGGAACTAGTAATCTTCCCCGACTCCATCTGACATTGAGAAAAGAAGGAATTCCTTTGTTGTCTTCCTCTCCTTTTCCAAAAATTAATATTTTTCATACAAATTTTACCATCAATTTTTACCCTTCACTCATACATAGTGACAAGCAACTATATTTTTTTAAAAACCATAAATATTTTTTTAACCTAAAGTTGAACGTTTGTATTATGTTTCACAATATTATATATATATATATATATATATATATATATATATATATATATATATATATATATATATATATATATATATTTATATATATACATATATTTATATATATATATACATAAAGATACCAATTTCTTTCAAGACTATCCAAACAAAAAAAAAGAAATAAAATATTTGTACTCTGTATGTCCATTTATTTACGGAGGCGCAAATGAAATCAGCTTTTGCGCCAAATAAGATTAGATAAAGCGGGCGCTGCTTTCGACAGTTCGGTCGTGGATATATACTACCGATAAAATCTGAGGAAACGTGAACTAAACAACAGTATTAAATAATTGCTTCGTATATTTATATAAAAGAACTAGCTAGCGACTTTGATTTGGTGAATCCGTAGATACGCGGATTTCAGTCACAATTTCATGGGTTTTAATTGGTTTTTTATGGTGCTCAGTAATAAATAACCCGACAGCCTACCTGATGGAAAGCGGTACCTGTCGCCCATAACACCTAAGGTTCATGCACTTAGGTTTAATGTTAAAAAAATGCAGAACCGCAGGTGCGTTGTCACTGTGAGGGCTAAGATGATACGTCTCTTGTCTGTAATTGCGCTGGCTACCTTATTCTTTAAACTGGAACACAAAAATGCAATCATTGTTGTTTGGCAGAAAAAATAGATAAGAGGTGGTACCCATCCAGTCGGACTCCTCAGGCTTGACAGAGTTCTGTTACCTATTGCTTTAAGCTGAACCCTGATTATTTTAAAAGATAAAAGTTTTTTAAGTTACTCCTTATAATATCACCTATCTGCCAGTGAAAATCGAGCAAGTTGTCCAATCGTTTCGGAAATTAGTCAGGAGAGACAGACAGACAAAAAAATAAAAAAAATATTTTTTGTCCCTACCGTAAGAACCGTATAATATACTTTCATATGGATTTACTAAAAAGCTGTTGTTTTGACATTACAAACAGAAACATCAATATTGTTTATATGTATAGATAATAATACTCCAATATAAATACTAGCCTATGATTACGACGTTGCTCATGTTAATGAATAGCATGAACACTGAATATGTTCTTTGTACTCAAATAGCCATAAATATAAATTTTCAGGTCGATTGATTGTAAAGTAAAAGAGTAATACGCTGGAGCGCCATTTAGTGGTAAATTACGGTAAAATGGATCACATTTAAAACTTCTCCACGTAAAACACATAAGCATTGACCTACCAACAATAGTAGACAGCAATAATACGTATAGTAAGTGTTATTTCAAAACAAATAGGTGAATAACTTTTAGAGATTTGTGATTTTGCACGAACGATTACATTTTTATGTATAGGTATAGATATCATTTTTATAATAATTTAATATGTGTTTTATGACTTCATATACTCGTATACTTATGTGTGTATCGCTTATACATAGATTTCCATGAAGAGCTTAATGGAGCTGAAAGCTCAAAAATACCATATAATTGGAGATTAATAAATCATATTTAGGTACATCAGGTAAAGTGATTATAAGGAAGAAAAATGTAATAATGGACAAATAATAATATTTCTACAAATATCACGCGCCAAAACGTAAAGTTGGTGCTATAAATAAAACGATACCATCTCGGTTTATGGATCGTTTCACTTTCATTTCGCCCGATGGACATCGTTTTAATCTTAGAAGAAAGTGGAAGTGGTATGTATGTATTTTAATTATAATATTTTTGAACGACCCGCTTAGGCTTCGTTTTAGTTTCATCAACGTTGTATCGGATAATTAATTAAGCCTGTTGTATACAGGATATATTTACAAGTACTAGCGTAATTTGTGTGATGTATGTCTACTTATGTAACAGCCGCTTTACATCTGGGCGAAGATATAGTAAAGAGTAGTAGGTGTATGTATCTAATCAGCCCTTGTTTTTTAAAGTCCCACTACTGGGCACTGGCCTCTCTTCAATATCAGGGGGATCTGGCCAAGTGCGGGTTGGCGGACTTCATCTGTGTGCATGTGTATTCAGCCCTTTTTAACGTCCCACTGCTGAGCACGGGCCTCCCTTCAATATGAGGGGGATCAGGCCATAGTCCACCACGCTGGCCAAGTGCGGGTTGGCGGACTTCATATACCTTTCGAAAACTAGCTAGGTTCTCTCAGACATGTAGGTTTCCTCACAATGTTTTCCTTCACCGTAAGGCAAGTGGTAATTATATTGGAAAATGATGCGCACGTAAAAATGTAAGAGGTGCGAGACCCTAGATTTGAAACCGCTTCACTCGGTTTCCCAAGTGAGTGCGTGCTAAAAAGTGAAAGGGGAAGAATAAGCTTCTCTATCCAAAAAGACCTAATGCCATTTCTAAAATACTAGTAAGTTGTTATAATCCATAAAGAAGATCAAAATCTAAAGATAATAATTTTTATTATTCAAAAGCAATAACGGATTTAAAATAATTGCCGAATATTTATTTGCTACGAGTATAACAAAATTAAATCTATATGTATAAATACAAATAAACATAATTGAAGTGTTTGTTTCTAAAGTCAAAATAACAGCTTTTTACTAAATGCATATCAAATGAAACCTATATATAGGCGCGGTACTTATAAAAGAGAAGATACAATTTTTAAAATGTTCATGTTTTTATGTTTATCTGTTTGTTCCGGCTAATCTCCAAAACGGCTGGACAGATTTTGACGGGACTTTTACTGACAGATAGCTAATGTTATAAGGAGTACTTAGGCAACTTTTATTTTAGAAAAAAGTTATGGTTCTGCTCAAAAAAAATTAAAACATGCCTAGGGAAGTCGCTAGTATGCCTATAATAATCATTTGTGGTCATAAATATGGTTAAAAGCCATGTACCGTAAAATTATGTTTCTTCTAAATGTTTAGAAAAAATCAGTCGCTGAACGTTCATTAAAGTGAGATCGAGAGGTTTATAATTTTTTATAGTTAGTTTCGTTCGTTAAAACTTTTAAACAAATTGGATTTATTCAGATTATAGCTGCGATGCAAAAATCTTTAAGAATAATTTAATTTAAGTAAACAATGTGCGATTTTGAAATTAAAAAGAATTTAGCTACTTATTTTCCAACTACGTTATGTATAAAAAAGACTTACAACAAGTATGTGGACAATGTCACGATATCTCAGTAGCAAATTTATAAAGAAAACTATTTGATGAACATTTCCACTATCAGATATAAAATGTTGCGTGCGCTCTAAGAGATCCGTCATAAATCATCTCGAGAAAGCACGAAGATGGATAGATATACTTTTATAGCAATTTTCACAAAAATAATATTACTATAATTACTTTCATTAATAACAAAATAATAAAAAAAAACGTTAATAGTTGCTTTCTCAGACAGACAGACAGGCTAAAATTATAAAAACTATAGATTCAGCCTCTGTATCGATAATAATGACTACTTCAATAAGATTTTTCAAAAAAAATATTAATTTACAGATTCGACTCATAAAAAATATTTTATTCCCTTCAACAACAAGTACATGATAGTAACAAGGTTGAGGTCATCTTAGTAAAAAACGCCTGTGCCAGAGGATTTTTCTCTTCTATAAATAGTGAATTTCAGCTTATTTAGTTGAGATGAAACAATCTAATGATATAATAGATAAATAAGTTATAAAAAAGTACGTAACAGTCCTTTAAATAAAAATATAACTTTTGATTTATTCAGTAGGTACCTAAGTGTATGATATACATATAATAAGAATTTTGTTTTTTCATAATCAAGAGTCTCGAGGAATTTCGCGTACTTTTTACATTCATAATTTTGTAAAAGTGGAGACCACGTTTAATATGCAAGCGTAGTGTAGGACGTCCTGCAGCACGATGGACAGATGGGATGACTGGCACTCATTGGCGAGGCCTTTGTTCAGCAGTGGACGGCGGATAGGCTGATTGATTGATTGATGAAAAGGCAAGGGCATAACAGTCCAGTGCCTTTTTCTTCTCTGTTCGTCAATCGATTTCCTTTTTTTTTCTTCAGTAGCTATTTACGAGCCTTATGTAATCATTAAAAACAGTTAGGAAATTCATATCTGTTTTTCTCAAATTTTCAATAATGATTATGGCCGGATTTCCACCATTAGGCGAATAGTGTATTTATAATTGTTAGATCAATACTATTTGTATTTTAGAGTAGAGCTTTTTTTGCTATTTTAAAAACAAAACCTTATTTTATATCTATATAGTTATATCAATATAGATAAAATATATTTTTTCGGATTTATTAAAGAAGTAGAATTCCCATGAAATGTTAATAATTCTGTATTAAAAACTATTTCGGTAAATTGGTCATTTGGTCAAATAAGCACTAAGACGACACCAAAAGGTATAATAGTATAAATCCAAGAGTATGAATAGTGTATAAATATATAAAAATATACACTCCAATTGTTACCTTCTGCTTTCAGAAATATTTTTTTAATAATATAAAGGCGGCATTGGTTCGGACATAAGACATGATATTGACGAAGCCAGATTGTGCTTATTATTTTCCCTGTGAACAACTCTCATTTATTGTTTTCATCTTGTGACCTATCTATACATTTTGTTTTTTATATATCCGTTATTTATATCAATCTTATTAATTTACTAGCGACTCACCCTCGGTTTGCTCGGGTTCGTCCCGACATAATTCTTTAAAGTAATATAACTTTTTTATTTATTGAACCAAGTGAAATAAAACAAATTTTTAATGTTAAGTGAAGCTTACCACTATACATTAGTGTAAACCGCACCCAAATCGGTTAAGTCGTTTCTCAGGTTAGCGCTCACACACGCACAGACAAACAGACAAAAATTCTAAAAATTCTTGTTTTGGGTTCTATTACGTTAATTTACCTTCAATAATAGTTTTTCTTAAATATCTTCCATGTAAAGACAGCAATCAGTTACAATTTTATTATATGTATATGTAATATATCTTTGTTATATTTGACTAATTAGATATAGCTATTTATTTCTATCACAGGTGATATAATATTATATCAGTGCAAGTACCCCTCGCCATAAAAAATATTGAATGCTAATTCAGACTTTGGGTTATTTTATTTGTCCTAAATAAACGATAGACGAAGTTGATTCGAAAGCGGCTAAAATATTCTATTTTATCAAAATGTGCACAATTAAATTATATATTTAATATAGCAAAATTTGAAATAAAATTCAGTGACTTTTTTACGTTACACGATATTTTTAACAAAGAATCGATCTTCATAAATGCATTTTAACGAACATTACGGTCCCATTAAATATATTTGTACATTTTTGTTACATTTTTCTAAATTATCTATACATATATGTCTGTCTGTTTGTTCCGGCTTATCTCCGAAACGGCTGGACCAATTTTGACGAGACTCCACTGGCAAATAGCTAATGTTATAAGGAGTAACTTAGGCTACTTTTATTTTTTTTAAATATTATGATTCCGTTCAAAATATTAAAACGTACCTAGGAACGCACCAGAGCGAAGCCAGGGTAAGTCACTAGCTTACAGTAATATATTTGTAGTAGAAATTAATTTCTTCTCAATCTCTTTGGATATCTAATAAATAAATATGTTGTTGGGACATTAACACACATCACCATCTAGTTCCATGGTAAGCTACGAGGCCTGTGTTATGGATACCGGATAGTTGATACACTACAAATATATAACTTTAAATGCATACATATTATAAATATAAACACCCCTGACTGGAGTACAAACATAAGTGCTCATTACACAAATGAATGCCCCCAGCGGGACTCGAACCCGCGACCGCTGGCACAGCAAGTAGGGTCACTACAAACTGAGCCACACGCGTCGTCAATAATAGATATCAAATAACATAGATTAACAGATTAACTAAACATATAGGGACAAAATAAGCTCACGTTATATTGTAAAATTGATTTATTCTATGCTGTTGGTCAGATTAGGGTTATATGCTTAACTTAGCTCAAAATAATTTACTCAATTATTTATTTATTCTGAAATTAGAAAAACCTATAAGCATTTTACATCTATTAATTTGCATTTTTTTTTCTTTTCACTATTTAAAGCAATGTAACATCTATCTATCTATATTTTTTTAACAGATAACTTTAATAGTTGTACTTTGTTTAGCTACTTTCTTAACTATTTTATTGTAAATATAGTTATTCATATACATACACATGAAGTGAAATAAACAAATATTACCCGAGTAATATATTATACCTTAAAGGTAATGTACGTCTGGTAATAAATTAATGTGGAACATGTTGTGAAGAAATAAATTATTCTCATCTCTGTTCGTCGTCGATAAATAATTGCTTGCGTTCAATTATTATTTGTGATAAAATAATTGCTTTTTTTTTTTAATTTTTATCTTTCTTGGGATCCATTGACCAATAATAATTTGTAATCTACACATATAATAAAATTCTAATTGAGTTGAATCTATAAGTACATTTTGAAAAATATTTTTTTTGAAATAGTCATTATCATCGATAGAAAGTTCTAAGAATTTTTGTCTGTCTGTCTGTCTGTCTGTCTGTCTGTCTGTCTGTCTGGGAACGCATCACGAGAAAACCATTGGATAGATTTTGATGAAATTCGGTACGATTGTAGCTGGTTATCCGGATCAATTTATAGGATAGGTACTTTTTACTGCGAGAAAATATCTCATCTCTGAGAAATCGATACTAAACGTTAAAACGTAACTAGGGACGAACCGACAAGCGAGGGTGAATCGCTAGTATCGTATATAATAAGTCTTCAATCATAAATGTACGTGTTTGTGTGTATGTTTGTCAACCCCAAACGCTAAAACAGCTGGTCGGATTTGAATGGAGCTTACTACACATATAGACTATAAACTGAAGTAACGCATATTCTACTGTTTGTATTAAAATTTACTAAAAAGACGTGCTGACTGTACATAGTATTATAATTAAAAAAGACTCACAGGGACTCAAACGAACGAAGCTAGAAGAAATAACAAGCTTTTTAATGAATATAAAAAGCTCATATGAAAACAACAACAACAACTTGTAATTAAATAGCTAACTAAGCTGATCAATTTCATTTAAATACACCTATAGGTAATTCCGGTTTAAACTGGCATTTAAAACAGAATATCTTAAGATCGATCATATAAGAAAAGAAATATGGAAAGGAAAAAGTTACATAATTATTATTAACGTAATAAAATTAGTATTTTTGGCTCCATTCTCTACCACCATATGACATTTTATTGTATTGTGTAAAGCAATTCATTTAGCGAATATTATTATTTAAATTATTAATTTTCACTAAAATTGCAAAAGACACAGTTTGCCAGTTGGGTTGTAAACAAGCTTTACTCTGAATTCTTTGATTAAAATAAATCTCGACAACATACGAAATAAATTTCGAAATACCGACACATGTGGCTCAGTTTGTAGTGTAAGTAAGGTGTTCAACGTTCATATTTATAACATGTATGTATTTAAAGCTATATATGTGTAGTGTATCAACTATCTGGTGTCCATAACACAAGCCTCGTAGCATACCATGGAACTAGATGGTGATGTGTGTTAATATTCCAACATATTTATTTATTTAATTATATCTAAGTAACATAGTCTACATTTATACCAACATTATAAGTAGTTCTTGTGGGAAATAATTAGCTTGTTAAAAACATTAATTCTTACTAAAAAGTACACTGAAATTAAAATGAAATCAAAAATTATAATTATTTAACACGAACTTAGGCTTAAAATATTCATAAAATTTTCAGATATAACTTATTCATTATACAATATACTTACAATTGATTAATCAACCAAAACAAATACAACTGACACCCAAACGAAGTCACTTGTATCCAAAATGCAACCATATTTTCGGAATTTTCTCGCATTATTTTGATTTTTGGTTCCCGACATTTTAAACGCTTTACAACACATGACCCGTAATCATGATTGCTGTAAAGCGGAAAAGATAGTTTTATTAAAAAATAGCGACTCACCCTCGCTCCGCTCGGGTTCGTCCCTACTTATGTTTTAATGATTTCTCAGAAATAAGATATTTTCCCACAATAAAAAGTATCCTATATGTTGACCCATATAACCAGCTATCATCATACCAAATTTCATCAAAATCCCTCCAGCGAATTTTCCGTGATGCGGTAACATACAGACAGGCAAAAATTTTAAAAAATATACATTCGGCCTCCGTATTGATAATAATATCTATTTCAATAAGATTTTCCAAAAAATATTTAATGTACAGATTCGACTCTGGTAGAATTTTATTATATGTACCTATAGATGTCAAATATTCGCGTAAATCTAAGAAAGAATTGTAATATTTCAACTGTCAATAAATCAAATTACTTTGAATATAGTTAGTATTGTTTAAAGTGCGGCTTCCTGTTGTATACAGGGAAAGCCGCGGGCTGGACAGGGCTCAGTGACGGGATTTACAGCCGAGGCCGTTGTCAAGCTCCTTTATACGGATAAATAATTCTAACGATTAGCATTGCTGATAGTACTCCGGATGGACCGCTATTTATTATGATTTTCTTACTTGAGTTATTGTAGTTCGCGCCTAGCTTTATTACTATGTACTTGGCTATTGATTGCCAATTATATGCACAGTGTTTTTTTATTATAGTTACTACATCTATACTAATGTTGTTAAGACGTGGAATTCGTGTGTTTGAATATAGGAGATATGTCATACCTATCTGCTTGTAAAAGAAATACAGCTAACATCATCATGTCGTTTTCAGTTAACTTCATCATGTCGCTTTTTAGCTGTCAGTGTGCGCGCGCATCGTAAAAATTTTACTCTCATATTTTTTTCCAAAAGCGCCAAAAGAAGTGTAACTTCAAAAAGTATTAAGTACATAAAGTTTCATAAACCATGAGTGACAAAAACATCTATTTGTATAGAGCTTTTATTGTTTATTTTTGATCGACGTTAAAATTTATTTGATTAGTTCAATATATTACGCGATTTATTAACTAATTGTCATCAACTGAAGAAGTTTGTTTTTTTTAATCAAAGGTGGTCTCATTTCATAAATATTATCATTAAGTGATATGATATTATCGAGTACGTATTTCAGTCTTTATATTAGATTCAATACTGTTGTATCAGAAGATTTTTCGCTCTATATACTTTCATACAAATAAGCTTTGGTTAATTTATACTTACAACTTTAGAACAATTATTAAACTAAGTGACCTAAATAAAAAATAAAGGATCTGAAATCCGTTGGATAATTTTATATAATTATTAATTACTAGCAAAACCCGCGGCTTCGCCCGCGTTCAACCTACAAAAAAAATCTTTGGCTTTATGTTATGCAGCGTATATAGGTACATATGTATTTATATAATATTGTTTAAATAAAAAAAAAACTAAAAACGTGATTAAAAAATAAGAGACGGGGGTAGGAGTGTGAAAAATATTTTATGACCTATTCTCATACCTACCAAACATAAACAAAAAGACATTAAAATCGGTCGAGCCGTTTCGGAGGAGTGCGACAACAAACATCGTGACACGAGATATTTACATATATATTAGACTAGAAACTCACCCTCGCTCCGCTTGGGTTCGTTCCTACGATACCTTTTAACGTTTAGTGTAGATTTCTCAGAGATGATATATTTTCCCACCGTAAAAAGTATCCTATATGTTGACCCGGATAACCAGCTACCATCATACCAAATTTCATCAAAATCCCTTCAGTGGTTTTTCCGTGATGCAGTAACAGACAGACAGACAAAAATTCTATAAACTATAGATTCGGCCTGTACATCGATAATAATGTCTATTTCAATAAGATTTTCCAAAAAATATTTAATGTACAGATTTGGTTTAGTTAGAATTTTATTATATGTATAGATAGATGTAATAAAATATTTTAGTTATGATTTTATAAGCTTACCAAGAAAAATAATATTGATTATGATCTTTCTAATTGATTAATTATTGGAACTAAACTTAAAAGCTCTTCAAAGCGTAATCTTCTAAACGTAATTCATATTGCTAATATATCTCTTTAAGCGGGCTTTATTTGCAATTTATTTCTCGACGGCTGGTATCAAGGTGTTCCTTGCTCAGAATTAAGCCTTCTATTTGTTACTAAATGTATGTTTTCTTATATAAAATACACCTATTAATGTTAGGGTGAATCTAGATCTAATAATAGAGACATAATGAAAGTACCGCATCTGTTCACCTTGTGCCTTTCTATAATGTACACTTATTTTTGTATGAAGCACTTATTAAGTTATTATAAAAGTTTCTCGAGATTTTATTGGATATGGCGATTTTTGATAAGACACCGTTTACTGTACAGAAATTCCCGTGTTTGATTTCCAGATGATTTTTTTACATATTGATATATGAATATGAACATATGAACTATGCATTTGTACATATTGCACCTGTCTACAGCAGTTATAGTTGGATGAACATACCTACTACTTTTTCCATGTCAATTTTGCCACCCTTTATCGCCTCTTTAGGAATTTTTTTTTTTTTAAAAAGACGCGCAACTTTACCTGTTTAGATAATATATTATACAAGTATATGTAATATAATATATGTAGGTATATGTAATAGTTAAAACTATTTTTGACTGTAAAATATATATCTAAGATGAGATAAAATTGTAAGGGATACCTCAAAAGTTACTTTATACAGGATTTGTATTGTGTAAATTATTTATGATAATATGCAAAAACTCTACGAGCGTGTTCAAAAAAATACACGCGCTGGTCCTGAAAAGTACTGCCAAAGAAAATGTATACACTATCTAATTCATTAAATCCTGAGTGAATGGTAATTCACTAGTTTATTTCTTATTTCCTAAATTGGCTTTCCCTTTAATGGGTAAAACACATTTTGCTAGCTTATTGTTTGGTTTTTAATCGTGAGAATGAATAAATTAGAAGCAGTATGAAACCTTTGGACTTTATTATTCTCCCTGTTTCTTATAAAGATTCATATCTTTAAAATCAAAAACAATTCCTTACAATGAAAACGAGTGAAACGGGTTCAAATCAACCCGTACTTAGCCAGCGTGGTGGACTATAAACTGTTTCAACTATATGATATACTATGAGAAGGCAGGTCTTTGCCCAGCATTAGAACGTTTGGCTCAATTTGTCCTAACCCTACTTGGTTTGCCAACGGTCGCGGGTTCAAGTCCCGCATTCGTCGGGGGCATTCATTTGTGTGATAGACACGAATGTTTGTACTCCAGTCATGGGTGTCTATATTTATAATATGTATGTATTTAAAGTTATATAATATGTGTAGTGTATCAACTATCTGGTATCCATAACACAGGCCTCCTAGCTTACTATAGAACTAGATGGTGCTGTGTGTTAATGGTCCAACATATTTATTTACACATATATGGATATAAAAAATGTTGGTAAATTAGCTGGATTCTCAAACATACTTCATACAGTAGTATCAAGTATAGGTATAATCGGAATTAGCAGTCGTGTCATATTTAAGTTCTTGCAAGATATCTAGAGCTCTGGCAGTGAGACGGAGTACGTTTGAACTCTTTCAATTAATCTACTTGACTGATTAAAATAAAGCTTAGCTATAAATTTAATCCGGACTTAATACCTTTATTGTCAATACTGTGACAGAGAATATAAGAGTACATATATGGTTATATATTCATATACTATGGATATAAAATGAGAATATAAGAGTGCATAACTGGAAAAAGGTTGACCCAAGATGGATCAATTGTATGAAAGAGGAAAACGGGGAAATAATGCACAAAATACACCCATGTAACCGAATTCAGCGCCTTCTTTTATTTGAAGTCGGTCAAAACATGCAAATTTGACCTATTATTATTTTATTATAAATAAATATAGATGTTAACAATGGTTTAAAATTAAATTGAGCTCCACTCTAACAACAGTTCATTATTCAAGATTCTCCATAGTAGTTTGTTTGTCGCCGCCTAACTGTTCTGTAAGCGAAAGTGATCACGCCCATTCATACACTTCACGCCTTAACGATAAATAACGCTAATAGTACAATTTAATGTAGGCATCTTTAAGATTTATCAAATAATCTATACAAATATATAAAATTTAAGTGTATGTTTGTGTTAAAATAACAGCTTTTTACTAAATGTATATGAAAGTATATACGGTAATCTTAAATAAAAGACATTTAAATTTTTTTGTTTATTTGTCTGTCTGTTTATTCCGACTATTGTCCGAAACGGCTGGACTGACTTTGATGAATGAAAGTTCACTGGCAGATAGCTGTTCTAAGGATTAACTAGGCTTTCATTCTAGAAAAAGAAGATTAAGGATTCCGCGCAAAAAATTGAATGTATGAAATTGTGAACAAAATCGTCTCGGGACGCACCCGAGCGAAGCGATGGTAAGTCGTTAGTTTAGAACATTACAAAAGCTCTCAAAAGGGACAAAATTCGTTGACTTAATTCATAAATATCATCGTTATTTTAATTTACGCATTATATTTATAAAATACTAGCGACTCACTCTTTCTTCTCTCAGGTCGCAGTCATGGGTGTTTATATTTATAATACCTATGTATGTATTTAAAAGTTATATGTGTTTACTATGGAAATAGATGGTGCTGTGTCTTAATATCCCAACATATTAATTTATTATTTGTATTTATATATTATTGTTTATTTCTTTGATTAAATTATTATATTATATTATGAAAAAATGTAGAACTTTGATTTAAGGCAAAAAAAAATTGTTTTAAAAGTACCTCTGAGACAGCGAAGAAATTACGTTATTTCGTCTTGGGGACGATTAAGAGAAATTTTCGAACATTCGCATTTAAATTTTATCAATAAAAGCTGCTTCCAACGTCCCTGAAGAGCTTTTTGCGAAATTAACTATAATGCTGCATAAAATATGAAATCAACAAAAAGGTTTTCAATGAATAAGTAGGGTAATGAGTTAAAACATATAATCAAAGCTCATATTTCAGACTTATCTGTGATCTTAATTAAAAAATCATGTACCATAAAAGAGAATATATCGAAATATATAATTATAGTAAAATTGTGTATTTTTTCATAATATAGCTATACAATTTTTAATTCGATTAATACTTTCTTATATTTACGCGAATGTTCGACATCCGTACTAATATTATGAATGTGAAAGTGTGTTTGTTTGTCCTTCTTTCACGTCAAAACGGAGTGACCGATTAGCGTGAATTTTTGTGTAGAGATAGTTGGAGGGCTGAAGAGTGACATAGGCAATATTTTACTGCGGGAAATTATCTAATTGCCACGGGAAAACGCGTTATAGTAATACAATCCAAAAAAAATATTTATGATCAGAATTATTTGAAACTTGGTATTAATGATTGTCAATAAAATTAAATAAATACGTATGTTAGCATTTTTCGAAATTCATCCTATAAGGGGATAAAATAGGGGATGAAATTTTGTATGAAACCTACTTTTTATACAGATTTTTTTGTAGTTTTAGCGCGAGCGAAGCCTCGGGATCTGCTAGTAGTAACATAAACATATAAAAATTCTTATATTCTTTTATATTTATATTCCTTTGAAATTTTCTCCGTAGGATACATCTATATTATAATACCTTAGCCAGAGACCTTAAGTGATAAAACGTGAAGACGTCATCGCATAAGCCGGAAATATTTCAAGTTACAAGCAAATTAAAGTATATTATTAGTGCAAATTTACACTACAAATGGTTGAGTAGCGTGAAATTAAATCGCTATTCCCGAGTTAACTGGTCTGGATTTAATCTGCGTTAAAACGGTCGGCGCACACGCATTTATGTAGATGGATGCATTCGGATTGAAATGTGAATCAGTGATGAGAACCGGTAATGTTTTGAGCGAAAAAATAATATTCGAGTTTATTACAACGGTAACTAAGCATAGTTATTAATATGTGTAGAGAGTTAGTATTGTGTAAATTGTCTCATTAATAATAAAATTCTGAACTCTAATGTATATACTTTAGAGAGACATACAGCAGAAATGTTATAATTTTAAACCTCAGATTAAGGTATTATAATATAAACAGATTGTCATTGAACTAAACATGAAGTCAAACAATAATTTTTTAAATCAAATATTCATATAATACTCATTACTGAGATATGTAAATAAATGGTAATAAATAAAAATAGTTATTTTTTTATAACAATAATGAAACTATTTAAATAAGATACGTTTACATTTTCTAGAGAAATAATACTTCTAAAAAGAATTTGTTTAGAAAAACAATATAGCATTATTATTTTTAATCATATTTTATTCTTAAAAATTGTAAATTAACGACTAATTAATACATGTTAGAAAAGTGTAACTGATCGTTGTCTGTACATTGAAGATATTTGAGAAAAACTATTATTGGGGGGTCTTTTATAACGCAATAGAACCCAAAACAATGATTTTTCGAATTTTTGTCTATTCATATGTGCGTTTGCGCGCGCTAATCTCAGGAACAGCTTAATCGATTTGGGTGAGATTTTCACTAATCTATTGTGGTAAGCTTCATTTAATATTTATTTATTTGTTTTATTTCAATCGGTTCATAAATAAAAAAGTTATGTCAATTTAAGAATCACCTAGGGTAAGCGAGGGTGAGTCGCTAGTGTCTATATAAATTTTCTCTTAGTCTTTAAAGAAAGTAAACATCATCAGTCATACAGATCGTACGGTAAAATCGAGAATAGTAGCATAAACATCAAACACGCTACTATATTCGACTTTGACATTTCTTTTTGGTGGACTCTGTCTTCATGAGTTAAGAATTTAGTCTGAGTTGAACATCCGTTTACGTCTCTAAAAACGAAGAAATAAATAAATGAATTTGTTAAAATTCATAGAAAAATATATTAATTTTGTAAACCGTTATAACGCGAATAATTTATAATTTATTCGCCATATAATAATTTTAATTACCACTATTACTTGAGATGTGATTCGACCTAATTTCTTGGGGCCATATAAAGTGTAAACATCGACTAGAGAGGTAATTAATTACACCATATTTGTTACGAAACATTAAATAAGATTACCGAAGTTTATAGTGTAAATATTTGCGTTTATCATAGATTGACCCTATGGTCAAGTTGTAAAATAATGATTTTGTATTATGGGTATTAGATGTAGGTCGAGGGATCGATTCTTACCTGTTACATAAATAGTGTAGTATACATATTTTGTATATTCATATCGTGTATAACTATATATATATATATATATATATATATATATATATATATATATTATATATATATATATATATAACTGTTTAATATAACTGTTTTATATTGCTAACACAAACATTTAAAATATCATTAAATTCTAATTTTTCGATGAAGCAGATTTTTAGATTTATCAAATAAAATTTTGTATACTACTTAGAATTACTTAAAAGTATTCAACTGTATGTGACCATGTTAATGATATCATTCGAACTTTTGAATCATCTATTTCGACTATTATATTTTTAATAGCTACTATGATAAGGTAATTGAATTGAATTATATGATGAGACAAGCGGCTCACCCTCGCTTCGCTCGGGTTCGCCTCTAGGAAAACAAAAACGAATCTATCCCACAGGAACCGTACATTTTTCCGGGATAAAAAGTAGCCTATGTGGTATTTCAGACTATAATCTATCTCTGTGCTTTTCATCCAGATCCGTTCAGCCGTTCTGGCGTGAAAGAGTAACAAACATCTATACTCACAAACTTTCTCATTAATTGTAATATTAATACGGATATATTGAATTGATGATAAGATATCAATTACAGATAATCAAAAGTGTACATTCTTTTTTTATTAATAATTTAATATATAATTTAAATAACTCGGTCATAACGCTTCTCATAACAGTAATTAATGGTAGTCTAAATTAAATTTTATCTAATCTAATTATACAAACGACAGAGTTTCCTTTTATATATATATACATACATATATATATATATATATATATATATATATATATATATATATATATATATATATATATATATATATATATATATATATATATATATGTGTGTGTGTGTACATCAAATTACTAAAAGACGCGTATGCAGTATAAGTATACTATATAATAATACTATATAGAGTATAGTAAAGAGAATGAGATTAATGTCTAAAAATACCAAAGGATATATTAAATATCATATTTTCTTCTCAAAAATGATAATTTAACGACTAAAACCTTGGATATAAAACTTCCTCTATTCTTTATAGAAAGAAAACATCTATATGGCAAATTCGAGAGCTTTCAAGCTTTGAATAAGTATACTCGTATACTTATTCAAAGCTCGTCTCTTACAAAGATATAATGAAATAATGCCTCTAACAGATATCGTTAAATAAAGAGTTCTTCATTTAATTTCGGCCAGTTCGCAAGCGGCTGTTTAATTAGTTTAGTTTTTGTTTAATTTAGGACTTTGGGATGTACACTAGAGCTTTCACGAAATGGACTTTACGTTTCAATAAATAGTATCAGCTTGAGCTTTTAATAGAATAAAGTTTTATTAATTAAAATATTTTATTGTATAATGATTTATATATTAAATTGTCATTGAAAATTGTATTATTTGACTATAGATGTAAAAATATTTTTACTAATATAATATTTGCGTATGAGCGTTTATTGCTTTAGAAAGTGTGTTAGAACAACGGATGATCGTTGATTTTTGCATAACGAATGTTAAGTTAAGCGGATTTAAAAGTTAAAACAATTAGTCTCGTATCTTAAGCGTTTTTATATGCAAATCTATAAAAAAATCATCACTACTGCCTATATTATGAAGGAAGACATTGGAAAGACACATATATTATATGTGAAAGAATATAATAATAATAATGACCTCCCGAAAGACTTCGGCCACGGCGGCCAGTCTCATTGAGACAAGCCAACTGCGCAGGAGATATTATAGTGCACAAGTGTACGCGCAGACACAGGTGCACTCTTTATTCCTGTTACTATCATTCTCCGGTGGGACGACTACTCGACACGATCGGTGAGAGTTGAGACGCAGGACCGACGGCTTTACATGCTCTCCGAGGCACAGGGATGAAACACCGCCAACTTCCCAACTCCGGGTTGTTACTAAGACTTACTAAACAGAAATAAATAATAACTAAGCTTGGCCTGATCCGGGTCTAGAACCCAGTACCTCTCGATGTGCAGGCGTACTTGCTAGCCACTATAGCACCGAGACAGTGAAAGAACATAACTAGTTCACAAAGCATGTGTGAATTTCGCTAACCAGGGTTTGCCATTTTGACTATTTTTTGGCATGCAAGTCTTATGTAAAACGTGAGTCAAGGAACTTTGTATACTATGTAAATTAAGGTACTTGTGTAAGTATCCTTTACCTAAGTGCATGAACCGCAGGTGTTATGGGCGACAGATACCGCTTTCCATCAGGTGGGCTGTCTGCTCGTTTGTCACTGAATACCATAAAAAATATATAAAGTTATCATCATAAACAAAAACTTATAGTTTTACGCGTAGGTAGTGTGTTGCCTAATTTGAAAAATGAGTATTGTTACAATGAGAACCTCCTCCTTTTTGAAGTCGGTTGAAAATAGAAACTAATGTATGGCATACACGCAAATGCAATAATTTAGTCACTTCATTACACATTGTGTCGGAGGTCAAAAGTTAATAGCTAAGGTCATCTTGTGACCTTTAATTTTTAAAGACAAACAAAAGTAATTTTATATTTATAATTTGTATTTTATTTAATTTTTTTATTTTTAAGGTTTATTTCTGTAAAATTATATAACAAAACTAAGTCTTATAAAGAACTACTGAATTTATTATGTAAATTACATATGTTTTTTAAAAGGATATAAAGGTATTTTTAAAAATTGATTCTTGGAAGTCACGTATATTCACCTATTTTTGAATAGAAGTGGGTACCATAAGAATGGTGTTTAATTATTTTGTTATATCTTCGCTTATCGTGCTTATCTTCGATGAAACCTATACTAATATTATAAACATAAAAGATTTGTTTGTTTGTTTATACTGAATAGGCTCCGAGAGTATTGAACCGATTTAGATGAAATTTGGTAAGAAGATAGTTTGAGAGCCTGGAAAGAACATAGGATAGTTTTCATCCAGGAAATCATCCTATGAAACATATCAAAGATGAAAGTTTGTACGGGTAAGCAACCTAGTCATTTTATAAAAATGAATAGTTTAGTCTAAAGCCTGTATACGTACACATAATAAAATTAGACAATTTTATAACTTTGCTCTTTACAATTATAGTATCTGGCCGTTTGTCATCGCTCCATCTCATAATCTGGAAATAAGTTTGATCTCAAGGATTTATGCACTAAAAATCCAAATAACTGTTCTTGGCATGACTATAATAATCACGGGAATATTTATCCCAATCATTAATTTTACGTTTCATATGCCTAGGCTCAATAAATTTAGCTACATTATACATTGTATATACGAGTATTTATATAATAGATAGGAGATAAATGAAATTTAAAACTTTTATGGCATAACTTGCTCTTTTATGTTAGATCAACGTATTTTCTTACCTGTAGGCCAAGTGAATCGTAAATTGTGTTTTATTCATCAATTTCCAACAAATAGTACCAGGTTTATTATTATTAGGACAATATTTTGTATAATAGTCCAATTCTTACAAGTGTACATTGTACAATGTGCAGTGAATTTGCCATAAATTACTTCATATTCTATTAAAATGGGATTCTGTGAACTAGCATGTTGATCTCTTCCTTAAGACTACTTGAGTACGTAAGTTATAGATTACTTCTCTGAATAAATTTGTACCTACATAATATATTCTAATCGACTTGTATTTTATCGCCGTTTATATTTACACCATCATAATATAATATTTTTTCTTTTAATGATATGAGCGACTGAGCTTCGCTCACCGTTTAATAGGTTACCATCCATTGGCGCCAAAGCAAGTACCATAAAAAAATGAGAGATGGCGCTTTATGACATTATCAGTATGAGAGAAGATAGAAAAGGCTCTAATAATTAAATAATTATAAAAAAATGTTTTTTTTTTTTGTTAAAAATTTGATAGAAAAAAACTACGTTTAGAAAAACCGACCTCAAAAACTAAAAAATATAAAATAACTGAATAAAGATTTAAATTGTTAAAACCGTTGAGGTATGGAATTGGTTTCATTATATCATTAATAAATATCAATTATAACGCAATCAAGTCAATGTAGAGGTGATAAGATGCACTTCGTCTTGATGGGCGAAGGTTTTCTAAAAAATGTAAAATTATTTGAATAGACATATACGAGTACATACGAGGTACAACAATAACTTTAGTATACGGGTAGCTGTATCCAAGATAATAACTCAAATATCAAGTTTCAACATAACGCTTGAAACTCTGGCAAAGTTTCTGTAGGTCCTTGGAACGACTTTACTGGTAGGTATAACCAAAATTATCATCATTGTTCTGTTGATGCATTATTAAAACTTTGAGTGTTTACGAATAAATGAGCTTATGAAAGAAAAATTATAGTATTTAGGTTTCCGCTTCTAGAAAAAAAATCTTTGTAACAATATATTGTACTAGAGAAACATAAGTAGATAATTTTTCTTTGAAACTCATATCTTACTATACATATAATGTACTAGAAGATAAAGTTCTCAT
Organism: Brenthis hecate; assembly: GCA_951806755.1. NCBI lineage: Eukaryota > Metazoa > Arthropoda > Insecta > Lepidoptera > Nymphalidae > Brenthis > Brenthis hecate. The sequence continues at coordinate 3,022,164 of OX638253.1, read as the reverse complement.
ACCACATTAGACCCGTAAATTATCTCATGCAAGAATCATGCCGGTTCTATGCGTGACAAACATCGAAACATCATTTCAAACTTTCGGTTTTATTATAACTTTTTGGAGTACTAACGACTCCCTTTTGCTTCTATCCTATGGGAACATGGGAACGAATTGTTGTACTGCGATAAAAAGTTATTTTTCATTAATGTACGTATTCAGCCATTTTTAACGTCCCACTGCTGGGCACGGGCCTCCCTTCAGTACGAGGGGGATCAGGTTATAATCCATCCACTAATATAATATCATCCTCATTCATTCCTTTCATTTATGCCTTTAGTATAGATTTCTTAGATTGCGGCGAGTGTAGGTACCTACTCTAACATTCGGCTTGCACCGACTTCAAACCTATCCATAGGTAGCACATATAAATAATAGTATTTTACTAATATTAAAGGTATTAGGTTTGCATAAGAGGTGTATTAGATTAAATATTTATTAAGTTATTTTTTTAGTTTTTGAAGTCGTTTTTTTTAAACGTAGTTGTTTTTTATACTTATTGCATATGAAATTACATATATACACATACAGTACTAATACTTTTTTAAATCTGTCTGTTTGTTCCGGCTAATCTCCAAAACGGCTGAAGTGATTTTATCGGGACTTTAACTGGCAGAAAGCTAATGTTATAACAAGTAACTTAGGCTACTTTTATTTTACTAGAAAAAGATTTAGGCTTCCGCTCAAAGAAAAAACGTGCCAAACACTTGACACACACTTAAGCTAGTATAAAATAAGTCTTATATTCGTAAAGTTCTCTTTATTTATTCCCAAAATATGCTCGAAGGAATTTTTAAGATATTCAAATCAAATTTGACGCCAGCTGCATTGGCACTTACAAAAGTAAAAAAGAAATGGAAATTTTGAAACGGTATTGCTTGTGACAACTTATATTATACGAATGTATTCAGGATTCTGTTACGGGCCGAAGGACAGTTATTACTTATTTACATTACAGTAGAAAATAAAATATTCAAATGGCAATAAATATTTGAATAATCTGAAATACATATTTCTTTTTATTCGTGAGTAAACATAAATTTAAGTATAATACTATAAGGATAATCTTATTCTATCTGACGGAATAGATAGGATATTCAAAAATCTGACAAATGATTTTTGTAATAAAACCGGATAATAAAAGAAAAATGAGGATAGCATCGTGACGATATTTGTATTTTTTTGTATTGAATGGTTCCCACGGGATATTATATAAGTTCAATAAAAATATAATACATATTATAAAGACATACAAGTGTGCCAAACCTTAGGCTATTTACTGCTAGTAAAAAAATTTGCCAAAAGTTGGTACTGATTTTATTTGTGAAATGATGTATACAAATTGCATATATACATACATATAGCGAAATGTGGATGTTTTTTTATCACCTAGCAAAACGCACCCAAGAGAATTAGAACAAGTAGTTCAAAAAAGCCTAATTTAAGTTTAAATGATGAATACTATAGTATTATAGGATGACACGTATAGGTCAGTTTGTAGTGTTACCTGTAGGGTAACTAGGGTTACTTGCTGTGCCAGCGGTCGCGGGTTCGAGTCTCGCTGGGGGCATTCATTTGTGTAATGAGCACGAATGTTTGTATTCTAGTCATGAGTGTTTATATTTATAATATGGTATTTAAAGTTATATGTCTAGTGTATCGACTATCTGGTATCCATAACACAAGCCACTTAGCTTACTACGGAACTAGATGTTGCCGTGTGTTAATGTCCCAACATATTTATTTATTTATTATCGTACTAAACAAGCAAATAATTAATTTTTGATATATACATGAATTGATCAAATTATATCACTGACAGTTTACATTGAAGTTGTTGACCTACGAGAGGTCAAATCATCTGACAAAAAACGCATGATGTCAACAGCCACCGATTATTTTTTGGAGATAGTTACGCTAACGGTTCATTTTCTAAGATGCTTAGCACATACGAGTGTTTTTTAGTTATGTTATTGCAATATTTATTTCATAACTGTACACTGAAGATAAAATCATTTTAAAATTAATTATGCCTACCTTCCTTATTCATGAGATTTTTGAAGTGAAACTTCTTTAGAATCGTTGTGGTTTGAAACTCGATCAAAAGAAGATACGTCACTAAAAAGAACTAAACACATAAATACGTAGGATTAAGCCGGCGAGAGAATGAGATAGATAACAATGCCATGTTGCCATGGTAACCGTTGTGATTTGAGATAAAAGATAATACACAGGAAGTAAAAAATAAGACTAATTAATGGATAATATGTAATGTACATTTATATTAAATAAAATGTAAAATAACTTTTTAATTTGGTAAAAATATTATAAAAAAACTAAACCTTATAATTATCCTACTCCTGATATTATATTCATTTCATTCTCTCGTAGGTTATTTTTCTAAAGTTTCACTTCTACCAAGCAAAGAGCAAATATGAATCGAAAGCTTTTCAATAGAAAATAGTATTAGTATAGCTTAAAAGCTGTCAATTAATAAAAAAATCTATAAGTTTAATTTTAATACTCAATAAGATAGCTGTTGCTTTTGTTTTCCACACTTTTAATCATTTTCTTTCTCTTCATTTTGTATTATATCTACATAAAGACAAATATTATGTAATAATAGTAAATGTAAATAAACAAAACTAGCAGCTTTTATGATAAGTTTGTTAAAACACAACAATGTGTTATTCTTATTAATTAACTAAATAACAAATATTAACATCACATTTCTATTAAAATTAGATTCAGACATCATTTCAAAGATAATGTTTCGCGCTAATGATAAAAATCAAACTTTATTTTAAAGACTTTTCATACAATTCGAAGATCTATTTAATCAAACGAGTCAATCTATGCTAATATTATAGAGGCAGAGTTTGTTTATTTATTTGACCGCTCTAATCTCAGAAACTACTAATCCGGTTTGAAATATTCTTTTTGCATTAGATAGCTCGTTTATTTATTAAGACTATAGGCTATATATTATCATGTTACTACCCAAGGGAGCGAAGCAGTAATCATTAATGTTAACAAATCGGGTAGACTTCCATACATTATAAAACTGATGTTTATATCGGAAGTGTGAACGCGGGCGAAGCCGCGGATACTGCTAGTTAGTAATATTTAAACTTCATTTAATGAAGTTCACTATGTAAGTTATAAAAGGCAGTATAAAAGGCAGTGGTAGCCCAGTGGTAACGCGCTTGCTTGGAAACCGAGTGAAGCGGGTTCAAATCCCGGGTCTTGCACCTCTGATATTTTCATGTGCGAATCATTTCTAACATGATTACCACTCGCCTTACGGTGAAGAAAAAACATCGTGAGGAAACCTGCATGTCTGAGAGAACCTAGCAAGTTTTCGAAAGACATGTGAAGTCCGCCAACCCGCACTTGACCAGCGTGGTGGACTATGGCCTGATCCCCCTCGTATTGAAGAGAGGCCCGTGCCCAGAAGTGGGACGTTAAAAAGGGCTGAATACAATACATACATGTAAGCTAGTAGAAACCCAATAGTATCTAAAGCTTACTTTACAGTGAAAGATTGTGAGAAAAGGTGCATATTTGAAGAAAATCTTACTAGTTTTTTGTACTTGGCCAGTATGGTGGACTATAGTCTGACCTCTTCGCTCTAAGAGAGGTCCTTGCCCAGCAGTGGGAAGTTGAAAGGGGTTAAATTATAAGCTTCATTAGATGTCCAACATATGTGAAACTTTCCTCCAATAAATAAACTTCCTACAATAAACTCAAGTAAAATACGTCACATATGTCATTGTACTATGTACGAAGAACGCTCATTTTCTGTTTTTCCGCGTACGCGTTCGCAAGTCATCACTTCTAATTTAAAAGAAATCCTATAATTTATTTCGAATGAAAATATATCATATGCTTCTCAACTTAAAGCTTAAAATCCCGCGACACTTTAATATGCTTTATATTAGACAAATGCTATCTGTATCCGATCTGCAAAAAAAGGTACAAAATTTTTTATTAAGTCGTAATCAATTGCGTGGGTGCCGTTAATCTTGTAGCAAAAATGTATTAATGATTTTATCGGTAGTTTTAGCATTGATGAAAAAGAAATGAGTTTAGATTTCAATAGAATATAATGATGGTATAAAAGCTTCAATAGAAATTGTATCTAATCTATGTAATTGTAATTATGATTTCTAAGCCACGGTTCAGGAGTTTGATTCTGTTTTGATGTATATCTTTTGTAGGAGGTTAAATGATATTGATCAGATTTATATTATTTACACGATATACAAATACATTATGTTGATACTAGAAAATAAGTATGATTGCATGTGGTTCATATAATAATGACACTACGGTACTTAAACGCGTGAATTAGTATGTGGCTAAATACCTTATTCCTGATGTTTCGACTGGATTGCAGCAGCCGTGGTCACGGGCAGAGTTTTTGTTTACTTTCTTACGCGCTTAAGTCCCGTAGTATCATTATCCCTATACTAATATTATAAATGTGAAAGTGTGTTCGTTTGTCATTCTTTTACGTCCAAACGGAGTGACGAATTGGTGTGATTTTTTGTGTAGACATAGTTGGAGGACAGGAGATTGACATAGGCTACTTTTTACTGCGGAAGATTACCCAATTTCCATGGGAAAACCTAAAACACGTTATAATACAATCCAAAAAAATACTTATTATCAGAATTACTTGAAACTTGGTATTAATGCTTTTCAATAAAATTGAATTAATACGTGTTTTACCATAATTTGAAATTCATCCTATAAGGGAGTAAAATAGAGGATAAAAGTTTGTATGAAAGATTTTTTGTAGTTTTAGCGCGAGCGAAGCCACGGGTTCTTCTAGTTATTATATAATTATGGAACGAGAAAATTTAAAAGTTATATTGCATGTAGTTTAGCGAAGATTTCTTTTATGATTATAGTTTTGAAAGAACTAAAAATATAGCCATTGAAGAAATCTTCTATGTATATAAACCTACTTATCTTCAAATAAACTCGATGGTATGAAATTGTCGTTTAAATTGTGTTGCATTATCTTCTGGATTTCTTATACTTATAAGTAATAGTTTCAAATCGATACGAAACGGTTAGATGTCAGTAAATATCTATTTAAAAAATATGTATGCTTATATCTGTATATCTGTATAAATATTATAAATTTGAAAGTTTGTGAGTATGGATGTTTGTTACTCTTTCACGCCAGAGCGGCTGAACGAATCTGGATGAAATTTGGCACAAAGATCATAGTCTGGAATAACACATAGGCTACTTTTTATCCCGGAGAAATGTACTGTTCCCGTGAGATAGGTTTGTTTTTGTATTCCTAGAGGTGAACCCGAGCGTAGCGAGGGTGTGCCGCTAGTTATGTACATATATCGATGACGATTTGACATATTTATCTAAGCTACCACATTTTTACCGGGAATCATAGATTTGCGTTAGGAGTGTATACTTTACGTTTTCGTCGTTCTAGAGCAAAGGTAGCTCAATGGTATCGCGCTTGCTTTGTAAACCAAGTAAAATGGGTTTGATTTCCGGATCTCATACTTCTGATTTTCACGTGTGAATCATCTTAAACATGATTACTACTTAAAGTATAAGTACTATAAAACGGTAGCGTTATATAGTGAAGAAAACATCGCGAATCCTGCACTTGTGAGAAACCCTACTAAGTTATCAAAAGAGTTAAAAATTCCACAATCCCGCATTTGACCAGCGTCCCTCGTCCAACAGTGGGATGTTAAGAAGGGTTGAATACAAAATACATATACAATTTCCACATTCTGGTTAAGCGTGATTCATAACATATGCTCCAATGGTAAAGAAATGGGCACGTACAGGAAGAATTGAAAGAAGAAAGCACCTCTTTTTCCTGCTACTCCCTCTCTCTCTACTCCCTGTATTTACTCAGCATGCTATTCCAACATGCGACATGTGCGTCTTAGTCGGAAAGTACGTAACTACGTAAATCATAATGTGATGATGGATATTTAAAATTTTTCCGGCTTTTATGTTGCAGTTCAAGCTATTTGTTAAGTCCTCCATAATTAAGTATAACGCCAGTATAATGTATAAGCAGGATTGGAAGGTCGCCTACATAGCGGCTTTCGCCACGCTCATTACTTTGTTCATAACTGTTTGATGTCGGGCTGCTTAATGTGGAAACAGCTTTTATACATTTTGATGTATTTAATATAGATCTAATTGAATTTCTTAACTTGTTGTCAATATTAATATATAATGTGTTTATGTAAGAGTGATTTTTTTTGTTGCTGAAGTATTTTTTTATTCTAACAACACTATATACCACTTGGCACTGTGAGAGAGTTCTATAAAAATTACTTACGGTCACTAAAAAAGAATATAAAAATATATAGATTTACTTATATACGACTGTAAAATAAAAAAAAATCATACAAAGTTGTAGAAATGTCATGTAAGGGTATATCATCTATAAATAATTATAATTTTTCAAGATATCATCACAAACCTCAGCTTTTCTCATGACCATATTTGTTGTAAAATATTCTAACATTCAAAAATGCATCTGGAACAAAAAATAAAACTAACACAGCGAAAAAATATTTTTATTTAGAAACTCCAGTATTCGTATAATCGAAGCAAATATTAAGCCAAACAAAATAGATTTGTAATCTAAATCCATCTCCATATTAACAGAGCAGTTATCACAATGCCAGTAGATAGGAACATTAAATAAATTCAGTGACATGGTTACGGTTACGGTTGCATTTGCGGTGGTTACGTTGATGATGTCATTTCCTATTCTATTCAATTTTTTATGTTACAAAACAATTGCTATAATATATTTGTGCAAACTTATATTATTAATGCTAATTTTTTTGTTATAAAATATTGTATTCTTAAAGTCCTTCAGGTAGCATTGAAGTAACGAATTGACTTGTTTCTTTAGCTCCTTACTTGACGAGAAAAAGAAACCCTTATAGAATCACCTCGTTGCCCATCAGACTTATGGATATATTATGTATCTATTAAAGGATATTAACGTATCTAAAACAGATGTCTTCATCTATCTGTCAAGATCTTTTTTCTCCAGAATGCGTGAATGTAATAAGTTGTAATGAATATGAAGTGTTTAAGTATATTGAAACTGTAAAAATTAAGCTTCATTGTTAACGTAATAATAATACGTACATATTTTATAGCTGTACATATATTTTGCAACTCGCAAGTAAATCAAAACCCTTCATGCTGGGGATACCTCAGACTCATTGTCAGTCAGATTCATATTAGCCCGTTATTAAGGGTTCCGTAGCCAAAAGCCAAAAACCGAAGTCTTATAATTTCGTATTGTTCATCTGTTTGTATGTCACAGTTGAGCCTACTATCAACGCCAAAGTGTGTGAGGATGTATGGATGTATGTTTATTAATCTTTCACGCGAAAACCACTGAATAGATTTTTAATGAAACTTATGTAACAATATACAACTTATACATTGTAGTAAAACATAAATTATAATTTATAAATTAGTTGACTGTAAAAGATCTCTTTTAGGTATAAGTTGAGTTTCGTTCTATACAGGTGTAAAGTATGTTATATAAAAATGTTATTGCGGCATTTTATTGTATACACAAAATATTCCCTCTTTTATTAAATATAGAGCCATTAATTGGACATGAAAGTGACTTAAAATGCTCTTAATGATGTATCTTTATATCATTTACACAAGGGGTCGCTTTAAAAACACCAGTAATTCACAAATTAATTGGCAATTCCGAGTATCGCAATTAACACGCCGACCAACAAATTATGCTATTCAGAGAAAATAACGTTACAGAATAAATGAATTTATTTCATTCGCCGGCTAGTCGTCCAGAAAGAGTGTTTTTTTTGTTACCTATATTTTTGTAACATCTTACGAATGTCATGGTCACTCCATACGACAAATACGATCTTTCGCTTCGCTTCAAAACAAAAACAAACCTATCCCACGTGAACTATACATTTTTCCGGGATTACTTTTTATCCCGGTGCTTTTTATCAACCTATGTGTCATTCCAGACTATAATCTATTTTTGTGCCAAATTTTATTCAGATCCGTTCAGCCGTTCTGGCGTGAAAGAGTAACAAACATCTATACTCACAAACTTTCACATAAATTTTCACATTTATAATATTAAGACGGATCAAAAGTAAATGGAAATATAAATATTTTGAAATCACCATTAACAGATCATCCTGATGCAGACGCACAATAAAACTAGACCCCAATTAAAAAATATATTTAAATAATATTAAAAACATGCACGATTAAAAAAAGATAAACGATACAAGTTAAAGTTTCTATATTAATGCTTAGACCGTATTAAAAATTATTCAAGTACGAGTCACACTTATAGAAAAAAAAGGTTCGAAATATTATTAAAATTTAGAATATTATTAGAAGAAATTCATAAGTTTAACAGTTTTGTCATGTTTTTCTATAAAATATACACCCGAATTGAGTATTTTATTTTTTCTAAGTCGGTCAAAAAGTTACAAACAAACAAACTGACAAGCACAGTATTTTATTTATATATTTAAATTATTTACTATAATTTATAAGCTTATATTATTTTTATAGAAATTAGTTTATAGCTTCGTATCGCAAATCAATTACTAGAGTGTATACTTACTGACGAACATTCATCCTTCATTGTTTCGTGTCCCACTGAGATATGTTTGATTTATTTCATATTAATATGACTTACACGTATGATATTGGAATGGAGGTCATGTTAACGTGATATATTATTGTAAATGTATTAATCTTATCTTAATTGACCCTTCTTTGTTTCTTTGTTTTTTTTTTGCTTTATATTTTTCTTTTCTTTAGTCTTTCCTGTGACCATGTTTGCTGTAAAAGATTCGTAACCTCGGGAACCAAACCGCGACCAAATCCGAAACGATAGTGTTATTTAAAATGGCAAATATTCCCGTTAATCTATTGAAATGTTATAGACTAGCAATGCCCGCGGCTCCGCCTGCGCTCAGATGACCAAAAACCAAATTCTTAGGTTTTACATATTAGTATACTCTTACATTACAGTTTATGTATTTTTCTCAAAAATTAGATATTTTCCCGCGGTAAAAAGTATCCTACATGTTAACCCGGACTTACAGACAGTCAAGCAGACAGACAGACAGACAAAAATTCTAAAAACTATAGATTCGGCCTCTGTATCGATAATAATGTATATATGTATAAGGTTTTCCAAGAAATATTTAAACTTCTTCAAAAAAGAAGGTTCTGTATTCGACCCGTATATATGTTAATAATATATATATATATATATATATATATATATATATATATATATATATATATATATATATATATATATATATATATATATATATGATATAAGGATTTCGTATGTATTTTGTTGTAGAGCTGAAATAATTACTATATGTGTATGTTCCTAACTAGAAAGTCTGATAAGCAAGTAACAATTTCGTTTTTACGTCCCATTCCATATTTTATACTATTGTGGAGCATAAACTTAATTAGAGACGCGTGGGTCGCTAATACATTACATATTTATTGTCCATAGAAATAATGACACGAGGTTAGTTTAATTACAACAGCAAAGAGTTATGTTTACTACAAACATTACATTCTGTGGCTGCCTGCGGTTTGGATTCCTTGCAGTTGCATTACTAAGAGCTTGTACTTGGGGTTTTACCACTAATAATAAAAAGTGTGTTCTTATTTAATCTATACTTATGAAAATGATAATCTTGTGATATTTAAAGAAATAATATAAGAATATAAGTAATTACATAATATGATACATAAGTCTAGGAAAATTATGTTAGTGAGAAAACTTAATGTAGATTTTATATTATAACGGTTATTTTGGTAGCTATACTTTTCTGAACTATTCAGACCTAGCGAAACTAAAACAAACCAATCCCACGGGAATCGTTCATTTTTCTGGGATAAAAAGTAGCTTATGTTTTATTCTGATGTATAAGCTATATTACTGTAAAGTTCCATTAAAATCCATTCATTAGTTTTTGCGTGAAATAGAACAACAAACTTCCATACGTCTTTTTAAAGAAATCTGTAAATCAACTCTTGCTTTATACACACTCATAGTGTGTGACATTTTCGATCGGCAAAAATAGGAAATAGTGATATATAGTACACATTGTTTTTTTAATTCATATTCATACATTTTTCTCTATACGGAAGTAAGTCGAACGGGTCCTTTGTTGTCGTAAGTAGTGTGGCCAAAATAAGAATTTCACTATATTTTTTTAATACTTGTTTAATAACTATCTAGCTCTTTTATCTGTTCGTATGTTTATTATTTCGATATATATATTTGCAACAGATTTCAAACTAACATCTGAAAGGGCTATAACACAAAATTTAAGAATAACTCAGAAATCGAAATCAATATTATCTTAAAAACATTACCACTTAGTACTTCATTCGTCTAAATACTGTTTCGAGATGATTTACAACTGAGAATATCTAGTAACGAGTCCTAGGCACCGTCCTTGGTATTTAACGGTATCCCGGATCTTAATAGCTACTGGTTTTGACGCATCGAATTATTACCGCATTGCAAGAAATCGTTGGAGATTACCAGTTTGGACGAGTTAATGTTTCGTATAATATTTCCTGGAAAGTTTTAGCAATTAAGCGTAGTTTAGTCTCTTCAGCTTTATAGGTGCTATATTCTATACTATTTTAGCTCAAAACTTGAGTTAGGATGATATCCAACAAATTGAGCTGCTTTGAAATCTAGCCGCTAGTTCTGATCCAGAAAAGTATAGAGACCAAAATGACCGCTATAAGATAAAATCTATATTAAGTTTTCTCACTCAATAAGAAACCTAAATAATTTTCCTAGTCTATTATGCAATTACTTTCTTTTATGCAACTACTACTCGACGACACGTTTGGCTCGGCTTGTAATGACCCTACTTGCTGCGCCGGCGGTCGCGGGTTCGAGTCCCGCTGGAGGCATTCATTTGTGTGATGAGCACGAATGTTTGTACTCCAGTCATGGATGTTTATATTTATAATATGTATGTATTTAAAGTTACATATGTATAATATATCAACTATCTGGTATCCATAACACAAGCCTCGTAGCTCACCATGGAACTAGATGGTATTGTGTGTTAATGTCCTGACATATGTCCTGACATACTTATATTCTTATATCATTTCTTTAATTATCACAACATTATCATTTTCATAAGTATTTATTTGTCTAATCTCTGTGTCCAAGATTAAATCTAATCCTTTGATCATTTCATCTTCGTGGTACTCCAATATCACCGTAAGGCGGATATTTTTGCTAATTTGGTCAACTTTACCTCTTTAAACTTATTTTTTTCTATTAAAACATCCAATTCCTATGATCGAAGTCACGTTGGAAGAAGAAAGACCAGTGGCATATCTCATTAACATATTTGCAGTATTTAATTAAATACTATATAACTGATAGGTCTAATACGTTTTACTAAATACAAACATTTAATATAGGTTTAGTGTAATAGTAATCTCAACCTATAGACAAATATAACTCGCACACCGAGAGCTTCTTAACGTGAAGCATTAAATTTAAGTTTTGTTTTAACATGGTACAGACGACGATGATGACATAATTAAAAACCTTAAAAAAATTACTGAGAAATATCAGCAGAAATATCTGGACTTTAAAAAGCTATCCAGAATTACTATACATAATTAGGTATATAGAATTACTATTCGTCATTAGAGTACCTCGAAAGATCTTCGAGTAAACTGTGACATATGAACAGACGGCAAAGGTGAAATTATAAGGGTTTCATTTTAGCCTTAGGCTACGGAACCCTAATAAATAACTTTTTTATAGTAACTTCAATTACCGTTTTCACTCGGACTAAGTTTGGCGAGAGTTTATTATTTGCTCAATTTTTAACGTTCGAATCGTATGATTTGCAGCTATTTCAAGTAAGTTTTAACTTAATTTTGTTATTTAACTAAACTAGTGTTTAAATTTGAGGAAAACACATATGAACAGAATTTAATTATCTGTATAAAAAAAACTGTTTCCAAAATTTTTTGTCTTTTTCTATTTATGTATAGACTAGCGACTCACGCTCGCTCCACTCGGATTCGTCCCTAGTTGAGTTTTAACGTTTGGTATAGATTTCTCAAAGATGAGGTTTTCTCGTGATACGTTCTCAGACAGATAGACAAAAATACTAAAAACTTTAGATTCGGCCTCTGAATCGATAATAATGACTATTTCAATAAGATTTTCCAAAAAAAAAAATTTATGTACAGATTCGACTGTTAGAATTTTCATATACGTTTAGATAGAAGATAGACAAGTATATTTTTTTACTTCATTTCTTTTTTTACATCTAGAATCAAATTTGCACAAATACGAGTATTATATATTACTAGCATTGCCCGCGGCTCCGCTCGCATACAGATGACAAAAAGCAAATTCTTAGGTTTTACATATTAGTATACTCTTACAATGCAGTTTTTGTATTTTTTCTCAGAAATGAGATATTTTCCCGCGGTAAAAAGCACCCTATATGTTGACCCGGATAACCAGCTATCATCATACCAAATTTCATCAAAATATGTCCAGTGGTTTTCTCGTGATGCGGTAACAGACAGACAGACAGACATAAATTCTAAAAACTATAGATTCGGCCTCTGTATCAATAATAATGTCTATTTCAATAAGATTTTCCAAAAAATATTTATAGTACAGATTCGGCTTAGTTACAATTTTATTATATGTATAGATTAAACCGTATCTAAACGGTTACAACTTTTCATATAAACCAAGATAATAACTATAAAGGATAAGCAAGTAACGTTTACGTAGTACGGAAATAATATTATATAATGTAACATAATGTAGCTTATTGTTACGAAGAACGGTTATTTCCCTTAGACAATAGGGGGAAGTTTCATGGTTTGCGTTTTGATAGCATATACGGATATAACGATTTAGAAGTATACTTTATTTTATTATATCGTTTAGGCGAATTGTTGGAGAATAAAATTTAACTCTCTTGATAAACTTCAAATTGGATAAAGTACTGAATTCGATGTTTTGTTTATATCATAATCTCAAAGTATAATATATTTTTAACTAGCGGCTTACCATTGCTTCGCTCAATTGCGTCCCTAGGTACAATTTTGTTTACAATTACATGGGTTTTAATTTTTTTACGTGGACAGGAGATTTTTTCTAAAATAAGAGTAGCCTAAGTTACTCCTTATAACATCAGCTATCTGTCAGTGAAAGTCCCATAAAAATCAGCTTAGCCATTTCATAGATTAGCCGGAACAAACAGACAGACAGGCAAACAGACACAAAAAAATAAAAACTGTTTTTTTTTCTTATTAGTAACGTATATACTTTCGTATGAATTAAGTAATAAGGTGTCATTTTGACATTACAAAGACACTGCAATTTTATTTATCTATATAGATAATTTATTTTTACAAGGAGTATATTATCTATACTATAATATTATAAAGAGGTAAAGTTTGTGAGCTTATGCGATTGTGAGTTCGTGACGTTGTAGGGGGTAATCTCTGAATCTACTGAACCGATTTAGATCAAATTTGACAAGAAAATACTTTGAGACCCTGGAAAGGACAAAGGATACTTTTTATCCCGGAAATCATCCCTTAAAGGAGTAATGGAGATGAAATTTTGTATAGGATATCAAGCTAAGACCCCGAGCAAAGCGAGGGTGAGTCGCTAGTTTTTATATAATATAGCATTAGGACTCTAGAGTTCGTAGAAGTAAGAGACGAATCATATTGATTGATCAAAATAAAAATATTGTATTATAAAATAAGCTACATATACTTATTCTCGTATAGATATGTATAAAGGCAGCTAGAGAGAGAGAGAGAGAGAGAGGCTAGCTGCATTCCATTTCATACATTAAACTTGTTTTATTATTATTGATTTAAAATACTTTATATGTATTTAAAAATATTCAATCTAAATATCTTTTACCCCATTACTAGTTTATTATAAAGAATACTGGAGCTTTTTACAGCAGCTTTTTTCCGCAAGCTTTAATGTCGTAAGCTTATATTTCCTCCATTTTCTCGTTCAATTTGACATTTTATTTCCGTAAAGGTTTTTAAAAGCCCTTTTCCTTTTGTTATTTTGTAGCAAAAATATTTTTATAGTTAATGGCGAAGTGAGAGGTCGAATGTTTGAATTATATTAATTTTATTTTTCTACTTAGTTTATTCTTATGTGTTATATATAACTTGAAATAAATACATATTATAAATATAAACACATATGACTGGAGTACAAACATTCGTGCTCATCACACAAACGAATGCCCCCAGAGGGACTCGAACCGGCGACCGTTGGCACAGCAAGTAGGGTCACTACAAACAAAGCCAAACGTGTCGTCAAACACATTAAAATACATGCAATATACAATTAAAGGAAAGCTATGGTTTTATGTTACTACAGCTATGTTTAATTTATAGGTAAGCAAGCTTTTTTGGTCATGTGTCGTAAATCGAGAAAATTTACAAAACCACACACGTCAATTTACACTATAATTTTCAACATAAGATATGTTTTGCAACAACGTTTTTGGGGCATGACTTACCCACAATGAGTTTTACAGATCTTTTGTTTGTTAAGATGATTGAGGATTGTAATTTTTTGGCGGTTATTTACTTATGCTATGTTGTAACAATGGGGTCGTTTGTTAACATTTCTTTGTTTGGATATGTCGTTACGTGTTCAAGAAAATTGGTATTCTTTCATCATACTCTCGCTGAGACGCTTTGAGTCTATTTCAAGGGATAATACTTCCTTTCTTTAGAGATTCTTGCAAATTTTTACGATTACATTATGTTGGGGACATTTTGATGATGGCATAATAAATATAGTTTAAATGTGTTGGTACATTAACACTACACAGCATTATCTAGTTCCATGGCAAGCTATGAGGCTTTTGTAATGGATACCAGATAGTTAATACACTACACATATATAACTTTAAATACATACATATTATAAATATAAACACCCATTACTGGAGTACAAACATTTGTGCTCATTACATAAATGAATGCCCTCAGCAGGACTCGAACCCGCGACTTCTGCCACAGCAAGTAGGATTACTACAAACTGAGGCAAACATGTCGTCAAATAAATAATAAATAGTAATAATAAATGTTAGGACATTAACACACAGCGCCATCTAGTTCCATTGTAAGCTACGAGGCTTATGTTATGAATACCAGATAGTTTAACACTACACATATATAACTTTAAATACATACATATTACAAATATAAACACCCATGACTGGAGTACAAATATTCGTGTTCATCACACAAACGAATGCCCCCAGCGGGACTCGAACCCGCGACTGCTGGCAGAGCAAGTAGGATGACTACAAACTGAGCCAAATTAGTCGTCAAATAAATATTTTTATCATTTTTAAATGCTTTATATCTGGCTAAGTAACACTCTAAAGAATTATCCTTTTTTTCATTCCTATTATTAGGTCAGTAAGTTAACTCTTACAACAAAAAAAATATATATTTTATTAGATTATATGAAAGTGCCAGATGTTTATGACAAACGGACATAAAAAACGGACATAAGTCGACTGACAAATATTAGCGGAAGAATAATATGACTTTATCCTATTCACGAACGAATAGACACTTTTAACGCTTAAACCACTGAACAGATTTCGATAAAATTTGGCAAGGATATAGTTTGTATCCTATGGATGGACATAGGCTACTTTTTATCCCCGCCCCAGTCACCAAGAGACACGGGCAAAATATAGTTTACCTACATATATGTATTTTGGGCGTCAGAAAATTAAATATTACTTGAATTTGTAAGTAATGAAAGGCAGAATAGTACGACAGCGATAAAAAAATGGCGTAAATATTTTCTTGGCATACAAAACAATATAAAGTGCCAAGTCCCAATTAAAACGAACGTGACTTTTTTGAAATATTACACTATTTTATCTACAGTTATGACTAAAGTAAATTTAAATTTCAAACAAAATGTAATATGAATTGGATTTTCTTTTAATTGTTTTGCAAAATAAACTTTGTAGGTTTTAAACAATTTCACCGTTTCGGTATTTATAATTGGAATTCAATCGAGATTCTAACGAGTTTTTATTAATGTTATTTTTTAAATTATAGTTTTTTTTTTCTTTATTTAACATTTTTGATATATAGGCATGAATGACTTAGTGGTTGCTTGAAAAACCGGGTTTCGTACCTCTGATATTTTACTGTGCGAATATTTTCAACATGATTACCACTTACCTTGTGGTGATCATAAGGAAACATGCATGTATGACAGAACCTAGCCAGTTTTCGGAAGGCATATTAGCCCGCCAATTCACCCTTATTCAGTGCGGTGGACATGACATGATTCCGACGTATTGAAGGGTGGCGATGTCTAGCAATTAAACGTTTAAAAAGGGCTAATACACTGATCTATTATTAAATAACTTTAATATATTATTATAGAACATTTTGAACGGTTTTTCTTGAAACGAAACGAACGAATCACACATACATATACATTTATGTATGTACATACATGCCGAGGGAATAAGATGGGCTCAAAGCCCGTACGCGTTGGTAAAATTTAAATGAGAACTAAGCTCATTACTCTAATACTACACTCAGCGTGTAATCTCCTTTTACTGTAGAAACGCGTTTTATATATCTCCATGTGAATATATAGAAATATTAATATTTTAGAAATTAGACGTAAAACGTTTGTATTAAGTTTGATGTTTATACATATAACTAGCGGCTCACCCTCGCTTCGCTCGGGTTCGTCGCTAGGTACGTTTTAAATAGATATAAATAGTTATTAGCCAGCGTTAGCCATATACATTTTAATTTTTTTGTTAATAATATTGACAAATATTGACATTAATATTTATACGATTATAGCGTCACTCAATTGCCATCAATGTTTTGCCTTCCCGGAACTTCTCCACTAACACTTAAACTTTATGTTATGGTATTAAAGTTCAAATTGACTTTTAAGTATTATTACGAATCTTTTGTATGGGAGTATAGAAAAGTGTTGTTTTTAGACTTTTCAGGCAATTTTTTAATATTTTCTCTCCGTAAGAACCATCCTCGTACTTCAAGGAATATTATAAAAAAAGAATTAGCGAAATCGGTTCAGCTGCTCTCGAGATGTGCGCTTTGCACATTCAGCGATTCATTTTTATATTTTAGATAAAATTTTAAACGAGTCGAATCTGTACATTAAATATTTTTTGGGAAATCTTATTGAAATAATCATTCATGAACGAATTAGCCAAATTCGTTCATGGTTAATATCTTCAAAATTTTATTCTTAAATACAATATAGGGAATAAGTAATGTTCGTTAAAAAGAACTAATTGGTTCCAACATTTTTTTTATTGATAACACTGAAGCTCAGTAATAACTCTTAAACAAAAATAAAAAAAAATAAAATGGGTAATTGGTTGTCAAACAGAAGAGGGAACAGTACTGAACAGTTATACCTTTGCCTATTTATAGATATCCTGTGAATTCTATTATCAAGTGAAGGATGAGTTCATCCCATACAGTTCCGCAAACGGATGTTCATTCGTTTGAACATCTACGAGAAGGATATTGCCGTTGATATTGCCATCGCCTCTTTTTATGTTTCACGTTTTTTCCTTATACTCGTAATATTATGTAATTTAGGCTTTTATCATCCCATTGTTTGGCATGGGTTTTCCCTTAATGTGAGGACGATAAGCCATAATCCACAAAATTTACCAAAACAAGTTAACGGACTTTAAATTATTACTAACCTAACAATACTACAGCAAAATTATGAAATTTTGTAAGTATATTCTATGCAAAGATTTTATGTTTTAGAGGCATATCATTCATATGATTCGTGATACTTTTTATATTTTCGAAATCTTTTCTGATGCTTCAAAACAGGTAAAACTGTCTGTGTCAGTCTAATGGTTTTTGGACTAACGACATAACGGCTAGTGATTTTGCACGATCCCATATAAAGCTAAAGTATTCAATTTTAGATATATTCTACGGTGCATCTAGTTTTGAACATATCAGTCTATGTAATCTCTCTTTGCCATCTCCAATATGTTATCCCAGCAGTTCCATCGTATAAAGAATGCGTGGCTTCCGACGGACGGAAATCCTTTATTACTGAAATCAATTCTTATCTATTTGAATCAGTCTTTGACAGTCTATACGAAGATAGATATAGTTCGTATATACAAGATTTTGAGTTATCTACCACAAAGTCATTAATGTTTATTTTTAACCCCCGACGCAAAAGGGCTGTTATAAGTTTGACGTCGATGTTTGTCTGTCTGTGTGTGTGTGTGTGTGTTTGTCTATGGTATTATAGCTCTCAAACAGATGGACCGATTTCGATGCGGTTTCTTTCATTTGAAAGCCAGTTTCCTTGCGGTGGTTATTAGCTATGTTTGGTTAATTCGGTCCAGCAGTGTAAGAGTATCAGCTCTTTTCCAAAATGATGTAAGGTATTTTGGCGTATGATTACTCGATTAAGGGCTTCACGCGTGCCAGTGTAATAGTTAAATGACAATTAATTTGCATAGGAGTTTTTTTTTTAATTTTTAATTTGTTAAATTAAGTTCTCTTGAATGATAATATTATACCTTAGTACCTAGTTGTTGACGACTGTCTGTTCATCATTGAATCGTCTTTGGTTAGTGTTGCTGTCGACATCTGATGTCATCGCTTTGACATTTTGGTTTTGACATTGGTTAATCTCGCACGATATCCTACTAATATTATAAATATAAAAGTTTGTCAGGATGTGTAGATGTCTAGGTGGCTGAAAATATATATGTATGGATGTTTGTTATTCTCCCACGCAAAAACTACTGAATGGATTTTATTGAAACTTTACAATTATATAGCTTATACATCAGAATAACACAAAGACTACTTTTTATCCCGGTAGTGTACGGTTTCTATGGGATAGATTTATTTTATTTTCATACTTCATAGTTTATTTCATAGTTCCAATAAAATTAAAACAAAAACCGAACGAAAATCTATGTGCTCCTTACATTTTTAATGAAAAAAAAAACATTTACCAAAATCCTTTCGTATAACAACTATTATTTTTATATTATTTATCATCACAAGTTTTCGTAAATTGCTCTTTGCTATTTTTAATCATAGTTTTATATCTTGTTTTCCTTATTTTTTTGTACAATTTATCTGTTTTCTGTCTCCGATACAATATCCTGGAACATCTTGTACGTTATTTCCTTTAGAGTCCCGTTATAGGGAAGTTCATATCGCAAAAGTACTGCTATCGAACGAAATTGCTTACTCTTATATGCTAGCTATAATGAAAATAAACATTTACTCTTCTAATATATAATAGTTACGTAATATTTTCTATCCCAAGAATTCTGTTACAGTAAAGACCTGTTCAAATATAATATTAAATTTTTATTGAAAATACATAGGTATATATTATATTCTTATTTTTTCCGTCTCATTGGTCTAGTTGCTGGCATGCATGGATGTAGATCCGGAAGTACTGGGTTCGAATCTCAGGTCCTATCATAGCCGAAATTGGTGAATTGTCGGTGAAATACTAGCGTTCCTCAGAGAGCTTTCACATTTATTGGTTTAGAATATGTTGAAATTTTTTATATATTTTACATTCACAGTACATACAGCACATAAAGTAAAAAACATTGTTAAGGCAGAGTACATTTGCCAGCATTTAAATCATTTCTATATCTAATACATTCTAAATATAAATACTTTACAGGGATATACCTTGGTGTAACATATTTAAAAACAAATATCAAAATCGAATCTCTTGGACGCCTTAAATAACAGTAGGTACACTACCGTTGCTGAAGTGGTAAGATAATATTATTTTTTACTAGCGACTCACCCTCGCTTCGCTCAGGTACGCCTTTAGAAAAAAAAAACAAATCTATCCCACGGGAACCGTATATTTTTCTGCGATAATAAGTAGTCTATGTGTTAATCGGATGTATGAGCTATATTATTGTAAAGTTTCATCAAAAACCATTCAGTAGTTTTTGCGTGAAAGAGTAACATCAACATAACATAACATACATTCTTACAAACTTTCGCGTTCATAATATTAGTAGGATATACTACGTACGCACATATGAATGTATATTTGTATGTAGACGTATATATGTCTCTCAATTAGTTGATTATCTCGGTTTGTTAGCTGTCTTGGATTTTGATATTTTTGACTCAGCTAAGACGAACGTGCTCGGTTAACACAAAATTTCTTCTAATTGGGACTTGGTGTTACAGTAAATGTTGAATTAAATAATTATAATATATTAACTATTTCATTTTAATTTAGAAAATATAAGAAAAGCAATTTTGACATTAAAATATTAAAACAATTGAGTGTTCTCCAAAGTCGAATAACTTATTTTTAACTGACTTCAAAAAGGAGGATGTTCTCAATTCGATTGGTTTTTTTATGTATGTACACCGATTACGCTGAGATTTATGATCCGATTTACGTGATTCTTCTTTAGTTTGATGCGGAATATTTGCCATTTAGTCCCATAAAAAATTAACATAGTTTGGTCCAGTAGTTTTCATTTTATGAACATTTTTTATGATTTTTTTTGTTTGCACCGACTTCAAACCTATTAATAGGTAGCACTTACAAATAATAGTATTTTATGAATATTAAAGGTATTAGGTTTGAGTAAGAGGTGTATTAAATTAAATCTTTATTAAATTCTTTTATACTTTTTAGTTTTTGAGGTCGGTGTTTTTAAACGTAGTTTTTTTTGTTGGAATAATATTTCGTAGTAGCCAACGTAAGCAAAGTAGTTTTCCTATAAATACAGAACAAAATCATTAATCACAATAACAATTTCAAGACTTACTAAGTGGTCAGAGACTTTTACATTTGAAAGCTTTGAGTGTCGCAGAAGAAAAAAACATTTTTCAACTACTCTAATATATTTTGAAAATACTATGATTTATGAAAATTGAATTTTCAATTTTATATACACGTTATTAAAGTTTAAATTGAATTGCTTAAAAGACTTATAAAAGTGACTTACAAAAATAATTAGCCTTATCAACCCCATATATTTCAAATTATTTTTATTGCTTATGTCATTTAGTATAAGGTTCAGATTGGCTTGAGTTGACATTGAGTTTGGCTTGACTTAGTTACTTTCAAATTTCAACCATAAATATAGGTAATTTAAGGTTTATTTTAAAGGAACGTGACTTACGATCTTTCGCTTTGAAAAGTTAAGGTTTTACTACGATAAGTTGCTGTACTAAAATATTTTACTATATTCGATATCGTATTGACGCGAATAAAAATATAGTACTTATTATTTACTGGTTGTGAATTTGTCATACTAAAATAAAACGCGTCGTCGATACAGATATATATATATATATATATATATATATATATATATATATATATATATATATATATATATATATATATATATATATATATAATATATATATATATATATATATATATATATATATATATATTGACGACGCGTTTGGCTCAGTTTGTAGTGACCCTACTTGCTGTGCCAGCGGTCGCGTGTTCGATATTATGTATTTAAAATAATATTTATGTATTTAAAAGTTATATATGTGTAGTTTATCAACTATTTGGTATCCATAACACAAGCATCGTAGCTTACCATGGAAGTAGATGGTGCTGTGTATTAATGTCCCAAAATATTAAAAAATATTTATTTATAATAATGTATATTTTTTTGTGATATTCTGAATCATGTCATATGTCATGTCATATATATAACCAATAACCAATTTTTCTACTCGATACTCGCTAGCGAGTATCGAGTATAAAATTCGTGATAGAAATGATGCATTGAATCAGAATTTATTGGCGAATTTCTCGTACCCAACATTGGGCGCTAATGGAAAACGTAATGGACAACGAATTGAAGCGTTGATCGAAATTTTGCAAGCCGTGGAATATGTGGGAATTTGAAATTTGATTCTTCATTTCAATCTATGATAGAATATCCAGAGTCAATTTTTTTTAATTTTGATGATTAGAATAGTATAATATGTAAGTTTAGAATTTTTGTTTGTCTGTATGTGTCTGTCGTGTTTAAAAATAACTACAAAACTATAGAGTTTTGTAGGTATTTTTTGTGGATAGAAGCTGACTTGATTATTATAGAGCTTTCTACAAATATATGCATGTTTGATTATAATAAACTCAATACTCAACTACTTTTTGTTCTTTTTTTTAGACTATGTAAGTAGTGTAAATTAAGGAGAAATAAGATTTCACTTTTGAACGACAGAAAGGAGGAGCTCAAGTGTCATTTCGGGTGTATGTTTTTTAAGTATAAAGCCATTATACTAAAAAATTGAATTAATATTATGTAATGTCATTGGTCGCGAATTGTGAACCGATTTTCAAAATTAGTTTTTTTTTATGATTTAGATATTGCTTCTTAAAAGCAGTTCCCTATAGCACTATTGTACTATTATAGCCTTGTAAAAAATATAGGAACATAAGAGTGGACTTACGTTTAAAGAAATTTTTAAATCGGTTATCTTTTTTAAGATAATAATAACCAAATAAAAATTAAGTAAATTCAAAGAAACGCTTCAGTTCAAGTTCATTTCTGAAACGAACCGCCAAGGTGTGGAACACTTCCAGCATCCGTGTTTCCTATAATTTCAGTACCTTCAAGGCAAAAGAATTCTTCTAAGCAAGCGCGCTCCAACCTAGACCTCATCCGTGCTTCCATAATTGATTATAATTATCGTCAAGCGCAAGCCTATCGAGTAATAAAAAAATAAAATCATGAGTACAGCCTGAACTGTCGATAAGAAAAAAGTATAAAAATGATGAATTTCCAACGAGTTGCCATTGAAATTTCGTCTGCTTTAAAATTGTAACTCGATTTGTAGCCTAGGATATGAACTACAATATTTTCATTTTTTTTTATTACTTTTTAATATACTCTAACGTCATCTGTCGAATAATTTAAAGTACTTGGCCATTTACGTACCTAGGGTGCTAAAAAGAACAACGTCGAAAGCCAACGTAGTACTTAGTTAGATCTAGTCGAAGTGATAGATGGCGTTGCCACGTGAATAAAAAATATGAATAATAACAATGAGTGCAGAGCAACAGCTGTCTACGTAATTAATGATAGTGGGTTCATTTCCCATATTTTTTAAATATATTCATGTAAAATTAAGCAAAATTTCACTTCTAATATCATAATACTGAACGCCTTTAAAATATTTATATAGGTATTAGTAAACTTTAGTCTACATTTAGTCACAGTATAAGGATATATCTTTTGGCTACTTCTACTATTTTGCTGGAGGTTACAGGTTCAATACTATGGAGTAGAAAAATACTCTTGGCATGACAAAGCTTATCTCTTATCTATTTGAATCAATAGCAATGGTAATCGTAAGATGGATATAATTTCACTGTAATTTTTCTATAATTTTATTTTAATGTTAATGTTACACTATAAATTATTATGTTATTTACACGTCCCGGCCCACAAACTGTCTTTTTGTTTAACTAAAAAAAAATAACTTCAATTCATTGCCTTGTAATAAAATGATAAACACATTTAATGTAAAATTATATTATATAATGATATCTTATTACATAAATAAGTAGTTTACATGGTTAAATTCCTTTCAAAGGTATAAATACCTATTAATGAATATTATTGAATAATTATGTTTTGTAGCAGTATTTTAAAATGACACCTTATTTTTCAGGTTATCAAATGTCGCGGAAGTCGTGTTCTGTGGGTGGGTCGAGAGGGGCGTGTATGTGGGTGCAGGAGTGCAACCGTGTGGGAGGGATACATGCTGGTGTGTGCGTCGATGGGTTCATGTTCGGGTCGTGCTGCAGGTTGCCAGACAAACCTATAGTGGCAGGTGCGTTACCTATGTTATGTTAGTTAACTGTTGTTAAACGTATTACTTATTAAGTTTCTTTTGTTATTATTAGAGATGCGCCGAATCTGGATATCAATAAGTGATTAAGCGAATACGAATATTCGGCAGAATATTCGTCCCATAATGTACCTAACCGAATATTAGGCCGATCATTCGGTTTAATTTTGCGCAGTAAACCGGCTTATAAAAAGTTATTTATATTGTTTTTACTTGTAAATAAATGATTATTACATGAGATAGTGTAGTGTCACTACAAATAGAATTTACGTTTCCCAAAATAAATCTTTTGAAGCGTATAAAATAGTTCTTAAAATTATACTTTTTAAATATTTGGTAATTATTCGGCAAACTAACAAATATTCTGGCGAACCCGAACATAAAAATATACGTCGAACATATTGAATGCGAATATTCGATTGAACATGCATCTCTAGTTATTATTATCTCAATTACATATATGCAAAATCGTACTAAAATTTATGTTTGTTCACTAGATTAACAAATGCAATCTTTAAAACTTATATTACATACACTAGATTATAGAAAATACTTACCTCTAATAAACCGAGAGGTTTTAAATAACTTTTTTCCGGATGTCTTCGCGGTTTAATTTTACTTTTTTTTTTTATTGAAATTTCATATTTTCCATAATCATGTTTGCTGTAAAACATTTAAAACGTCGGAAACAAAACAAAATTAAACCACGAAAAAGCCCAATAAAAATGTTTTATAGAAAATTTTCAAATATTCGCGTAACATCTAAGAAAGTATTATGTACACTGAGAGATTTTAAGCCATTTTTACAAAATATTATCACCACTTACTAAATAATGTTATATTATAATATTATGATAATAACATCTTATATTTTCAGAAACCCAAAGTCCAGTAACGGAAACGGACCGGCCTTACATAGCGCCACCCAGCGTTACCCCGAGCACATCAACTACCACACAAACCTCTACTCAAACCTCTCGGCCAAACACTCAAACTGTACGGCCGTCGTTTATGACCAAACCTATAGATGGCGCGCCAACCCTTTATAGTTATCGCCCGCCAGATGTAAATCTACCTTCAGTAGACAATTTAGCTGCACATAGCGAAAATAGTGATATAGTTAATAAAATAACGTATAACAGTGTAAATAAGTATCAAAATGTACATAGGCCGAGCGAAGAAACTAGTCCCCATAATAAAATTTCTAGTCTTAGCATATTGTCCGGGGCGCGACCTATGGCCGTGTCGGAGCAGCACGCAGAGAACAGTATTTCACAAGGTAATTTGTTTTAGTTCATTTTGAGTTGACTAGATGGCGTTGTACTTTAAAGTGATTTCTAATATTGTTGATATTTTAATTTAGTGCCATAATAATGTAGGTGCCTTTATTAGGCAATAATATTTTAAAAATGGCTCATTAAATAGTAACATATTTTAAAAGTTGACTGACTAATTAAACATTAAAATTTCATTAAAGATAAATATATGAAATTACAGCCCACATGATGTCTCGACCCAGCAATTTGAACACAATCCACTGGCAGGCGACAACCGAACCTTCTTTCATAACAAAACCGAGACCAAACTGGGAGAAACCCGCGGGAAAACCTAAACCAACAAAGAAGTTCACAACCACAACCAGTAAACCACATAAAAACTACATGAAACCAAAGGATCCAATATTGAACATGATTAACAAGACTGATGAGTCTATGCCGCTCCAGACTACTGCTGCTACGAATAGTGTCGGTACGTTTGTTTGTCCCTAAAACGTTTTTTCTGAGATAAAAAATATTTTTATTTAAAGGATGTCTTGAATATTTTTTTCAGTTTAAAGAGTTAATATTTGTCTGGATACTTTCAAAAATAACTAAAATTAGGTTAAGATTTATTATAAAAATGTGAAAAATTTAAAAATATAGTTTTTACTATACGTATTAATGTTTTTTCATAATCATTAAGATTCCAAGTACTTGGAATGTGTATTGCTGTTTTAATTTGTCTTTACTAAAGTATTTTATTATACGAGTATAAGTATATTTATTATTATTGATATATCACTTTGCTGTAAACTTCGACGTCGTAATGTGTGGTGTTCAATTAGAAGAGGTTTTTTAATATAAAAAATATATATTTTAATTAATAATATTTTTAAATATTATAAAATTTATAAATAAGTTGTAATTAACTGTTGTTGGAAAAGCTATAATATAATAGAAATTTCGTGTTAGAAGCAAGAACAATTTGCTTTTCAAAGATATATATCGTTTCAACTGTCCGTTCTGCCTCATAATTTGCCGTTGTAATACAAAAATATGGTTATTTTTAACAATTACTAAGTCGCATGTTAATATTTATTAATAAATATACAAAATTAAATTTCAGAATGTGGTGTAACAGCAATGTGGCCTCGTCCAGAGACTCGTATAATGGGAGGTCAAGATTCAACATTCGGGCGTTGGCCGTGGCAGGTGTCAGTGAGAAGGAACTCCTTCTTCGGGTTCTCTTCCACGCATAGATGTGGTGGAGCCATCATAAATGAAGGGTGGATAGCGACAGCCGGACACTGTGTCGATGAGTAAGATTGAATGGAACTGTCTGAAGAAGGTTTTCTTCTTCAGGCAGTTCCAAGATTTAAGAGAGTTTGTTTCTCTTATTATAATTAATAATAGAAACTATATAATTAAAGATATGTACTGTCGAAGATGCTTACGCACTTTAAGTATGTTATTTTGATCTATATTTCAAGTCAAAGTTAAACAGGAAGTAAACTGAAATATTTCAAAACAATTTAAATAAATACCGTTATAAGGTTATAATCGAAGGTTTCCAAAAAAAAATTATTTTATTTTATATGGGATGGTGAAGCATATCAGGATTGATTTATTTAAAACTGGATCTCGTCCTGTCAAATCAAGTGTGTAACAGGCCCGATTAGAAAAATAACGTTTTTAATCGGTCCTGCCGTTCTCGAGTTTTGCGTTAATAACACATTTACACATTTAGCTGTTAATTTGTATTTATAAGAATACATAAATATCGAACTACGCAAATTTTAGTTTTATTTAGGTACCGTACCCAAAGGGTAAAACGGGACTTTATTACTAAGACCTCGATGCCCGTCCGTCTGTCTGTCCGTCTGTCTGTCACCAGGCTGTATCTCATGAACCGTGATAGTTAGACAGTAGAAGTTTTCACAGATGATGTATTTTTGTTGCCGTTATAACAACAAATACTAAAAACAGATTAATATAAATATTCAAGGCGGCTCCCATACAACATAGGTACATGATTTTTTTGTCATTTTTATAGATAACGGTACGGAACCTTTCGTGCGCGAGTCCGACTCGCACTTGGCCGGTTTTATAATATTTATTTTAATGTTATATTATAAACGCATTTCTATCGATTTTTCATACGTAAGAAACAAATCTGACTCAATTTTTTTTTTCACAGCCTTCTAACATCGCAAATAAGGATACGAGTGGGAGAATACGACTTCTCTTCTGTATCAGAGCAATATCCATATGTAGAGCGCGGTGTCGCGAGAAAAGCAGTTCATCCGAAATACAATTTTTATACATACGAATATGATTTAGCTTTGGTCAAACTGGATTCGCCTATACAATTTGCACCGCATATATCGCCTATATGTCTGCCCGCAACCGATGATCTTTTGGTGGGAGAAAACGCAACAGTTACTGGATGGGGAAGGTTATCTGAAGGAGGAGTCTTGCCATTGGTTTTACAAGAGGTACCCTTTAATATGAAATCGCTTGATATTTTTTTAAAAGAGCTGATTTTTAAGTACTGGCATTTTATGCTTAATTTTCGATTTTGTTACTTTTTGTAAGACATAAAATTATAGATAACATTCATTAGATCTCCAATAAATTTTTCATGTTAACACTTTATTGATATTTTTAAATATATTATAAAAACATTCATAATTTTAAATAACAATAATAATAATAATATCTAAATAACTTCCAGGTGCAAGTACCAATAGTATCGAATGAGCGATGTAAATCAATGTTCCTGCGCGCGGGCAGGCACGAGTTCATTCCCGACATTTTCCTCTGTGCTGGACACGAGAGTGGGGGCCACGACTCCTGCCAGGGGGACTCGGGAGGACCTTTACAGGTTGGTATCAAGTTAACCTTTTATTTACTACTAGCAACTCACTCTCGCTCCGCTCGGGTTCGTCCCTAGTTACGTTTTAACATTTAGCTTAGAGATGAGATATTATCCCGCAGAAAAAGTATCCACATTTGTTGACCTGGATAACGAGCTATAATGTAGCTGTCCAGTGGCTTTTTAGTGATGCGTTCACAGACAGGCAGACAAAAATTCTACAAAACTATAGATTCGGCCTCTGTATCAATGATAATGTATATTTCAATAAGA
The DNA here is from genome assembly GCA_951806755.1 of Brenthis hecate. Lineage (NCBI taxonomy): Eukaryota > Metazoa > Arthropoda > Insecta > Lepidoptera > Nymphalidae > Brenthis > Brenthis hecate. Next base: position 2,993,688 of record OX638253.1, on the reverse strand, counting down.
TTCTCCAAAAAATATTTAATGCACAGATACGGCTTGGTTACAATTTTTACTATATCTATGTATTCGTATAGAATAATGACTTATCATCGCTTGAATGGTATGGGAATGCGTGAAAGACAAACGATCAAAGAAAAAATATCTTATTTTTGCGCGAGGAATCTTCAGGCGTATATAGAACAAGCCACTAGAGTTTCATCACAATCGGATCAATAGTCCAGGAGCGCATAGATACTACAAACATACGATCATTCCTTTTTTATTTATATAAATTTTTATCTGATCTATTTCGCTTATCTAGTTTCTATGATTTTTAAAAAGAAACAGGTGTTTTTTGACTCCAACTTATTTGAAAGTGATATTATCTTGTCTTTATTGTAAAAGGGTTAATCAAGTGTTAGAGAGTTTAGTGAAAGATTAAAAGAAGTTATATAATGCAAAGTTTTGTAGATTAAAAGAACCCACTTCAATAATTTAACGATGTTCAAGTCTGGAAAAGGAGTGGATGAGTTCTTTTTATGTGTGATTGTAAAGTCTGAGTTTTAATAAGTAGAAATCATAAGTTTGGATCTGACGTTGATCTTTCTTGTTGACTTGACTGTTGTCAATTGTTAGCAATCGAGAGTAACATTAAATGCTATCTCAAACAAGGTAACATTTGTAGTACATAGTTGCTGTTACTGAAATACTACCGTCCAATATCTGCCACTTGTTACTTTGATTGGCTTTGGCATAACGATTTAAATAAGGTATTTATTTCCTACATTCTAGTCTATGCATATAATAAAATTGTAACTAAACCGAATATGTACATTAAATATTTTTTTTTGGAAAATCTTATTGAAATAGATATTATTATCGAAACACAGGCCGAATCTATAGTTTTTAGAATTTTTGTCTATCTGTCTGTCTGTGACCGCATTACGGAAAAACAACTGGAGGGATTTTGATGAAATTTGGTATGACGATAGTTGGTTATTCGGGTCAACATATAGGAGACTTTTTACTGTTCGAAAATATCTCATCTCTGAGAAATCTATACTGAACGTTAAAACGTAAGTAGGGACGAACCCGAGCTGAGCGAGGGTGATTCGCTAGTAATATTATAAAATTGTAGCTTATATTATCTTGAATGTCAAAAGGGAAAAAATGGAGGACACTATTTTCGAGTATTATTTTATACAACAATACGTGTATATATATTTCATATTTTAAAACTTTAAATGGAATATAACCTTAAAACACATTGCCTAAGTCGTGTAAAACTCATCTGGCTATGATGAAAGTAGAATGTACGAAACACTGAAAAAGCAAGCACTAGAATAAGTTTAATGGTTGAGACAGTAACCGCATTTAAAGTTAGATGTAGTCTCATTTTGCAGATCTAGCTTAATAATTCTCTGAAGACAGCTCCTGCATTACAATGTCAAGTGATGTAATTTTCGAGTGGCAATTTATACTAATGTGTTTTAAGTTTTCTTAAGTCTAAACTATTTTCAGTTAGTTTGTTGGATTTGTTAATTTTTGTTCTATAAAAAGTTTTGTGTGGCGTTATAATAGAAATTGAGTTTTAAATTGTTTTCATTCACTAATGATTGTTTTTGGCCTCGATTTAGTGTGTTCCTAGGTGATTAACAGTAGCCTATGGGCTATGTGTTATTCCAGACCACAGTCTGTCTGAATTTCATGTACATAAATCCAAATAGCTGTTTTAGCGTGAAAGAGTAACAAACATGCACACAAACATGCATACAAACTGTCGAATTTATATTAGTAGTCTTTCAATAATTAGGTACTTTTTAACGTTAACCTAATGGAACAACATAGAAAGAATGTCATAGAACTAAACATGAAGCCAAACAATATTGTTTTAAAATAGTATACAAATGAGTATTTATTGAGTAATAAGTAAATAAATGTTACTAACAAATAGGTTTTATATACATACAATTTTTATTATATTACTTGAAATTCAATTTATTCTAAAGAAGAATCAATAAAATTGGTTCGCAGTAGCAAAGGTATCTTGAAGCCTAGCTTAAGTTTATAGATCTTGTCATACTTGTTTGTAATACAACACTTTGTAGTAGAAGATGTTGTTATTAGAAACTATTTTTCGCCCCCGGCTTCGCTCGCATAATAACAAGAATGGGGATCAAATGTAACTTATGTCCCCAATTTGTAATCTATATCCTTATCAAGTTTTATCGTGATATGTTCAATGGTTTAATCGTGAAAAGGAAAAAAGATGGATAAGAATATTTGTACGTATGATGGAATTAGTGTGGATTCTTTCAATTGCTTTGTTTATTCGAACAAAAAATCTTAATAAACTGAAAATATAAGTATTTTAACGACACGCTTGGCTCAGTTTGTAGTGACCCTATTTGCTGTGCCACCGATCGCGGGTTCGAGATCCGCTGGGGGCATTCATTTGTGCGATAAGCACGAATGTTTGTTCAGTCATGGGTGTTTGTATTTATAATATGTATGAAGTTAAGTTATATGTGTAGTGTATCAACTATCTGGTGACCATAACTCAAGCCTCATAGCTTGCCATAGAACTAGATAGAGCTGTGTAGTGTAATTAATGTCCCAACATATTTATTTATTTAATTGTTATTAACACAAAAGGCACCTAGGGACGTACTCGAGTGTAGCGAGGATAAGCTATAGAAAAACAAACAGTTTAACAAATACGTACATGATATGGTAATTTATTTTCAAAACGTACAGTTTCAAATATTATAAAAGTTTTTCCTAATTTTCAGGTCAAAGGGAAGGATCAAAGATATTTCTTAGCGGGTATTATAAGTTGGGGGATCGGATGTGGTGAAGCAAACTTACCGGGGGTTTGCACGAGAATATCTAAGTTCGTCCCCTGGATACTGCAGACTGTGAATTCATAAGTTCACACCGTGGTATAATACATAAAGTGACAGTGAATATGCCGGACTTATAGGAAGTGATTTCAAATGAATTTTGTTCAAAATAATCAAAAACTGAATATATATTTCATAGAACAAACGTCTGTCGATTTACGAACCGACCTACCGATTTCAACAAGTTACCTTCAAAAATGTTGATTAATTTCAACGTTTTCTGAGGCGTTTTATTATTGGATAGTCCACCGGAGGCTGAACAGATCTTGTCATGCGAGATTCTGTATCATTTTTGCTTGTTAAAGGTGAATATTGTAATAATATGGCAGGTTATTACTTATATTTTGAAAATTAGTATTAAAGTAAAATAAATCAATAAAAAATATAATTATCCATATAAATCCTTATAACTTTAGCGTGTCTTATCAAAATAGTAACAAAAAATGGCTTAAATTGTCGCATTTCTGTGCTTATATTATACAATAAAATGTAATTTCAAATTTAACATTCAACAATTATCTTATATAAATAGATTATGAGTAATAACCTGCAATAATCGCTGAGGCTTGGACTTTAATAAACGCCCTTACAAACACCGCTTGTTTCCGAACAAATATAATTATTTATTTCGTACACTGACACAGTAACAGAGCTTATTGTAAATATAATTACATATCGAATAATTTAACATATCATCAAATGTACTGTCCTCTACTTTATATTTTGTGCAACCAATAATTAATTATATAATTAATTTATTTGCTATATACCTATACATATATAGGTCCATCTACTCTCTTTGTACTTATAGAAGAAGGTATGATATAGTAAATTATAGATGTTATTCACTCACTGTATTGTATACATATAAAGATTTGGTTAGATTCTTAATATGTATTTTTTATCTTAAATGGGCATTTGTATTAATAAAAGTTACTTACGCAGAAATCGAATCTACTACCTTTCGTGTAGACAACTAGATATCCTTCTAAATTAACTGTCAATCACTATTAATTTTAAATAAAATATCCGACAGTTTTACCTGTTTAGCGAAATTATTTTAAATGTAAATACTTCTTGCCTTAGTTGCTTAACGTGTTATATACAGTATTATTTATATCTGATTTGTTTTTGTAAATAGCATCGATTGTTAGTTTCTTCTAACAATATTATTTAGTGTTAAGAATTTTCATTATAATGTAAACATGTAGAATCAAAAATATTCTTAAATTAAGGCACTTTTGTATAGTATAATATATGAATATGTTAACTTAACAAGAATGTGAGCATTACCAAATCACACTGTTATATAATTATTCAATATATTACGAGAGACAATCGATAAATAACAAATCTATTGTGAATAGAAAAAAAAACAATGTAGGTACTTATTACATAACGAATTTGGCGGTCGTCTCCCGGAGTATAAGCAAGTACTTCAGTGATGTTTATAACGTATATTCTATTTTAAATTTTGTTTGAATGAATAGTTTATATGGTGTTGAAGTATTGTTCGTTTGCACAGTAATTTTGTTAATAATTAAATATTGAATTAATATATCGTGAATCATTTATTTATATGTTCCATTACTGCTGTCATGTTTGTTACTCTTCCACGCTAAAACGTCAAAAAACGACAAAAACCTGTAGTAACACATAGGTATATTCATTAACTAATATGAGTAAATTTATGTTAATAAATAAATAATCTACACTAATATTATAAAGTGGAAAGATTTGTATTTTTGTATGTTTGTAACGAATAAACTCAAAAACTACTGGACCGATTTAGATGAAATTTAGTAAGAAGATAGTTTGAGACCCTGGGAAGGATATAGAATAAATCATCCCTTAAGAGGGTAAAAATGGGGATGAAAGTTTGTATGGGGAATCTATCTAGGGACGTACCCGTTCGAAGCGAAAGTGAGTTGCTAATTAAAAAAATATATATTTAATTCCATATATAAATGAAAAATAAAAACATTACTCTTAGATGTCACACGAAATATTATAGCTAGTAGAAAGCTAACGAGGTCTTGTTAGCCAAAATCCAATGAGTTTCATTACGGATCCATAACAGGCAAATACGCTAATTGATGATTATTAATTTCAAGCATAGCTGTGGTCAATAAATTAGATTCTGCATCGAATTCCAAAGTGGAACATTCCAATTCAGCCATTAGATATGAGAACCGTTTACACGATGTCGTATGACAAGATCATTATAATATAATAAATAATGAAATGTGAGTAAGTAATGCTTATTACTTGTTCATGTTATGGCTCAACAATTTAACTGAAATAATATCAAGATTATAATACAATATAATAGTTGTTTATACTTGCTTTTATAAAAATAAATAAATTTAAATACTTCTATAAGTAAATAGATTTCTTAAAAGAATATGTTAATCTATTTTAAAGTACTCTAAATGGTTTTTACAAATCAGCTAGTTGTAGTCTCATTTCTCAGTATATCCAACTAATTAATAATTTTAACTAAACTTATTTTAACGCAAGCAAAATTGTAATAAAGAAATGAGAATATTCAATTAAAGTAATAAATAAACGCAATGAAATATTGTAAACGATGCAAAAATGTAGGTCAGATAGAAGATAAAAGAAAATTCCAAACAGAATTATCAAAGAAATTTTTCACTTCACAACATATAAAAGTTTATATAATTCAAATTTGTATATGATTACATAATACTTCTTGTAATAATAATAATATTATGTATTAATATTCCCAAGGAGGGTTGACGTCAGGCAGGCGGCCGGTCGTTAAATTTTTGCCAAATCCTATTAGCAGTACAGAAGATGTACTGCGCCGACCCCAAGTGATAGGGAAATGGGCAGGGAGAAGAAGAAGAATACTTCATGAGGAAGTATAATAAAAAGAAGTACAGGATAAAGATCCAATTCATAGAATTTCCTCTATCAAGTTTTTGTGCTGGATGTCGTCAAACGAATTTTGAAGAAAATCTATACTTAATTTTTTAGATATAAAATATTATATATATATATATATATATATATATATATATATATATATATATATATATATATATACCCTCTGTATAAAATAAAACAAATAAATATATTGCATTTAAAATTTAATAAAAAAAATGTACAGTTATATTTACAAATGCGTAATTATATAATTGCTAACATGCTTCATGCTACGGCCAACACATTCCAAATATCTGCATCGGTATCAGCAACCACGACTGAAAGTTCTCTACTGATTTATCATAATTCAAAAAAATATACCCTCTGTACCAAGTAGACACAACGCAGTCGTAATAAAAAAGAATTATCTTTTTGAAATCACCGCTGCACTTCTCAAAGCCAGGGTGTATAGCGGTGGGAGTATTTTTGCAATGGATACTATTAAATTTGACATCATACACAGCTATAGATCGAGTGACAGGCACCCTGGGCACACCAAATTCTACATCTAAAATCCAGGACACGTTTTCATTTATACTTGCGATTTTACAAAATTCGTCTATTATTGGATTTGGATCGATTGTTAGCATTTTTGCTGATGGAAACAGTTCTTTTGGTAATGTCAAGTAAAGCTCAACTGGATCCTTTTCAGTTTCATCAATGACGGATGTCGCCATTTCTTCAGGTAACGCAGCCTCATCTAGATATGTTTCAGCATCATTATCATTTACTTCATGTGCATAAGCTATAGGTTTATACGTATTATATAAGCTGCTATAAATATCTGGAGTAACGTCTAAAGCAGTGTTAACTAGAGGATCAGGAACGATAGCGGCGTAGGGACATATTGGAGTGATTATTTGTGGTGATACAAGTGCGATTGGTATCTGTGGTACAGACGCAGTATAAGGGCTTGCTACTTGCACTGCACTCACTAAAGGGTTCCATTCGTTAACTATCACAGGTATGCTGTATGCTTGAGGAATTTGATGTTGAGTGTAATACGTTGCCATGTTTAGAGTAATCACATTTATTATTAAAAAGAAATTAGTATTTGTCTTCTGTATTCAGATGGTTTATAATTTGAATTTCCTTTGAACAGTTTTCTTTAAATTTTTACTATAGTCTTCTCGGTACTATAATTTTTTTCCCATTTAAGGGCTTGAAGGCCATATTGGATCACGCCTGAAAAAATTTATGTTAGTTTTTATTTACATAATTATAAAGTACTTTATTATATAGTAGTTTAATTTACAAATAAATACTTACTGTAAATACATTTTGTACCATTTATTTTGCACTAATAAACTCAAGTAGTATTACTGTCGTCTAGAATTTTATTTTTCAATATATTTTCTGTTCTGTTGTTTTGTTTTAGCTTTCAGATACCAATTAAGTATTTATCTACTTCACCAAAATTGCAAGAAATTGATTTTAAATAAATATAAATAAAACGTAACTTTACGTATGGTATAATAGTGTGGGTACTTATTAAAAAACAGTTGACAATTTCTAATAAAATTAAGTGTTGCCAATTAATTTAATTTTATAGAAGTTTGAATTATTTTTCTTGTTTTATTCTTATTTGTATTTAAACCTAAAATATCTGTTTTATAATATGTATACATATGTATGTACATAAAATGTCTTTTAATAAAAAAAAAACATTATGTTAAATTAAAAATATATTTTCAAGTAACTTTATTTTATAATTAGAATCCTAAAAACGAATATATTTTTACGAGTAAACAGGCAAATATGTAAATTATTTATAAGTAATACCAAATTTTTGTTCAAATATTATCACTTTCTAGAATTAAACCTGAAAGTTACTGACTTATATTATTACGTTGTATCAAAAACTGTAATTGCAATTATATTTTCACTTCAAAACGAGATATGAAATAACAATATCACGACATATTAAATGATAAATATTTATTATGTAACACAATAGAACTCATTATTCGAAACAAGTGCAATTGTCTATATCGAACTTCCCTGCATGTACACTCGGCCGTTAGTTTGAATTGGCAAAAACGTACAATCTATTTACATTTTTAGTACATTGTGATAAGGGCTGGTTTAGCGTTTTAGTTATACGTTGTTATCGTTTGTGGTGGACTTTATTCTTTAAAAGAATTTCCTCTGCTGCAAATTGCTTCCCGACGACTGCTCGTAACGACTTCATTGTGCACGTTTCATTCAATGTGTGGATGAACCCTAACTAGACCAGCTTTCCAAAGGTAATAATCAATTACTTATTGATATATTATATTAAACTCAGCGAGACTTCTTTGTTTCATTTTACGCAAACATATTTTATAAATACTAACCTAATGAAGATGTAATAGAAATATAAGTTAGATGAAATGGTTTTCTCTTAATAATATTTCGTTCTTAGAAATGAACAGAATATTGGGATTTTTAGATTTTCTTATGAAGTTTTTTTAATTTTATTTTGATGACAACAACTGTGACTTCTGACTCTGTTCTAATTGAATACATCAAGAACGGTTCAATAGAAATTAGCTTTAGAACATTACAATGTCAATCCCTCGACCACCACTGTAAAGAATTTAGAGTAATGTACGGGAAGTTCTTACTCAGTAACCCATCCCATGTTTAGTGTAAAGCATTCGAAACATCGAAAATAAAAATTTAAATCAAATCACGAAAAAACTGTTTTATTTAAAACTAGCAACTTAACTTCACATGTCTTGAGTATTTAGGGCGTCCTTAGCGATGGCTTAGGAACACTCAGGGGACAATTTTTTTTGGAAAGAACATTCATATCTATAGCACTCTGAATAGTTTAACAAGTTTTATCACTATGGGATGAATGGTTAACGAATGCATAGACTACAAACATATAAAGAAACATTCTGTTTTATCATAGACGAAGAGAATGGATTGAGCAATACTGTCATGAAATTGACAAAGAGAGAAAGCGAACATGCGGCCAATACCCGTCTTTTATTCCGATTTGAATTTATAAATGGAATGTAAAAATATTATTATAACATTGAAAATTATAATATTATAATGTAATGTAAAATGGTTATAAATACCTATCTTCATTAATCGTATTTCAATTAATACAGAAGACTTCTGACCGCACATTCGTTTTGTCTCTGTCGGTTTTTCGCCATTTTAGCTAATGGCTGGCAATGAAACACTCATGCCCGATTTCACCAACGCTACCTAAGTTTAAGGGATCCCCTAAGCATGGTTAGGGGGCTGTTAGGGGACAGTTTCTGTTTCATCGATAGTTAGGGGTCACCTAAATTTTAAAAGGCCCCCTAAATTTAATTTTTTGACTTAAAGACGATGGTAAAACGAAATTTAATTTAGGGGCTAGTTTAAGGGAATTTTAAGCTAGGGATCCCATACGTACGTGGTAGCTTATGGGTTGTTGGTGAAATCGGGCATCAGTCCACTCTTAATATCTAAGATTTTTATAGATGTAAAATATTCGCATAAATCTAAGAAAGAATTACACTATAACAGTATCATAAACAGCGTGAACATCGGTGTCAGTGAGTAAAAGCAAGTGTCTTTGACAGTGACATTTATTGTGATACGACAATCAGTGTCGTATCCACAAACGAGCGTGTTGTATGGTATGAATCAAAGTGTCAACTGTACAGACATTAATGCCGGACATTTGTGTCACAATTTCAGTCGCAGTATAATTTAAGCTTAAGGACAAAGGATCTGAAGTAAAGTATGTAACTTTTGCGTTATATATTGACAATTTTGACTTTAATTGAAGAGATAAATAAATACTTAAAATATATTTTTTTGTAATTTCTATCTATAAGGTATAAGCTATTTTATTAATCCTACCAATATTTTAAATATTTGGATGTATGGATGTTTGTTCCTTTTTACGCAAAAAACTACTGAATGGATTTTAATGAAACTTTACAATAATATAGCTCATATATCAGAATAAAACATAGGCTACTTTTTATTCCGGAAAATTATACGGTTCCCGTGGGATAGATTTGTTTTTGTTTTTCGATAAAAATCGATTTACATGTATTCTCAAACACAAAGATTATACACTTGAATATATTCAGAAATGTTTTAATGCACCTAAAATATTAGTGTTGATAAGCACCTTCTTAAAAATAACAGGGAGAAAAAAAAATCATAAAGAAATATGACTTCATTCATATGGGAAATCTGGAAAATAAATAAAAAATCAAAGTAGTAACTAGGGTCCGTCTCTTGAGGTCGTAATTTGCAAGAAGGCATTCGAACTTTTCCATTTACATTTTTACATTACCCAAAATAGATATTGGATTTAAATTTATTATGGACTGAAATCATATAATTTTGTAACTATTTGTTCAATAATTTTTCCCAGGTTATCATTTTGAATGAATTTTATGACAGCTTTCAATTTCAAATATACCTACATTTTAGTTACATTTATAATATTTGACATTTATTATTAACGACTTACCTCGCTCGGGTGTGTCAGGTGTCACAGATAGATTATTGTATTCAGACCTTTTCAACGTCCCACTGCTGGGCACGGGCCTTCCTTCAATACGAGGGGATCACAGCGCACCACGCTAGCCAAGCTCGGTTTGGTGGACTTCACACTTCTTTCAAAAACTAGCTAGGTTCTCTCAGATATGCAGGTTGCCTAAAAATGTTTTTCTTTACCGTAAGATAAGTGGTAATCCTACTGGAAATGATTCGCACACGAAAATATTAGAGGTGTGGGTGGGTTCCCGGATTTGAACCGGCTTTACTTGGTTTGGCAAGCTAACGCGTTACCACTGGACTACCACTGTCTTATGACAGAAAGAGATAGACTATTGAAGTCATAAATTAAAATCAAATTTATTATAGGTAATATTAATTTTTATTTTTTATTTTTTAATAGATCCATTCTTAATTTAATTGACCAAATACAACTTAAAAGTTAGCAGTGGAAAATAAAAGCCTCATTTTTAATAATGAAATAAACAAAAAATTTAGAAGAAAAGCCAGTATTTATTGAAAGTTTTGCTTTACAATATACAAGGAAAAGAACGGTTGGCTTCAAGTATAATTTACATTTAAATATGAAATTTAATATATAAAGTTGGAATAATCCTTATTTCGAGGAAAAATATCTGTAGCACTCATATTAAACTCTCCTTTGACTGTTCGAAGCGTGAGAGACCGCTAGCCGCGGTTTGAACGCTCGATGGCTTAAAACGTAAGAAATAGCGTTTCCATCGGTTATAATTTTGACTTGGGACTAACTATTTATTTGCTTACTAGCAACTTACCCTCACTCGAGCTCGTCTCTAGATATTTTTAACGGTTAGTATAGATTTCTAAGAGATGAAATATTTTCCCTCAGTAAAAAAGTATCCTATATATTGACCCAGATAACCAGCTATCATCATACTAAATTTCACCAAAATCTGTTCACTAGTTTTCTCGGGATGCGTTCCCAGACAGACAGACAGACAGACAAAAATTCTAAAAACTATAGATAATTGCGAGGGTGAGTCACTTGTTACAAATAAAGAAAAAAATATATACACAATACAAATATAGGATAACTTGCAAATTATAATACCATTTGCGAAATTATTGTCTATGTATTTTTAATATATTTACTATACATATCTATTACATAAAGATTAATACATATATAATAAACGCTTAATGCAGTTAATTCTTAGCTAAAAGTTATAGTAAATAATATTTTAAATATTATAACTTATTTCATAATATGTTATAATTTATAAATTTTAAGTACATAAGTATATGCTTTAGGACAATATATTGCTTCATTTACCGTATAAGGCTAAGCTTCCTTATCTTGGTTTTATTTCATATAATGGTTAAATTTTTTATACAATGTGAGAACGAACAGATAATTAGGCAGGTAAGTATGGTTTTAAAACCTTCTACATAAAATCTAGAACCTTTTATATAGATATTACTAAATTATCAGAGATAGACTATAAAAATTATAACCGCTTTCGGACTGTAAATTTTTAATTAAGTTGACTCTACGTCTGATTTATTAAAGAAATAGGGTTCAATTTTTTAATAGATTTAAAGGAAAAATAAAGATTAGTATCGTTAGCACAGAAAAAAACTAAAATAATACATTTCGTTAGATACATGCTTTCATAATTCATTATGTACATATTTACTTAATTCATACATTTTGATATTTTTTAAAGATTAAGTAACTTATCTATTGTTATTTTTTTCTTATGTGTTATCTTCATTTTATACTATTATGAGCTAAAATTAATACTTTTGAAAGGAAGGGATAAATAGATTATTTTTTACTTTTTATCAAAAAAAAAATTATTTCAAATACTTTTAAGACAAACTCTCAAAAAAACTTAACCACAAACGAAAAGTATTTTAAGCATTTTAATGTACATAATATGGTAGATAAAATACATTGTGACTTTAATATACATATAGTAGCAAATTTTATTTTACTTAGAACTAAATTTAATTTGTTATAAAAATGTACCAAACACTTTTAGTTTACTTAATTTTCTTACAAAGTATTCAATATACATTACAAACAAAGTAAAACCATAATCCCTCAGGCGTGGCTTAGACTGTTTTTGCAATTCTTTTACAGGAAGCACTCAAGTGCTTCTTATAAACTTATATCAGTACATAATTGTGTTTATAGCGTTTTGGTAAATGCAGTTCAACTCACACTTGACCATTTTATATATATATATATATATATATATATATATATATATATATATATATATATATATATATATATATATATATAATATTGAATAAGTATATTTTATTCATAGGATGTAGATAAACAAGAATTTAAAATAATTTAATTTAAAATAAGTAAACGCGACAAGCTTTTATATCTATCATACAAATTGTGTAACGTAATAAATTGTTGGGTTTGATTTAATTTAAAGTTTATTTTCGTCTTTTTGAAACATTTAAATAGAACCTTGTTTTTAAACATGGTTTTTACTATTAATAAATTTATTTTAAAACATTTAAAATGAATGAAATAGCCATTATTACTGAAAATATTACGTAGATGTTTTATATACTAGTTCTTATAATTTTAAAATAAAAACTAAAAAAAATAAAAAAGTAATAACCGCTTTTAAATCATTTATATTAGTATATTTTATTATATAAGAAATAATTTAAAATAAAAATATCTTATATATTAAGCCAAACCGTTGGGACTCCAATTGTTCGTACGTTCTTTGTCCCTCGCGTTAGTTTGCTGGCTAAAAACAAAGAGTTTCGGCCATCTTTAAACTTGCGAAATACTTGGTTAGAATATTTCGGATTTTTGGACTGGCAAATAAAATGTAGTTACGAAATAATAGAACAGAATAGGATAACAGTTTTAGAAATAGTAATCCATATTAATATTAATCTTTGTAAAGTAGCTCTGTTTGCCAGTTTGTTACTTTTTTAATGCCAAACCTCTGAACGGGTTTCGATAAAGGCAAGTATATATTGCAATATATGAATAAACATAGGCAACTTTTTATCCCGCCCCGTTTACCATGTAAGGAGCCGCGGGCAAAAACCAGTAGTATGACATATTTATCCTTACTAATTAATCGAGAATGTACACCTATTATGTCTATTTTTTACACTTTTACAGCCAAAAGTAAATTATATATTGAGAAAAAGTATAATTGTGTTGCTATTCGGATTTCCATAAATATATTCGGTAAAGTAATTTAAAAACACATATAATATTTACGTCAATATTTAGTACTAGCATTGCCCGCGGCTCCGCCCGCGTTCAGATGACCAAATACCTAACTCTTAGGTTTACATATTAGTATACTCTTACAATGCAGTTTTTGTGTTTTTTCTCAGAAATGAGATATTTTCCCGCGGTAACAAGTATCCTATATGTTGACCCGGATAACCAGCTATCATCATACCAAATTTCATCAAAATCTGTCTAGTGGTTTTCTCGTGATGCGGTAACAGACAGACAGACAGACAGACAAAAATTCTAAAAACTATAGATTCGGACTCTGTATCGATAATAATGTCTATTTCAATTAGATTTTCCAAAAAATATTTAATGTACAGATTCGGCTTAGAATTTTATTATATGTATAGATAATACTTTATATCTCAGGAATATGAATAATTTTCATATGAATGATGATGACATAAAGGATCTCAGGAAACAAAACCACAGTAATGCAGACAAAGACAAAGTTATGGTATAGGTAATACAAACAGTGTACCATTTAAACATATACACTGTATGGGATAGTTTGTAATTTTCAATAAATCTTTTGGTTCGTTCGTTTAGATCTCAAAATATACGAATATATTTCAGCAGAAAAAAATATAACATAACTATAATGTACAAAAAACAAAATAATGTTACGTTTTAAAGTTTAGTATAGATTTCTCAGAGGTATTTTCCAAAAGTTGACTCGAATAACCAGCTATCATCATACCAAATTTCATCAAAATTTGTCTAGCGGTTTCTCGTGATACGTCCCCAAACAGACAGACAGACAGAAAGACATACAAAAATTCTAAAAACCATACATTCGGTCTTTGTATCGATAATAATGACTATTTCAATAAGATTTTCCAAAATATATTCAATGTACAGAGTCGACTCAGAATTTTATTTTATATAATACGAGTATATATTATATGTGTATATAAAAATAAAATAATAACATTACATAATATTACTCTACGTAATAGATACTTACTGTTATTATATGTTGGTCCCTTTGATATTTGTAAGACTTCCTCAAAGCTCTATACTAAAGCATAAATTAATTAATTGTTAAAAAGTTCATTAGTAAATATGTTTTAATTAACAAATGAACTAAACGTAATGCTAACTACCTCATATTTAGTGTGTATTCATAAAATAATACTAAGTACGTATATTACATCTTACACTTATTATTGCTTTAACTTTATTATATTCGAAAAATATATGTTTGTCTGTTTGGCATTTTTAACTTTATTTTTTTAATTATATGTATATTTGTACAGATTGATTTTAATATTGATTTTAATAATAATAAATAATAATTATACTTAAAATAAAATTTTAAATATATTTATATATAAAATTTACAAAAACAACCTTGTAAATTTAAAAGAAATAAGTTTATACCAAGTTAGCTACAGCTATCTTTCTATTCACGGTCTACTTAAAAAAGTTCAAAGCTTGCGAGGAGATCTCATCTAACCACAGCACGTGAGCTTAAAAGCTCGGTCAGTCTGTAAGTATAGCTTGAAGCACTCGATGTAGAGGGCTTGAGTTGAGTGGCCTATTCTATTTTACGAACTTTGTCTATTTTTGTAGAAAGGAATGTACATTGTTTCTTTGTATAGTTAGTTTATCGATGAGGCAAACTATTATTGTGAGCTTTTTGGAAGTTATATTTATTTTAATTTTTCATTTATGGGCATGGGATTGCATATAAAAATAATGGTTTAAATCCACATATCCCATCAAATCAGCTAGTCCTTAAATAAATTATAAGATTATTTATATGCATCCGCATATAAATAAATTAATTTATAAATTTCATTTATGGAAAGCTGACACATAAAGCTTTTCAGTTATTCGAGATGTTTCCAACTTTAGAGAACATTAGGACGGCGGTTTGAGGTACCTAAATTGTCTGACATGCGGAACTATATTCCATTTACAGAAACTTACTGTAAGTATATTTTCTTTTATTGTTGTTGAATGTATGTATGTATAATGTATATACATATATACCCGAAATATATTTTTGTGCGCACATGAACGCATGTTCTTTTTTTTATTTTGTATATATATATATATATATATATATATATATATATATATATATATATATATATATATATATATTTATATTTTTTATTTTCTTATGTTGCATTTATTTATTATATTTCCACGTAGTAAAATAACATCATTGTACAACAATGACTGTAAAAGCTACTAATTTATTCTAATAATGTAAAGAGGTAAAATTTGATTTTTTTTTGTTTGTTTCTTTGTATCGAATAGGCTCCGAAACTACTGTAGCAATTTAGATGAAATTTGGTAAGAAGATAATTTGAGACCCTGGAAAGGACATAGGATAGTTTTTATCCCGGAAAATAACCCTTTAAAAGGCTAAAAATGGGAGTGAAATTTGTATGGGGAAGCAGCCTAGGGACGAACCCGAACGAGGCGAGGGTTAGTCGCTAGTAACTTATAAATAGCCATAGCAAAAAGGGCTACTTTATATTATCATTAATTTCGTCTGAAATAATATTGTCTATAATAAATATTCTTATATCAAGCGGTTCGAAGATGCTCAAAAGAACTTTGTAAAGGAAAAGAAACCAAGCAGATCAAATGAAATTAGTTGCGATTATCCAACTAAAATATAAGTTTTTCGCAATATGCGAACTTTATTACGTTAATAATGAAAGAAGGACGACGAGAAATAATAATATTATAGTACACTATTCAAACAACTGGCACGTGCAGTAGTTTTGATATTAAATATTAAATAAAACAAACTATGTATGTAACTAACCAAGGGAGTGTTAATTGTATGTAATATGTATGTATGTAACTATTTATTTATGTATACATTTTATGTGCATGCGTATGTATGTACATAAGTTAATGATAAATCGATCTAGATTAGTCTTATGTCTGGGAAAACGCGTGTTTTCGAATTTTCATGTGGTTTTCTTTAGTATTATTCCACGCAAAAATATGGTCGATAATTTCTCACGTTCGGGTATAAGCATCATCGTCAAGCGGCCAAGGCGCAAGATTGACAATCTTAGGTGCCCGGTTTCGAATCCCGGTCGGATACATAGGTGTAATTTTTTTTGTATTTATTCGTTTTTTTAAAGAAAATTGTAATCGTGACCAAAAACTCCGAGCGAAGCTCGGTAGCCCAGGTACTATTTATTAGAAACGAATATGAAGACTAGGTAAATTCGCAAATATAAAACAGTTCCAAACCTTCTTATCCTATTTTTGTCAATCAATTTTTGTTTAGTAGCTATTGAAGAGCTTTAGTGTTTATTGAATAAAAATTTTGGAAACGATTGTGATAAGATTAATCTTATCACCTCAGTGTTATCTTTAAGACGTTTAAAACCGAGTTCAAATATAGGAGATATTAAATATATGTTTTTTGCGTATTTTTGGATAATATAATGGAATACCTTTCCATAATGTGAATCGATTTTAATTATTCTTATTTTCTAACATAAGCCACACGAGTGTTTCCAACTTACAAGAAAAAATTTCACACCGACCTCATAAGTATTTTTGAGTTCTTAATAGATATAACTAATTATGCTTCTCCAAGCACAAAATATGTCATCTGTATTTCTTTATGAGTAATACAGACTCTATTACTAATAAATCTGTATTCATTGTCCTTTGCAAAGATGTACATTAGATTGTAGAACACCTCTTCTAGACTATTTATAACTTTGTTCTTTTACAAGCAAATTCTAAGCGCCATCTCAGTAGATAAGATCAATTTGTTTGTAAGCTTTTATTATCGCAGCGAGGAAATTTTATTTCATATTGAAATAAAAACTCTATTGAAAAATCTGAAAACATTTGCATAGGACACGATTTATGATGCCCTCTTTGTATTTATTTCTTTGAGAGTGGAAAAAAATTCAACAATGGTAATATCGCTGGGTTTTTATTTTAAAAGTATTATTTGAAAAATGGCTAATGATTCTACAGTGCTTTGTTTTTAAACCTAGATTAAAAGCTGTTCTGCTGATATTTCTAGACTTTATTAAATAAAACTATCTTTTCGGATTATTTCGCGGATTTATATATTAATATTAATATATTAATATTATTTCTAGACTTTACAATAGTCATCCAAACAGTCAACTACATTTTATGTCACATTCTAGTGTTCGTTGAATATAAAAACTCTTTGTTGTAGGGTTATGTAGGTTATCAAAAGCTATTTTTGATTACTCTTTCCTAAATACTTTTGCTTATATTAAGTACTAACGGCTCTCCCTCCTACAAACAAATCTATCCCACGGGAATTTTATCGGGAGAAAATTGTAAACTATGTACTATTCCAGACTATAATCTACCTCTGTGCCAAATTTCATCCAGATCCGTTCAGCCGTTCTGGCGTGATTAAGTAACAAACATCCAAACATCTAAGCTTCAACATTTATAATATTAGTAAGATAATAAATTATTACATTATGTATAGTAAATTAAACGATAGAACCGAGAATTTTAGTTAGCTAAGCAATGCACACTAAAATAACGAATCGATATTTATAGATTTTCTAAAGTAAAGTATACGTATGGCACCAAGTAAAATGCTTGTCAAAGTAAGTTTATTTTATACTGAACAGTATTCGAGTGCGACACATTATTTTTCTTAAACACAATCAAGCTAAAATAGCAAGTAAACACACATACTTACAAATCAAATTCGTATGGACTTTCGTAATTTTATAGAGCAAAGTTGTGGCAATTGAAAAGTTTTGGGAGAGTTCATAAATTCGGCAGTCTGCATTTTTCGGAACATTGGACACAGGATGTGTGAAGGAAATGAGCTTCTTTTAGATACAAGTGTCGAAATAGTTTTCTCTTTGTCACGCTTCATAAAACCAAGTTGGCAGATGTGCTATTGCTTTTCGTACTGTAAAAATCTGTCGAGAAGAATATCGTTGTTGTTTTAGTCAAAAACAAAGTTTTATTTTCTTTGTGCTTAAAACGCGTGAAACACATATTATGTTTATATTTTCTTTCAATAGAGATATTATAAATATTTTTGATTTCAAATATCTGTACTCAGACTAGATATCTAATATACGGGTAAAGATTTTTTATTGTAAATAAGTTAAAATTATATAAATAATGGTTTCATCAAATGAATGAATGAGATCATTTTGCAGAACTTGAAATATAACGCAACTTCATCCGCTTCACTAACGGGATAGCTCTGGGAAAGGAATGTGGGGAGCAACCGCATTTTTATGGACTTGCTATCTGTTTACTTTACGACTCGTAAAGTCTTGAAATATGATAAAATGTTAATCAGCAGTTATACATTATATCAATTGTTTTTAATATTATATAATATTTATGATACTTATCTAAGTCTTCGTCATAATATGACTTTTTACATAAAAAAAACCTATAGAATATTCTACGTTATATTTTAAAGTACCTTTTAGAGTTTCAAAATTATATAAGCGATAATATCGGCTAGAATACAAATTCAGACCCATATATTCGTCAAATTCCGACTTATATGCGACGATATGATAAATAGTTGTATTTGTTTCCACGTATTTTGGCGTTTTTTTATTCATAACAATTCGTCGTTAATAGCTACTGAACAAATAAAAAGAAAATCGGTTGGCAAACGGCGGAGAAAAAGGTACTGAACTGTTTTGGCTTTGCCTATTTCTATATAATTATAAATAGAAATTGTTTACACTTACTATATATTACATATAATATATTGAATCTAAAATTTGTAGATAAAAATTAAATAATATACATGCATGTATTTCATCCTTTGGGGCAGAATATTTGCTTTAAAATATGAGAGTACAATACAGTTAAAAAGAATTTAATATAGAAAGATTTAAGAAAATCGATTGCCAAAAATATTCCATGACATAAGCCAAAAAATCGAATAAAATACATCCTTTTTGAAATCGGTCAAGAACTTCAATCGGAAACTAACATTATTTATCTTGCTTATATTTCTTGATTTATTCGATTCATCATTATCGATATACTTATATAACTCAATAACGAATTACTTGAGTACCTGTAACACTCTTGTGTCTCGCCTCAAAAAGTTCTTAGCAACAGCTGTACAGTCCTGTGCAAACTTGCTAATTGAATCACAAACTCGGAACGTGTGTTTCCTTAAGCTGTCTACTGTTCTGGGTAATTGGATAAATTAATGCCAAAATGTAATTTCGAGTGTATTCCAATCATGCTAAGAATATCAATTTATATTAAATACAAGCGATTTCTCGCTCCTTAAAACGTAACTAGGGACGAACGCTCGGGTTCGTTTTAAGTTTCAGTATAGATGTCCCATAAATGAGATATTTTGTTGCAGGAAAAACTATTCTATTTATTGACCCGGATAACCAGCTATCCTGATACCAAATTTCCGGTGGTTTTCTCGTGAAGTGTTCCCAGACAGACAAACAGACAGACAGACAAAAATTCTAAAAACTATAGACTCGGTCTCTGTTTCGATGATAATGACTATTTCAATAAGATTTTCCAAAAAATATTTAATGTACAGATTCGGCTTAGTTAGAATTTTATTATATAATATAGATAAAATGTTAGTATACTAACTGCTTATTCGACCATAATCATTATTGAAAATTTGAAGAAAACATACGTATTAGAATAGAATTTACCTATCTATATAAAAATAGTTGTTTCCAAATTTTTTTTTATTGATAATACTAAAGCTCGTCATTAGTTACTAAAAAAAAAGAAGAGTGCGTCATGTGTGTAACCTGAACGCGAGGTTGAAATAAAAATTGTTTGCACTGTGGCAGATACCAATATAAATATAAATAATTATACAAAATATAAATATAAATAATGTTTATTTAATTATTAGTAATCAATATTTATTTATTTTAAATAATAATTCATAATTAGTTTATAAAATTTTATTAGTTATAACTAATTATATTAATAATATAAATAACCTTTCATTTTATAAGTAATAATTATTATAAAATTATTAATAATAAATATATATTTTTATAAATAATAATTATTATAAAAATATAAATATATATTTTTTTCAATTATTAATAATAAAGACTCACTTCGGCAACATACATTTTTCCAATGTATTGACTTACCCCTGAGTCACGCCTAAAGAAGTTTTACTTCAAAAAGAAAAGAAAATTGGTTGACAAACAGAGGGAAAAAAGTACTTAAAGAGCCACAAACTTATTTGACCCAGTAATAGCGTCGCTGTTGTTGAATTTAGTATTGCGGTTAAATAGAATTTCCACACTTTTAGGGTAAAAATAATAACTTAGCCCAAGTGCACAAGGAATATTTCGAATATAATCAAAATGTTTAGTCATTGTTATACAACATGATATGACATATTTTTAATGAATAGTATTTTAATATTATAATTTTAGCGATTAAGAATTCATCGAAATTCATTATCTATATACATGTTCCGAGTCGAATCTGTACATTAAATAATTTTTGGAAAAGCTTATTGAAATTGTCATTATTAACGATACATAGTCCGAATCTAGAGTTTTTGGAATTTTTGTCTGTCTGTCTGTCTGGGAATGCATCACGAGAAAATTACTGGACAGAATTTAATGAAATTTTGTATGAGGATAGCTGGTTACCCGGGTCAATATAGAGGATACTTTTTACTGCGGGAAAATATATCATCTCTGAGAAA
This sequence comes from Brenthis hecate, assembly GCA_951806755.1. NCBI lineage: Eukaryota > Metazoa > Arthropoda > Insecta > Lepidoptera > Nymphalidae > Brenthis > Brenthis hecate. The sequence goes on along the minus strand of OX638253.1, from coordinate 2,972,393 downwards.
TCTATACTAATCGTTAAAACGTACCCACGGACGAGCCCGAGTGGAGCGAGGGTGAGTCGCTAGTCAACTATAAATTGCATTGTAACATAATAAGGAAATTAGCTTACAATGACTATAGATGTCTATCAGCCTGCTGTACCAGTAGAACAACTATTAATTTGAGTGTATATCGAAGTATGAAATTGACAGAGCGCTGGTTCAAGCGAGATGATTACATTCGATAATATAGTATTATGTCATCTAGGCTTTCGATGTTTACGCAATAATTCCCTATAACATATCACTAAAATAAAAAGCCAAATATTAGCACAATTTTCTTATATTTTGACGGTATATTATCATAATTACGTATCGGAATCGACACTATTATAGTATAAATCGAAGTGAATTATAATATTTATTATTATATTACGAGTATGTTTGTTACATACTTATTTTTACATTAATATATTTATATCCATAATAAAGTGGAAATAGTATTAATGATTAATCTATATATCAAAATAGCCATTTCGAAAATTTTCATCGCAGCGATAGTACTTCGAACTCTATAAATTATCTGAAGCTCAAATCAAATGGCATCTCTCGTAAGGAAAGCTTCGGATAGATAGATTATTATGAAGTATCGTTAGCCAGCTGCAGTAGTAGTGAGGATAAGGCATTTAAATATACTCATATGATATTGTATCGCATAAAACCTATGTTTATCTTGATATTTCTATGCTTAAGAAGGTATTTACTAAGACATTATTATATATGTTGTAAATTCAAATAATACTAAGACATAAGAATAATACTGTGTGTGTGTGTGTGTGTGTGTGTGTACAATATAGGTAAAACAAGAGCATTAATAATAAGTAAAAGCCTTTTTTCAAAGCTCGCTTTTTAATATTTATTCTAAGTTGAAGCAAGCTTAAAAGTATGACTATTTCAAGAAGAGTCGATAATTCATCTCTAGGGAAGTCAGCGTAATCATAAAACTTTTTATTTTGTCATATCAAGAAGGCCTTTTACGACTCCTTCGTGTAAGAATACTTTCACGTTCAATCGTATACAAAAGGTATCTGAAATCCACAAGGGAGATCGTGGAAATAAGACATTTAGTTTATTAAGTATATCCATTTGATTTTGTGAGGAAAATCTATAATATATTCCAATACATATGTAATGTGTATATTTACACTTAGATAAAATTGAGATATTTTGCATACGTATTTAATCTACACATGCGTTATATGTAATATATACTAGCAGAACCCGTGGCTTCGCTTGCGTTAAAGCTACAAAAAAAAAACTCTTTGGGCTTATGCTATTTAGTAATAATGTATGGATGTCTGACCAATTTGTTGACATTTATGATTACTGCACCGCTCCCTTGGGTAATATAATAAACCTATAGTCTTCCTCAATAAACGGGCTATCTAATGCAAAAAGAAATTTTCAAATGGTATTAGTAGTTTTGAGATTAGCACGTTCAAACACACAAACTCTACCTCTTTATAATATTTGTATAGATGGAGTAATCTGTCTTGGTTTTTACTAGCAAATTTGACCAATTTACATTAAATTCATTATGGAAATAGAATATGGGCATAAAAATTCCTTGTTAAGATTCCTTTCTTAATTGCTTTTAGGATTTATAAAGAAAACAGTATGTATCTTGTCTCATAAAAGTTCTACTTATTTTTTTTTTTTGCATTATGTTTTGTATTAAGTCATTAGTTTTTATTAAATGGAAGAACTAAAAAAATATAGTTTGAACAAATGTGTATAAAATTATTGGTATTACATATAAATTATGTACTTACATATAAGGGAAATAAAACAAAAGGTTCGTTACATGATTTAATTCAATTCAATTGAACTTATAACAAATAAATATCAGTGCGCTTTTATTTTATTTCTAGTCAATTATGTTTACTTTATAATGTTCTAGCATTTTCGATTTTGTCCTACTTATTTTTTTATACTTAGGATTTGCTTTAACAGATCTTCGGATGCTGCTTCTGGTCATGACTCTGTCGAAGATTTCTTCACTGGTATCTTCACTTCCATCATCAGAGAAATGATTATTCATACTGTCGTTCATTTTTTTTGTCTGTATTATAACTGGTTCAATTGTTTCGTCCGAAAATAAGACATCCTTAGAGAGTCCATCTTCATCACTTGTAGTTTTTTCAAGATGATGTTGAACCCAATCATCTAGGTCGTTGGCACGATTTCGAACCCATTCGTCTAGGACATTAGATTTGGCAACCTCTAGAGTTTTCTTCTTTTCTTCCTTCTTTTTAGCACCTTCTCTATTACTAGGCTTATATTTCATAGGAGAAAAGTCTACTCTACGTAGGAAGCTAATAGGATCTGCAAATCTTCTACTATATTTTCTACTTGTCTTTGTTTCAGTATTTTGTTCAGGTTTATGTGAATTATGGAGTTCTTCATTTTCCATAGCAACACCGGAGTCAGAATTCGACTCGACTTGTATTGTGATTTCAGGCACCACATATTTTTCCTTAGCCTTTAGTTTTTCAGTGAGTTCAGCAATTATTTCTTCTTGCTTTTGAATAATATCATCTTTTTGTGATAATTGTTTTTTTACCGCTTCTGTTCTAAGAGCAAGGCTTAATTCATATTTATGTAGTTCATTGGATAAATATTCAAGCTCTTTCTTTCGATTTTGTTCCAATTTTTTTATTATTTCAGCTTGTTTCAGGCATGTTTCCTTTATTTTTGCAATTTCTTGCTTATGTGAAAGTTTTAGAAAATTTATCATGTTTGAAGCTTCTTGCAATGTGGTAGGTGGAAGTAGATCTTCCTTACTACTGTTCGCCATTTTTACTTTCTCAGATCTGTAACAGAAATATATAAAATTTATATTTTTAATTTAACATTGTTAGCAATTAACCAAACAGCCTATTATGCAAGAGTTTAAAAAAATTAATGTAATTTGTATTTGATGACTTTGAATTTGTACAACATAATTCCTAATGGGTTTTAAAAGGTGCCAAGTTTTTAGAAAGAGCAATTAACAAATTGTAAAAAATATTAGATTGTTGACTAATGTCATCAATATAATAAAATAATTTATTTAAATATGCAAGACTCATATTTTTCATGTTTAACTATATCGAAATAATCTAATATTTTCATACTGAATTATTTAGAATATATTAATAATTTTAATTTCAGTTTTTAGGCAGGGTTAAAACTATACTTTGTAAATTATTATATTATTAAATAAAACTATCTTTTCGGATTATTTCGCGGATTTATTTTGATTTTTTATTATAAATAAAATGATGAAGTTATTATGACGAGATAAGTCTTAGTGCACAAAGTTATATAACGAAAACCTCGTTTTATTTTACCTAATACGAATAGTTAATATCCAAGAAATAAAGTTTTGAGTTTTACTAGTATTGCCCGCGGTTCCGCCCGCGTTCAAATTACCAAAAACCGAATTCTTAGGTTTTACATATAAGTATACTCTTACAATGCAGTTTTTGTATTTTTTCTCAGAAATGAGATATTTTCCCGCAGTAAAAAGTATCCTATATGTTGACCCGCATAACCAGCTATCATCATACCAAATTTCATCAAAATCTGTCCAGTGGTTTTTCCGTGATGCGGTAACAGACAGACAGACAGACAAAAATTCTAAAAACTGTAGATTCGGCTTGTATATCGATAATAATGTCTATTTCAATAAGATTTTCCAAAAAATATTTAATGTACAGATTCGGCTTAGTTACAATTTTATTATATATATAGATATATATATATATATATATATATATATATATATATATATATATATATATATATATATATATATATAGATATAGATTTAACATTTTAAGTTAAAGATTATGTCAGATGACTTCACAGTTAAAGCTAAAATTCATAGTTAAAATAAATGGAAACGTGCAACATAATAATTGTACCATGACCGTGTAGTAAGCGATGATCTACCATTTGATTGCATTAAGCCAATTAAAATTGCAACGACCGCTTTTGATCTATCTAGGTGTTTTTACGTTATATTTTAATTGAAATCATATACAAATTCGTAAGAATATGATGTAAACTGTGACACAAATATTATTATGTTTTCGATTTTGATTTAAATAAAAATATTCGAATGTACCCCATGCACATATACCATGCACATTACACATGAAGTTAGGGATGTCTTTAATATTTACAGAATGGATATCTATTCATATAATAAAATTGTAACTAAGCCGAATCTGTACATTGAATATTTTTGTGAAAATCTTATTGAAATAAACATTATTATAGATACAGAGGTCAAATCTATACTTTTTAGAATTTTTGTCTGTTTGTCTGTTACCGCATCACAGAGAAACCACTGGAGGGTTTTTAATGAAATTTGGTATGGTGATAGCTGGTTATCCGGGTCAACATATAGGATACTTTTTACCGCGGGAAAATGTCTCATTTCTGAGAAAAAATACAAAAACTGCAATGTAAGAGTATACTAATATGTAAAACCTAAGAATTTGATTTTTGGTCATCTGAACGCGAGCGGAGCCGCGGGCAATGCTAGTCTAATATATTAATCTAATTTCTGTAATGCTCATTCATCAAAGTTTTCATTTAAAACATGACATTCAAAATACAGAAGCGTCACATAGCCTTGTAAATACAATGGTGAGGATATGAAACAAAAATATCAGCTGTTCAAAAGGCCAGAGAACAATGCCCTATTATTATATCGTTGAATGGATATATATAACATGAAGGTATTCATGGAATTCAGTTTATAAAAACACATACAGGAATTGAAAAGATAAAAATTTTTAAAGGTTGATGCTCCAGCCGTAGATATATATTTCTTTTTTATTTATGTAATGGTTTACTAGAATCAATATGAACCCAAATATTATTTAAATTTAATTTTAACTCACGATCTTAACAAAGGGGTGTTAAAAGTTTAACGTGTGCATTTAATGCATTCGTGTGTCTGTGGCATCGTAGCTCTTAAATGGATGGATTGATTTTGATTTTACTTGATTTTAATGATCTCATATTTAATTGTTTTTTTTTTTAATTTAATTGAAACCATAAAAGAGGTGCTATAAAGTTTTAATTTTTTGCTTTAGAAAACTTTTAGTTTTAATTTTATGGGTTATACATTTATTCAGATATTTCAAAGTTTCATTTGTTTTTTTTTTCAATTTATGATAGTATGTTAAATGCATATTGAACAGATCTTTTGAATTTATCCAAGTATTTTTTCTTATTAAAGTAAATATTAAGAAAAAAATTATATATATACTCACTCTACCTATAAAAATATTTATATAAAAGAGTACGTTTAGGAAATGTGTCTATTTACAATGTAGAAATATAACTATACTAGCATTGCCCGCGGCTCCACCCGCGTTCAGATGACCAAAAACCAAACTCTTAGGTTTTACGTATTAGTATATTCTTATATTGCAGTTTTTGTATTTTCCTCAAATACGAGATATTTTTCCCCGGTAAAAAGTATCCTATATGTTGACCCGAATAACCAGGTACCATCATACCAAATTTGATCAAAATCCCTCCAGTGGTTTTTCCGTGATGCGGTAACAGATAGACAGACAGACAAAAATTCTAAAAACTATAGATTCGACCTCTGTATCGATAATAATGTCTATTTCAATAAGATTTTCCAAAAAATATTTGATGTACAGATTCGAATCAGTTAGAATTTTATTATATGAGTAGATATAATATACATATAGTTCAGAATGAAAATATTATTATATATTTGCTCTTAATTATGTTCATGTTAATTGAACATAATTTAGAGCAAACAACTTTATCCGCTATATCAAACGGAAACCGAGCTTTAAACTCTAATATTGTTAATATTAAAGTTCTAAAGACAAAAAGCTCGTATTGTAAACTAAAATATTAAAATAATATACATTACCTGTATTCAATGACCTTGTACACTATACAACATAAACACTACACCACTTAACTCGCCAAAGTTCGAACACTGACTGAATGACAACAATCAATTGGCAAGAAAACTATGTAATTAACTCCCTTGCACTAAACCAACCTTACTAGTCTACCTGTTAATTTAGTGCTACAACAATTTACCCTAAAGTCATATAAATAAGGTTGAAAATATCCCTGAAGGGTCTTTACCCTCTTTTGAATGAGTCAGTACCAGACTACCTGCGTTCTTAAGCTTACCAAAGTTGCTGGACCAGTCTATAAATAGATGGGAGAGTAGAACCGTTGCATCTAATGCCAAATGGGTAACAAAATTATTTAGGACATTTTAATGAGAAACTTCAATCTTGATAGGTACTATTTTTTTTACATATTATTAATATATAACAATTATATATATGAAAATATATTATAGACAATATACAAAAAAACAATATTTTATTGTGTAGATATATACAGAAAGGTTGGTCAAAAAAATGTTCGATTCTAAGAATTTCTTTCCTTGGTTTTTTTGTAAGGTTTGATTTTTTATTAGAGCATCGGTGAATGGTATTGCGGGTTGGAAATATGTATTATTATAAGGATCTACTTGCTTTGTGTATTTGAACATCTGGTGGGCATATACAAATGTTTCATCCTCAGCCCTAGTACCTGCCTCTCTGCAGCAATTGACGCGTTTATTATAACGCTGCATTATACACATATAACATTTTATATGTAGAAACTATAGCATTTATAAGGAGTGAGAGAGAAGTGAGGTGATTTTGTAAAAGAAGAATTTTGATTTTTGGTTCCCGATGACGTTTCGAATGCTTTACAGCAATCATGGTCACGATGGAGACTAAGGTTTTAGACATCTCAAAGGTATACTTCTCTCAAACAGTGCCTAATGCTTACCCACAAATTTACAAAATGCTTAACAATACAAAAATATAAAAATGTACATTTTTATATCAAAATAGGTAAATCCGCGAAAAAATCCGAAAAGATAGTATTATTTAAAATGTCAAATATTCGCGTAAATCTAAGAAAGTATTAGGGATATAATATAGGTACCCTTTTTATACTTTAATTGTATTTTAAAGCGTTAAGTTTTCATTAAAAATTATTCTCAAGTTAAAACGCTTTGAAGATGAGAACTTTCCAGAAGGAATTATTTTATTAATATATAATGTTTCGTAATTACCTTAATGCTAGAGCTGCTAATGTGATATTAATTGCGGCAAGCTTTTATACTCCAAAGAGGTGTTAATGCGGAAATAATTACCCGTCAAAATTGTAGAATAGATTATAACGTTACACAATAATCGGGGAAATGTATCTAATTTAAGAGATTTCAGGACTATAGGTATAGTTTAGATTATATATATCGGTACTCTAATCTACTGAGCCAACGAAGTGGTAGCCCCGTAGAATGCGTTTGCTTGGTTAATCGAGTGAAGCGGGTTCAAATCCCAGGTCGCGCATGTCTAATATTCTCTTGTGCGGATCATTTCCAACATGATTGTCACTTGTCTTACAGTGAAGGAAAACATCGTGAGGACACCTGCATGTCCGAGAAAACTTATCAAGTTTTCGAAAGACATGCGAAGACCAACCCGTACTATATACCCGTATTGAATGGCGGCCCGTGCCCCCCAGCAGTGGCACGTTAAAAAAGGATTGAATACACGAATACTTATAGTTAGGTACTGTAATACGGAAATTGTTAACTGAAACGTTCACGTTGTTTATACTATATTATTAATTAGGAATTTTGTATACATATTTTCTAAGTTTAATCAACACAATACAAAACGAAATCGGTACATGAAATATTTTAAAAAAATGATGATGATGATGTTCTCCTACGATTCCGGCTACGGCGGCCATTCTCATTGAGATTTGCCAACTTCGCAGGAGATATTATAGTGCACAAGTGTACGCGCAGACACAACGTGCACTCTCTATTCCTGTCACTCTCATACTCCGGTGGGACGACTGATCGACACGACCAGTGAGAGTTAAAGCGCAGGACCGACGGCTTTACGTGATCTCCGAGGCACGGGAGTGCAACACGGCCAACTTTCCAACTCCGGGCTGTTACTGAGACTTACTATACAGAAAGACTCAATATCTAAACTTGGCCCGACCCAGGACTCGAACCCAGGACATCCCAGTGTGCAGCCGTACATGCTAGCCACTACACCACCGAGGCAGTTATTTTTTTAAAATAATGGCTGTTAGGTACGCATTTTGTACAAAATAGCGGATGATCAAGATGCTTCTAACGATACCTCATTTATCAAACTGCAACAACAGATGAACATACATACATATATACCAGTCAACATCATAACCCTCTCTTACTTCGCCGCAGTCGGTTAAAAATAAGTTGTATTAGGGTAAAGAATTTTCTACGGAAAATCATAAGTCATGCTTTCTATTACACTTTCTGAGAATATTCGTAAGAAATAAGTTTTCGCGGAATAGCACTTTTATTTCTTAACGATTCTTATAAACAATTGTTTGAAACAAAAGGATAATCCCACTACCTGTAGCGTAAATTGCAACTAACTGGAATGCAAATATTGCAAGACAAAAGTCTTTTATCTTTTGTTTACTTATGAGATTATAAATGATTTATGGATTTAAATCATAGAAATATAATGAATTATCAATACTTAGAAAAGTCATATACTATACTATTATTCTATACAGATTCCAATAAGGCTTATTATGAATACCTACTACATAAAACATAAGTACACACAATAACGTCTTATTATTATTATTATATATTATATGTATTGTTATTCAATCACATAAAATTATTGAACAATAAATCGCATTTCTGACTAACTGGCTTATACATACATATGTTACGGGATTAAGTTTTTAATCCAACATAGTAAACCCAGAGTTTATTTTAATTTTAGATAAGTATTAAATAAGTATAAAGTATTATAATTACGAATTCTCAATAATGCACCAATAAATTATATAGAAATAAATTCCAAAATTAAAGCAAAACAGATGAGGGAGATAGATAGATAGATTGTTGTCGCTAAAAAGCAGGAAAATAGCATTCAGTCAGGAAATTTACAAGGAAAGATTTCTACTTCTTTATTACTTCTGCCTGCGGCTTTGTCTGCGTTTTAATTTCTAATTTAATTACATTATAACAAAGGTCTGATACTATTTTCTTGTTAGATAACCTTAGTGATCATCTAAATTCTAAAATGACATCATTAGCAATTGAATATTAGAATTATTATCACACCGATTGACTGACATACACTGTAACCCATTAAATGTTATGCGCGATGCAAATAGTGTGCAACATAGATGACATAATACTATACGATTAGTAGACTAGTGTAGTATTATTTTTATGATATATGCTAGTAGCACTATCTACTCTATACGTATAATAAAATTCTGAGTCGAATCTATAGGTACATTAAATATTTTTTGGAAATTCTTATTGAAATAGTCATTACTATCGATACAAAGGCCGAATCTTTTGTATTAAATTTTTTTGTCTGTCGTCTGTCTGTCTGTGTGTCGGTCTAAGAACGTATCACGAAAGAAACCACTGGACAGATTTTGATGAAATTTAGTATGATGATAGCTGGTTATCCGGATCTACATATAGGATAGTTTTTACTGCAGGAAAATATTTCAGCTCTGAGAAATATAGATTTCTCAGAGCTGAAATTTTCCTTCAGTATTATAGTGAGATAGTTCCTTTAGTATAGACTAATCGATAAAACGTGCACCTAAAACTTAGGGACGAACCCAAGCGGAGCGAGGGTGAGTCGCTAGTAATCTATATAGTCGTCTAACGAAACCATCTATAAGATATAAGATAGATTATAGAGAGGGAAATCGTGCAAGGAGTGCGTGGGGAGACTTGGGTGAGGCGCACCCACGTCTGTAGGTGCACTCGACTGTCATACTGATTATTATATAACTGTTGGTAAACGGCCATATAGTTGACAGGTATAACTATACACTGCCACGAGATGTAGACTATACACTTTAACTTTGAAACCGTTTTGATATGAAAATTGATATTTTTTGACAACCCTTTACATTAGCCAGTATTTCTGTTACAGTCAAAAGCGGCGGTTAAATGTGCAATTAATGGTTGACAACGAATTTCGGTTGGCAGCATTAATTTAATCTGGAAGATATAACATAAGTTTGTCGATAAAATAGAATTATCATGACATTTTCAAAAAGCGGCGAGATGAATATAATTATTGTCTTTATTTATTACGGAGTAAAAAGAAATCATAATATACCAGTTTTTATGACATGAAATAAAATTAACATTTAATTAAGGTGACATATTTTACTTTAAACTTATTTCGGCAAAGGAAAGTCATGGAAAGTTATAATTGGTAAACTTCTATGAGGCTCGCTTGTTGAATGATTAATCTATGTTTTGGCTGAAGTATGACATGTGTTTTGTCAGATGTAAGCTTTGATATTACTTTTCAAAGAGTTAGGGGAGGATAATAATCGTAGGTTCGATTTCTGTACGAAGTAAATAATATACAGTATATACAGATTATCGAATCAATTGTTACTACTATTAATGTGTTGCATTATGTTTATTATATGTGTCCTGTGTAACTGTTTCGGTGGTCTAGTATCTAGCATAAACGGCTGCAGATCCGGATGTCCTGGGTTCGAGTCCGAGATCGGGCCACGTTTAATTACAGAGTTTTTTGTTAAGTAGTAGCCCGAGTTATTATGTAAATAATCATAAATTAATAAAATATTCCAAATATGCACATACTACTAATATACATAGTTTCATATTATAGCTGATCTGATGATAGCCAGAAGATGGACAGTGGAAATCAAAGATGGTTCCTTTAATACCTCTGAGTTTATACTCATTTGCGTTATTTTGACTAGTAACAGTCAGTTGAAAGCATGTTTATTTAGCTTTTTAATATTTATTTATTATATCCATTAAATCGCACATGACTCAAGGACAGTTATAATAATATTGGATGACTAGATAGTATTGTTTGCTCTTTTTGAAAAGGTATCGTAAAAGATCACGTAGATCACTGTAAACCTAAGCCAGTTGAGATAAAACAGAAAATAAAACACAGACAAAGCCGCAGGCAGTAGAAGCTATAGCGACAAATACTAAAGAGAATATGACAAAACTATTCATACTTGTCGTGTCTGGCCTCCACCGGTCACAGTCTAGGAGGTACGTTTTTGGGCTGATGCATACGAATTTTGCATTTCGAAATTTCGTTTTAAATGCAACGAATATTTTTTACATAACAATTAAGATTCCTCACTTTGTAATAGTATAATTAGCATAAAAAAGTGTTTGTCTTTTAAACTGCCTCCGTGACTAGCTTATATGGTGATCACATTTCGAGGTTCTGATTTCTAGTACTCGGGTCTTGCCAAAAAAATGAGTTGAGAAAATGGTATTTTTACACTTGTCTTGGTTGTGTCAGGTTGATATCCCATTAGAATAAGAGAGAAATCAAGAAAAAATAGTGATTTTAGGTTTCCGCTAATACTTGTGCTCTATAATATCTTCTGCATAGGCAAAAAAGTATACTTAGTATTCTAGTTTTCTGTATTTCTCCATATAGCGGCACTTTGTTTTGTTGGATGATGAACATTGTTATACTTAAATTTCGTAAAATGCGGGTAATTATTTCAGGACAAAAGGGCTGTTGATCGAAGAATATGCTCGTATCGAGAACCAAACCCGCTAACTTGGACGTAGAAATCGAATTAGTCTAACAATTATTATCCATTATATCTTTTTAAACGTAATATTGAATGTAAAATTTGAGCCAATTGCATTCGTTAACGAAACCTTTTTTTCCCAGTAATCTCATTACATTACAGTTCGTTGGACACAGCGATTTGAATTTAATTTAAAAAAGTTAGACAAACCTATTTTATTGTTACCGCATACAATACGTAATTCGACACTGTCATTAGGCCGATATTGTGTACGTTGCTATAAAACCTATATACAAAATTAATTAATTCCATCTTTAATTCCAATGTTGAATTAAATTACACCCATGAAATGTAATGGCTTAATTAAATTAATATAAAACCATAAATTTTAAATGATAAAAGAGCGAACTAAAATGTATTGTGGTAACTAGCTTATTTTAAACAATGACTTAAAATCTTCTATGAACATGCTGCTATTCATTTGGTGAATCAGAATTTCAAAACCGCAGTTTTTATTTTTTCTCCACTCCTCTTGCTTATTCACTCTCCTTCATTCACTATATTCTTCAATTTTCTCCTGTATGTAAATGAAATATGCTTTTACCTTAGAAATGCCATGGTCCATGGAGTCGAATTGCTCAACATTTCTTAAAAACAGATTTTCTTATCTAATTTTATTCACCTTTGCTAATGACAGGAGAACATGCTCGTTTTTCGTCCAAAGTGTTTTGCTTTGTATATTTTAAATGTTTTTTTAATTCCAATGTATTTCCTTTACAAATGAAGGAAATACAAAAATCAATGAAAATAAAGTTTAAAATTAAAGTTTTGCTAAAAAAGGATTATAATCCTTTTTTAATCAAGAGATATATCTCTTGAGTAATTCCACGCATAATTCAGTTGAATTAATAGTGACAATATTTCGTTAGATTCGCACGTTTATCGAATTGCGGTAAAATTTCTTATAATGCTTTATGCTTATCGCACTAATATCTATACATATAATAAAATTGTAGAGGTCGAATGTCTGTAGATAGAAAAAAATGCTAAAAACCGAGTCAAGGGAGAAATAAGATGATAATAAGGTAAGAAGAGAAATGGAACAAATCCAGATTTTTTCAATTTTTTTTGTTTCTCTGTCTGTTTGTCTGTTTAAACGGGCTAATCTCCGAAACTGTTAGACTGATTCAAAAGAAATTTTGCATGGTGGTACCTTATACCCCCGGTCAATATTTTAGATGCTTTTCATTCTTTAACCTATGTAAATTGTCTTTTTTGTACATAGATGTCTTTGTAGTCATGTAATCATAAATATAAAGCAAAATAAATAGAAAATTTATTTGTAGTCTTAACTTCCAACCATTATTTCACCAAGTTGTAATAACATTATTAAACAATATAATTTCAAATCAAAGCACAGTAGCACAAACAAAATGAAATTTGGTTTAATGAAAATAACCGCAAAGCTATAATTATATTTCATTTAATTCAAAAGTAAGTAAATATATTATTTTATATTCATTATTTCTGTAATATTTGGCAAGCAATTATATACATATACACTACTAACGAGTCACACTTGCTCCGCTCGGGTTCGTCCCTAGTTACATTTTAAGATATTTTCCCGCAGTAAAAAGTATCCTATCTGTTGACCCGAATAACGAGCTATCATCATACCAAATTTCCTCAAAATCTATCCCGTGGTTTTTTCGTGATGCGTTCCCAGACATCTGTCTGGGAACGCATGGGGTGTTCTGTCTGTTTAGACAGACAAAAATTCTAAAAACTGTAGACTCGGCCTCAGTATCGATAATATGACTACTTCTATCTCTGTATCGATAATAATGACTATATATCGATAATAATAATATATCTATTATATTATTTCTGAGTTTCTTTCGCCAGTTCTTCTCAGGTCTGAAGCTTCTTTTGTCCAAACTGATAGTAGACTCATAATGTTCTGTAAAAACATTCGCTCGTTACGGTTCGTCTCCAGACAAAAAATAAATGTATCAAACGTGAACCTTACATTTTCAATCGGTATAAAAAGTAACTTTTGCACTATTCCAGACCATAATCTATCTCTGTGCCAAATTTCATCCATATTCGTTTAGCCGTTCTGGTGTGAAAGAGTAACAAACATCCGTCCACTCTTACACTTTCATATTTATAATATTAGTATAGATTTTTTTCGGTTAATTAGGATAAAGTAAATGAAAATTCATAATGTAGAACTACCGTGCCACTTTTTTCAGTCTGCCCACAGTGCCATTCGCGATCTTGTTATTTAATATGAATTTGGACCACTTACGACAGATATGTACCAATGACCTACCTATAAGTGCTTTCCTTACAAGCCACAGGAATTTGATATAATTTGTATACAAATTAAAAATTATCAAACTTCTAACTTTAGTTACAACAGATTATTGATATTTATTGAAGAAAAAATATTGTAGATTAAAATAAAATGATTGATTCCATACATTAGTGAAATAAAAATAATTGTATAAATATATAATTAACACGATCAAGACAGTAATGGAAATGCGGTTAATTGAAGTAACTCAGCAAATATAAAAAGAAATCTAATGCCAAAAAGAAAATCTTAAGTGGATAAATAATAATTATACTTCTTTGAAACCTTCACACTTGAACTGATCGAGCCTTGGATTCGTCTCGAGTGATGTCAATAAAAAGAAGGAAGGACCAAAATAAAACATCTTTTGTAGATAATTAGTTATACGCTTCGCAAAAAATTGAGACGCTATTTTATATTCGATTTTGATATTTTAGTTAAATTAATAAGTTCACAGATAGAAATGGTCCATTTTTATCAAAGAAAAATCATTTATTTTGTCTTTGTTATAGTAAACGTTTAATTATATAAAAAGATATTTTTGAAATTGAATTATTTATTTTCGCTCATGGATCTTGACTGGTAACTTTGTTGGAAGAAAATCTTTCTTTTTATTCTAATTGGCTTAGAACTGCTAAGAAATTAATGGTTATATACATCTATATATATATATATATATATATATATATATATATATATATATATATATATATATATATATATATATATTATCCCGTTCGACCGCGTTCCCGTGTGACGTGACATAAAACTCAATAACGGCTGGACCAATTCTAATGATATTTGAATTTTTGGATTTCTCTTAGTCCGGAATAGGATAATGAGTATTAAAACATCAGAAAAATTAACGAAAAAAATTTACATTTTATATGGCTAACACTGGCTAATAACTATTTATATATATTTAAAATGTACCTAGCGACGAACCCGAGCGAAGCGGGGGTGAGCCGCTAGTATTAGGTATAGTAAATCATACATATATCTATACTAATATATAATTAATTATTCATGTTGAATAGATTATTATTTGTTTTTTGTGCGTTTGAAGGCAATAATCTATAAAACCAAATAAACAGGACCAGTCAAAGGTGCTTTTATTTTCATTTTATAGCCTATTTGTTGAGAAAGGTTATATAAAATCGCGCTAAATCTATAAGAGTCATAGTGACTACACTTATGTATAAACTACGCAATCCGCGAGTTGAATTTTTGATATTATAAGATAAGTAAGTTAAAAATAAAACATCTATATAAAAATGCAAATACATGGAAATTTAAATTTCAACTTAAGTAGGTCGCATCACATTATGTATAAAAGTTTTTTAAGCCAACCCTGCCAGTGTGAAAGTTTTAGCAGCCTTGGAACGATTCGTTGATTTTACAGTTAGTAATCAGTTTCCTTAAATTAGAATGTGAAGGTTCATTTTAATTTCAACGTAAATTCTTTATGAAATACGACTTTGATGAAATATATAATTCAAAACTTGAAATGATCGCTTTAGCTTACGCAGAACGACTCGTTTCAAAATGGCAAATTTTGAATCTAAAATTTTCTGTTTGTCTTATAATCAATTAATTTAACTTTCACCGAAGTTTTCTACGGAAATTAATTTAGATTTGTAAGTGACAGCAAGTTTTGTTATACACTAGATCTATATAATAGAAATTCAGTATTAAGCTAAGTGGACGAGCTTTTTAATTTTACCACTAGCGACTTACCCTTACTCATTCGGTTTCTTTTGTAATCAATATATACATAAACATATACATACAAATCTGTCGAGCTATTTCTGCGTGAAGATTTGGAACAAACAAACACACAAACACACCCAAAAAAAGTTTCGTATTTAAAATAGTTGTACGATAAATTAGACAATATCTCTTTTACCTTTTTCAATGTAAGTTGGCATATGCACTAATACATAAAAGGGGTTTTGTTACAAAGCAAAGAAAAAATACAGGAGAGTGAAGTCCTGTAAAGAAAATAGCTCGTAGGTATAACTTTAATGTAAGCAATATGTAAATAAATACATTGCTTTTAAATTAGTTCAGGAGCTAATTTTACTTTATTATATACGAATCTATTTTAGCCACAGAATATTTCCGGATTCAGCTGTAGAGCATTAACAACCTTGTATCTTGTCTATCAATTAGTGTAACAGTCTAACGAAACTGCTATTTAATAATGAGTTAAATTAAAAAGAACATGTCGATTTCAAGTGTTGAATTAAAACTTGATTTATATTCTTATTTTTAAAAACAAACATGGTCACAGGAGAAGCTAGGTTTTTGATATCTCAAAAGATATACTAATACTAAGGCGGTATTTATCAATTACGAAAAAGAAATGATATTGAAATAAGTGATTTACAATTTAAAAACGTAATAAATAATTGTAATTACGGTTGAGTTAAATTTATACAATTTTTAAAAAAACTATATATAATGTGTAAAAAATATGAATAACAAAACGAAAATCACAAAAAAATCGTGTACAGACCGTGACAAAAACATGACGACCCCTAATGAGACGATATATGTATTTCAAAACCTTACAGTGTTAAGTGTACAATATGTATGCTCTTTGTATGGCGAAGTCTGGTCATCAAGTTGTGCAGACCGAGCATGATACGTTTATTTTAACGTGAAACCACCGGAAGCGGAAGAAAACTACTTATATTACACGATAGGAACTTGAAGGAATTATTTTCCGATACGTTCAAAGTTGGTAGAGATTCAAAAGTTTGATTGTGCCCCTGAGACTCAACTTTAGATAGGTGGGGCACAAGTTCTATAGTAGGACGGAATAATTGATGTCCTCAGAAAGTTGAAAGCACAATCATTATAAAATAATGCAACATTATTTTAAAGTTCATTATATTTCTATTATATGTTTTTTATTAAATTATAAGGGTAGACAATTTTTTATTATCTATACTAATATTATAAAGAGGTAAAATTTGTAGGGAGTAATCTCTGCATCTACTTAACCGATTAAGATGAAATTTGGTAAGAAGATAGTTTAAGATCCTGAGAAGGACATAGGATACTTTTTATCCCGGAAATCATCCCAAAACGGGGATGAATATTTGTATGGGGAATCAACCTAGGGACGAACCCGGGCGAAGCGAGGGTGACTAGCTAGTTTTTTTCATACTTTCATTATTTTTTCTTCGAGATATTTATGATAATAACGCACAAGCTAATATGTGTGTATATTGTAATGTACTTCACACTAAAATGGCTGGAGTGATTTGGATGAAATTTAGTACACAGTTTTTTTTGTTGGATAGATTTTTCTTATCTTTTCCATAATACCAATAGTCAAGAATATATAGCCTTCAGTTAGTATTAAAACTTGCCAAATGTTCGCTGTCTGTATATGATATTATTTTAACAAAGGCACCAAGGGAGGCACTCGCATATAGTAAGTATAAGTCGCTAGTAGATAACAAGTTAAATAAAAAGTTATGAGCTTAATGTGCTAGCTAACTTTATGAGGACTAGTTGTACTTTTTATTCTAAACATGTGCCCTTGCCCTTAGTTTATTTATAAACTTAGATTAAAATAACCCTTTTTTTCATACTACCACTGTCCAATGTTGGATATAGATCCTCTTCTTAGAACACATTTTTTTCCGATCATGCACAATTTGCATCCATTCATTGCTTGTTTTGTGTTTTAAGTCGATACTACGTCGTGCTAAATGAAGAATTACACTCCATTTGTCTGTTCATAAATAAGTTCTAATATTTCACTTTGAAGATAACAAAAAACAAAAATATTATGTCACAGTTTATCCCAATATGAAGGTGGAATTTGCTAGTTTCAGTAAGATTGCGAGACGACATTTAGTTAGACATTATAAGAAAGATAAAGACAGTATGACATGCATAGGATGAAATATTTTTTAGTTATCTCTCTATTCCTCAGAACTACGTGGAGTTAAGGAAAAATATGTTCAAATGTTACATTTCAATATACGAAGAGTTGTGTAGAACGTAAGTAAAATAATAAAAGCCCCCATTTATATTTACGAGGGCGCTTAACCCTAATAGAAAGGGAGGGTAAAAAATGCAAAGTGCGGCATTGTCGTTCAAACAATATAAATATTTGGAAGCACCGGGTATGGGCATAAAAATGACGTATCGCACCCAATGTTACAGTTTGGCCAAAATTGACCAATTTTTCAGGATATAATACCTCTAACATATTGTTATTTTTTTTTATTGGAATGAGTTATTGCATGATCAGTGGTACACTTGTATCTAACTAGCATTCCTATTACGTTGGAGATTACAACTGCACTTAACAGATTTTTGTATTGACAAAGAAGAAGTGGGGGTATGGATGAAATACAGATTAAAAATAGCTATCGTAAATATAATAGTTTATTTTAATATATTTTGGAACAAAAATCCTTATCGCACGTTTTAATCGGCAGACTTAGCCAATGAGAAGATATATAGAAAAAAGTGTAATATTTCGACTGTCACGCCACTTATTTATTAACAAAGAGCATCTCATGTGACGTCCATTATTAGGCGATCATAAGTGTTAAGAAATATGTGCAGGAAGTAGTTCGCATGAACTTTTATGACGGAGCCCTATAGTGCGGAGATATTATAGTGCACAAGTGTACGCGCAGACATAAGTGCACTCTCTATTCCTGTCACTCTCATACTCCGGTGGGACGACCACTCGACACGACCAGTGGGAGTTCAGGCGCAGGACTGACGGCTTTACGTGCTCTCCGAGGCACGGGGATGAAACACCGCCTACTTTGAGGCTTATTATACAGAAAGACTCAATAACTAAACTTGGCCCGACCCGGGACTTGAACCCACTACACTACACCACCGAGGCAGTTAGGCCATATGTATATATACATATGTAATGGACATTCTTTGAGGATTGTGGTAGTTATTCTCACCAGATATTATGAGCTAAGGGAAACCTTATAATGTGACGTCATTAGTACCAAGTAATCATAAGTGTTAAAGAATGAATTTTTGTAAGAAGTTCGTGTACACTCCTTTGTATGCAGACCTTTCTTTGATGAGCTCCAACATGTACAATGAACTGTGCTTGATGTTTATGATACCCTTGTACTCATGAAATTTTTTATGACCTAATTTATGAATCAAGGGCAGGCAACAAAAAGAATTTCGTTCCTACCGAGTGTCCCACGATACCTCTCGACTTTTTTTCGGTCAGCCTAACATAATATTTAAAGAACGTTAAATTAATTTCCTATAACAGATTAATTTAAAATATTTGTCATTTTATAATCTTTTGTTGCAAGCCTAAATAATTTATAATATATGTGCTAAAATTTAAGTTTATAAAATAATATAATTTAAATCAATATATAAAATGTTGTCCTGGTATTAATATATTTATTATGTATTAACAGACTATAAACTAAATATAGCGTAGTTCATTTACTATTCAGCCCATTTTAATGACGCACTACCAAAATCTATCCAGTGGTTTTCTCAAAATGCGTTCCCAAAGAGACGGACAGACAGATAGGCAAAATTTCTAAAAACTATAAATTTGGCCTGTGTATCGATAATAATGACCATTTCAATACGATTTTCACAAAAAATATTTAATGTACAGATTCGAATCAGTTTGTATTTTATCATACGTATAGATTGCTTAAAAATATTCATATTTTCGCTAACTATCCCTATAATGATAAAAATGATTTTTTAAATTTAATTACTAAAAATGTTAAAATTTGTGGCAGAGATTAAACGGAACATTTTTTTTTCTAATGCTAAGATTAATTATATACATCCTGAAATAGAATACTTATAATTGAATTAATATAAATTGGACGAAACCGGGTGGAGTTGCTAGTTTAAAATTTAAATTTAACAATCATGTCTGACAGCGAATATGACTATAAATACTGCAGAGCACTAAAGTCGTGGAACTGATTCACTTTTCCTCAATTAACACAAGATTGATACGTTTTCGACACAGTTTTCCCCTCACTAAACCATGTTGCCGTAATTTATTACATTGTTTGACGCGTTCAAACGGCCTTCCTTCAGTCCAAATATTACTTAACTTTATAATATTTACTATTGAAATATCAAGAAAATATATTTTTGTTATGCTAATTATATTATGTGATTATATAATAATAGTGAACATTTTAGTCTCTGCGAAGATAATTACAATATATTTGATGACACTTTTGGCTCAGTTTGTACTTTGTAATGAACTTACTTACTGTGCCAGCGGTTGCGGGTTCGAGTCCCGCTTGGGGCATTCATTTGTGTGATGAGCACGCATGTTTCTACTCCAGTCATGGGTTATATTTATCATAATTATGTATGTATGTATTTGAAGTTACATATATGTATGATGTATCAACTATCTGGTATCCATTACACAATCCTCGTAACTTACCATGGAACTAGATGATGCTGTGTATTAATATCCCAACATATTTATATATTTTTATTTTTTGCTTGCTTAATTGATTTGATATTATGCCTTATAAATAATTATTTTTCATTAAAAAATTTTGTTTACATCAATATGTGTAGACATTAAATCTTATTTGATTTCTTATCTAATATAACTTTAAGCATACAATGTTATTTACGTGAGTAGGAATTTCTATCGTCAAGATCGTAACACGTTTGTGCAATGGTTCGTGAAATTTCGAAAAGAAACTTTTATTGGGAATCCGTTAAACCGAGCGAAACCTAACATTCGTACTCATAGCTTGAGGGTACCAAAAATATATAAATCGAATGCCCACAAGCAAGTTTGAATGTGTTTTTCTTTGGTAAAAAAGTTCTAAAAATATAATTGAGACTAGGAATTGCGGCTGTAATAATTTATTATGAGTTCATATTGTCTCTGAAAAGCAAACTGGTATTATGGCAAAAATCCAGACTTGCACGTCTTTCTATAACAGTAGGAAAATTGTCTTTGTGAAGAATTTAAATAAATATATAACAAATGTTTATCCTTCGTAATTAACTTTGCCCTTAGTCGGGAGTTTAGTACCAAAACTAATATATAACTAATGTGATATATACATAGATAGAATATAAGATTAATTATTCGTAACAAGTATGTTGTGTCAACATTATTTTTATTGGCGTTACTGATATTAATTTTTTTTTAAAACTATTATTAAAAATCCAGAGGAATTAATAAGCATATGTGCTATTCGCCTTTATAATTGTAACTTCGGCAGAAGTACTGATGACAAATGACATTATTTGGTTCTCTTTCCTTCTATGTCCTGTTTCGAATGTAAATAGTATGACAATTTTCAAATATGCTTTATAATATCCCTAAAAGGATAAAATCTCAGATTTTTTTCTAATACCAAACCTCTCCTTTATTACTTAATATAGTATATACTAATATTATAAAGAAGAAAGATTTTTTTGTTTGTTAGTACCGAATAAGCTCCGAAAATACTGAACCGATTTAGATATAGTTTTAATGTAGTTTTTATCCCGGTATTCATCCCTTAAGGGGGTGAAAATGGGGATGAAATTTTGTATGAGGAAGTAAGCTAGGGACGAACCTGCGCGAAACGTGGGTGAGTCGCTAGTGTAGTACTTTTACCAGTAAAATATACCGATTTTTTTATACAAATAGGTAGGTAAATTCTATTGAAATATGTCTTTTTTAAAAATGATTATGTTCAAAATTTCGACCACTCGACGAACACTAGTTAACATAAAAGTGCCATTCGTTATCTCACCGCAACAATTAAATATAGCCTTACGTATACACCACATATATAGCAATTTGTTTGGAAGCATCTAATCTACTAGCTCACAGGTCATTAGTTCAGGAAATGCAGCGCTGCATCTATTTGGCCGTTGGCGTGAACACTTCATATAGGGTTATATATCAATGGAGTATTAGCTACTGCTAAAGTGGAGTGGAGTCTTGTATGTTATGGACTGGGTTTGATTTTTGTGCACAATTACAAAGGTACTTATACAAGTACAATATGTTATCATCTTTACATAGCATAAAATGAAGTCGCTTCCGCTGTCTGTTCGCTGAGATCTTTTAAACTACTTAACAGATTTTAATGCAATTTTCAGCAATGGATAGAGTGATTCAAGAAGTAGGTTTATAATATGTATAATACGTGCACATTATAGTACAGAAAAGCCAAGAAATTTAAAGATTTGTATAACATACTAACCGTTAAAACGTACCTAGGGACGAACCCGAGCGAAGAGAGGGTGAGTCGTTAGTTTAATATATTATGGTACATTAATATTTAGGCCATAAGGCCTTCACTCAAATTAAGGGGGATATGGCCATAGAACTTCACACATTATTTGAAATCTAGGCTATATTAGAGACATGTATGATGCAGGTTCCCTCAACATGATTTATTTTATTATATTAGAACAAGTGGGTACCATGTTGAAAATGTTTATCATATTGCTTGTACTTGACTTACACAGGATGATGCTAAAGACCGTGCAAAGTGGAGGAGGCTAAGCAGAAAGGCAGACCCTGGCAATAGCCGGGATTATTAATTGCCAGGCAGAAGAATTTGTTGGTACTTGACTTTTTAAGTTAATGCGTTCTCTATTATCATTATATCTACATAACGTGTAGGTACATATTTGCTTACATACAGATCTTGCTAAAAAACTATTTTAATCTCCCATATATTATGTAGAATGCTCTTCCAATGTTTAATAATAAATATACATTTTTTATGTTTAATTTAGTTAAAGTTGGCTATTTTTGCCAAAATGCAGAGGCTAGGTAAAATTATTCGCAGTTAGATATAATAAATCATAATATTTGTAAATGTAATAAAAATATGTAGAATCACATTTTATTATATTAATAATAAAGTAGACCCTTCTATTGTTTTATTATTTTTTTACGTCTTGATCGTAAAGTTTTATTATGATTACATTGAGTCATCTAAGTCTTAGAAATGACGTTGTTATCAAAGCTCTGTAGTTGCTTTGTATACGATGTAATTTTAAATATAATAATATACATACATATTATTATATACTTTACCATTAATTTAATAAAATACTTAATCTATAAATAATAATGAGAATAAACTCTAAACACTTGATAGTACGGTGAATGCATACATATTCAGGAAACTTGCACAATATGTAAGAGAAACTAGTTTTCGAAAAACGTGTGAAGATCGGTAACGTGCGTTTGGCCAGTACTGTCCAGTACTGACCTGGTAGCCCTCGTATTGAGAAGAGATTGTGTATACATATAATATAATTCTGGGTCGAATCTGTACAGTAAATATTTTTTGGAAAATCTTATTGAAATAATCATTATTATCTATACAGAGGCCGAATATATAGTTTTTAGAATTCTTGCCTGTCTGTCGGTCTGGAAAAGCATCACGAGAGAACCACTGTATAATTTTGATACAATTTGTACTTTTTACTGCAGGAAAATATCTATTACATTAAAACGTAACGTAACGTATATAATATAATAATACAAATAGTATTGATTAATTACACTCGCTTCCCTAGTGTAGGTCCTTAATAGTATTAGTAGCCCCTTTTTTAGCGTCTCATTACTGGACACAGGCTTTTCAATAGGAGATAAATCAGGCCATAGTCCACTACGCTAGCTAAGTGCGAGTTGGCGCACTTCATAATATGTCTTTCGAAAACTTGCTGAACCCTGGGAAAAGCCTCGGGATTTAAACCCGATTTCCCGAGGCAGAACGTTACCACTGGCCTTCTACCATGTTAGGTCAATAGTTGCTTTTTATATTTTCAATATAACATACAAGCAACGCCACCTTTTGGTAAATTCGCCATACCGAGCTGGATACAATTTCTACACAAGTCGAAAGAATTTCCAGTGGACATTGTAACTATTCTAGGAAACTATTTGGGTTTGCCCAAACTTTGTGTATACATATATCTATTTGTTGAAGGAAAATTGTTTTAGTTTTAGGAGTATCATTGCTTATATTATATACAGAAAGTAAATTATTCGGCTATAGTGTTTCAATTATAGCATTTTGTAAGTAACATTTAATCTATTTTATCGATAAAGATTTTCAGAGTAAAATTCAATAAAAAAAAATATTTTTTATATTACATATTTTTAGGGTTACGTATCTCAAAAGGTAAAAAAGGAAGTCTTGTCCGTCTGTTCGTCTGTCTGTCCGTGTATCATCACCGATTTTCTCAGTAACGGGTGGACCTAGTAGGTTGAAGTTTATACCAAATACTTAGGTCTATAGTTCCTATTAGGTGTATAAAAATCAAGGTCCTGAGTCAACACGATAAAAAGATATAGGCAAATTTAGATTTTCGCAAAAACTTGTAAGTACCAAAATTTACCTTAATTTTCATTCAACTTTTTTATTTTTCAGAATTTTCCCTATACTTGTGCGGAAAAGCTTTTAACCAAAATTGACTATTCTAGGTCAACCAGAAGTACCCTATAGGTTTTGGTCGAAAACCTATATTGTAGTTCCCGCTGACCTAGAATCATGAAATTTGGCAAAAAGCAAGGTCCAACAGCACAAAAAAAGGAAAAAATTCCAAAAAATAAAAAAGTTGAAAATTAAACTCAAACAGATTTCCTATAAATTTGTACGGAACCTTCGGTGGGCGAGTCCGACTCGCACTTGGCCGTAATTTTTATGAACGTTTAGATAAGTAAATTCCATTCATAATATGGTTTTCTCTTTTCAATAATAATTTAAATGATCGAACTTCAACTATTTGACAAAACTAGTTATGTTTAATAGATCTAAGTTAAGCCATTTAATTATTTATTTATATAATGAGTTGAAAGCTTGATTCGTATCAATGTCTATAAATTGCTTTGACCTATCCGGGTTTTATTAATTTGTTGCGGTATCGTACATCGTCGAACTGCGGTTTAATCTTATTGGAAGTTACCACATAGTTTGTGAGGTAGTCAGTAAATCGATACCTATACTAGGTAGTATTATATGATCTGTGTCGATACTAACAAATTATTCCATATACCTTGTTTGTTTGTAGATATTTCTAAAGGTCCTTCCTCTTATTTTGTAGTAAGCGAAAAAAATATTAACTGTAAAAAAGTATTTCTTTCGTCTTTGTGACATTAAACTATGTACAAACTTAGTTTTCTGTGAATTATTTTTTTTTTATTTAGATTTCCGACGTTAGAAATTATTTACAGGAAACTGTCTAAGACTAATATTTGATGTCTCAAAAAAAAAATTATCTTAATAAATTGTATAAATAAGCTTTGTTTTATAAAAGAAAAACAATCCAACCGATGCACTTTCGCATATAAGAGGTCATATATAATCATATAATACGTACATTGAAAAATTTCATATCACTCTTGTTGTTCGTTAATTATGTAGTATAAGCCTTCAGCACGTCAAAGTCTTAACCAAGCCGTTTTCGATATTTTACGTTATACGTAGGTACTGAGATATTTAACACATACATATTTACTGTTACTGATTCTTTAAATTGACATAATTTTTTTATTTATCAACCGATTGAAATATAACAAATACTTAACCTTCAGCCGTTTCTGAGATTAGCGCGCACAAACGCACAGATAAGCAGACAAACCGACAAAAAATCATCACAGACACACAATTCTAAAAATCATTGTTTTGGTTTCCATTCCGTTAATAAATACCGCCAATAATAGTTTTTTTTTCAAATATCTTTCAATTACAGAAAGCAATCAGTTACCCTTGTATTATGTGTATATTATATACTTTTATCATATATATGTATAGAATAATCGTATAGGTAATAAATGGCTTATTAAATAATGAGTTAATGATTCATAAACACTCATATAAAATGAATTTTCATTGACAGAAGATTTCTCTTTCACAAGACTGAAAATACTAGGCACTACATCGATTAATTGCTTCAATTCGATTGCACTCTAGCAAGCTCTAATTTAAAGTGTCCTCAAAATTGTCCTCTTGTTAATCCAAATACGACTTTATCATTAGGGAATAAGGTGGAAATTTTAAATATATATACAGCAATTGGTACGTAGGTTCGAACACATGCGGGTAACACCTGGCACTACGCGCTAATTCTGTTAACAATTCCACAGTAACCGAAAATCGACGCGAATTGCGAAGGCTGTAGCCCAATTTGAAGTGAATTCAAAAAAGGGTTGTCAATTACTTCGTGAATCAAGAACATTGCGATGAATTCCTGTCATATAGATACAATTCTTTCTTAGGCTTAGAAAAAACGTAGTAGTAAACGTGTAGGGCCAAAAAGTTCTTCGAATATCTTGTATAAAGACGAAATCAATAATCATGCTATCTACACTAATATTATAAAGACGTAACATTTGAAAGTTAATGAGTTTAGATGATATTACTGAGACTGCCCATCTGATATCAAAAATTCTTTCAATTATTGAGAATTAAATTTCAGGTGGATCCAGATCCCGCTGCAAGATTGCTACGTTCATAGCGTATTTAATCCAAATCATTTTTTTATATATAATAATAAAAGGGACAATATGTTTTGACCGGGGTGCCTATTAAAAAGTGTCCGCTAATATGTTTAATTAATTGAATAATAGTTGACTTTTTGGAACAAAAACGATGCCTTTGTTATTACAATGAATTATACTCCACTTCACAGAACTATACGTAGAAATCTTGAAAAATGATAAAAAATCATAGCTGCCGTTGCGTATTTGGCCACAACCTCTTCGCACCCAGGTGTAAGTGGGTCATACTTTGGTATGTTTATACGTTCATAGCGCATATTCATAATTTATATATCAAATTAAAGCTAATTTTTTTCTGTACCTGATAAACTACGTCTGCCTATGTAAAAGTGGCCGCAAAAGTGGTTGCGAGTCATTAAAGATGTTTTTGTTACATTTATACGTTCATGGCGTATATTTATCATTTATATATCAAATTAAAGCTAATTTTTTCTGTGCATGATAAAATACCTCTGAGCTATGTAAAAGTGGCCGCAATGGAAAGAAAAGAAGGAAAGAATATAATATTATATATCATTTGTCAGACGTCAAATAGTAACGTCAATAGCAACGGTTACCATGGCAACAAACAGTTAACTAACACGCTAAATCTCTTTCACTTTAATCTATCTTTGCCATAAAAAGAGAAGATTAGATATTATTATTTATATCACTAGCGTCTGCATAATTTATAACACTCACTTGCCTTACGGTGAAGGAAAACATCGTTCGGTAACCTGCATGTCTGAGAGAACCGAGCAAGTTTTCGAAAGACATGTGAGTCCGCCCGCACTTGGCCAGCGTGGTGGACTATGGCCTGATCTCCTCGTATTGATGGGAGGCCTCGTATTGAGGCGACCCTGACTCGCACATAGAGGGTCTCGTAGCATGATTTATAATAAGTTTATAGTCGCAAAAAACATTTTTGTGATGTAACTACACGGGTTTCAGATTTTTTCCTTTATTGTGCTAGACTTTCAGTCTACGGAAATACCCTATAGGTTTTAATTCTCTGAGTATACGGCATAAATGGCCATGCGGTATCTATTTCTTGATTAAGAAGTTTGATTTTTTTACAGCTTCAAGGGATTGCAGACCTGTGTATTTGATATTTTCAACTCGATACCTCTAAGCGTTTCCGAGAAAAAACTTTTTAACAAAAAATAAAACGGACTTCCAGGCATTAAAATCTTCGATTAAAGACTTTACAGACATTAAAGACTTCGAAAATATCTGATTAGGTATCTATTCTAAATGACAACCCCCGTTTAGTTATTTCCGTTTAGTGCTTGGAAGTCGATTTCATTTTTTGTTAAAAAGTTTTTATTTTTAAATTTTTAGGAAGAAAGTTATTAATAACATATTCGATTAAGCAATCTGTTTAAACAATATATTTATAGTTGATTTTTTTTAAAACCGTTCGACCGATTTCGATAAAATTTATATGAGACTACCTGGGAAGTATACCCTTTTAAATAAAACAAAAACATTCCAAATCGGTTCAGGCGTTTTCGAATAATCGGTGAACATACATAAAAAAAAAAGATTCTGACGAATTGAGAACCTCCTCGTTTTTGGAAGTCGGTTAAAAAGAGTTGTGACAGACAGACAGACGGAGAACGAAATGATCCCATAGTGGTTCCTTTTTCCCTTTGAGGTACGGAACTCGAATAAAATAGTATATTACTGGTTTACCGTATAAGATTATTTTTATTAATTATTTACAAGATTTAAAACTTCCTACTAAAGTCTCTACTTTTTTACGAAAATCGTGGGCGTAAAACATAATCCATTTAATGTTGTTATGTAAAATTATGTTTGTGCTTTAAGCTATGTTATAATATTCAATCGATTATAATTCATGCAAAGCACCTACTGCAAGATATCGTGGACATAGTATAATATTGTGCTGCACGTATTTATTATGTAGAGAACGATATTGTGGTTCACATAGCAAGTATATTATGATAATGAAATAATTTACAGATGATTAGCGAGGTTCGTGAACTAATTTTATTTAAATAATATAAGCAAATTTCTATATATATATATATATATATATATATATATATATATATATATATATATATATATATATATATATATATATATATAAAGAAATAATGAAAAACAATATTGTTTGGTTTGAATCAACACACAAAATATGTTGAAAGAAAAGTTTTGATTCTTGATTTTTAAATCCGATTTTAATTTTTTGTGAGATAAACCGCAAAAATTTAGTAAGACGTCATGGTAGAAAAAATTACTATTACAACCTAAGTGATGTATTTTAAAATAAAAGAGGGATGGATTGGAATTTCCTTTCCTATATTTTTGTAAAATAATTTATTACATTAATAAATAATTTAAATAGTGCAGTCAAAAAAGACGGGCTTAAGATTTACCGCTAATAAAAAAAAATTGAAAAATAAAATAAACCTTAATACTTTCTTAGATTTTGGCAAATATTTGACATCTAATAAGACTATCTTTTCAGTATTTTTTTTATTTTGGGTTTCCGACGTTTTGAATGCTTTACAGCAATCATGGTAATGGGAGAGACTAAGATTTTAGATGTCTTGAAGGTCATTATGTACTTATTACAGACAGTGCCTACCCACAATTTTAATTTTAATTTTAAATAATTAAAAATGGCATCAAAGTACCATATTATAATATATTATTTATATTTTTATATTAATATTTGTTGATTAAATTTCTATTTTATTTATATTTTTGAACAAGTATTGTAATTAAATATGGCAATATTATTTATTTATATTTAAAATAAACCTTTTAATTTTAATTACTGAGTTCCTAATACCACAGATCATATAATACTATACTTAATATGAACTAATTTTGAGACAGCGCCAATCTTATGAACATTTGACTACTCTTAAAAAGTCATAGATTAAAAATATATTCGTGTCGTCACGTTTTTTTTTTCATTTAATTTAAGGGATATTTTTTTTTAATTTTTTAAAGTATTTACCTACCTATGTATGTACAGTGTACATACATATTATATATATTTTATACTAACCGTTAAAACGTACCTAGGGACGAACCCAAGCGGAGATAGGGTGAGTCACTAGTATTATATAAGTTCATATATTATATTATTTAATTTATAAAAAAAATATACTATACGACAAAAATACCTATATGTAGTACCTATACATAATCTTTAGTAAACTGGTGACAAATATAAGCTATTACTGCATAGCTTAGATATCCTTAATGAATTGCTCTATAGACTTACCTAATTGAGTGATCATGAGGGATTATGTTACAATGTGTAAGCAAGTAGATTACATTTATTAAATACCTACTACGTATTTTGCTTTCACTTGGATTTTCGAGTAAATTTTTTAGGGCTACATACTTATTTGGCAACAGTGAAACCTTTATAACATCATTGTGTGACTGTTGTGTATATTTTCTTCGAATTTACTTTTTTTCTTCATGAAAGATACGAAAAGTATTTTTAATAAATTTCAAAAGATGGCGTACTTACGTGTATGATTTTTTAATGATATAAAATTCAATAATAACATAATAAAATAGATCCTGACAACTGAATATATGTTAATATAGTTAATAAATATCTTAAAATATATAGAAAATATAAACAATGAGTCCTTAATTTCCATGTTTTAATATTTTACTTTTTTAATGTACTTAGTTACTACTTAGTTAATAGTAAAATGCCTTATGCTGGTTTTAATGTGGTACATATATTGGTTAAATAAATAATATTAATTCTAAGGATCAAACTATAAAATAAAAAGATGATGCCAATTATATGAGATCATAAGAAATAGAAATATATCATTAAAAATTCTCAAAATACATAGATGTTAAATTTCATTACCAAAATCATAATCAATTCGAATATTTTAAGTTCAATTTCATGAAACTGTAATTTAGATTCGAAAACTCAAAGGGTATCAGCGAAGCTCTATTACAGAGGACGTCTATCCGACTGTCCGCCTGTCCATCATTTACGAGGTTTGCAAATCAATAAAAAAGAACATTTTTATAAATTAAAAATGTTCTTTAAAATAAATTCTATGTTTGTGTTATGTATGTTATATCTATAAAAATGTTCTTTAAAATAAATTCTAGAAAATAAAATACCTATATTTTGACATTTTGTTTACTGAAATCCTTTACAAAGGAATTCTTTAAGTTTTTGCTACATCTATAATAAAAAATAGTTTTCAAACTTCCCTTCTGCTTTTTAGCTTTATCTTGCAATCGAACAAAAAAATATACACAACACTAAAAGTTTAAAAATTAAAAAAAAATGTAGTAGAACATACTGCGGAACAAAAATAGTAGCTAATAGCTTTAGCTATACCTTCTGTAATGTCTATTTTGTTAGGTAATTTATTTAATCTTAAAAGTTAGGAAAGTAAGAATTTACAATCAGTCACAATCAAATAGTACAAGTTAATTTTGAGACATCCTAAACATCGCCTAAGCTTACGTGAAAGTTATTTTTAATATTTGTATCATATAATATGAGAGAATAATATTTACTCGTGAAATCGGTAGTGTGGTAACATGACCCTCGACTGAATCAAAGAATACTTGTTTCTAATATTTACTTAGATAGATTTAGTTTCACAGTGAACAATGGTTAATTATTATACAATAAACATGGTAAAATATAACTTTCTGGTTTTTTACTTAATAATATATGAACTTTAAAGTAATTGACACTTTTTTAATTAAAAAATAAACATTTTTTTTTATAAAACCTTATAAAAAAAAAAAAATATTAAAACTCCTTGTCTTAAAAATACAATGCAAAGCTAAGTATATATTTTTAGTACGGAAAAATATTGAAAAATATTGGCTTTGTGAATCCACATGAAAGTTCCAATTCGCTCGATTTAACGAAGTCCTATCAAACAAGTTACATGTAAAAATATTTTTTTCATAATAAAATAATCTACATATAGAAATCTTTGAAATAGAAAATAAAATAAAAACTATTTTTTTGTTTAAAAATTGTAAATTACCTACTAATATCGATATAAAACTAGTGACTTACCCTCGCTTCGCTCGAGTGCATCCCTAGGTAGGTACGTTTTAAATATGTATATATAATTAGCCAGCGCTAGGAATGTAAATTTTTGTTAGTTTTTCCGATGTTTTAATAGTTATTCTGTTATTCGGAGCGGAGACAAATCCAAAAAATCAAACACCATCAAAATCGGTCCAGCCGTTTTTAAATTATAAATGGTGTAACTAACCATATTTCTTTTATATATAAAAGAATATGTGTATATATAGATTTTCATTACTCATTGAAATAAGTACACAATCAGTAGAGCAAAATCGAGAATAGTAGCATAAACAGCAAGACAAGCTACTATTTTTGACTTTCACATTTTTTGTTGCGCTCCGTCTATATGATTCTTTATTTTTTTATATTATTGTTCCAAGTAAATATTATATCTATATTAAAATTAAAGTTTATTTTTCAGAACATACTTATATAAGTTAAAGAAAACTGTATAGTTTATAAATTATTCATTTCATATCTACACACCAATAACCGTAAAGACAGTACGTACCACGTATTATGAGTATCTTAGTCAGGTAGAAGAAAATTGCCACTTCATGTCGTTTAAGCTCAATATTCAATGCTGCTGCATAGTGCACAGTGCTTTAGCAAGATACTTTAATGTGAACTTTTTACATTATCAGTATACTAGCTTTTGATCCCGATTTTCCTTCTTATGACACTTGAAATAACACAAAAGAATAATGTAAATTATATTGATGATGATTTTGAATCAAACAGATGATTTAGAATTAAATACATATTTTTAACTCCTGACGCAAAAAGAGGGGTGCTATAAGTTTGATGTCGATGTCTCTCTCTCTCTCTCTGTGTATGTGTGTCTGTCTGTGGCATCGTAGCTCTCAAACGGATGGACCGATTTTGATGCGGTTTTTTTTCATTTGAAAGCCAGTTTCCTTTCGGTGGTAAGAACCACCATATACATAGCTAAGAAGCTATGTTTGGTTAATATCGGTCCAGCAGTGTAAGAGTATCAGCTCTTTTCCAAAATGATGTAAGGCATTTTGGCGTATACTATATACATATATTGTAATACTCGATTGAGTGCTTCACGCGTACCAGTGTAATCGTTAAAAGACATTTAATTTGCGTAGGGGGTTTTTAAATTTATAATTATTATTTCTATTCCTTATTGCACTTAAAAATCAATACAGTAATTTTTGTTTTTAAATTATTGTTGTTATTATTATTGTTTGCAAAGGTGGACTCATTAGCTGGAAATGATTACAAAAAATTTTAGAGAAATATTTCTGTGTAAGTAAGAATATTTTGTATGAAGCAATTTTTACATTATTTTTGTTGGTTTTCATTTATTTTTAATGTACCTGTCAGATTTTTTACAGTAAAACTTTAAAAAAAAATCGAACTAGTGCGATTTTGATAAGCAGATCAAGGGTATTCCAATGAAACATTAAATCTGTGTTTTATTTCAACATACTAATTTATATAAAAGTAAAATAAAATATTTACCTATTTACGATATTAACAAACAATATAATGAGTTTGAATTACGTATTATTACTATGAGAAACAAAATTAATTTAACATTGAATTAACAAAATGAAATTGCCTACCCATTTACATGAGACCCCTACGGACCAAAGTTCAGCAGTGTAGCTTTAAAAGTCTTCGAATAAAGAGTAGTGACTCTGACATATGGACAGACAGACTTGACGAAATTACAAAATTTTCATTGATAGGTTTTCATTTTAGTCTTTTAGCTACGAAACCATAACAGGAATATTTGTTAAAAATGTGTAGAATTAAAACCGTTCTAATAAAACGACATTATTTTATAATATATACCTACTTTCTGAATAGAATAAGATTAATTAAATAAAATTTGATAAAAATATTATACCAAAGGCCTCATTTTTTTTTTAAATTAAATAAATTGCGCTTTATGAAATATGTATGTGTGTAACCCATCTGTGATATTTATATATTATTACTACAAAATAATGTAAGGGCTTAATCTTGGCTTATTTATTTATTTATTTATACTTTATTGTACACCACAATCATAAAGTAAATACAAGTAAACACAATATCAAAAAAAAGAAACAGAAACAAAAGTGTGCACAAAAGGCGGTCTTATCGCTAATTAGCGATTTCTTCCAGACAACCTTTGGGTTAGGAAATATGGAAGACTATACAGGGTGGGTGGTGTAAATATTAAATATTATATACAATACATACCACAATACAACCTAATACTTAGAAATACTACATATATATCTATGTATATAATATATATCTATAAATTATACTAATACATATTTAAATTAAAATTAATATAAATCTTGTACAATGTCGACTTCTCATTTAGAAAAATGATCTAAAAATGATTTTTTACAGATTTTTTAAATATTTGTAATGATTTGGAACGTTTTATGTGAACAGGCAAACTATTCCAAAGTTTGGTTGCTTATACAGAGTAGGAGTACTCAAAGAATTTACTTAAATGTACAGGTATTCTTAGCATCAAATTCTCTGAAGATCTTAACCTATTCGTATGAGATCCTAGAAATTCAAACTTCTCCTTTTTAATAATAGCTTAGATAAGATGTTAAATCATTGAAGTATATTAATTAAAGTTGTATAGAAATAAAAAAAAATATCAGTTTTATGGAATTGTACCATATAATTATTATTCATAATTACCGTATAATTTTTCAGATTAATATTAGATTGAACAAGTTACTTTCAACATAGATTTCATCTATATGCAATATACGCGTTAAACTGACTAAACGCATGCGAATGAAAACTAGAAATGCCACAAATAAAACTCGACCGCTAACGCTTTTCAGTGACAGACAAATAAAATAGAAACTAGTAAATTTTTCACTTTTTCCCAACCGATACGCAGTTGGAATAGGCGACAGACGAACGTATAACGTAGCGTAGTACAAAAAATATTTTACTTCGTGTTTGGTGCTGACTTGTCTTTGTATATAAATATTTTTATATTGACTCAAACGGAAATCGAACCTTTAATTAAGGCACAGTGTTGCAAAACATTATTAGTTCTATTTGTTTGTATGTAATTGTACTATTTATATTCATTTAATGCAATTTTATAAGAATTAAAAATAAAAACTTAAAAAAACCGACTTCCAGGCACTAAAATGAAAAAAAAATAACCAAAAGGGGGGTTTTCATTTAGAATAGATACCTAATCAGATATCTTCGAAGTCGGTGCCAGCCGACAATATTTTAAGATATGAATATCTAATAGCTAAATATGTATTTTACGTATCGAAATATATTAAATTTGCTTTGCATCCTCCTTTTTGGAAGTCGGTTAATTAGGGTTCCGTCACAGGGTCAAAAGTTAATCCATTTAACCCAACGTTATCCACACTTCCTTCCGTCTACCGTTACCTCTTTGAGTTATCCAGTTAAAATTGTTTGATATATAGCTGATATTTATTCATATATTGTACTTAAACGTTATTAGGGTGTTATTAGGGATTATTTAGAAGTACTAGCTGTAGAATAGAAATAAATACTACATTATATTAGATTAACAAACTTAAAAGAATTATTATATTTTTTTACATTTTTTTTGAAAATAAATATAAATTACTCTTTGAGGTACAGCGATATATATATATATATATATATATATATATATATATATATATATATATATATATATATATATATATATATATATATATATATATATATATATATATTTAAAGTAATTGACACTTTTTATATATATATATATATATATATATATATATATATATATATATATATATATATATATATATATACACGTCTGCTTTACATTTATAAGCCTTTCAATCTTTAAAGTACGACCATAATGTTAGATAAAACATTATCCTTATGGAGTTTCAAATAAATTTTTACATTATTATTTTAAAATTATTATTTTTTATCTACACTGTGTAATATTATATAAATTACTTCCTAAGAAACACAATATAATGAATCGGTTCATGACGGAAGATGACGGATGTTGCGTTCGACCATGACATCTGGCCCAAGCAAACTGCTAACCAAATTTGTTAATAGCTTCTTAAGTAAATAGGTACAACGTCTTGCCAGATGTCAAAAATAAAGTTATAATGGAATAATGCTGTACTTACTAATATTAGTTTTTACTAAAACAGCGTTCCCTACTAAATATTTCATCCGAGATCAGGTGGGGCAAACAAAATTCCTAAACTGTGACGTAGATTTATTAGGGACGGCAAAATTGCGAAAATTGGGTTACATTTTATCGGATCAGCGAAGGTGTACGTGTAGCTCGTGAAAGGTTGAGGTAAGTTCTTGTTATGCTTTACATATTTTCGCGCTAGATGATGGATCTTGTACTGTGCAGATAAAAGCCTACATGGGTAAGATATTGGAAAATAATCGATGCTTAATACTGAAGTGACAGTTTACATTATGATGCTTGAGCAGTGCGCATGATGAATAGCGTTCTACTTATTTTAACCATCCTAAATTTTTATACACTAGCGATCTGACCTTTTTTCGCTCATTTCTTGAATACACATGGGTTATAGAACTTACCTTGCACTTTAATCCCTTTTTTTATATATCCCCCGTCTTATGGGGCATCGCAGGATCGTAGTTCTGCCGAAGCAGACCACAATAACCATGGGGTTGCTCCAAGATCCACTCTGCTATCAGAGAAGTACCAGGAGCAACCCGCATGGTTCACCGCCCTCCGAAGAGGGCCGCCTTCCACCGCCCATCGATGTGGGCCACCTCCCTGTGCGTTTCTTGGTTTCGCGCCCGGCTATATTGCCGGGCACTACTGAGCCTTCCCACCACGACAAGGTGAACGCACGATTGGCACTTTAATCCCTGCCTTTAATCATTTTTACATAAAAATGATGATGAATGAAAAATCGTTCGATCAATTTCTCAGAACCGATACTTTTTAGCATTTTGAGATAATATTATGTCTTTTATGAAACAAGTTTTAAAATTTTACCAGTACCTCCATTTAAGATTAATATGCTACTAAAAATACTCTTTCACGAGCCCTTTAGTCTAGGACTCGTCGAAATAAATTAAATGAGCTCAAATACCACTACCAGGGGGTAGCTAGGGACCTCCATCGTCAGATTAACTAGGTGATATAAAATTATTGTATTATTATCTAGATTTACACGGGCCATCTTGTATGCCTTATCTCATAGGACCTGTTTGTAGGAGCTGTTTTTTGACCAAAATGTCTAATTTTTCAAATAAAATTATCTTTTAAATGATTTAGCCGTTTCTTAGCTTGGTAGACAGACAATCTTTTAATTAATAGTTGTGGCTTACGTATCGTTGCTGTCGGTACTTCTCTGGTAAAAGATTGGACCGTAGAACTAATGGAGACCAAGGTTGTTGTGTTGTGCAGGCTTCGGGACGTCCCCTTGGGCTTAGTGGGTACTACTGGCTTTTTCGGCTGGTAAGTTCCACATATCCACCTGTATAATATATGCCGGTGGTATCCGTATATGCATTTCCCAACGTTAAAAAAGAATCATATCTTGTAATTTACTATTTTGAAATCACAGTGTGAGTTTAATAAGATTTTTATTTCAGGCTACTTGAGCTTAAAATTGAATTCACCCTTAAGGATAGTTTAAATTAATTATTTTAGAGTAATTTATTTTTGTCTTTTGAAAGAAGTACCTATTTATAAGTATAGATAAAGATTATTAATAATGCAGACAATATTATATGTAGCTACAAAACTTTGACATACTCGTTACAAAAACCACTAAAGCAAAACTACCCAGGTGTTCTTACAAAGTAAAATTGCAGTAATGTCAAGTTAGCAGGATGCAGTTATTCTTTACCACCCCTTACCTAGAGTTAATGTGCTCGAAACTTACTATCGTATACTACGCGTATATAAAAATCAAAAGTCGAACTACTATTAAAAATGCATACAAAATGTCTATCTATATTAATATTATAAAGAGGTAAAGTTTGTGAGTTTCATCTGAATCGGTTCAGTAGATGACCGACATTTCATCAGATCAGTACTGAACTGATTTAGATGAAATTTGGTCAGAAGATAGTTTAAGACTCTTGGAAGGATACTCTTTTATCCCGGTAATCATCCCTCAAGGGGGTGAAAATGGGGATGAAACTTTGTACTTGGAAGCAAACTAGGGACGAACCCGAGCGAAGCGAGGGTGAGTCGCTAGTGTATAATGTTTATGTTTGTTTCTCCTTTACACTGAAACGGCTGGTCGGATTCCGAGAATTTTTTGTATAAAGAATACAGATAGACTATATCCTGGAGTAACATATAGGCTAAGCTGTTAGATACCTAGGGATACACTCGAGCGACACGAAGATAACTCGCTATTCTATACATATAATGAAATTGTAACTAAACCAAATCTGAACAATAAATATTTTTGGAAAATCTTATTGAAATAGACATTATTATCGATACAGAGGCCGAATTTATAGTTTTAGAATTTTTGTCTGTCTGTCTATCTGTGACCGCATCACGGGAAAGTCACTAGAGGGATTTTGATAAAATTTGGTATGATGATAGCTGGTTATCCAGGTCAATATATAGAATACTTTTTATGTCGGGAAAACATCTCATCATTGAGAAATCTATACAAAACGTTAAAACGTAAGTAGGGACGAACCCGAGCGGAGCGAGGGTGAGTCGCTAGTAAAGCTATAAATATGTGTTCCAAATGGGACTCGATCTTACGATCTTCAGAGTCTCAGTAAATGTAAAATGCTGGGTTACACCAAGCTATATACGTAATAATACACACGGAAACGTATAGCATGCAGTATTCAATATAGCGTTCAAACGACAGTTTTACGAAGTGTAAAGGAAAAACTTAAGAGTGGCAATTTTCTACGACCTGACTAAGCACGACTTTAGGTATTTGGTACTGAAACTAATCAACCGTTCTACGTTACATTTTTGTTGGAGTGTGAACGCGAATTTTGCGTGTAAAATATTTTGTGTATTACTCGTACAAATAGAGTATGGGAGTATAGTAATGGTGGATTATTGAACCTGTACAGTATCAGACACGTTTGCCATAGTATAACTGTACAGCTATGAGTGTATAGTGAAACTGCACAGACAAACCGGATCATATTCTAGGGTATTATATGCGTATATTATGGTTTCGTATGGTTTGAAACAGATAAATTTTTACGTTTTCAAAGAATATTATTATCATTATATTTTATAGATATTATTATATAATATTATCACATTCAAAAATAGGAATATTTCATAAGATTGAAATTAGAAATATATGATTGAACTACACTAACCAAAATGGAATTGAATAATAAATAAACGTGAACGTGAACGAGGCGCCGGATGCCAGCGAAGTTTGAGCGAAGTGAGGCTTACTCGTATTCACGTCCATAATCATTTTACTTTTACAGTACCTGACATTGTTACATATTAAAAGATAATATTGATGTTTTTTAAATATATTTTCACCTTCGCGTTGACCTGTTCTGACCTTGATTGTAAGTAATTTTTCCCGGTAATTCAAAATCAATTTTTAAAATTCATCTATCTAAAACACGTTTGGCTTAGTTAATAGTGGCCCAACTTGCTGTGCCAGCGGTCGCGGGTTTGAGTCCCGATGGATTCATTTGTGTGATGAACAGGAATGTTTTTTTTTATGTGTTAATATCCCAACATATTTATTTATATTCCTTAACTAACCTCTAGCGCAAGCAGAGCAGGTAAACGGTAGTTACAGTATAAAAACATATTGTTTATATATTTTACACGGAACTAAATTTAAAGTTCTTCTTCTTAGAGAAGGAGGAATTTTTTTTTGTGTAATAAATTATAATATATGAATTTAAGTTTTACATACTTTTTAAATTAATAACTTTCATATTAGATTAAACCGTTTAGTTAACAATGACATTTTCTCGGGAATTTCCTGTAATAAACGAGAAAGGCACGACTAAAATACTTTGTTCCGGTAAAAATTGAAAAACTTCATAATTAATGGCAAAAGCCAGCAAATAGTAGTAGTTTCGATGAAAAAACTTAGTGCTTTATTTAAAAAAACCCAGCGAGCTATTCGCGTGAAAATGTTTTAAAGTACCCTTTTTATCGTTACAATTCAATATAGACAAGTGCATGTAAAATTCATGTTCATTGTATTGAATTTTTATGCGGCGAGAGAAAATTTCATACAAAACAGATTTATTATTATAAATTAAAAAGTTTTATTCATTTTAATTTTAAAAGATATTATATTTATTATATACTTTATATTTTTAATTAATTAAGTTTTTAAAGTTACTTTATACTGTTCCTACTTTACATTTCAATATTTTAAAATATTACTCTAAACGTGTTATATGAGACATAATACATATTTCGTCATACATATTGAGATTTTGACGAAAGGTTTGGCTCAGTTTGTAGTGACCTTACTTGCTGTGCCAGCAGTCGCGGGTTTGAGCCCCGCTGGGGGCATTCATTAGTTAGATGAGCGCGAATATTTATACTCCGGCACTGTTTTTATTTATAATATGTATATATTTAAAGTTCTATCTATATCTATAGTGTATCAACTGTCTAATATCCATAACACAGGCCTGGTAGCTTACCATGGAACTAGATGGTGCTGTGTGCTAATATCCCAACATATTTATTTATTTATGAGAAAAAATATAAAATGTAACGAAATACAAGCATAATGTCCAAAATTTACCCTTAATTGAGCAATTACGCCCTATAGAAATATATATGGAAGATTATGTAGCTACTTAACAGGGCGTTACATATAAAACATGTAATTAAACTATCAAGATTTTAAAGCACCCTTAATTACGGTGGCTATAAAATAATTATCTCAACCTACGGTTAACCAAGGGGCCAGTCCTAATCTGAATATAATTAAAGGGTCATCCGCTTACCCGTATAACTTACATCAAATGCTTTTATATGTATTTACAGAAATTTCGCTTGTGACTTTAGAAATCTTGACCCTATGAAAGTTCCATAACTTTATTGAATATGTGAAACGCAGAAAAGGATCTAATAGAATATGTATGTACTAATATAATAAGACAAAACCATGGTTAACTCATTCTGGTTTTGTACAGGGCTAAAGTATAGGAAAACTACCTAATAAACCTCAAAGTATATGTTGTATGGATCAAATTAGAAGTCAGAAACCTTCTCGAGCGTGTATATTCGCGTCAGTCTCCATCGCGATCGGTCTCCTAATTTAGAAACGCGTAACTTACAGACTAACAAACATTTAGTTATTTCATTTTCTGCATTCTACAAAAGCTTTTATCTCAAAGAAATAATTGAAGAAGTTTGTTTAAATAAGCTTTTCGTGTAATTAATTCAATTATTTGAGCCCGACAGTGATCCTATGCTGTTGCAAACTTAAGGAACAATTTCCGCTAATTTATTATGCATACGAAAACTACTGTAACTTTTGTACTATCAACAACAATCTTATGATGCAGGAATATTTAAATTTTAAAGTAAATGCGATAGTGTAGTTTGAGTAAAGAAGATTTGTGCTAGGATGGTGTGGTTTTGGCAAAATAATTTGTCCACTTTAATTTTTCAAGATTGAATCATTATTTGAGTTTCTTTCGCCAGTTCCTCTCGGGTCTGAGGCTTCTTTTTGAACTAGTAGTGGACTCACGACGTTCAGTAAAAATTGTAATAAATTAATGCTGATTAAAATATTTTGAATTTGAATTGTTACCGCGGAAAAATATATCAGTTCTGAGAAAAAATACAAAAACTGCATTGTAAGAGTATATAATATGTAAAAACTAAGAATTTGCTTTGTGGTCATCTGAACGCGGGCGGAGCCTCGGGCAATGCTAGTCTATATATAAAAATCAAATGCCGTTCGTTAGTCTCGCTAAAACTCAAAAACAGCTGGACCGATTCTTCGAATAATTCTTTTTTTTTTGTTTTATTGGGTGTGTGTCAGGAATTTAAGTATAAAAAAATAGGAAAAACAAAAAATAGGAAAATTGAAAAGTTCAGAATTGTTTATTTTGTATCTATGTGTATTTAATATATACTCTATCTAATCCATAAAAACAGCTAACACGTACCTAGAGAGCGAAGCGAGGGTGAGTCGCTAGTTTGAAATAAAACTAATTGTTACGGATTTTTTCGTGGACGAGAATGCTTTACAACAAACATAGTTGAAGCTAAAGCTTTGGATGTCTCAAAATTGTATATAAACGGTCTCTATCCACAAAAAATATTGAGCTATATTAGAATTTTCTGTTTCTTAGACATAATAATTATTTGTTATTTTGAAGTCTTAGCCGCACTATAGTCAATAATTTATTTAACTTACATCTATGTAGGTATACAAATACTTCTCAATATATTTTTGAATAAAACAGATTCGATATTTCCCTACAATTATTTCAATACGTTCAACTATATTAACAAGTATGAATATTGGCAGATTTATTAAATTCGACGTACGATTCCACACTCGAGGCTCGTTGAAACAATTGCAGCAAAAATACTTGTATAATTTCTCATATAAGATTTTAATTATTTCTGTATGATTGATCCATATTATATATATCATCCATATTTATTTATAAAACTTTTGGTTGGATCAAAAATGAACAAATTCAATATTTCTAGCAGTTATTGCAATTGAAGTTGAAAAATGAATTATTATTA
This sequence comes from Brenthis hecate, assembly GCA_951806755.1. Lineage (NCBI taxonomy): Eukaryota > Metazoa > Arthropoda > Insecta > Lepidoptera > Nymphalidae > Brenthis > Brenthis hecate. The sequence goes on along the minus strand of OX638253.1, from coordinate 2,930,026 downwards.
TTCCTTATTATTCAACCGTGTTATACAGTCGGTTAATGCTGTTCATAAAAGCTCAAGGTATTGAAATCGGTACAAAGGGATGGGTTGAAAAAAAACCTTTAAAGTGTACCTACTAATTGATTAAAAAAATCACTAGAATAAATTCATAATTGACAAAGAATCATATAAAAAAAAAGAAAAAGTACAGTCTATTTAAGTATATCATCAATAATATTTTACTTGATTATATTAAAGTAACCACAGAACGCCTATCTACGGCATAGAAATGCTATAAAACGTGCCACGTGGAGAAAAATTGAAGAGGCATATACCCAATGGTAGGCGACTTCTCGCTGAGAAAGAAGAAACGAAGTAAGTATTTAAGGGATTATGCCTATATATTTGTTACATCATAAGCCGTAAAATTGATTTCTATGAAAATTGCCATCATATAGGATACTTTTTTTCAATAAAATACGCAGGTGACGCGTGTGCTACTGTAAAATATTAACATTTTGTTTATTTGTATTTATGCAAGTATAATATAATATGTATTTCAAACTTATGATAAATGTATAAAACTCTATTAGAAAGCTGTACTATCTCTTAGTAATGGCTATTTTATTCTTGCATTAAGCGAACGAAGCTGAAGGCAGAAACTATTTTTTTATAAAATACTTGGAAATAAATACGAGCTTTTATGTTTCATGTTAATTGAACCTACTCATAATGTTACTTTAGTGTAAGCTTAGACCTGATATAGAACTATGAAACTGGCAGATTGCCATCTAAAGTAAAAACAACCATTTTTCCAAGAAATTTTAACATTTTAATAGAAATATAAGAATACTGATTTAACAGTTTTGCTTAAATATTTTTTTTCTTAAAATAATTTTATATTACTTCGCGCTTCGTACGCGTGATATATGGGATGGGTGTTAAGGTTAACCTATGTCGAATCTCAGGATCCAATCTATGTCCTTGCCAAATTTTATCGTAATCTGTTTAGCGGTTTTTGTTTGAAAAGGTAACAGTACTTTCACTTTTATATTTTATAATATTAGTATAGATTACGAGTACCCATACATTCACTTTACTCGGGTTCTTCCCTAGGTAACCAGAGGGTCTATACAAATAACCTTATCAATCGAATATAATATATATGGACAACAAAAATAAACCTATCCCACGGGAACCGTACATTTTTCCAGGATAAAAAGTATGTACCTATGCCTATTCTAGACTATAATCTATCTCTGTGCCAAATTTCATCCAGATCCGTTCAGCCATTCTGGCGTGAAAGAGTAACAAACATCCATACTCACAAACTTTCACATTGATAATATTTATACAGATTTTTATCATAACGTGCTCTCACGTGGGAATAAGATATTTTCCGCTGGAAAAAGTAGTTTATGTCATCACATCAATCCATCACTCCGTTCCAGTGTGAATTGAGGACAAACAAATACAATTCTTTTACATTACTAGTATGGATCATGCCTTGCGCTGTAAGAGCTTCGAATTTACTGCCTATGTACACGCATATTATATTGATAAATTAAAATTCAAATTTCAAATTCAAAATATTTTATTCAGCATTAAATTATTACAATTTTTACTTAACGTCATGAGTCTACTACCAGTTCGGAAAGAAAAAACCTCAGACCTGAGAAGAACTGGCGAAAGAAACTCAGCTTTACAAGTATTATTTCTTATCTTTTTTATAAAGTTAAATTATAATTTACAATATTTCTATAAAATTCACTTCATTCTCAAGACGTACCATGTTCTATTAAATCATTAATTGTAATAGCCTTTTGCAAACAAAAGTTCTTTAAAAAAAATAATAATTTGGCGATAGAAGCTTTTTGAGCTTTTTCTTTGAAAATACGTTTGAAAAAGAAAGGAATGAAGGTGGAAAGATAGGGCGAGTTACTAGTAGCTTATAAATGTACAGAGCTTTTAGTTTTTTGCGAGTCAACCACCTGCCATGCCACTTTATATTAGAGCATCGTAAAAATAAAGTAACACGTTCTTGTATTATGATCAATAAACTATATCTAGCCCATCCATTTAAAACTCATAAACCTGACTCTGGAGAAAGCTGGAAAAATAAAAAGCGTTTGCAAATTTTGTTCTCATGTGAAGGCACCCATTTCGAGTACATTTTATGAATTCACCTTTTTTAGCTTATATTGAAATATCTTAGTTTAATATAATCATATATGTATTATCAACTACCCGCTGCTTTACCCATTTCGTGTAAAGCGGGTTACTATATTTTTGAATATATTTGACAAATTGAATTTTTTTTTGAAAGACAAAAATTCTAAAAACTATAGATTCGGCCTCTGTATCGATAATAATGTTTATTTCAATAAAATTTTCCAAAAAATATTTAATGTACAGGTTCGGCTTAGTTACAATTTTATTATATGTATAGATTATAAAATTATTTTCATTAGATTTCATGTTTAGCTCTATGACTCGTTCAATATTATTCTTTTGTCTGAGGATGAACTATACCCAGTTCATTCATACCTTGGATTAATACACAGAGTACTTTTTACTAAGTTATTTTTAAGCGAAACTCCATATAAGTACTTTTAAATATACAAAAGAATTGTACACATAACAGGTAGTTTGTAGGTAAATTGAAGATGTCAAGCCAAAGGGCGGTTGATAATAGAGCCTGTTTCAATCGGACACGTAAATTGCCTCCATCTCTACCCATTTCACATATCAATGTCTGATTTATAGATGTCTGGCGTATGTTAGTATGCCTTTTTAACCCCCTATATGAAAAGGGATGCTGTAAGTTTGTCTTGTATATTTGCCTAACTGTGTTCGTATCTCTTAAATTATTAGAGTGATTTTATACATCAACATCTTGTTATATTCGATATGCTATATTTATTGAAAATATCTAGCTTAATTGCTTATTTGCAGTAAATAATACTTTTATTTAATATAATTTTACGTATACTTTTTTTACACAAAAACAGATATTATAATATAAAAAGCTCTATTAAAAATTAAAATAAGCCTTTCACATTTTCTTAGAATGAGACATTTTGACAAGGGTTTTCTTTATCTTAAAAATCTGGTTTGCCATCATCAGTTTTTCTACATTTTTTAGAATAAAGCGAGTAAAAGGACGCAGGATTTTTCCTTAGTGAAATCCGGTTCGAGAGCACTCTTATACATAAATAAAATAATATTATAATAATAATAACTATTATATCCTATTTTAACACAAAATTCTACTTTGGAGTTCAATGTTATATTGGTAAAGTAACTCGTGTTCCCTAAGATATACTTGCACAGTTAACTTGTACCACAGTATACAAGTATAAACAGAGTGGCAAGTTGGACGGTTGTTAGGCGGTGGGAACTAACTGAAGTACTTACAATAACTTGCTTTTATCACAAGCATTGATTGTAACACTATTTTGATGCAAACATCGTATTATATAGGTACTTGTAATAAAAATAATTTTTGCTCAGGGCTTCGCTCGAATTGCAAGTTGGACGGGGATTAAGAACTAGCCTATGCTTCCACATGATCTATACATTTGCCGAATTCCATCCAAATCTGGTCAGCAGTTTAAAAAGTTTAAATATGTAACAGACATATAGAGCTACTTTCATAATAAAGTGTTATATAAAATATTTTTAGATTTTTTTTGTAGGATATGTCTACTCGTATGCTTCGGATGTAATAGATGCCAAATGATCAGTTTTTAATTATTAGCTTGGCTTAAAAGCTGGAAGAATATGAATAAAATTTAGAACACAGATATATACTACGCCCTGGAGCACATACCGTTAGATACTTAGGATTGGGGCCAAACAAAGTGATCATAAGTGGCTAGTGCAGTATTTTTTAAACTAATTGCAGTCATGGAACACTTTTAGAATTTCTAAAATTCAACGGAATCCATGTCAAATAATATCGTGTAATAGTATCATAGTACACATTTTCATGTGTATTTTTTAATCGCCTAAGAAGTAGAAGCGCGAGGCGCGTGTGAACTGCACCTACCCTATAGGTGCAGTACCTCCGCGCCTTACGCTGCTCAACAATAACCAGCAAGAGTAATGGATGAAACAGATTTTCTTATTAATGTTAACTAATTGAGCTGCTGCGAACCCCTGTCACACATATTATGGACCCCCCGGAGGTTCGTGGACCCCACTTTAAGAAACCCCGGGATAATGTGTCATAAAATCTTGTTACTACGTGTTCAATAAATTCAATAACACTTATAAATACGATTGTGAATGAGTTGATATAACAGTTACTAATTCATGTTTCCTTAACGGCTTCTGATTTGAAGGCAATTTAGAATAATGTTAGTTTATAATATCTTTTATTAACATATAGATTTTACTTTTATTGATGTACTTCATATAAGTGAAGCTGTGGACAACACTAGTGTTATTTATATCATAATACACTCATTATATTCAGGATACGTGTAAAAATTATTAAGCTTTGTTAACAAACACAAAAAATGGCAAATTAAAACAAAATAAAACAACAAAATAACATTTAAAGCATTATCTTTTATTAAGGTATCTTAATAATTATCACATAAAGATAAAATTGAATTGGAGTAGTAACAATTTTCATTACAAAGGAATAAAAACGGTTATAAACGTTTCGTTTGAATAACGTTCCCTATATAACTCAAAGTCTGTCCTGAAGCTTTCTATATTGCTAAGCTTTTGTTCCTTATTGCCATTGATTTATGACATTTACATAAAAGCACATGTCAGAAATATCCAATATCTGGTACTAAAATGATTAAAATTACTTCAGGATTGTTCATCTTATTAAGTAAATATGTTGGGACATTAACACAGCACCACCTAGTTCCATGGTAAGCTACAAGGCTTTTGTTATGGATACCAGATAGTTGATACAAAACATAAACAACCATGACTGGAGTCTGGAATACAAATATTCGTGCTCATCACACAAATTAATTCGGAACTCGAATCTCCGACCACTGGCACAGCAAGTAAGGTTACTATAAACAGCCAAATGTGTCTTTAAATTGTAAATATTTATCCTAAGTTCAAATGAGATTAGTGAAAAATAAATAATAATTCGGCAGTATAAAAATACGTATTTGTTATAAATATACAGCTTCACGTTATATCCCTTGCGGGGTATGCAAAGAGAAAAGAGCGCCATGCGCTACAATCTCTACATATATACCTCTTTCACTTCTTCCATTGCTATCATTCTCTTCATACACATTTGGGAGGTCTTCAGACTTTTGACTTTTGGTATTAAAATTATTTATTTAAATATTCGTACCTATATATGTAATATAAATAAATAATATATGTATACTATACATATTACGTATGTGTAAGAGGTGTGCCTCAAATTTATCTATCTCTTGTGGTCAAAGACATTAAGCGTTCACACATCAAGATCAATTGATAGTAGAACCCTGACCCTGTCCCTGATTCATATCTAAAATATGACAAACAGACCCTCATATACACTATTGTTTTATATAAAATATATAGTAACAATTCACAGTATTCAGCTTAGTTTTAAATTATATTTATCAGTACAGCATGCATTGTGAATTAAGTTAACTATAATTATTTTATTCAACTTTAGTGAATGCTAATTTATTATAGTTAGAATAATTCAGCATAAAACAAAATGAACAGCTAATTTACATATAACTTTTTAATTACATATTTCCCAGTGTTTTTTGTAAACAAAAAAGCATTATGAATGGAGCTTAACACATTTTTTTGTTTAAATTCTATCAGAGATTTCACTGATTTCATATGGCTGCGAGCACAAAATGAAATAGAAATAATAATTTTACTCATATAACTAAAATCTCCTCTACGTTATCTACGTCTGTATGTATGTATGTATGTATGTATGTATGTATGTATGTATGTATGTATGTATGTATGTATGTATGTATGTATGTATGTATGTATGTATGTATGTATGTATGTATGTATGTATGTATGTATGTATGTATGTATGTATGTATGTATGTATGTATGTATGTATGTATATACGAATTTTACTTGGAAAGGGCTGATTCAAATGTGAAGGAACTTTTATAGGCAGGCTTTTATAATTGCGACTCGTCCGAATAAATAAAACTGTGTGTATTTTTACTTTTATACAGCTTTTTATGGCGGTGGTTTTAAATCTTAGGCATACATTTACCAATAGCCAATACAAATATTTACCTCATATGGGTATCGAATCGGCGACAGCTAGTGCTTTAAAAGCTTATTAAGTAAACTATAACTCTTTATAATAATTGATGTAAAGTACATTTTATTTTGTAGACTGTTTAACAGCAATTTTAATTAATCTACATATATAATAATAATTATTAAGCAATTACTAAAGAAAATAAGTAAACGTTGATAATTTTTTTATAATATTTTAAAATGTAAGCACTGAATATAATCTAAACTCTTAAGTACACAGTGATATAAAATTACCTTTAAAAATTGTGCCTTTTTCACTTGTAATATAAAATTTTGTAGGAATATTGTAACTTAATTTACTATAGGCAATATGTGTCATTTAAATCACAATATATAGTCATTGAATAATGGTAGTTTGAAATCTTAAAAAATATTGTTATTTAACACTTTCAGATCTTGGAAACTTCATTTACAATATTCTTACATAGCTTTTGTTCCTAGCATCATTATAAAAATACTAGCAGAACCCGCGGCTTTGCTCGCGCTATAATTACAAAAAAAAAATCTAAAAAGATAGGTTTCATACAAACTATCATCCTTTATTTTACCCTAGTATGGGATGAATTTAGAAAAATGCTAAAACACATATTTATTTAATCGTATTGAAGAGCATTAATAATAAGTTTCGAATAATTCTGATCATATTTTTTTGGGTTGTATTATAACGTGTTTTCCCGTGGGAATGAGATGATCTCTCGCGATAAAAAGTAGCCTAAGTCACTCTCCAGCTCTTCAACTATCTTTACACCAAAAAATCACGTCAATCCGTCACTCCGTTCCGATGTGAAAGAAAGACAAACAAACACACAAACAAACAAATACACTTTCACATTCATAATATTAGTATAGAAGTGTAGATATGGATTACAGGTATTAAGATTGAATTTGAAATTTTACCTATGAAATTAAATAACTTAAAAATTTTCACATTCAATTAAATTATACTAAAATTACTATTCTGTAAAAACTTTAAGTAGAATTGGAACTAGGGCACCTAATGAATCGGCGTACACGTCTGGCTTCAGCTCGTGATTCAACATTTCCTCTTTTGTTTTGTTGGTTAAAACTAGAAGCGTTTTGAAGCCCATTGCCTTACCTAAGCCGACATCTTGATCTAACCTGTAAAAAGATAAAAACATTTATTTAGTTAAAAGGTATGCTTTCAAAATCAAAGGTAGAAATCGTTTATCATTTCTAAAAATTTAAACTTAAAAACGACTTCCACACACTAAAAAGTAAAATAAAACATACATACAAACGAAAATAGAATATCCTCCTTTTTGGAAGTCGGTAGAATTTTGTATTCTTACCTATTTATTAAAATAATAATCATTGGAATCGGTTTACAATTAGCGAAGATAGAGCCCAAACTGACAACATCATTAAAACTTCAAAAGTCTTTCAATGCCTTCATAGCAGCTAATTTTAGACTTTTAGGGCTCATTTAAGGATAATAATTTACTTATATTTATTACTACTTTGCCGTGTCTGTAGTCAACTTAGACCAATAGTGTATGTTTCAACTATTAACCAAAATGCTTACAATTAAATGGTATAGTACTTTTAGCTATCGATATATCGAATTTCATCATCAGTTAAAATATACATAATAATATGTATGTATATATCGAATGATATAAGATTAATTTATCCATTCTGTAATAAATACTAACATTATCTTTGATATTTTCGAATATACACGTAATGAAATCAGCCCTTTTTAACTTCCCACTGCTGGACACGGGCCTTCCTTCAATACGAGGGGGATCAGACCATAGCCCACCACGCTGGACAAATGCGTAAAACTTACTAGGTTCTCTCAGACATATAGGTTTCCTCTAAATATTTTCCTTCACCGTAAGACGAGTGGTAATTGCCTTGGAAAAGATTCGCACATGAAAATATCATAGGTGGGAGACCCGGAATTTGAACCCGCTTCACTCTGTTTCCTAAGCAAGCACGTTACCACTGGGATACCACTGCACTAACACATAATGCATATAAAAATGTTTTACTTTAATATATGTACAATAAGTACATTAGAAGTATCATAAAAAAAATGTTTAAGTGGGAAATAAAATCAACCGGTATTCAATAGAAACAACTAATCTCTCTTTTATGATTTTAATTACATATATACCCAAAAAGGAAGTTATTAAAGTAATGTTTTGCCCGTGGCTGCACTCGTGTACTTTATTTGTACATATATTATAGTATTTATATGTTTATTTACATATATTTAATCGCTCGTAACGTTGGCCTTCTCCTAACCGATTTCGATCACAGCGGTCAATTTCACTGAGACTAGCCAACCGCGCAGGAGATATCTATACTAATATTATAAAGAGGTAAAATTTGTGAGTTTGTGACCTTGTAGGGGATAATCTCTGGATATACTGAACCGATTTAGATGAAATTTGGTAAGAAGTCAGTTTGAGACCCCGGAAAGGACATAGGATACTTTTTATCCCGGAAATTATCCCTTAAGGGGGGTGAAAATGGAGATGAAAATTTGTATGGGGAATCAAGCTAGGGACGAACCCGAGCGAGGCGAGGGTGAGTCGCTAGTTATAGATATAGTGCACGAGTGTACACGCAAACACAAGTGCACTCTCTGGTAATCTGACTAATAATTATAGATATTATTAGTGTATACAAACAAAAAAAATATATTCAGGCTTATAATCAGGTCAAAAGCTAATAAAAAAAAAATTCTTATATTTTTAAAAAGAGTATCTTCTTACAATATCTTAAAAACTACGTAAAATTATAACATATAGGCATAAGTATTATGTTTGTATTGTAATATATTTTACTCACATATCACCAATAAATAACACTCGACTGGCATCTGTAACGCCCGCTCGTTTCATAGCGAATTCACCGAACGACTTCCCCGGCTTACCCAATAACGTTGGCTTTCTTTTGGCTTCTTCACTAACTATGTCGCTGAATATACCAGTTCCTGTTAATTATCACATAGTTGTTTATTAAATTCTTGTTTCTATGTCATTAGTCGTATATAGAATTACTATTTAGACGAAAAATATACCAATAAACTTGTCTGTTTATGTACGTAAATAATAAATATATGGGAGCGTGTACAAAACGCAAAAAAATCAAAACGTAAACAGCTTTGAACTCGAATTAACACAATTTTTAATGACATATTACCAATCAAACGGGCATAACCACAGGTAATATCTAGTATAACTTGAATAAGTATAACTTAATAATTAAAAAAATTAACATAAATAACTTGAAAAATTAATGAACTCTTTGAAATATTCAAACCTATCAATGTTCAAAATGGTTTTACCTAAAGCTAAGGATCCTTGTTTCAAAGGTACGTATCTGTCAGTGGCGCCGGTAATGAAGAGTACTTCCGGCCGCTTCAAATAAGTGAGCGCTTTGTATAACTTAGGCAAGTTCACCTTGAAGTCACTATCGAATATAACTGCACCTATCTCTTCATCGTCGGTTGAGAATTCAATATAATTCTCTTCATCATAAGTGTATACGTCAGGCTGAAAATAATATTTTTTTAATTAAAATATTATGTCGACTTCAAAATCATTTAAATTAATTATTATTAAAAAATATTTTCTCCACTAGTAAGGGATTTTTTTCTTGATATTTATATGAGACCACGCTTGAGATGAATGATTCAATAAAAAAGAATCATGAGCGAAGACATTGGATGTCAGGGTATCAGGTTATATCGGTGTGTTTAACAAGCTTTTAATTAACTTGCAATATTTGTTTGTTCGCGTCAAACCTTGAAAACTGCACTTTAAAGCCGTTATGCTCAAATTATTGAGCTGAAATTTTGCAGAAAATTTAAGTTTGAATCATTGTCAAGTAAATCCTTTCATTTGATAACCATATCATGGGGGTGCATAAAATAAACATAGTCCGCCATCTTGGATTTAGAATGACGTTTTGGTCAGGTGAAACCAGACAGACAGGTGAAATTAAATAAAAGTTGGTAATGATAAATCGCAATTTTGCGACGTCCGCCATATTGTATTTATAATGACGTCACTTTGCTTTTTGTGTATTTCATTTGACGCCCATATCATAAGGGTCACTATGGAAATGATAAATCGCCATTTTGTGATATGCACCATATTCCTTTACTCCATCCAATGTAAAAGGTAAGGCTGAGCAATATTAAACGAATTTTAACTTATGTTAAGATTTTTATATGGTACTCTTTATTTTATTATTATTAGTAAGGTACTTGTCTGTTCAGACCTTATTTGCATCTTGAGATTTTCCACAACTATTTATATATCCTACTGGAAATACTGTAACAGAACAAAAACTACTCTAGTTAATTATCTTCCTTCAAAAAATTACGCTATTTCGACGTTTACTGCATGAATGTTTATTATTGCCTATGTATACGACGACTTTTTCACTTGCTGTACATTTATATCCACACAAAAGCAAGCGATCTGCTATTTTTTTTAATTTATTGGTGTTTTGGTATATTGACTTAGAAATATATGTGGCAAAAGAAACTCGAACTCAAATCATCCAACTCAGATTGCAGTCCTATCCAATATCCCTCAGTATCTATTACACACAGCAATCGTCTCCTACAAGCGTTTAATTTCACAAACACTTGTTTTACTAAAAAATCCTGAAATTTCCATTATAAAATCCTGAAGCTCATAAATAATAATTAAAATTAAATTACTATACGGTACCTCTATAACATGTACTTCTAACTATAAGTACGGAAAACAACCCTCTTATCTGCTGATGTTTGTAAACAGGTATAAAACTCGAATGAATGCTATTAGAAATCGATGGTGTTTCGAGTGGATATTCCATATATAAGACTATATACGATGTGATCGCCTACAGGCCTTTTAGTATTGTTTCTCCAACATTGAAATTGCCTGTGGGCATTTGTATCGGCGTTTTTGTTACTGTAATTTATAATTTTATTTACGAGAAAAAGATTAAAAAATAATAATTTTATCACTATTAAGTTTCTTTTAGCAGTTCTTTACAGGATTGAGGTCTTTCCGAACTGGTGGTAAGCTCATTATGTTCAGTAAAAATTAAATTTCATTTAAATAAAACTTACATTTAATTTAATATATATTACATTAAATATTATTCAGTATTTTTTTTTTATTTCCACTTTCTGTGTAACGTATTCTATCTCATTCTCTCGCCGGCTTATTCTTATATGTTTATGTGTTTGTCTCTCTGTCGTGAGGCATTTTCGTTTCATCGAGTTTCAAATCACAACAATTCTAAAGAAGTTTTACTATAAAAACGTTAATGATAATTTAATGATGTAAAAAAAATATTTTAATGAATATTTAATTTTAGTATTATTTAGATATTTGTCAATAGATGTCGCCATGGGTCTTTAAAATACGTAGATTTAATTCCAAAAAATTGAATATAGAAATTCGATCTTTCTATGATTTTAAAAAATTACTACTAAATTCCCGCAGCCCCGTCCGTGTTTATATTATCAAAACAATCTTTTTGGCTTTATAAATTAGTTACATCTATAGATACATTAAAATTTAATGAAGCAGTATCTGTGCTTTAAATATTTTTTGGAAAATTTTATTTAAATACACATTATTATCGCTAACATAGGCCTAACCTATAATTTTAAGAATTTTTGTCTGTCTGTCTGTCTGTGACCGCATCACAGAAAAATCACTGGAGGGATTTTGAAGAAATTTGGTACGGTAATAGCTGGTTATCCGGGTCAACTAATATACCAATACGAGTATACTAATATATAAAACCTAAGAATTTGGTTTTGGTCATATGAACGCGGGCGGAGCCGCGGGCAATGCTAGTAACATATATAAATGTTAATAATTTTTAATAATTTTCCCCAGAGAAAATGTTCTTTCTAATATCAAAGGTATTCACTTTTTACTTAAAATTTTTACTTTTTCTACTCGCTACAGAAAAGTTAAATATTTTTGTGAGTGATTAAACTCAAAAGGGAAAGAGAAATGTTAAGATATAAATTCAAAATCCTTACCTACTATATATATTATATAGAAAAGTTAGTTTTATGTTTGTATGTTGTATGTTAGTTTTAATAATAACACTTTGACCTATCACGACGAAAAGTGGAAAACTTAATTTTTAAAAAGCTGAGATGAATATGTATATTTTTTATTCTGATAAATAATTTATTTCTATGGGAATATAAGTAATACCTTGTGTATAAATACAGACTATTTATCGAACCTTGTACAAAACTAATACGGTTATAATTATTGCATGCTACATTCAATGCATAGTAACAAGCGCCTCAATTTTTTATCGATAATATAATAATTTTAAAAGACTAGCAGTATCGGCGTCTTCGGCCGCGTTCAAACTTCCAATCGCTACCAAACTTCACATGATTACCTGCTAGGCTAATCTGGAGATTGCCTGAAAATTTCATCAAAATCGCTCCACCCGTTTTAGAGTCCATAGGGAACATACTAACAATAAGCTACACATCGATTTTTATATATTTAGATTATATATAGATAATAAAATATGGGTAAAACTTAAAAATATATGAATGTATTCAGTCCTTTTTAACGTCCCACTGCTGAGCACGGGACTTCCTTCAATACGAGGGGGATCAGGCTACGCTGGCCAAGTGCGGATTGGCGGACTGCACATGTCTTTCGAAAACTTGATAGGTTCTATCAAAATGCAAGTTTTTCTTCACCGTAAGACAAGTGGTAATCATGACGGAAATAATTCTCACATAAAAATATCAGAGGTGCGAGACCTAGGATTTGAACCCGCGTGAATCGGGTTTTCAACCGAACGCGTTACCACTAGGCTGCTACTTTAAAAAATATATACTCGTGCGAGATTTGAACCCATGACCTATATACTGGGTAAAGTCACAAAAATAAATAATTTTATATTTATCTTACCCCTTCTCGGCATTTAATTCCATTTGCCTCCAAAACAGAAATGGTTTCAGGACAAGCTACACAGTATGCGGTTTTGTTGAAATTCAACGATTTTAAGTAAGAGGTTATTGCAGTTGAAGGTATTGTGAGGTTTTCCTGTAGACAAAAATTAAAATGTTTAGTTAATATATAATTATAAGATAATATACTCTAAACAAAATGTTTACATAATAAATCGAAGAGACGATATGGAGTCTCTGACTGCTTGGTTGGTCTAGTATCTCGTACGGAAGCAGATCCTGGGTGTGGGGTTCTGAGTTCGAGTCTTGGGTCAGGTAAAGTGTGATTGCTTTGTTTTGCTTAATAAATTATCAGTAATAGCCTGGAGTGGGGATGTTGGTGGTTTTACCCTCTCTAGTAAGAGATCGCTAACCAGTCTCATTAAGTTTTGCACGCGTAGACGACATGAGTCAGGAGAGGATTAAGGCAACCTCTACTAACATAATCTGCATCTAAATAAAATATCAGTAACTCTACTGTTAACTAAATATTAAGTCATAATTATATATTTCATGTTTAAAAGAAAAAGTAAAATCACTACATATTATAATAATATAAAGTCCCCCGCCGCGTCTGTCTGTCTGTCTGAACGCGATAAACTCAAAAACTACCAAACGGGTTTTCATACGGTTTTCACCTATAGATGGTTACTCCATGAGGAAGGTTTAAGTGTATATACATTAAGGTTTTGTGAAAAATTAGCTGGAATATGACGATGATTGTTGAAGATACCGGAAAAGATCATGCTGACTGGGAGCTTTATTGGCGTGCGCCGCGTAAATTAATAAAGTTATATGAAAACAATGTATTATAGAATTATTATTTTCAAAAAGATCTCTAAGGACGCACCCGAGCAAAGAGAGGTTAAGTCACTAGTCTATACAGATAAATAAAATTGAAGTGTCGGTTTGTAATGTTAAAATAACAGCGTTTTACTTAATGCATATGAGATTATATACGGTACTTAGGTATAAGAAAAACTCATTTTTTTTTAATTTCTGTCAGTCTGTTTGTTCCGGATAATCTCTGAAACGGCTGGTCTGATTTTGCGGGACTTTCACTGGCAGATAGCTGATGTTATAAGGAGTAACATAGGCTACTTTTATTTTGAAAAAGAATTAGGGTTCCGCTCTTAAAAATTAAAACTTACCTATATAAGTATAAATAATAAGCATTAATTTAATATACTTTTAAAAAAATTATTAATATGTACATACCACAAACAAATTATGTATGTACATTGTACATATGTATAAAGTAAGATACATATTTATTTGTATCGAGCTAGATTAAAAAATATACCTTTTAGTAAGAATGAAACTTGCGATTTACATTCTATATTCTAAAGCACTACACTATATGAATGTGGAAGCAACCCTTATAGTAATTGTCCATATTAAAGTCTAACTTCGAATAGGTACCTGGATGAGTGCAGTAGAGATTATCTCTTATATAAAGAAGGTAGTATATTTATAAAAATATAATTTTACGTGTTTTATTTTTTTATTGCATAACTAAATGTGTGCGTTTTTGTAATTTCTTTGTTTTCTTGTTTGAACGCGCCCTGGATTTACTGGTTGGACCAGTTAAAAAAAATATTGTCTTTCGAAGCGTATTTATTATATGGCAATAACCTTCCTTAGCTCTTCGTGTGGTGTAAAATGTAAGATATTATCACATTAAGAAAGCTAAATAATATTACAAAAATTAAACACGCGGGTGCTGAGTTAACGCTAGTCTATACATATAATAAAAGTGTAACTGATCGCTGTCTGTACATTGTAGATATTTGAGCAAAACTTTATTGAGGGTATTTATTAACGCGATAGAACCCAAAACAATGGTTTTTAGAATTTTTCTTATTGTCTGTGCGTTTATACGCGCTGATCTCAGAAACGGCTTAACCGATTTGGTTGCGGTTTTCATTAATGTATTTTGGTAAGTTTCACTTAATATTTAGTACTTGTTTCATTTCAATCGGTTCATAAATAAAAAAAGTTTCACGCAAAGCCTTGAGCGAAAGTTAGTCTAAAATAATTTAAATAGAAGATAATATCTACTTAGACATATAATACAATAATCATGGTAATTAAGCACGCCTAGCTTATACTAGGATGAACTAAGTGGAAGCTTAATAACTTCCGTGTTTAAATTACTTAGATAATTACCTTAAAGTTCGAGCTTGCCAGTGTTTCTTGTATTGTGTGAGTTGCATTTGTTACTAGAGTCAATTATTTATGGTGTCTATTAGGTTATACACTTAAGACTCTACGTTAGTATTGTACGCAGAACGTTGACTGCATAATCGATTTAAAATTGCTTTTACTAAGGTGACCTTTAAAATAAATTTCAATCTTGTTATTTGTTCACTAGGTGTGAAATTTCTGTTTGAAATTATCATGAAATTTTCTGAAAGCTATTAGCTGTGTGTTCCTTATCCCTTTAGATTTTTTTTTAAGTGTCGAGAAACACCGGCTGGAAAAGTCAATAGTATCCACTAAAACACAACGCAACCTCCCACGTCTTAATGGGGTGTCGCAGAATCTCTTACGCACTTTACCATGACTTTCATGGTCCAATCTAGTGTAAGATAAGTACCAGGAGCAAACTAATAAAAAGTTTCTCCATTTTGTAGCCGAACATGTGGAATCGAAATGACTCATAATATGTCGAAAACTACTTAAAGCAACTTTTAATTTTAATTAATACCACAAATATTTACGTTCATATATTTACATGAGTTTTTGAGGTTAGATGTTATATATAATACTACTGAAAGACTAGCCTAGACTAGTGAAAATTTAGGTTTGTATGTATTTTTTAATGCCGAATCATAAAAAAAATAAAATAAAAAAAATTGACCAAAAAAAAATTTTTTTTTTTTGGAGTGGCCACCCTAATCACTTAGGGGTATGAAAAATAGTTTATATCTTATTCTCAGACCTACTGAATATACATACAAATTTCAAGCCGTTTCGGAGGAGTTTTGTTACAAACACTGTGACATGAGAACTTAATATTAGATTAGATTTTAGAGTATAGTAAAAATATTTTATGTAACAAACTAAAATTCAGTCTTTGTTCCTGGCAGTTGTCCACAAGACAAGAGACCACTCAGAAATCGAAGTTAATGGATTGTATATTCGTATTTACGTTATCGTTTGGCTCAGTTTGTAATGATCCTACTTGATGCACCAGCGGTTGCGGGTTCGAGTCCTGCTGGGGGCATTTATTTGTGTGATGAGCACGAATTTATGTATTTCAGTCATGGGTTTATATTTATAATATGTATGTATTTAAAGTTATATGTGTGTAGTGTATCGATCTGGTATCCATAACACAAGCCTCGTAGCTTACCATGGACTAGATGGTACTGGGTGTTGATGTCCCAACAAATTTATTTATTTATGTTATACTATGTATTCAAAAGAAATGCTAAAAAACATTACAATAATGAATTTAGGGCATCCATAGATATATATAGGGAACCCTGATAATTTCAATTTACATTGAACCGCGCCGTCAAATCAAAAAACATTAAAAAGTAGAAGTAAAGAAATGATAGCATGTTTTCGCATTATCCTGTTCGACGCGAAATGAACTTTTTTTTATAGAAATTCTATAAAATAAAAGAACTTATGCTGTCAAGAAAATTAATATGTAGATATTCGATCTTTTATTTACTTTAATTAAAAATTCAGTTATCTAATTTTTTTCAGTTTTATAGGTCTCTTTGAGATATCAATGTTCCTATTGATATTATACGCCACAAGTTGTACATACCCTGTATGGATGTATATTTGTCGCTCTCACGCAAAAAACTACTGAGCGGATTTTGATGAAACTTTACAGTAATAGAACATCAGTGTAACACATAGCCTATGTATAAAGAGATAGTACTACGCGGATAGAGCCGCAGGAAAACTCTAGTACACAAATAAACACAGACATAGTCACGCGCAAACGCTAGTACAAAATATACTCTAAAAAGTCTTCACGATATCATCAATATTGGATATTTGGATTCCTATAATATATTATTATATGTATTTACTGTAACAAAGGATTCATATGAAATTGGCAATCAGCAATCGTAAAGGTTACAAATAATACTTCTCGTACGATGATGTACTTTCTTTTGATACAAAGGCTTCTAGATTTGACTGATCAATCAAAGCTCTAAGCCTTGTTCGGGACTCTATTATGTATTGGACATTATTGGAGATTGTATAATATATTTACTTCATAGAAAGCAATATAGAGTAGGTAGTGATGTGCTTATTATTACGTTTTATTATTATCCATACTAATATTATAAATGTGAAAGTGTGTTCGTTTGTTTGTCCTTCTTTCACGTCAAAACGGAGTGACGGATTGACGTGATTTTTTGTGTGGAGGTAAAGCACGTTATAATACGATTAAAAAAAAAATATATCAGAATTAGTTGAAACTTGGTATCAATCCTCTTCAATAAAATTAAATAAATACGTGTTTTAGCATTTTTCGAAAGTCATTTTAATAGGAGATAAAATATGGGATGAAAGTTTGTACGAAACTAGCTTTTTAGACATTTTTTTTAGTTTTAGCGCGATCGTAACCGCGGATTCTGCTAGTAATATTATAATTTCGTCGTTTGTAGATAATTCTCTTCATGCAAGGAAGATTGAACCATGATTTCGATAGTCCACCATGCTGGCTAAGGCTTGGTTTAGACATGATGGTTGTGTGATATTCAATGTTTTTAGGTTGTATGATATTCACCATAAGGCGAGTAGTACATAATGATTCGCATGTGAAACTAACAGAAGCTAGTCTCAGGATTTCAAGCTAACTCACTTGATTTTCCAAGTGAGCGCGCTATCACTGGGCTAGTACTACTTTATAAGTAAAAAAAATACCTATGTGTAGATTGTGTATCGTACAAATATGGTAGTGGGCTTCTGAATCGATAGAAATAGCTTTTGAAATGATTCTGTTTATTTATTATTCATAATATTATGTGAGACATAAAACATTTATTTTTAATATTCTATAAATCTATACTAATATTATAAAGTCGCAGAGTTTGTTTGTTTGAACGCGCTAAGCTCAAGAACTACTAATCTGATCTGAAAAATTCTTTTTGCATTACATAACCCACTTATTAAGAAAGGCTTAAAGGCTGTATATAATTATACTACTACCCAAGGGAGGACGGGAGCACTAATATAATATATAGTGTATCTATTCCATACTAATCGTTAAAACGTACTTAGGGATGAACCCGAGCGAAGCGAGGGTTTGTCGCTAGTAAATAATAAGTCGAGAATAATCGTACTTATACGAGACATATCTTATATGAATGTAATTTAAAATGTACATATTTTTTATGTAGGTATATAATATAACTAAAAATCTTATATAATAATAAAAATACTTACATAACCCTTGTTTATGCCAGCAGCTTTAAATAAAGCCTCATAATTATCTCTTGATCGTAAACTGTTGTTCGACACAAAGTGGAGAGTTTTTCCAAGGCGTGTCATTATTTCAAAAAACTTTCCCACATCCGGTAATGGTGTTTTACTCCATATAACTCCTAGAACAAAAACGATGAAACATAAATATGTAAAATAAAAATTTATGTAACTATTAAAATGTTTATTTTATAATTTATCTATACATTTATTAAAATTCTGAGTCGAATCTGTTTAATAAATATTTTTAGAAAAATCTTATTGAAATAGTCACTATTATCGATACAAAGGCCGAATCTATAGTTTTAGAATTTTTGTCTATTTGGTATGATGATAGCTGATGATAGCTAATGATTTTAAAGTAAAATCTTTGTGTCTATGAGGAAGAAAGAAAATTTAGTTAATTTTCAATAGGTTTATTGTTTGTATATTGTATAGCATAAATACTTACTGCAATATGACAAGAGTGCTTGTAAAAGTCTATTTGAATAAAGCATATTTTGAATATATTAGTATATCTCTACAGTACATTTTGTACATATTATTAATATGTATTAAAAGAGATTTTCTTAAAAAAAACTGCACATTTAGTACATAATAATAATCTTCTTATATTGATCTCAAGGGGTTTTTCTTGTCTATGTAAATGGAAATTCCGAAATTAGTTATCTTGTTTCCTTATAGGACCTCTGGTGCTATGAAGCAGTTATGTTTTTATCGATAAAGGTAGTGAACACGTTTAAGCTACGAAATATTCTAATCTTTTATACAAAACTAGATTTTGCATGCAAAAAAGTAGTCTATATATAGATATACCTATATTAATACTATATATAGATATACCTATATTACTACTATAAAGAGAAAATATTTTTTTTGTATGTTTGTTTATAACGGATAAACTAAAACTCCGTTGAGTCGATTTAGATCGATATGAACATAGTTTGAGACCCTGGGAAGGATATAAGATACTTTTTATCCCGGAAATCATCTCTCAAGGGTATAAAAAGGGGGATGAAAGTTTATATGAGGAATCAATCATTTCTTAAGGGGATGTAAAACTCATCATACCAATGTATATGTATGTATGTATTCAGGCCTTTTTAACGTCCCACTGCTGGGCTCGGGCCTCCCTTCAATACGAGGGGGATCAGGCCATAGTCCACCACGCTGGCCAAGTGCAGGTTGGCGGAATTCACATGTCTTTCGAAAACTTGCTAGGTTCTCTCAGACATGCAGGTTTCCTCACGATGTTTTCCTTCACCGTAAGGCAAGCGGTAATTATGTTAGAAATGATTCGCACATGAAAATATCAGAGGTGCGAGACCCGGGATTAGAACCCGCTTCACTCGGTGTCCCAAGCGAGCGTGTTACCACTGGGCTACCACTGCCTATGTATATACCTATGTATATACATATATAATATATAATCTTTCTTTTCCATACTTACCGTTAAAACGTACCTCTCTAAACGTATCCGTCGCTAGTAATAATTACTCCTATTATATCGTATTGTTCATACAATTTAAAATACCAAGCTTATAATATGGCTGTAAAAAGATCCCATAAGCCAGCATATTTTTTTTTAAAAAGGCGCTTTTTAATTTGGCACGACAGTGTGTTTACATTTAGATTATAATACACCTCTGTTTATAGAGGATATGATAGCATTTAACCGTATAAAATAAAATAACACGTTTTTGACAATATTTTCAAGCAAGTTACATGGTACACGTTATACTTAAATATTCTATATAGTTTTAGTTCTCCGGATGGAAGAAATACAAAGATTCGATTAAAATAAATCTCGAAGAGAATAATATGTTAGATTTATTTGACCTTTATTTGACCTACATATTCTCGCATTACGAATTCATGAAAAGTGACCAACTTCGAAATAGAGGTGATATGAATGTATGTTTTACTAGGTTTCGTACCCGAAAGGTGCTAACGGATCCCTATTACTAAGCCTCTTGTGTCCGTTCATCCTTCTGTCTGTCAGATGGATGTACCTATCTCATGAACCATAGGTATAGAGTTGAAATTTTGACAAAGTATGTATTTTTATTGCCGCTATAACAACAAATAATAAAAATAAAAAAATGAAAATTCAAGAAACATTTTTTTAACATTTGTAATCTACCATCGAAGTTAATATAAAGTCACATTAATAATAGTAGGTACATGTACAATTCGCTTGATTTTTGTGTAACTTTACATGGTTCTTGATGAACGAATAGATACTTGTGATTAACGATAATTAACATAACACACAGAAATATGACAATTACCAAACAAAACCAAAGTTAAATTTAATAAAATAAAAATACAATAAGAGGTTAAGGAAAACTTATTTGATATATACACAATTTTGCACTAGCGCGTTGTCATGCTATCGTGACTAAGACCAAAGATGGCATTTTTGATATATTTCCTACTAACATTTAATTTAAAAACTGCTTATTCATTCTGAATCAGATGTAAGTGATTAATATATTAATAGTTCTGCGAAGAGTAGACCTCGCGAGGACGTATTGCGTTTTGAGGAGCTATTCTTATCACACCGAAAATAATCATCAAATTTTCACCATTTTTTTAAGAGAAAAATTTAAAGTGACCTTTCAATAAAAACGGCCAAGTGCGAGTCGGACTTGTGCACGAAGGGTTCCGTACCATTATGTAATTTATATTCTTTTAATTATTTATTTTTAAAGTGAATATATTCTAAATATTCTGTGAATATTTCAAGCATCTACCTGTTGCCGTTATCAAGCAAAGTCAAGCAAAAACTGCATCTTAAATAGTTTGGTTGCTAACAACTACAGTTGCGGACCCAACGACTACAGGGGCTGAGTAGTCGTTATGCGGACCTTAAGGTCCTGGGTTCGAGTTCTACTAAGATAGCACGTAACACCGTCATATTGCGCCTGTTCTCTTATCGTGACATTTTTCTACTATATTTTTTTCCGAAAACGTTAGAGTCGTCATTGCAAATAGTGGATCTAAAATCACTGCTTAAAAGCAATTATTATTATTATTATGTTATTTATATTCCCTATAGGAAAATCAAAGTACGTAAGAAAACGGATATTTTGTATTTATAAGTTAAATAATAGCAATCGTTATGTTAATAATAGTTGCTATAAATTATAATTAATTGAATTCAAAAATCATTTTTACTTTATTTTCTTTGTAGTGTCTATTCAAAATTTCCAAACAGTTTCGTCATATAATGACATTTTTACTGAAAGGGGAATTCGTAAAGGGTGTAAGCCTTAGTCCACCATGCTGGCTAAGTGTGGGTTGGCGGATTTCATACATCTTTTAACAAGTAGTTAATATGATTGTCAACATTTAAATTATTCTTTAGATACCCCTTAATGGTTTAATTTAAGAAAATAGTTACTTAGCGATGTTAAAGCTATTGCTGCTTTTCCGCACGTAAAAGACAATATCTATCCCACCAAAAACATTTTCATGTAAAATGTTGCCAAGACAAGACCATATGGCTCGCACGGTCAAAAAGTTATCAGATATCATGTAGAGCCGAGCTTCGAGTTCTACACACCCTAACTCTACAAGCCCTAGCTTCACAAACTCTACACCTTAGTCAAAATATGTGGCTTGGCCGTATCTTTACTACAACAATGACAGACAGACCAAAATTCTAAAAACTATCGATTCGGCCTTTGGATCGATAATAATGACTATTTCAATAAAATTTTCCAAAAAAATATTTGATGTATTACTTCGACTCAGTTAAAATCTTATTATATGTAAAGGTTTTTTTATATTACTAGTATAGACAATTACCGTTGACATAGCAATAAATGTATTTAAGTACATATGTATAGTTTTTACAACTAAACACAATTGATTGTATCACGCTACCATAATTAATATCTTTTTGTGTAATAAATGTTTTGATTACGAATAATAAAATACTCGGAATAATATCCATATTCTTCCTTATAACTTTTTATTTAAAATTCATTTTTCCTACTTCATTCTCCAATAAAATATACATCACTAATACCATTTTTCTATTTTATCTATGGATTAAATCACGTTAATCTAACATTAACTCCATGAAATCTTTCTTATTATATAACGAACACTGTTATCACAGACGTTCCACTCGTATAAAATATAAACAATACACATATGAAAACGCTCTTTCATACATAATTATTTCCAAGTAAATGAAACTATCTTTTCGGATTTTGTCTCGGTTTTGTTTTACATTTACATTCCCAACCATTCCGAAAAGACCGAAAACATAAAATTATATTATAAAACATAATATAATTAAATTTCAAATACTCAACACATCAGGCGTGTATTTACATAACATAGGTTATGTTATCGCAACGTGTAACGAACCCAGCTATGACGTAACTTACCGTCGCAGTCTGAGAACACATGATCGAAAGAATCTACAAATTCCTTTATGTTAAAACTATCTTCCATTAAATTAACTGGCTCCATTTTAACACTTCACTCAACAAAATTACACGTGCGTTCATAAACTAGTTTGCGTGAATACTGCGCTCGAGTCGCGAACATGAATAAATATGTATGATGGCAAGGTTGCCCTCATTTGTGTGACGCAAGCTTTGATAATGCGGGGATTGCTGTAGTGTACGGTTTTTTCTATGAATGTGTATGGATATCCTGACTTTGAACGGTTTATGGTAATCGCTATGGTTTTATTGCAAACCATGGTGTGGATATTTTGTTACGTTTTAAAGGAAAAATGTAAAATTAATAGATTTTATTTCAATTTAAAAACGATTAAATTACACATTTTACTTTTATTTTTTACGCACATATCTATTTAAATTATAAAACCTTTACAATTTTTATTAAAAAGATTAACTAAATACGAGTTTAAATGATTGTTTTTGAATTTTTCTGCCTTTAATTTTACAAGATTTTTGGCATCGATTTCTTATTACCTTTAATATTTTGTTATAAAACTATGAAGTTATAAGATAATATGTAAAAACTAAAAAGCTAGATATTTGAAGAAGTTATAATGTTTCTTTCGAAGCCTTTGAGAGAGAAATTGACTTGAATACAAAATTTATTTAAAGACATTACCCCATTACCCTATTATATATTATTGTATATTACCCCATGCCATAAGTTTATGGGTAGTCTGATTTTTTTGCCTCTCAAATGTAAAGTGTAAGTGACTTATGGAGCGTATTATCCTTATTTTTGGTAATTTATAACATTGTATAGAGATTCACATAAGATTTTTAATTGTACGGCTATATAGCACAAATTATATTCTAGTAAAATATCTGTAACATACGGCCACGATAAAATCATAAGGGTTTCATATTAACCTATTTTTTTGGAAACCCTAAAATATAACGAAATGGAAAGTACTTTTTGATTACACCATAAAAATAATAATTAACAAAGGTTTATTACGGGAAAGTATTGCTTTCTTCATTTCAAATAACATAAAAACTCTTTTTAAAGAGCTCGAACGATATTTACTCATGCAAGTACCGCCAAGTACGACCGTAGCAACGAGTGAAGTATCAAATTAATGGCTATGTAAGTACATTTTTACTCTAGATAAAAACGTTTTAAGATTCTTAGAGTCGGCGTACATAAGAGAGTTTGAAGCTACGAATTGTTTGCAAGTTAAAGGGAAATTTTACGTTATTTCAAGTTATAATATGAAATTTTATGAACTGTCCATTCCTACCGATATTATATATGCCAAGCAATTCTAATTTTTAAATGTTCAATTTTACTTAGTAAAAGAAATTCTTATAGGATCGTACGATCTACGATCGAACGTATGTCGACATACAGACAGTATTAGTTTAGTCTGTAACATGCTATTTTTTCTTAAAATATACAAATTTAACAAGAGAAGTATACTGAAACTTGGTATTATTATAGAGTACTTTTAATTTTGTGGTTAATTTTATTAATAAGAAAATCTTTAAGTAAATCAAGTGCATCATGTGATATATAAAATGAAAAAACTTATAAACATATTTTTTTTTAATTATAAAATTCATAAAAAAAGAAAGTCTAAGAAAATTAGATATTTCCCTTGATCCGTAATCACTTTTTAAACCTAACCCGCATGTTCGTCACCGTCACGACTCGTGACTGAAAAAAATGTTGTTTGGGCACTTGCGGATGTTTTACGTCTTATTGCGGATTCTCCTTTTTTTGGTTAAAAATGAGTGTTTTCAAAATGACTCGCATGGATTTATAACTGATTTTAACATAAGTTTAGTAAATATCTTTGTTATTGCCAACTCAAAAGCGTTGTTTGTAAAGATAAAATAAATTTTATAGATACACAAACAGTTTTTAAAAACGTTGCAATTCAGGGTAATGTAATGAATTATATTTTTTATATTTTTTTCTTCCTTATCCGCCTCAAATTTGCAGCAAATAAAAATACCTAGCGACATATATTATTAATGCCACAAAGGTTTTATTTACTTTTAAAACCACTTTTTATAGCTTGTGCGGTTATCACCCTTTGAGATGGATGATTAATTATATATTGGTCCAAAAACGGTCCTCAATATGCGTTACGCTTTAACTAAGACTACTTGTGTGGTACCTTATGAGAACTCCTGTTGGTAACGTTAAATATTTTATTCTACAATAAATTGTATATACTTGCAGGGATGTCGCGTATTTCGTGATTAACCAATTTTCTCGTTATTTTTATGCAAAATATATAATAAACTAGCGGCTCACCCTCGCTTCGCTCGGGTTCGTCGCTAGGTACGTTTTAAATAGAGATAAATAGTTATTAGCCAGCGCTAGCCATATAATTTTTTTTCATTAATCTTTCTGATGTTTTAATACTTATTATCCTATTCCGGACTAAGAGAAATCCAAAAATTCAAATATCATAAAAATTGGTCCAGCCGTTCTTGAGTTTTATGTCATGTCACACAACATGGAACACATCGAACGCAATCGAACGGGATAAAAAGTATCCCATGTCCGTCTCCTGGTTCTAAGCTACTTCCCCACTAATTTTCAGCCAAATCGGTTCAGCCGTTGTTGAGTTATAAATAGTGTAACTAACACGACTTTATTTTATATATATATATATATATATATATATATATATATATATATATATATATATATATATTATAATATGTCTTTAGTTCATTAAAAAAATGTAACTGTAATCCCATTATGTAGATATATCACTTTGTCTTTTGATATTATGTAGTGTTGCTAATTTAATCTATTAATTTAGAGTTATATTGTGTAAAAGAAGTGTTATTGAATATAATATTACATTGTATTATTAAATTACTAGCGGCTCACCCTCGCTTCGCTTGGATTCGCCTCTGGGAAAGCAAAGGAAAACCTATCCCACGGGAATCGTAAATTTTTTCAGGATTAAAGTAGGTGTTCACTCGTATGTATGTCCCCGGCTGCATAATACTATATTCCTTCGTGAATTTGTTTTCATATTTTTAGTTAGCTTTTATGCAGTCGGGTTTTTTTATTTTAATAATATATTTATTTATTTACAGCTTTTTAAGTAGGAAAATTAGCGAGAATGGTTGTTAACCAATTTTAAATCATTATATATCCTACTGTTAATTATAATGAAAAATGATGAAAGAAACCAAAAAATGTTTTTTAAATACCTATTCAACGATACCCCACTGGACATAGTTCATCGATTTTTATTTTTTACATTATGGAATCTAGCAGCCCCCATTTTTTATGCCACCTATCTAAAAACACCTGGACTAATGAGACGAATACTAACGATACCTTAATTAAAGAAATCTATCAAGTGGTTTGGAAGATATGAGGGAATAAAGAATATTACAAAAAACATACAAACATAGGCGCGAAAAACATAACCCTTATTGGCAGTCGGGTAAAAAACCGGCGTGCGTGTGTTCGTATTTATGTTTATAAAAGGGTTCACCGATTTAGACTTTTTTTGTGTACTTATGGGGTCATCTGGATAGTTCTTAGCTATACATGAACCCGGTGGCGCTGTTGTCGAGATCCAGTTTTTTTTAATTTCCCGATCAAATAACATTTGTGGCAGAACAACGTCTACTTACCGGATTCACTATTTCAGTTAAAAAAATAACAAAAGCAATGGTTTTTATGCTTGCTTAGTTATTTATTTTACGTTGGTAAATAACTGAATTTCAAATGAAAGAAAACTGAGTCCATTTTTTCTATTCAGTTGTTAAATATATTTTTTCAAACATTTGTTTTCGTGTTGTTGAATAATGTACTCGTATAGTGTACCAACTACCATGTACCTGAAGATACATTATATGGGAGATTGTTTTACTACATGGTAGGTTTTTTTACTACATGGTAGCTTTGGAAATATGTATTAAATTACATTTTCTGATACAAATAATAAACACATTAAATTTTGCTAAATTCTCGAGTAAATAGCCTGACAATAGACAGACGACAGGATCAGTGTCAGACGACACGTTTGGCTCAGTTTGTACTGACCCTACTTGCTATGCCAGCAGGTCGCGGGTTCGAGTTCCGCTGGGAGCATTCATTTGTCTGATGAAAACGAATGCTTGTACTCCAGTCATAGTTGTTTATATTTACAATATATATGTATTTAAAAGTTACATATGTGTAGTGTATCAACTATCTAGTATCCATATTACAAGCCTCATAGGTTACCATGGAACTAGATGGTGCTGTGTGTTAATGTTCCAACATATAAAAAAAATATTTAATGTAAAAATGAACAACCCTAGTACCAGAAGCATTTCATAAGTATATCGTGGTACCGTAGCGTAAAGTGTCATTTAGGACTACGCTAGTTTTGCAAAACATAAAAAGTGTAGAGCCAAGAGCTTTCAAAACAAGTAAGCAGTTGGCAAAAGACTAGCTGTTAACATGCTGTTACATGAATGTAGCATTTATGAAAGGAACTGGAAAACAACTTTGTATCGTATGTACAGTAATACAGAGTACTTTAAAAGTTGAAATATATTTTTGTAAATACTAGTGTATATATATATATATATATATATATATATATATATATATATATATATATATATATATATATATATATATATATCTTTATATATAATTCTTCTGTGAGTGTGTATGTCACTGAACTTCTCTCAAACGACTGGACCGATTTTGATGAAATTTTTTGTGTGTGTTCAAGGGGATCTGGGAATGGTTTAGATTCACAATTTTGTCCAAAAAGTTTGAAATTTTCAAATTAAAGACGTGTAGACAGGACAACGTCTGTCGGGTCCGCTAGTATATATATATATATATATATTTATTTGTATCTTTACAACATTTATCTACTGATCTGTGAAAGATTTTCGAAATTTAGCTATTAATTATTTTTTTTATAAAAGATATATTATTATTAATATAATAATTGAAAATACCCACATACAACTTCATAATAATTGAAAATACCCACATACAACTTCATTAAGAATATTTTATAATCTACTCGATAAAGGATTTTTTTCGACGTACTTGAATTTAATTTTCGCTTGTTTTTAATGATTTGGAAGCAAAAGATTATAAACATTGTCCAGATACATATTATATCGTATCTAGTTGATGTTCATGAGTGGCATACATTTTATCCTCACATAAATTAGTTTCCATAGAATATGAATTTATTCTCTAGTTATTCTAGTGACTTTTACAATATGTGAAATAAGTGCCCCACGAACCCAATTAATTAACTGGGACAAAAATATCCAAAATTACTCTTTAGCTCCCATATTTTATATCTTAAAGAACATCACGTCAATTCGAGACTCAGTTACTGCGTAAAAGTGGGATAAACCGACAAAAAGGTTTTTGAATATATTGTAAAATACAACAACTATAAATAAAGCATGCAAACTAAAGGCTTTATCGATTTACCGCTACGATGAACGTCATGGCGGCGGCCTTGATACATTTTCTGATTAATCGAACATAGGAGTATCTATGTAGACAATACGCCCTATAACGTCACGTCACAATGTCCACAAACAATTCAAATGAGTTTGCATATAGGTACACGTTATTGTACAGTTTCGCTTCTTTTTATACGTATCGCTTGATATTTTTAAGCTGTGATGTGATGTATTGTGATGTGATGTGGTGTGATGTGATTGTGTGATTTCATAAGGCGTTACTCAATTTGTTTTAATATTTTGTGTGATATATAATGTGATATTATGTATAAAGTGATCGTTGTGCTATGTGTATTAAGTATATGTTTATTACCCTTATTACTATTACTATTATTGCTGCGGTTACTCATAAATTTACATAAAACACAGAAATATATCAAAACTATGTTAGTATTGTATAGCTTTAATATGTTTAAACTGACCTCAAAATAATTTTAAAAAATAATTATTCCATCTTTAGTAATAGTAGTTTTACTTAAAATTATCGGCCTGCCCTTGTGTACTAGTTATTGCCTGCGGTTTCTCTCGATTGGTAAGTGAGTCGGTGATCAAGGGTCTATCCCCAGGATGCAATCTATGTCCTTGCCAAAATTTTATCGAAATCTGTTAAGCGGTTTAAAAGTGAAAAGGTAACAGACAGAATTACTTTCACATTTATAATTTACTAAAGCGACTCACCTTCGCTTAGCTACAGCTTGTACGTTTTGAAGTTTAGTATAGAATAGATAGACTCTAGTATTTATACATAGATATGATGAGTTTTATATTCCTTACTTGAGAAGTGATTGATTCCCCGTACAAAATTCCACTCCCTTTCAACTCCATAAGGGATGATTTCCGGGATAAAAACCTATCGTGACCTTTCCAGGGCATCAAACTATCTCCATACCAAATTTCTTCTAATTCGGTTTAGCGGATTAAGCTTGAAAAGGGAACAGGTAGACAGACAGAGTTACTTTCGCATTTATAATATTAAATACTATTGAGAATATTAGTAGTAAAGCACAATTGGTAAAGTTATAATGTAACATAGACACAAAAAAAACTTACATTTAAACTTTTACCTCCCTTTTAGATATGGATCAATAATTATTAAAGCAATTAGCGTTAGACACAAAAGGTCAGCCAGTGATTGTCTTTGAAAGGGTTTAGTTTTTTGTTGGTAGTAAAAAACTTTAATCAATTTAATTCGTTAATCCAAGTTCATTTAGAATGTCTCAATGGTGTTGAATATTGATTATTTTTTTAAAAGTTTCCTTGTTCTGGCTCTAATTATGTAAGATTAATAATTTTTTTCCATTTCTCAATTATCGTATTAAATTGTTATTATCAATGGGAAATTTTAGAAATTTTAGAAATTTTAGAAACTCGACCAAAATCGTTACTGAAAATTTGATGAGTCTCATACATACATACATACATGAATTACACTTGGTGAAACGCACGTTTTTTAGTTTTATACTATAAAGAGTCAATTCACACTAACGTGCCGACCACTATTCGTTCTCGGTCCGATATCGGTCTGGTAAAGTATATACAAGAAATGTTACTGGAGGGCGAGTCGACCAAAACTCTGATTCTAATTATAGTGTGTTTTCACGTTGTATCTTGTATAAATATGCTTTACCAGGTTGATATCGAACAGAGAATGAACTGTGCTTGGTACTACAGTGTGGATCGGTCGTTATATGTATGTACATATGTATGTATGTATGTATGTATGTATGACCGATACTCCTAATTTCTATATATAGAAAAATGCGACCTTACGATAAACTTAGTCAAATTTATCTATTCTCGTTATTTTTATTTATGTCATTTATATTTATATTAAATAAGTTACCTACTCGCTTCAGTAATATACATAGCTTATACATTTTGTATAGAATAATATCAATTGTAATAGCTAAATTCGAGCTCTGACAACTTTGTAGCTGATTATATTATTAATGCAGAAAATTCTGTGTTCTTTTGAAGATAGCAAGTTTCGAGAGTGAACTTTAGCAATTAAGTAGACGACGACGGAGACAAATTTTACTTTTCGCGATAATATTAAAGTTAAAAGACCTGGACAAGTTAGGGACTAAAGTATAAGGTCTAGTTCAAAGTACACAGTTAAACAGAAGTTGCTAAATGTACTCGGTTTTTGAAGAATATGTTTAGCTGTATCACTTTCTTTACTCTCTTGTAGGTATTTTTATATTATAGTGGAAGATTTTTGAATTATATATGATAATTATTAATAATATTCATGAAATACAAATTATCGCGAAGTACTCCCGATAATTTGTATATAACCTAAATAGTACATTTAGGTTGCTTTTGAATATATTTAATTTGGTATGACAGTTAATCATTTCTAGTTGATCTCATAGCAAAGTAGGTATGGCTGCAGATCCAGGTTGGCCAAATTTAGTAATTGATTTTTTTTGGCAAGAAATTATCAGTCCATGGGAAGTTGCTGGTGATACACCCACGTGTATAGAAGAGCATCTAAAGTCGTATTTTGTATAAAATAATTATACTCTACAACTTTATTTTGTTTTTGTTTTTTCCGATTCTTACAATTTTATAATAAATGAATGTCATTTTTCTGGTCTTATCTACTTTTCAATTTTAATGACAGTGTTAAATAGTATGTAGGTACATTGTACAACTATCTGGTATCTTGCGCAGCGCAAAGGGGTAGGTGAAGGTAAACAAATAAAATAAGAATTCTGATTTCGAATTTCATCTGTAGAATATGCTGTATTTTACTCGGGAAACAGGTCTTATCCTAGCTAGTACTTAGGATATTACTTGAAAGTATAGTAACGGCAAAATTGTAGTATTTTTCTTTGAATTGCAGGCATTAACTTTAACACTACAAAATCTTTATTTCTCGTTAGATTAGGGTGATTCGTGGTGGTGACCCCCCCCAACGTGCGTTCACCTTGTCGTGGTGGGGGGGCTCAGTAGTGCCCGGCAACCCAACCGGGCGCGAAGCCAAGAAACGCACAGGAAGGTGGCCCACTTCGGTGGGCGGTGGGAGGTGGCCCTCTTCGGGGGGCGGTGTACCATGCGGGTTGCTCCTGGTACTTCTCTGATAGCAGAGTGGACCTTGGAGCAACCCCGTGGTTGTTGTGGTCTGCTTCGGCAGACCTGCCGTCGTAGTTGAATGCGTAAGCGATCCTGCGACGCCCCATTAAGACGGGGGAAGGCTTTGTTGGGTTTTAGTAGGTAGTACTGACTTTGCCGGTGAGTCCCACACCTCGTGCGTAAATGCATTTCCCAACGTTAAAAAAAAAAAAAAAAAGGGTCGTGGTGGTGAGGGGATCCAGTCGCGTCCAGTAATCCAGCCGGGTGTGAAGCCAAGACTTGTGTTGAAAGGTAGTGGTTTGCTGATGACAGATCCTTCTCTAAAAGTACAGTAGGCTGTGAGAGCAATCCCATGGTTCTTGAAGGACAGGAAGAGGTCTCCTTCGGTAGGTCAATCATCCATACCTCGTATCAGTATCCTGCAATGCATAATATATAATATTAATTTAAATAAATTCATTTATATAAGGTCTCAGCACGACATCATTTCAGTTTCACGTGCAAAATTTCTGTTGAAAATTTTGAATTTCGTTAAAAAATGTAAAGAAAATCTCGCAAGAAGGTCAGAGCTATATTAGCGACGCATTTAGTAACGTAAGTTTATATAAAAAAAATAGTATTATAGGCGCTATTTTGGCTTTTATGAAGTTTAATTTAAAAAAAATATACTAAAATAAATTAAAGTCTATCAATATTGACAGAGAAAAAATAGAAGCCAAGAAATCTGTGAATTTGAGATTTTAGTACTATTTATATATTAAGCAGATTATACAATAAATATTAACTTTAATAATATTAAAGATGTCTAGAGAGATCTGAAATCTGACTAAAGTTATAAATCTTCATTGTACTATACTGGTTTTTGTTAGTCAAATGCATTCCAGACCTTATTTATATGAAAATAAAGTTTAAAATAAAACCGATACAAATTCCTGTAATATCATGAAAAAGCACTGTCTACCTGTACTTGAATATAGCGTCCTTGTAATTTATTAAAATAAGGCCTCACCTAAATTTATTTTTCGGAGGTTTTAGTTGAAAAAAATAAAGATCGCGAATGAAACATGTAAATGTTCTTCAAAGGCCACATGTTCTATTCCCGCTCAGTGTATTTCTATATCGTGACTGTACTGTACAAGGAAAGTAACAAAAAAAAAACAAATTTCATAAAATATTTACTGTATTAAAAATTAAAAGCTATTCTTACTCGATTTATTTTTCAGACAGCAGCTGCCAAAACAAAAAAAGTATGATGTGGCTTAAATTTTTATAAGTCCTAGTTTTCGCGATACTTCGCAGAAGTTCATCCTTTATTCACCGCAAGCTTGAATCTTTAGAAGAAATAAAATAACCACATCGAGGTACCAGCGAGATCAATTGGCTTATTAGCATAATGTAACTTTCTTACACTTTATTTGAATAAAACACAGAAATACTTTCGATGCGATTGAAAAGTTTCTCTTTGAAAAAGATATCAAAACAAATTTGGAAAGATATCGATTTTTTTTTAGGATTCGCATGAAATAATGTTTAGTTAATATTTCAAGAGGCTCGGTTGGATCTTACAAAATATCTACTGTATTATATATTTAATACTTTAATATATATTTTTTACAGCTAATGTTTATTTTTTGATAATGATCGGATCAGGTGAAGGTTTTGTTGGGTTTTAGTGGGTAGTAATGGCTTTTCGAGCCGGTGAGTCCCACATAACCACTTGTATGTTTAAGGTGGTATGCGTAAATGCATTTCCTAACATAAAAAAGGCATCCTTTAAATTATATTGTAAGGTAATTGTTGCAATTTTCATTTCGTTAATTGTGGGTAGGCTTGTAACAACTATACCTTCAAGACATGTAACACTTCAGTTTCTCCCGTGACTATGGATGCTGTAAAGCATTCGAAACGTCGGAAACCAAAAATCAAAATAAATCCGCGAAATAATCCGAAAAGATAGTTTTATTTAAAATGTCAAATATTTGCGTAAATCTAAGAAAGTATTGGGCATCCTTTAGCCAATAGGGCATATGCATGATATATTTTTAAATTTTTATACAATAGCTTACATCGTTATATAATTATAAAAAAAAATATCCAGCCCCAATAAACTAAAATTTAATATAAAAAAATACAAAATCTCATACTGTTACGGATACTTCATTATATACAGAGAAATATAGACTCAATATGTAAGCGACAAAATCGCTAATCGCTCCGTTATGATATCCTATGACGTCATATTCGGTCTGACCAATGGTGTTGCGTTTCAACTACTTTGAATTACCCACCTGTTTTTGCACTTTTCAATAATTATTTTCTTAATCTACGGCGGGCAATCTCATTGAGACTAGCCAACTGCGCAGGAGATATTATAGTGCACAAATGTACGCGCAGACACAAGTGCACTCTCTATTCCTGTCACTCTCATACTCCGGTGGGACGACTGCTCGACGCGACCAGTGAGAGTTAAGGCGCAGGGCCGACAGCTTTACGTGCTCTCCGAGGCACGGGGGTGAAACACCGCCAACTTCCCAACTCCGGTCTGTTACTGAGACTTACTATACAGAAAGACTCAATAACTAAACTTGGCCCGACCCGGGACTCGAACCCAGGACCACCGAGGTAGTAAGATTATAGTTGAATTTCGACCACTGGGTAACCACTAGTAATATAAAATGCAAAATGCTACCAGTGTGGCTTCAAAGTTATCGTTCCTTATCTTTTCCGATTCATGTCTATTTCGTCAAACCCCAACCTTTTTGCCATGAATTTTAATGTCATTAACGTAGATTAGGTAACAAAAGGCCTAAGATAAATACATCTATCGTAACAGAAATGTGTAGTTTGCTAAAACGTGCTCTAATTACTAAGTTGGCAACGTGAGCCATCAAACTTGTGGTGGAAATTTTGGCTCGTGCCTCGTGTTACTATGCATAATTATTTTCATGTGTTTTATAAAATTAACATGTTTTTGGATTGTTAAAAATATTCGAGTAACAGGTAAGAACTATTGTTAAGTGTTAGAATTTCTACACGATGAACTTCCTGCGAGTTTGTCTGCTTTTTTAATAATTCATATAACGCAAATTATACATGACTCTGCTTTGTTTTTGTATGTGTAGATCTCGAAACTGGGGTTGTATCTTGGAATTATACAATAAATTAAAATGAACTCTAGGTATAAGTATTCAGACCGTTGTTGCAATATATATATATATATATATATATATATATATATTATATATATATATATATATATATATATATATTACAGTGTATCTACATGTATGTAAAACAAAATTTTAAAATGAGTGAATAATTCAAAATTACAATATTATTTATTGTTTACAATTATAACTGTTTAAATAAAACTATCTTTTCGGATTATTTCGAGGATTTATTTTGATTTTTGGTTCCCGACGTTTCGAATGCTTTACAGCATCCATGGTCACGGGAGAGACTGAGATGATGATGATCTTTATTAAAAAACGGTCCTTACACTATATACTATTTTATGTATTAATAGTTATTAAATTAAATGGCAAGAATATTAATATAAAAGCATTGGATCTGAAGTAAACATAATCACTTAATGAAAAAAATATTCTCTATCAACTCCGCAAGGAAGAAATGAAAAACATCTAGATGAAAAGAAAATACATTAACATTTCTATTCCTTTATTATTTAACTATTATATTTCTATAGTCGACTACTGTAGCAAGTACAGGATATGCTTAGTTGTTGAAAGTCATGTATTCAATTCCCAAATCAGGTAAAATCTATACAGATAAATAAAATAGAAGTGTCTGTTTGTAATGTCAAAACAACAGCGTTTTACTAATTGCACATGAAATTATATACGGTACTTATAAGAAAAACACATTTTCTTAAATTTTTGTCTCTCTGTCTGTTTGTTTGTACCGGATAATCTCTGAAACGTTTGGACTGATTTTGACAGGACTTTCACTGGAATATAGCCGATGTTATAGGAAGTAACATAGGCTACTTTTTATTATTATTTTAGAAAAAGGTATTCAGGGAATTAATTATTTTAAACGTGTCTTTCATGCGTTCCTAAACCATTCAAGCTTAAGGACGCACCCGAACGATGCTAGTATATATGTATTTCCTATCATACAAAATGCCTCCAAGCAATGATCTAAGGGGTAAAATATATCATAATTTATTAGGCATATGTAGTTGTTTTCAAACTAATTACCCTTGTATTTACACAATAACCCTTTGTTATGGTTTATGCTATCCATTGTCAGCGTATCGATTACATGCTAATGGATGAAACATAATCGATCACTTGAGGCACTCGAGCTTTAATTATTCAAGTTGTATCACGAAAGCTTTTATATTTCTTTAAATTATATTCTTTCTTTTTTTAATATCTACATAGTAACATACCCTTGTATTATTAGGTCATTACTATGAAAACGAAAAAATTGTATGTATGTGTATGTTTGTTACTTCTTAACGCTGAAACTGCTGGATGGATTTGGATTAAATTTAGTGCACAGATAGATTATGACCTGGAGAAACATAGTCTACTAAGCACCTAAGGACGCAACCGAGCGAAGGTAAGCCGCTAGTTTATATATACATACTAGCTAGTATGTTTGTTTGTAAATTGGGAACCTTCTAATTCGGGCTAAAGAATCTTATAAAAAATCCAAGTAAACTAGTCAGCATCGATTGTGTTGTAGGTACCAGATAGTTAGTCGGATGATGGGTTCGATTTCTACCTAGTGTAATAATGTATGTATCTATGATATTCAATACAATCAGTTAAAAATTAATATAAAATTGAATAAATCTATCTTAATTATAGAAAAAACAAGTTAATTTAAACAAAAATATAAAATTATATCGCGAAATTAAGCTCTTTTGACTAAGTTATCAAATTGTTTTTCTTCGTAATAAGTTTATTTATTTGTAAAAACAGACATTCGGGCTTTTATAAAAACTAATAATTTGATTTTGACGTTTGCTCTTTATTTCATTAGGTTCTATGTTTATGAAAATAAATAAAAATAATTAATGTTTGTTACTATGTGGATCATTAGTTCTATATACTAACATTTATTTTACATTCGTTGTTGTTCATAATAATTACTTTTGAACTATCATTGGAAATACAGATACTTGCAAAGTTTAAATCGACATGACAATTAGAGCTGATAACATGCTTAGAATTTCACGGTTTTTCGTGGTTTTCTATGGGTCGTATGTAATTTTATGGAACCACCGTGAGGCCTACCTTAATAGAATACATTTAAAAGAAGCAAAATCGGTCAAACACCCTCCGAGGAACTGGTGAACATACCTACATAAAAAAAACATACAGACGAACAAAGAACCTCCTTCTTTTTGATGTCGGGTAAAAAGGAAAACGAGTTCAAAATTACTTTACCACCCTTACTATATCTATACTAATATTATAAATGTGAAAGTAACTTACGTTTAAACTCTTGATCAGATTTCGATTAAACTTGGCACGGATATAGATATCATCATGGAGATTGACAGAGGCTACCTTTCATCTCCGTAAAGCACTCTATGCCAGCGAAGCTGGGCAAAATTTATTTTAAGGTAATAAACCAAAAAAATATATAGAGACACGCTAGTAGTAAAATGTATCGTGCTACTAATATTTGCCAAATAAATAGGCACACATGCTACATACCTACACGCTTCTTCTAAAAGAGTTAGTAAAAACTGAATATTTTTAAATTATATTCTATAGTAGCAGTTAAAACGTCAGATTTAAATTAATTAGAAAATTCGAGCTCAAATTAATGGTGACCCTAAAAACTTCGTTAATTCACCTGTTTACAACTTGTGCGGAATATTTAGATTAAATGATGTTTCAATCAATACGCTCCTAACAAAGTAAATGTTTACGCTAATCAATGACAAAAAGTTACTTGTACGTGTTTCAAATAAACCACAGTTAAATTCACAACCTCCGATCCTGAGCTATTTATTTACGTACATTGTACAGCTTTTTAGAATTGGGGTATAATTAAAAAAATACTGAGTAAAAAATTTCATTAAAAAGTTAAAATGCCTTCGACATACGAATATTTCTCATAAAAAGTAAAAATCTAATACAGATTTACAATATTGTTGACCCTTAATTATGTCGTGGTAGGATTTTAAGCTGCTTATTTCGCTAAATTAGTGATTCAATCTCTAATATTAATTTTAAGCCTCGGTGGTCTAAGGGCTAGCATGTACGACTACACATGCAGAGTCCTGGGTTCGAAACCCGGGTCGGGCCAAGTGTAGTTATTAAGCTTTTCTGTCAAGAAAATTTTAGTTAAAGGAATAAAGTGTACATGTGTCAGTAAGATCGATCGTTGAAATCATTTTGTGCGGTTGTTTTAAATATTATAATGTTAATAATGTTAATTACAAACATAGTAAGGATACGTACTTATGTACATGTCTGAGAGAATCCACCAAGTTTTCGAAAGCACTATGCCAGCGTGGTGAACTATGGCTTGATACCCCTTGTATTGAAGGGAGGCCTATGACCAACAGTGGGACGTTTAAAAGGGCTGAATACATACGTACATACATACATACATACATTGCTAATTTTAATATCGTTAGAAAAAATAAGTTGTGGCATTTACTAATTATACAACGCGCAGTGCCTTAATAATGGCAGAAAGTAAAGAACAAAGAGAGAAGTCACAATTGAATTAACTAACTCATTCAACAGTCTTCAAGCGGTTAGTCTGTGTTGGGGTTTTGTGAAATATTAATAGTACATATAGAAATACGCTCTGTTCAAGAATACATGGCTTTTGGGTAAGTGAATATATGGCTTAGTAATAATGGCAAAAAGACATTGCACTGTCTCGCAATCGTTTGTTAGCGTCTAAATTAATGATTCATTAATAAACCGCCACGGAATCGATTACAAGAAAACAAATTATCATCCTTATCGATTTTTAGCCACAGCAGCTTTTAAAGCTCAATGTGTGTGATAGGTACTTTAAATAGATTCTTGCTTTAAATATTGATTGACTAATGAGATTGTAATCTGACTGATGGTGGGGAAATGAAGCGTGGACGGTCATAACATGTACTGAAAATCATGGAGCAAAAATTTCGGCACTCTGAGATAAGATTTTTTGACAGAAAAAAAGATTTTATTAAACCTGCATTCGAGTCTAGTATTTCAAGATCAGCATCTAGCTTTTGTGCCAACAAGGCCGCTAGCACATATTCTTAATGGCTTTAATTAAATTATGTAGTATATGTATGTATGTAGGTATATTATATTGTCCTCAGGAGTACTTTAACCCACAGCGTTAACAAAATACAAACAGTCAGACCTCTACATTACATAAGGCATGTTCTGTTACTGGTACTGTTAGCCACATCATCCCACTGCTGGACAAAGGCACTGCGTTTCCAAGTTTTTCGTTCTAAGTATTTACTATACAAGAAGAATAACATAAGCTATATAAAAAAAATAATTTATTATTACAAGCTTCTTATGCCCATTTAGCCTTAAATGCTCATTAAAAATCAACTTCATTAATCAGAATTTCCGGATATATCGCGACCTAAATAAACGTTGGGAAAAGTCGTCGACTCGAAAACAATGCGCACAGGTTTGAATTAAGGTAAGCTCTCTACTCGCATATAGCACTTACTATATTGCATCGCATAAATTTTAACTTTCCCACTCAAACTTTAAATTATTTTGATTTTGATAGTTTGTATATAGGTAAAAATTATTTTAAAATATATATTTTATCTATATTTCTACATACATAACAAACGACTCACGCTCGCTCTGCTCGGGTTCGCCCCTATAGTCACATTTTAACGTTTAGTATAGATTTCTCAGATATGAGTAATTTTGCCACAGTAAAAAATATCTCATATATTGACCCGGATAACAAGCTATCATAATACCAATTTCATCAAAGTGGTTTTGTAGTGATGTGTTCCCAGACAGACAGACAAAAATTCTAAAAACTATAGATTCGGTCTTTGTAATCTTATTAAAATGACTATTTTAATAAGATTTTTCAAATAATATTAAATACACAGATTGGAATCGTTACAATTTTATTACAATACTAGCAATGCCCGCGGCTCCGCCTGCGTTCAGATGACCAAAAACCAAATTGTTAAGTTTTACATATTAGTATACTCTTACATTGCAGTTTTTGTATTTTTTCTGAGAAATGAGACATTTTCCCGCGGTAAAAAGTATTCTATATGTTGACCCGGATAACCAGCTATCACCATACCAAATTTCATCAAAATCCCTCCAGTGGTTTTTCTGTGATGCGGTAACAGACAGACAGACAGACAGACAAAAATTCTAAAAACTAAAGGTTTGGCCTCTGTATCAATAATAATGTTTATTTCAATAAGATTTTCCAAAAAATATTTAATATACAGATTCGGCTTAGTTACAATTTTATTATATGTATATGTGTATAGATAGATAGTGTAAAATAAAGAAGTTATTTGAAAACAAAACTGTAGATTATTGTTCTTACTTACATTTTAGTAAAGTCGCCCTTATATGCCAGTATAAGGAAAATCTTGAGACCAAACAGGTCGTAAAAATTTTATTCCTTCATGAAGTGGTGTCTACCTGAACCTTTTTACGATAATGGAAATTACCGCCACACATTCTGAGGAAATTTTGGATGTTTGCGATGAAAATACGTAATCGGCTTAATTGGAGCAAACATTGTAATTTTAGGGGAGGTAATTAATTTACTTTTTAACTTAGGCTATATTTGCGCTTAATTTTAACTGAACCCCACTCATACGTGATTATTGCTTTTAACTTTTTTCTTTTTCGGAGTCGGATCTAAAAGATCGGAGTTAAAAAAGTTATTTGTAAAAATTATCGATTTCTAGTTGTCCACTTGTTTTGAGAGGGTGCTTTTTATTTTAATACGTTTTATAGCGAAATTATTTCATTCCTCAAAGACATCTTGATCTTAAACACTATTTTTATTCAAATAAATAAAAAATTTAAAAACCCCCTACGCAAATTAATTGTCATTTAACGATTAGACTGGAACTCGTGAAGCACTTAATCGAGTAATCACACGCCAAAATACCTTACATCATTTTGAAAAAAAAAAACTGATACTCTTACACTGCTGGACCGATACTAACCAAACATCGCTAAAAACCACCGCAAGGAAACTTGCTTTCAAATGAAAAAAAACCGCATCGAAATCGGTCCATCCGTTTGAGAGCTACGATGCCACAGACAGACACACACACAGAAACAGACATCGACGTCAAACTTGTAACACCCCTCTTTTTGCGTCGGGGGTTAAAAATACATAACCTTTTTTTTTTGTTTGGGCTGGAGCACAATAATTAGAAATCAGTTTAGCTGTTTCAACAACTGCAGACCGATTCAATTAGTTTTACTTTGACAGACTAAATTAGATTTACTTTCGCTTGTATAATAATTAATAATATTCATATTTCATATATTTCAAAATATAATAAGACAGCCGATAATAAAATTGATTTTTTTATGTTATTGGTAATGGTTTCAGTCTTGCGTAATTACATTAAGTCCTACGATATCTATACCACGGTAATGTAATGCATATATTAATTACCATGTCTATACTAATAAATTTGTGAGTTTGTGACTGTGTAAGAGGAAATCTCTGGATCTACTAAACCGATTTAGATGAAATTTAGTAAAAAGATAGTTTGAAACCTTAGGAAGGACATAGGATACTTTTTATCTCGGAAGTCATCCTTTAAGGGGGTGAAAATGGGGAAGAAAGTTTCTATTGGGAATCTAGCTATTTTTTATTATTTTTTTGGCAAATTAAACATGGCAAACAGTGGCATATGTGTTACTACAGGTTATAAAGAGGTCTATCTGTGTACTAAATTTTTTCTAAATCGGTCCAGCACGCGCAAACTTTCGCATTTGTAACAATAACGAATACATTCTATTTGTCAGTATATGCTTAAATATTATTATAAATGTCTATATTTATATTAAAGTAGTAACATACTAAGTAATTTCAGTATATTTTCTTTGGAATATTTTAAATTATCGTTCTAAAATTAAAGAATTATAGAAGAAATAGCCCGTACACATTCATTTTAATGCGGAAAATATTTCATATGACCTCTTAATAATTTAGTCTCCAAAATGCCCTAACACTTACAAGTTACTTTCTTTGGGAATATGTGAATTCTCTAGTCTAAAGGCAATAAGCCCCGGACGATGAGCCACT
The DNA here is from genome assembly GCA_951806755.1 of Brenthis hecate. Lineage (NCBI taxonomy): Eukaryota > Metazoa > Arthropoda > Insecta > Lepidoptera > Nymphalidae > Brenthis > Brenthis hecate. Next base: position 2,888,041 of record OX638253.1, on the reverse strand, counting down.
TGGAAATCAATATTAGTGGTATTTCTTATTCCAATACAGTTCGATAAAGTAGTCAAAAAATGTACTCCTCGATTACGCTTCATTCAAACCAGCTGTGCACACATGAACCCAAAATATTATGTCTAGTAAAACTACATTTTAAAAATTGACATTTTTTCACAAAAAAAAAATATATATATATGCAAATTACAAAATTGGGTCATTTTTAATTTACTGAAAACCTTTTGGGAATATACTATTTATATCATAACAACAACATCTGTAACAAGAAAATTAATATTCGTAAAATTTTTATTTTCATACAAAAATTAAAATATTTTTTTTGCACCTTCTAAACTTTAAAGTTCTAGCATCTGGCCAAGTTTAAATGAGTAAGCGTGGCTTCCTACACGGATCTCGGATTTTTTGCGAATTTATTTACGTTAGTTACCGACTTTTCGAATGCTTTACAACAATCATAGTCACTTTTCTTTTAAAACTAGCAGAATATGCGGCTTCGCTCGCGCTAAAACTACAAAAAACTATATTATATATTTATATCTCATCCTCTATTTTCCCCGTTATGGGATGAATTTCAAAAAATGCTAAAACACGGTTTATTAAATTGTTTTGAAGAGCATTAATACCAAGTTTCTAGTATGTAATTCTGATCGTAAATATTTTTTTTGGATTGCATTATAACGTGTTTTCTAGTGTGAATGAGATGAATGAGATGATCTCCCGCGGTAAAAAGTAGCCTATGTTACTCTCTAGCCCTCCAACTATCTCCACACAAAACTATCACGTCAATCCGGCACTGTGTTTCGACGTGAAAAAAGGACAAAAAAACAAACATACACATTTTCACATATTTTATAATATTAGTATGGATATGTCAAGTATTCACGTAAATCTAAGAATTTTAAAATATTGTAGCAAATGCTTTCTTTATAGTTATGAAGTACTTATTGTATTATTATTAAGTTACTAAGGCACTTGTAAATCTAGATAGTTTGAGCTGAGAACGGGTACACAAAACTGCTGACAACAGCATATACATATAATAAAATTGTAACTAAGCCGATTCTGTACATTAGATATTTGTTGGAAAATCTTATTGAAATAAACATTATTATCGATACTGAGGCCGAATCTATAGTTTTTAGAATTTTTGTCTGTCTGTCTGTCTATCTGTTACCGCATCATAGAAAAACCACTTGAGGGATTTTGATCAAATTCGGTATGATAATAGCTGGTTATCCAGATCAACATATAGGATACTTTTTAGTGCGGGAAAATATCTCATTTTTAAGAAAAAATACAAAAACTGCAATGTAAGAGTATACTAATATGTAAAACCTAAGAATTTGGTTTTTTGTCAATGCTAGTCTTATATATAAAAATAAATAATTCGAAGCCATAACCTATCTGAATACTTAAATTTTATCGAAGGCACATATAATGTGAGTGGCATAGAAAACGTTTTATCGCTGTATTATAACATTTGTCAATCATAAAAGTAGGCGTACAAATTCAATATAATTCCTTTATATACGATCCTTTGCCTTTTTTGTGACTCTAGAAAGGGTTGGCTTTTACGTTCGCACTTGTCATTTAAGGGTATAAATGCTGGACCCAATTCTTAGCGAAAGGCACTTCACATGAAGGTAATTTTATATATTTCATGTGTATGTAATGTAACGTTTTCCTTATATTTTGGAAACGCTAAGTAATTTTTCATGTATATATATATATATATATATATATATATATATATATATATATATATATATATATATATATATATATAGTGTTTATTGAAAACATTACTTATGATATCAGTACAATGCAAATATCAAAAACGTACGCGAGATATCAATATTTCTTAAGAACTAGATATCATAAAACGGTCAGTAAGAGCTTTTAATATAATAAGTTGCATTGTAAAAGATATTACATTCAACTTTTAAAAGTTTCATCAAAAGCTTAATTTATTAGATTTCGACAGTAGGTAAGTTATAAAAGTTTTCTCAAAGGATTGAAAGAGATACTTTAAGCGTTTTAATTGAGCGTGTCAATTTTTGTGTCTGAACAAGACGTGATATTCACTAATAAAACGATAGGTAGTCTGGAATATAGTACCAATAATTTAAAGTTCATATTTAAAGAAAAATATCGCTTGAGGGAAGCAACGTGGGTAGAACCTACGAGAGCTAGTTAGCTCTCGTTATTGTTAACAACTACGTGGTTATAGTAGACATGCTAGGGTCCACATTCGATTCTTACTAGAAACAAATTCCTACTTTACATATCTCCGATTTTGATGAAATTTTTTGTGTGTGTTTAAGGGGATCTGGGAATGGTTTAGATTCACAATTTTGTCCAAAAAGTTTGAAATTTTCAAATTAAAGACGTGTAGACAGGACAACGTCTGTCGGGTCCGCTAGTATCTTATATAAAAGAAAATCGTGTTAGTTACACTATTTATAACTCAAGAACGGCTGAACCGATCTGGCTGAAAATTGGTGGCGATGTAGCTTAGAACCAGGAGACGGACATAGGATACTTTTTATCCCGTTTGACCGCGTGCCTGTGTGATGTGACATAACTCAAGAACAGCTGGACCAATTTTTACGATATTTGAATTTTTGGATTTCTCTTGGTCCGGAATAGGATAATAAGTATTAAAACATCAGAAAAATTAACGAAAAAAAATTAAGATTTATATGGCTAACGCTGGCTAGTAACTATTTATATCTATTTAAAACGTACCTAGCGACAAATCCGAGGGTAGCGAGGGTGAGCCGCTAGTAAATAATACATAATATTGGAAATTTGTGTCAATATTCCTTAATCTATCTCCTACGAATAATAACCTATCTCATACGAAAGCTCCTATCGTCCAAAAAAAAAATTATTTAATTCTATTTATTAAGCACATTACCAAACATTTTGCTAATCAATCTTATATTTAAGCGAAACCTGGGACCCGTCAACAAAACTTGGCATGATCAAATACGTCACGGTAAATGAGAAAAGTTTGATTGGTAGAAAGCTACTGAAATTCATTAGCGCACGCACCACAGTGTGATATTACAACATTAAGAAAAAGTTTTAACGTGCCGCTATACGTATATACTCACGGTTTTATTCTACAATAACAAAATTGAATGTGTGGTGATATTGGATTTTACGTTAATTAGAATCTACCTGTACTAAAATACTAACAAAGTATAAAAATCAAATATAAAAAATCATCAATGGGTTGACGTGATGTTACAGAGATACAGAGATAGTTTATGGGGAAGATACTAACATACTTTTTATCGGGATAAATACAATGATGTTTTTCAAAATGGGGCGCTTTGGGCCTATAAAATCCATCGCCGTTCATGTTCTACGCCTACTAATAAAAGGCGAAAATAAAAAAATTAAGTTATAAAAATGGAGGTCGCATTAGTTATTCAATTTTTTTCTCACTTTGTATAAAGTTAACGAAAACTTCTTGTTTTCGTTAACTTTATACAAAGTTTGTGTTATAAAAAGTATCTTATAGCTTAAATGAGCAATTCTTATATATTGTATATAAATTTATTTTGTGTATCTTGGAAACTGCTCTAACGATTTCGATCACATTTTGTATTTACAAAACTTTTTAACAAAAAGTCGGTTGAAAAATAAAAACCGACTTCAAACAAAAGCACTAAGAAGTAAAAAATAACTGATTGGTAGTTTTCATTTACTATACATACCTAATCAAATATTTTCGAAGTCGGTGTGTTTTGCTTTGTATCGGCTGGCACCGTCGTCATTAATGTGAAAATTTAGATGTTTGGATGTTTTGATGAATGTTTGTTACTCTTAAAATACTTACTCTTAAAATGGATTTTGTTGCTAAACGGATCCGGATGAAATTTGGCACAGAGATAAATTTTATAGTCTGGAATAGCACATAGGCAAGTTTTTATCCCGGAAAAATGTACGGTTCCCGTGGGATAGATTTGATTTTGTGTTTCTAGAGGCGAATCCGAGCGAAGCGAGGGTGAGCACCTAGTGTTAACTAATTTTCATGTCTATCAACTTAAACTTTTTCAGCCTGACTTAATAATTTAAAATAAATACATTTTGGATATAAGTTAATAAGATTATTTTATAATACGCTTATATCTGTAATAAGATTAAAGGACCTGGAGGCGGGCGAATGCAAATGATTTATCTGAATATTTAATTCAACTGTATATTTCTTATTGAAAGATAAATTTTAAATTTGTTTAAATCTTTTGTAAGTTACTGACTAATGAAGTATTTTATTAAGATTAATACTGATGTTATAGTAAATGCATTGGAATTGAACACAGAATATATTTAAAAAAAAAAATTTGAATCATAGTCTGGTCTAAAGTCTCAATAGTATTATTAAAAATTGTACATATCTTATAATATTTCCAATTTTTCCAATTACGTGTTTTATTTATAGTTTTAGTTTGCGCCCACTCATATTTTACTACAATATAAAGAATCACTTCACAGATTTCGCCTTGTACTATACCGTCTAGATCGATATTGGTTAAATTTAGAACTTTTATAGGGAAAAGAGTAATAGATATATTTATTTATAATAATATGTAAACTTTCATATCCATAGTTATTATATATTATACGAGTATATGCAATAAATTTTAACTATTTGTGTAAGATTTCAAGACCAATTGTATTTAGTTATATAATATTAATATATTCTTATGATAAGTAGCAGCATATTTCACTTACGGACCCTTCAAACAACATTATTTCATAGATACGTAGTTTCAGATAGTTCTATATTTGTTCAGATCCAAGTGAACTTACAAGGACCCTTAACTATGATGTAAATATGAAATTCACCTTTAAGTGTACTAGTAATAAACATTCTGGAGGATCACACTAAAGTATACTAAGTGAATTACTAGTAAGTTATAAATGAGAAACTTTGTATGTATGTACGTTTGTATGTAGGTACATTTTTTTATTACAAATGGGCTTACTCTTGACCTTTATCTTCTCTATTTCTCATCTCTTTCTTTTCTCACGCTACGCTTCACTCCCGTCTTAGCCTTCTCAACCTACGTTATCCAAGTCGAACTGTCACTTAATCGAAAATAAATAATACACTTAGAATAAAAAAAATTGTCTACTTACGTATATAACTGTATGAGTACACTCAAAACACTAAGAACACTAAGAACACTTAAAAGTAAGGTAATACTTTTAAAACAAAAAAAACTAGAAACGAACGTATACGAAAATTAACAAATCTAAAAACTACTAAAAAAAAGAATATGAGAAAAATAACTATGAAAAATCTCAAAAAATATGAAAACCTAAACGCGTTTAATGAGTACAGATCGTATTCACATAAGTCTTAAAATATCGAACTTCGTGGTATTTTGTGATTACCCGCCAAAAATACTGAAAAGTATTCACAGATAATAAAACCAAATAATAGTTTAAAAATATTTGCTAAAAGTAAATTAATTATATTACACAACATTTTACATTTTGACGACACGCTTGCCTCAGTTTGTAGTGACCCTACTTGCTGTGCCAGTGGTCGCGGGTTCGAGTCCCGCTGGGGGCATTCATTTGTGTGATGAGCACGAATGTTTGAACTCCAGTCATAGGTGTTTATATTTATAATATGTATGTATTTAAAGTTATATATGTGTAGTGTATCAACTATCTGGTATCCATAACACAAGCCTCGTAACTTATCATGGAACTAGATGGTGCTGTGTGTTAATGCCCCATCATATTTATTTATTATTATTTATTTAAGTATAGAAATGTATGAAAATGTTGTACTTTAAGTCTCCATAACTTTTGACTATTTCGTTTCCTCGAAATACTTTTTATATATTTGAGCTCCATATCACCTCCCCTATCCAAAAATACCCACTCCTTTAGGGGCCGCGTCCCATATACTAAACTTGTGCCTTAAAATAAATATAAAATAACAATATATTAATTCAAATATTATTAAGTACAAAACAGCCACTATACATCTAATGGCACTAAATACAGATTTTCTTTCTTTAATTATTTCGGGTGCCAGATCTCAGTAGAGTTAATAGCACTATTTATCCCGTATTCGTAGCAGTAATAAAGTAGCTTTTGCTTACCGCAGCGTCAATTAGCTAGATTTAGTACTTGCTTATACAGCTTCCTAATGTCTGTACCTAATTTCGAGCTGTGATCGAGGAGTAATCAACATTGTGATAAGATTTACGTGGGCATAATATACGAGTATTCTAACAGTACCACAGACTATAAATATTGTTAGATTTTATAAAATAAAACTAGCATTGCCCGCGGCACCGCCCGCGTTCAGATGATCAAAATCCAATTTCTTAGGTTTTATATATTAGTACATTTCAGTTTTTGGTTTTTTTTTTCTCAGAAATGAGATATTTTCCCGCGGTAAAAAGTATCCTATATGTTGACCCGGTTAACCAGCTATCATCATATCAAATTTCATTAAAATCTCTCCAGTGATTTTTCTGTGATGCGGTAACAGACAGACAGACAGACAGACAGACAGACAGACAGACAGACAGACAGACAGACAGACAGACGGATGGACGGACGGATGGACGGACGGATGGACGGACGGACGGACGGACGGACGGACGGATGGACAGTTTATTTCAATAAGATTTTCCAAAAAATATTTCATGTACAGATTTGGCTTAGTTACAACTTTATTATATGTATAGATAAAGAAATTGAAACATTTTCATGGCTTATAGTTTTTTTTTTTAAATTTCATTTTTTTTAATAAAAAAAAGTTGTGGTAGACAATGTCCTTATATGGTAGATAATCAAAGAAACTCCTTAATTCTAAGCTTCCGCCACCGTTCGTGTCACTTTTTTTTTTAATTTCTAAGAGTGTGTAAAAGGATGAAAATTTAAAATATACAAGTAATATTTTTATTCTGTATGTATTTTCGTTGCTTATTTCAACACTCTAGTTAAATTTTCGTTAAAGGATTTCTAAAATTTACGAGCAAATATACCTCTGTTAAATTTCACAAGAGGTGCGTCGTGTTGATTTACGTCTAAGAAAATAACAAAGTGAACGGTGTACTGACTTACAGGACTCCTCTTGTACTTTAAGGAATATTTATTTATTTATAATATGAAATTTTTAATGACAATAAATTCTACACTATTTGTATTAGAAAGAGGTGAAAACAGATTTTAGGGTAAGTTTTTACAAGTACTTTTATCAAGGCCGCTTATCAAAATCTTCTAGAAAACTAAATAAAACAAAATGAACAATTTTATTAATGTAAATTTTATATTTTACTTTTAGAACCTTTAAAAAACCTTGTGATTTTTTTAAAAACTATGTCAATTTATGGTGAACTAGAGACTCACCGTCGTTTCGCTTCGGGTTTGTCCCTAGACAAAAACAAGTCTATCCCACGGGAACTGCACATTTTTCAATGATAAAAAGTAACTTATATACTATTCCAGACTATATTAATTTATCTCTGTGCCAAACTTCATCCAGATCTGTTCAGCCGTTCTGGCGTTCTCCTCTGGCGTGAAAGAGTAACAAACATTCATCCATCCAATCTTACAAACTCTCACATTATAACTACTATGGATTAACGTTGCCAACTTCGTTAATCTATAATTAATAAAGGGGTTATTTAAAAATATATATTTAAATCGGTGAGGTGTTAAAATAATAAGTGGGTACTATAAATAAATAGTAAAGTCACAAAGTTACAAGATCCATGAATTCATCGTAAAAATAAGGATAAAATAATTGTTCCACAGGTCAGAACACAAATTTATAAGGTCCTCGACCCGCCTGCTAGCTTTGATCCATCAGTCATGTTACATACTGTTTTGTTATTATTAAAAACCGTAGACATATTTTATTTCTTTTAAATATTCCCAAAAATTTACCATTTTCCAGCCGGCGCCATATTCCAGGGACTGAATTTAAAGAGGGTGTAAAATGAAATACTGAATGTTTTACGGCTGAATGTTGATTCATCGTATATTTGAACACGTCATGGGTACCGCAGTTTTCGGTTAAATAAACTGAATGCGCATATGGTTTTGTTGTAAGTAATGTCTTTGCTATAAAATATTTGATTTACACACATGAAGAAAATTTGCCATAGCGTTTAAATGGTTGATTTACTGTAGCTGTTTATGGCTTCATTCGCTTTGCTTGTACCATAATATAATAAATTAATAATAAAAAATATTTTTAAAAACAAGCTTTTATTTTAATGCTCTAAAAAGAACGCGTGTCGCGACAAGCTTTTATATCATATAAATTGTGTAATGTAATAAATTGTTGGGATTGAATTAATTTAAAGTTTATTTTCTTTTTTTAGAGCACTGAAATAAAAGCTTGGTTTTTAAAAATATTTTTTTACTATTAATATTTTTTTTATTTTTTAGTTTTTATTTTATTCGCATTCTTCTTAGCAAACCCTTTCATTTAATATCCATATCATGGAGTGATAAAAAATGCTTGTCCGCCATTCTTAGGAATCCGTCATATTGGATTTAGAGTGGCGTCACTTTATTTTTCGTGTTATAAATAAATATAATTATCAACAAGCCGTTTCATTTGATATCCGTATTGTAGGAGTGCATTAAAAATAACTAGTCCGCCATCTTGCGTGCTCCGCCATGTTGGATTTAGAATGACGTCACACAGATAGATAGATTTGTCCAGTAGTATTATTAACACAAAATTTTGTTCCAAATATATCAAAAGAGGGCGCTGTCGAATAATATTAGAAGGAAATAATTTGTTTTTTTAAATCGATGAAGTCGCAATAGCTGCTATTTAATCTATAGGTACATATAATAAAATTCTAACTAAGTCAAATCTGTACATTAAATATTTTTTAGAAAATCTTATTGAAATAGACATTACAGAGGCCGAATCTATAGTTTTTAGAATTTTTGTCTGCCTGTCTGTCTGTTACCGCATCACAGAAAAACTACTGGACGGATTTTTATGAAATTCGGTATGGTCATAGCTGGTTATCCGGGTCAACATATAGAATACTTTTTACCGCAGAAAAATATCTCATTTCTAAGAAAAAATGCAAAATCTGGTTAGAATAAAAAAACGATGATACTTATACATTTTAGCAAGTTAACTTACTAAATATGTCAAAAACTATTAAAAATAGCTAATCTTGAAAAAGTAAAATTACTTTAATGAATATTTATTTTTGTATTATTTAGATATTTGTCAATAGATGTCGCCATGTATCTTTAAAATACGTAGTTTTAATTCCAAAAAATTGAATGTACAAACTCGACCTTTCTATGATTTTATTAGAATTACTACTAAATTACCCACGGCCCCGCCCGTGTTTAAATTATCAAAAAACAATATTTTTGGCTTTATAAATTAGTTACATCTATAGATACATTAAAATTTAATGAAGCAGTATCTGTGCTTTAAATATTTGGAAAATTTTATTGAAATACACATTATTATCGCTAATAGAGACCGCACCGCTAATATAGCTAATATAGTTTTAAGAATTTTTGTCTGTCTGTCTGTCTGTCTGTGACCGCATCACAGAAAAGTCACTAGAGGGATTTTGAAAAAATTTGGTATGGTAATAGCTGGTTATCCGGGTCAACTAATATACTAATACGAGTATACTAATATATAAAACCTAAGAATTTGGTTTTGGTCATATGAACGCGGTCGGAGCCGCGGGCAATGCTAGTTATACTATATTTTTAGATCAATAAAAACAATGTACATACACAGTAAATAATCTATATGATTCTATACTAATATTATAAAGAGGATAGATTTTTTGCTTGCTTGTACCGAATAAGCTTCAAAACTACTGAACCGATTTAGATGAAATTTGGTAAGAAGATAGTTTTAGACCCTGGGGAGGACATAGGATAATTTTTATTCAGAAAATCATTCCTTAAGTGAAAATGATGATAATGGGGTATGGGGAAGCAACCTAGGGATGAACCCGAGCGAAGCAAGGGTGAGTCGCTAGTATATAATAACATTAGTTTGCAAAGGTAGACTTATCTCTAGAAGAGATCTCTTCCAGTCAAACTATGACAGTGAAAAATTATGTTATAGAGCGAGTAATGATGATACTAACAAAAAGTTTCGGTTTAACAGAATATTTGACGAAAGCTATGAGCAAAGCTGGTGTATAATAAAACAACTTAACAAGATATAGCTAGCTGTTTTCTAACTCATTACTTGCCCAGAGTTAGTTTGTCCTACTTTACCATCTGTACCAAACTTACCAGTCGTATAGCCATATAATGTATATTGTGGTTCGATAACTGTCTCGGTGGTGTAGTGGCTAGCATGTACGGCTGCATACCCGGAGGTCCTGGGTTCGAGTCCCGGGTCGGGCCAAGTTTAGTTATTGAGTCTTTCTGTATAGTAAGTCTCAGTAACAACCCGGAGTTGGGAAGTTGGCGGTGTTTCACCCCCGTGCCTCGGAGAGCACGTAAAGCCTGCGCCTGAACTCCCACTGGTCGTGTCGAGTGGTCGTCCCACCGGAGTATGAGAGTGACAGGAATAGAGAGTGCACTTGTGTCTGCGCGTACACTTGTGCACTATAATATCTCCTGCGCAGTTGGCTAATCTCATTGAGATTGGCCGCCGAGGCCGGAATCGGCTAGGAGAACATCATTGTGGTTCATAATCGATATGCCTAGCATTATATCAGATTTATTCGTGTTGAATTACGCGGGTTCTACTTCTGAGTAGCGTATAAATCAATTAGGTTTAAAATTATAATATTTTTGTACAGTGCCATCGATTGGAATGTTTAGAACTAATTGTTTACATTATATACAATTTAACACATATGAATATAATAAAAGTGTAACTGACCGCTGTCTGTACATGGAAGATATATGAGAAATACTATCATACCCAAAACAATGATTTTTAGAATTTTTTGTCTGTTTGTCTGTTTGTTGGTTTGTCTGTGCGTTTGTGCGTCCTAATCTCAGAAACGGTTTAACCGATTTCGATGCGGTTTTCTCCAATATATTGTGGTAAGCTTCACTTAACATTTAGTATTTGTTTTATTTCAACCAACCGGTTCATAAATAAAAAAGTTACGTCAATTTAAATAATCACCTAGGGATGAACCCGAGCGGAACGAGGGTGAGTCGCTAGTATATATAATAAAACTGTAGCGGTCGAATGTCTGTACATAAAAAAAAATCATAAAACCGAGTCAGGGGGATGTAAGAAGAGAAATAGAACAAATCCAGTTTTTTTTCAATTTTTCTGTTTTTTTGTCCGTTTATCTGTTTGTCTGTTTGTACGGGCTAATCTCCGAAACCTTTCATTCCGGAAAATTATAGAGTTCCCGTGGGATAGTTAAAAAACTCTAGCTACTTGTACAGAAAAACTACTGATTGGATTTTAATGAAACTTTACAATACAATGCAGAATAACAGTAGGCTTTTTATTCCGAAAAAATGTACGGTTCCCGCGGGACAGATTTGTTTTTGTTTGTCTAGAGGCAAACCCGGGCGAACACGAACCGCTAGTTTGAAATAATTTCAATAACAATAGTGTACGCTAAGATAAAAGCTCCTAGTTAAGCTATCTATTAGAAAATGAATCATGAATTTTGTAGTTATATCTAAGACTTGAAAGGGCAATTTTATCTATTATTTTTCCTTTGTGTGTTCTATATCAATTTATGTTGTTGTTGTTGCGACATTAACACACAGCACCATCTAGTTCCATGGTAATCTACGAGGCTTGTGTTATAGATACCAGATAGTTAATTCACTATACATTATACTTTAAATACATACATATTATAAATATAAACATACATGACTGGAGTACAAAACATTCGTGTTCATCACACAAATTAATGTCCCCAGCGGGATTCAAACCCGCGACCGCTGGCACAGCAAGTAGAATTACTAAGGTTACTACAAACTGAGCCTAACGTGTCGTCAAAAATCGTCGTGTGTTTTGAAAAAGTTACATTATACAAGTGAAAATTATATTAAGAATATATACTTTATACTCATTTAATATACTCGTACTATCTCATACAGTATACTTATGTACGTATACTTTACATTTTACATTTCTTAACTTCTTATCCAATTTAACCAGGCTTACACACAGATGTACATTTGCTTATTTATAAAACGTGAACACAGGATTTTAGATTTTATTCCTATATGTGTAAGAATGAAGGCAAAAAATACCTAAATAGCTCATACTTTGTGAAAAATTTCCCCATACATTCGAGCATAGCGTTAATTTTCTACATTGTAACAAATTTCTTACAAGTTATGCTTCTTAAAATTTTATTCAGCGATCTTGTTTATTTTGATTCTGAAACATACTTCCAAGGTCTAAAAAAATCGTTGTAATTTTACAATATGCCTGAGAGATATAAAAAGAAAGATGTCTCATATATATATATATATATATATATATATATATATATATATATATATATATATATATATATATATATATATATATATATATATATACTGATGAATCAAAGCTGGCAGGACCAGCGGAACCAGCCGCTTCGCTCGCGCTAAAACTACAAAAAAGTCTAAAAAGGCAGATTTCATACAAACTTTCGTCTCCTCTTTTACCCCCGTATGGGATGAATTTCGGAAAATGATAAAACACTTGTTTATTTATTTATATTGTTTTATCATGTTGTAAGTAATTCCGATCATAAATAATTTTTTGGGTTGTATTATAACGTGTTTTGCCATGGAAAGGAGATAATCTCCCGCGGTAAAAAAGTAGCCTATGTCACTCTCCAGTCCTTCAACTATCGCCACACAAAAAATCATTCCAATCCGTCACTCTGTTTTGACGTGAAAGAAAGACAAACAAACAAACATACTTTCAAATTTATAATATTAACTAGCAGAACCCGCGGCTACGCTCGCGCTAAAACTACAAATAAATCTCTAAAAGGGTAGTATTATACAAACATTCACACCCTGTTTTACCCCCTCATAGGATGAATTTCCAAAAATGCTAAAACACGTATTTATTAACTAATTATACGAATTAAATGAAAAACAGATAAAAGTTATGCAAAGTTTTTAACTCTTCTTACCTATTATTTTTTCTTTGCCCATTTATGAATATCCCGAGACCCGAATATAAATATATTTTTAAAAATTTCTTAAGCAATTATTGCCTTATTAATAATGCGAGCTGAAAGAAAACAGGGAAAAGGTATGCAAAGATTTTAATGCTTACATTCTTTACTCCGTGTCTCGAAAAAAGCTAGGGGTATCCGTAACGGCAAAACGATCCGCTCTACTTGACGAGTAGGTACTCTAGTTAAAGGTGTTTTGTTTTAGGCAAACTCTCTCAACAAAATTAAATTCTTTTTACATTTGCTTCCGTTCTATTTAATACTGTGCATTCTTTCGGAAAGCTCTTGAGAACGTTGAAATATTTTCGCGTAGCAACATTTTATTGTAGTACTCATATATAATTTGAATTCGAAGAAATAACATTTTTTTATTGTTAAATAACTTGACTGTCTTCAAAATGGTATACATGGCTCCAATTTTAACTCTGAATCGTATCCAGTTATAATAAAATCGGTCAAGTGCGAGTCGGACTCGAACACAAAGGGTTCCTTACCATAATTGATTTTTTCAATTTGCATGGACTCCTTTTTGAAATTCGCCATTTTGATGTTTTATTATTTGTTGTTTTGGCGGCAATAGAAATACACACTCTGTGAAAATTTCAACTCTACCTATAACGGTTCATGTGTCGCAGCCCTCTGACAGACGGACGGACTGCGAATCTTTTAAATTTTTGAATAAATCTATACATATAATAAAATTGTAAGTAAGCCGAATCTGTACATTAAATATTCTTTGGAAAATCTATTGGAAAATTGAAATAAACATTATTATCGAGACAGAAGCCGATTCTATTGTTTTTAAAATTTTTGTCTGTCTGTTACCACATCACAGAAAAAAGCACTAGAGGGATTTTGCTTAAATTTGGTATGGTGGCAGCTGGTTATCCGGGTCAACATATAGGATACTTTTTACCGCGAGAAAATGTCTCATTTCTGAGAACAAAATACAAAAATCTGCAATGTAAGAGTATACTAATATGTAAAACCTAAGAATTTGGTTTTTGACCATCTGAACGCGGGCGGAGCCGCGGGCAATGCTAGTATACAATAAAAAGTAATACCATAATATGACATGTTCAAATTCGAAAAAAATATACAAACATAAATAAAGTATGGAAATATTAAAAAAAAAATACAAACTTCGATGTTTTATTCAATAATAACAGTCCAAAAGCCATATAAAAATAAACACGTTCAGAATTTCCCCCCGGTGGCTCGATGAATAAAATTTGAATCTGTATTGCATTTCAGAATCTCATCTTATTTTCACTGGATCCTAAACTAACATGAAACATTTTTACGTAGCCGTATAGAAAAATAATTTTACAACAACGTATTCCATACTGCACGTATTATTTATTCGAGTTACTGAAACATAAATCAAATTGAATTTTCTTTATAAATAAAACTAGCGCCTTATTCTTGCTTCGCTCGGATGCGGCCTTTGGGTGCCTAACAGTACCTATATGTTTCTCCGTAAAGCTATTTCAGCGTAAAGGGATGTTAAACAAACACACATACACACTTTTTTATTTATAATAACAACATGATGAGAATATTTAGGTTTTATATGTATTTCAATATGTAGTTTTAGCCTCGTTATGGAAAGTAATAAGCTAAAAACTTGTATATATATATTATTGGTTTAGATGTTTTAATTCATCTCTTGTCCACATCGCATGTCCACAAGTTATTGAAGGTCGAAGCTAACGAAAACCGTCTTTTATTTGTAAATATCGTGTTTTCAAGTCATTAAATGAGTTTTAGAGCATTACGTTCTACAAGTTTTATCTTAAATATAAAACAATGTTTTATACGTTTTTATAGAGCATAGAGTTTACTAATAATAATAATTTGACTTAGTATTATATTAATATGTTATTACACTCTTTAGTTCATTGAAAAATGTACGGCATATAAAAATATATTGCTGAAAAATTCTTGGACGTTGAAATGAAATAAGTTACATACTATTATATATATATATATATATATATATATATATATATATATATATATATATATATATATATTGTGTTACTATTATATTATTATGTCATTTTAAATTAACATACAGAAATGCAGTTCGAATTATTATACCATGAAATAAGAGTATATCTCACTTATTTTTAATCATAAAATTTACCTACGGAAATTTATCGCGTCAATATATGAAAAATTATTTACTTGATGGCCAAAAAAATATTTGAACATGATTGCAATGTAAATATGTCTTAAATAATATAAAATAATAATAATAATACACAGCACCATCTAGTTCCATACTATATTATATATAATACATACACATTATTAATATAAACAACCATGACTGGAGTACAAACATTCGTGCTCATTACACAAATGAATGCTCTCATCTATCACGACCACTGGCACAGCAAGTAGGGTCACTGCAAACTGAGCCAAACGTGTCGTCATAAGTAATATTGGAAATAATAACTAAAAGATTAAGCCCGCGACTTCATCAGTTTTTTTTTAAACTTTTCTTCTGTTTTGAGCAACGTTGTAAGTTCACAACAAATGCATAAAGCATACCGCAGTTCCTGATGTAAAGGCCTAGAAGAAGTGAAACGTTTTTTGTATTACAGTGAGCGAATAAAAACTTTAAAAAAATAATAAAAACCGACTTCCAGGCACTAAAATGTAAAAAAAATCACCAAAAGGATTCATTTTTTTTCAAATTTCATTTAGAATAGATACCTAATCAGATATTTTCGAATTCGGAGTAGTACAATATATTATATATAGTTCAAACAAAGTCACATGCAGTGCCAAGTTAACGTAAATCAATTTATTTAACCCTCCATTAACGAGAACATCCATTTAGATATCTTGCTGTTTCTAAAGTATGCAAAAACAGTACTTTAGTTGCTTAGTATCATCCGATCGGTCGCAATCTATCAAGTTGTCAAGTTAGCCGCCGCACACCGTCGTGCGCTAACTTGTGGGATTTTAGCTATGCTCCTAATATATGGTTCATTTGTGAAATACACGAATATGAATTAGTTGTTGAACCGATATTTAGTAGATTTTTAATTGTAAATATGATAAGATTTTTATGTCAGTTTGTTTGTAGATCTTAATTAGTACGCCTTCATAATCCTTGAATTTATAGACGGGCTTAATCAAAAGCACTTATTTTGAGTGAAATAAATCCTACTGGACATGGCATTGACATGAACTTTACCATAAACTCTGTTACCTCTCTATGTGTGTCAATTTACGAATTAAGAATAAATGAGATGAATTAAGTTTTATGTCCTAAATAACGAAAAAATAAAAAACAGGTGTGATATTTTAGTTGTGATATTAATAAAATATAAGCACGTATATTCCAAAGTTCAATGTTTAAAGTTATGTGCTTAAAGCTTTGTTGTTTTGATGCTTACCGACTAAGCCTCGTTAATCTTCATGAGATAAATTAGAATGTATACGGCTTCTACTAATTGTTGCTTTAGTTATGAATTTATATAGGGCATGGGTGACGACGTTTGATCTTTTGACATGGTTTCATTTACTTTAATCTATCTATAGTATATCTAGCGATCTCACCTAGCATTGCCTGGCTTCATTGTTTTAATATTTTCCTAAAATAAAAGCTGAGTGGCGTACCTGTTTGTGACAGTGCGTTTCTGTACATGTGATGCTGTTTCCCTTTCCTTCTCTTCCCTTCTCTTCCCTTCCTTTCTCTTCTCGTCTCTTCTCTTCTCTTCTCTATGGATCTTTACAGATCATGGTCACGTGAGTGACTGATTGCTGTAAAACATTCGAAACGTCGGGAACCAAAACACAAAATAAACCCGGGAAAAAATCCGAAAAGATAGTTTTATTTAAAATGTTATACCCTCTTCAGTAATGTTGGTTAGTTCATTATATTTTAAGTACAAACTAAGTCACATGTGTCATCCAGATGTTAAAATTAATATCCTTGGTTTATTCTTGTTAGGATTAAACTAAATGCTAGCTCCTAAGAGTAGAAATGTTGTGGTAAGCATTAAAACAACAAAGCTTTAAGCATATAACTTCTGTTTTTCTACAAAGTATTCTTCAAACCCCTTCCCTCTTGTTAGAGGAAAGGGGTATTCCAACACCTTAAGGTTGTCTGCCTTGTTGAAGAGATTATGTGTGATCATGTTTAAGCGGTAATTCCGCCTCTGTTAAATTTTGACAACACGTTTGGCTCAGTTTGTAGTGACCCTACTTGCTGTGCCAGCGGTCGCGGGTTCAAGTCCCGCTGGGGGCATTCATTTGTGTAATGAGCACGAATGTTTGTACTCCAGTCATGGGTGTTTATATTTATAATGTGTATGTATTTAAAGTTGTGTATATGTCGTGTATCAACCATCTGGTATCCACAACACAAGCTTAGTGCTTACCATGGAATTAGATGGTGATGTGTGTTGATTTCCCAACATATTTATTTATTTATTTATTTTACTTTTTTTTTATTATTTTATGGGTGAACATCTGTCTACTTTTTTACATACATACATCTGTGTACTTTTTTAAAAGTAATAATGACGTGTAAAATCTGTAAATCGAAACAGTAACGAATTAAGAAAGTTTACGGCCCGAACCGTCCGCCAACCCGCACTTGGCCAGCGTGGTGGACTATGGCCTGATCCCCCTCGTACTGAAGGGAGGCCCGTGCCCAGCGGTGGGACGTTAAAAAGGGCTGAATACATACATACATATACGGCCCGAAAATGGTGTTTTATTTTTTTATACCAGTACATTATAAAAACTTAAAAAAAAAACGACTTCCTGGCACTTAAACGTAAAAAATAACTAAATGGAGGATTTCATTTAGAATAAATACCTAATCATATATTTTCGAAGTCGGTGCCATAATATTTAAAATAGTCCCTTCATTATGAAATCGTATTAAAAAACCAAGGATATCAGAGCTTTACATTTTAATTAAAACAACGCATAAAACTATTTATAATATTTTTTAACATTTTCTGCTATTCTAGAAGTTTTTATTACGAATATAAATCATTGTAAAATACTTTACGTACTCGGCACTGGTAGCCGATTTGTCCAATTAATGCTTATTTATGCTTTATTACAGTACAAACTCGATATGCTGAAATTGTTTCGTATTTTTTCAACAAACTGCCTAACTTTAAGCCATTAACTACAAGCTGTCGTGTATTTACGACTTTTGTTAACGTTTTTTTTCCTACTTCCTCTCGATAAAATACGATTGTCCTGCTCGTAGAGATTTAAGTATCATCTATACTTGTATCGTATTACGTAATGAAACCATTAAGGGGTACACATTTAATCTAAATTATAATAAAATTATAACTGATCGCTGTCTGTATATGAAAGATATCTGAGATAAACTATTTTTGGGGGCCTTTATTAAGCAATAAAAAACAAAACAATGATTTTTAGTATTTTTGTCTGTTTGTCTGTGCGTTTATGCGGGTTATACCAGAAATGGCTTAACCAATTTGGGTGCGGTTTTCACTAATGTATTGTGATAAGCCTTACTTAATATTTAGTATTTGTTTTATTTCAATTGGTTCATAAATAAAAAAGTTATGTTAATTTAAAGAATCACATAGGGACGAACCCGAGCGAAAAAAGGGTGAGTCGCTAGTATGGAATACATTTTGAATAATTCGTTTTAATCTATGAACGATAAGGTAGGTCAAGAGTGAGCAGGACACAAGACATATTTGTACTACCTATTTTTACAATAGAAAAACAGTTGAAACGCAAAATTTCTATTATTGTACTATCTATACATTATAATAAAAATCTGATTCGAATCTGTACATTAAATATTTTTTATAAAATCTAATTAAAATAGTCATCATTATCGATATAAAAAAAAAAAACAAAATTTATGGTGAATTCAAAATTTATTTTAAAATATATTCGAAAATAACATTGATAATTTAAGTAATAGTATAAAAGTTTTAAAAGACAACAAAATCGAAAGTGCATAATAATTACAAGACTTCCGCGACACCATTCAGATAAAGAGAGACAATAGCATTCTCAAGAAGGGTTGACGTCAGGCAGGCGGCCGGTCGCAAAACTTTTGCCAAACCCTATCAGAAGATTATCGATACAGAGGCCGAATCTATAGTTTTTAGAATTTTTATCTGTCTGTCTGGGAACGCAGACAGATTTAATTTAACTATTGGTCGCCGAGTGATCGAAATTCGACCATAGCCACTATTAAAATTTTGAGGAAAGCATATATGTATAAAATTTAGCTATGTATATAAAAAAACGAATAGTTTTCAATTTGATAACACGACCAAGAAAATCGGTTGACAGAGGAGAAAAATGTACTGTACTGTTTTGTCTTTGCCTATTTATATATAGGACATCTATCACAGATTTTTCTTCCTCGTTCATAAGCATTTCGAACATATTTAAAAAAAATAATAGAGTCTACAAAAACCATAATCTGCGGTACGAGCCATTATTTTAATTTGCAAAAAATGTTCATGTCCTACAAAATATAACATTGTAAAGAGAACTCGATGTCATAATCAATATACTGTCATATTTCTCTAATAAGATTTTTTATTGATAAGCAAAACTACTCTGTCATTTTTTTTTTATTCTGATGGTCTGATGGTTGGATGACATTCGTCCTTTACTTTTCATTCAGTAGCGGAGTCAATGAAAGAGGCTCAGCTTACATCTTTGTACAGAGTACTTACTGGAAAATATATAAATAAAATACTTAGCTTTACGTATTTTATGCATTTTAAAACAATTACGATATATAATTTTTATTTTAAATATATTTTTTCACTTCACACCGATCTCTATTTTTATTTTAATTGACCCATTAATTTTTATTGATCACTTTTAAGAATTTACCAAGCGCAGGCAACATTTTTACTTTCATGTTATGAAGCTAGCTTCAAATTAATTTAAATTAATTTTATCGTTTAGTTATTTGCTGATAGAAGTTATGTACTTGACTGTTTTATAATGAAAATAAATTAAAAATGTTCAGACATTTAATATATAATCTGACTAGAACAGTAATTGCAAAAGTTTCTTACTGAATATGTATATAGATATTAATTTAAATTAAATATCAGTGAATGTTCATTTTATTTAATATTAGAGGCTCACCTTCATTTCGCTCGGGTTTGCCTCTAGAAATACAAAAACAAATCTATCCACGCCTATGTGCTATTCTAGACTATAATCTATCTTTGTGCCAAATTTCATCCAAATACATTCAGCAGTTCTGGCGTGATTGAGTAACAAACATCCTAACATCCATCTAAGCTTTCACATTTATAATATGAGTAAGATTGTTAATACGTATGATTACACTACTACTACTAGTATCAATCTGTATATTTCAAGGAGTTTTTTAGCTTTATTGTCAAAAGAAAAAAAATCCGAATTTATGACGTGGAGTTTAAAGTTAATAATTATTATGAATGTTACCATTTTATAAGAAATCTTTTTCAATATTGATATTGATATATTTTAATAAAAAAAAACTAAAAGTTTAATTTAAATAATTTAAACGTAATTTTTATTGTCAACTGAAACTCTCTGCGCTAAATGATCTGTGCGTTGTAGGGAGTGTTATTGTATTCCAGGCGCAGGTTCGGATAAGGGGCTTGGAAATTGTTTTACGTGACGCGTTATAACGAACGGAGAGTGTATACGCGCTTTGAATGACTAAGATTTCAGTTTTGAAAGCTTCGTTTAATGTAATATGTCGAAACAAGACATGATGTTAGAAATAAACAATTGTATGTGTTGTGCGTACCAAAGACGAAATTCTTTCGGTGATGGTGACATTTTTCGATAATCGTCGTAGAATATGGAGAGACACTCTTCTACCTATATGAGTCGAATAGTTGGTTTGACGTTATTTTTGTAATGGCTTGATAGACCGGACTTTAGTGCCATCGAAGGTATAATGCCTTTATTATAATAAAAAAATCTAGAATAAAGCAAAAATTATCTTTACTCTCTATTTTATACATTGGAAATGCAAAAAACTTAGTAAAAGTTTAAAAATCCATTCACAGAAAATCATTTTACATTTATAAAATATTTTATTTTATACAGTTTTTTAATACAATAAAATATCATACTCTAATTGTTGATACATTTAATTCGATTACAATACTTTGTGGTAGAGCTGTCCGGATTCAAGCAACAGACCGTGGCGTCACGGTCCATGCTCTGTTGAATCGTTTATGACATTATGCGCAAATAAATACAAGTATAAGGTAGTGGGAGCCCAGTGGTATAGCGCTTGGCTGTGATTAAGTAAAGCGGGTTCAAATCCCGGGTCTCGCATCTCTGATATTTTCATGTACGAATCATTTTCAACATGATTACCACTTGCCTTACGGTGAAAGAAAACATCGTGAAAAAATTTGCATGTCTAAGAGCACCAAACTAATTTTCACAATTGAAGGCAGGCCTGTGTCCAAGAGCGTTAAAAAAGGGCTAAATTATTAAATACTAGCGTCTCACCCTCGCTTCGCTCAGGTTCAACTCTAGAAACACAGAAACAAACCTATCCCACGGGAACCGTACATTTTTTCGGGATAAAAATAGCCTATGCACTATTCCACACTATGATCTATCTCTGTGCCAAATTTCATCCGGATTTGTTCAGCTGTTCTGGCGTGAAAGAGTAACCAACATCCACACATACTCACAAACTGTCACATTTATTATATTATATATAATACGGATGTACATGTATTCATATCCAATTGAAAAGTTATATTTAGAATAAAGTTGATAATATATTAAGTATTCTAAGCGAATTTGGTAACAAGGTATATCATGTTTGACTTATTCTACTTATATCAGAGGTCGTGGCTTCGAGTCTCAAATAAGGTAGAAAATTAGATTCCGTAAAAAAATAAAACAATTTCATACTGAATGAAACTTTGATAATTGATTTTAAATTTGATTCCTTAATATTGTTATTAAATCATTGGTATTATTTTTCCGCTTCAGAACTCGACTGTATTTTTCTGTACATTATATTCCCTCATTGTCACTCACAAATTGTGTTTTTTAATGTTTATTCAAATTTGGAGAAGATATTATAACTGTCTTGTTTGTCCAGTGGCTAGCATGTAGATTTGGATGTAGGGTTGGTACTCCAGTAGGTATATTGGAGTACAGTCGACGACACGTTTGGCTATGTTTGTATTGACCCTACTTGCTGTGATCGCGGGTTCGAGTCCCGCTGGGGGCATTCATTTGTGTGATGAGCATGAATATTTGTACTCTGGTCATGGGTGTTTGTATTTAT
Source organism: Brenthis hecate (assembly GCA_951806755.1). Taxonomy (NCBI): domain Eukaryota; kingdom Metazoa; phylum Arthropoda; class Insecta; order Lepidoptera; family Nymphalidae; genus Brenthis; species Brenthis hecate. Next base: position 2,865,559 of record OX638253.1, on the reverse strand, counting down.
AATAATATATATGTATTTAAAGTTATATATGTTTAGTGTATAAATTATCTAGTATCCATAACACAGGCCTCGTAGCTTACCATGGAATTAGATGGTGATGTGTGTTAATGTCCCAACATATTTATTTAACAGGTGTTGTTGTTGAGATTTTCTGACAAGAGAAGTATCAGTAAGAGTATACTAATATGGAAGACCTAAGAATTTGATTTTTGGTCATTTGAACGCAGGTGGAGCCGCGGACAATGCTAGTAGGATACAATTTCAATTAAAGAAGTACATTGTTAAATGCCATTTACCTGATGTGAGACGTCATTAATTTCATTAATAAAACCACTTTTATGTTTTGCAAATCGGAATATATTCTTTTATTTTTAAAACATACGAGAAAAGCCTTTCTCACTTTAATTTTATATAAAACTCCTCGTTTGGCAAACGAAATAAAATAAAGTTTATTTAATTTGCAACCTGAAGCAACTATCCGTATGGGCTTTTAATTTGATTATTACTGGAGTTAACGCGGTTGAACGGTTGAAAATTACGCGGTCAGTGGGCCGATGCACCCCGTCTAGTAACAGGATAAACTCTTTAAAATTATTATTGGATGAAAACATTCGAAATCACATAAACTTAATCTCCGATATTGGGAGTGAAGGTTTGTTTGTAAAAATAAAATTGCATGCAAAATTATAAGCTGGTTTGCAAGAATAGGGTTTTAAGTGAACATGTTTTTGTTGATTTATATTATTTTATTACTTATTTTGTGGCGTTAAAAGCAAGAGCTTTACAGATTAAGTTGGTAGAACATAAGTTTTTTTTTTAAATCTAGTTAAAGTAGTCGCAATATTTTAAAATATCTATGAATATATTGAATTTATGTTACTTAAATATTTAAAATAATTTTTTAATAATAGCAATTCCGTCATTAAATTCTTTGTGAAATGGGTAAAATATAAGGTGCTCCCTCTCTAATTTCTTATGAGTAAATAAGACAAAATTTTCCGTATGACTGTAAGCTATTTTATACTTCAGCGTACACTTAAGATGTCGATATATTACATACATATGTTAGTAACCTAAAAGTCGCTTTCCATAATCAGTCTTAGACTAGTTGATTTCCATAAGCAAAAAAAATATATGATAGAAAACCAAAAAACAACATGTAATATTATGACGTAATCGGAGCTTAACATAACGCTCAGATGTCTCATTTCCGTGCATTCGTCAATTTCCTATTGGCGATTTCCATTGTAAAATATTATCTTGGTAAGCCCTATATACATATGTCAAATTTTTTTTCTATCTAAAATTATTATTTGCATACTAAGCTATTTTAGACTCTAATATATATTTCTGCACTATTTTTTTATATAATTATATTAAGTTAAGGAATATATTATTAGTATATAACGTATGCTCATAATAAATGATCATCTATACATATAATAAAATTGTAACTGAGTCGGAACTGTACATTAAATTTTTTTTGGAAAATCTTATTGAAATAGACATTATTATCGATACAGAAGCCGAATTTATAGTTTTTAGAATTTTTGTCTGTCTGTCTGTCTGTTACCGCATCACAAAAAAACTACTGGGGGGATTTTGACAAAATTTAGTATGGTGATAGCTGGTTATCCGAGTCAATATATAGGATACTTTTTACCGCGGGAAAATGTCTAATTTCTGAGAAAAAATACAAAAACTGCAATGTAAAAGTATACTTATATGTAAAACCTAAGAATTTGGTTTTCGGTCATTTGAACGCGGGCGGAGCCGCGGGCAATGCTAGCTTATATGATCAATACACAGATTACCTCAAGAAATTATTGAACATAATATTATGTACTTTAACGCAGTACATGCTGCTATTTTATATTAATGTTTTTAAATAATCATTATATTTACTTCGTCTTCATACGATACTTAAATTTGAAGACCTAGTCATCCAAAAATGCATCAAAGGCTACCCAAATTCTCCTTAGAATAGTTTGTTTAGTTCCTTTACCGTTTCACATAGTTGGCAGCAGGTGCATACTTGTCCTGAACTTGCCAAAATACTAGTAAATTCTATCCACCTGTTTATTTACTTATATTTTACTGTGGATTTGTTAGTCTGTGTTTAGTATTTTATTTAGCTTAGAGTCATTGAACACGAACCCTATTTTTATATCGAACAGTCTAGTGGCTCACCCTCGCTTCGCTCGGGTTCGCCTCTAGATAAACAAAAACAAATCTATCCTGCGGGAACTGTTACATTTTTCCGGGATAACAACCTATTTGTTGTTCTGATGTATGAATTATATTACTGTATAGTTTCATTAAAATCCAATCATTAGTTTTTGTGTTATAAGCTGTATAAGTTACTATGGTTTTTTAACTATCTCACGGGAACTCTTTGATTTTTCGGGATGAAAAGTATCTAAGATCAACACCAGAGATATAAGGTACCGCCATGCATAATTTCATTTAAATCGGTTAACAGTCTCGGAGATTAGTCCGTACAAACAGACATACACACAACAGACAGAGAAACAAAATATTTGAAAAAAAAAATCTATTTCTCTTCTTACATCCCCCTGACTCGGTTTTTAAGATTTTTTTTTATGTACAGAAATTCGACCTCTACAGTTTTATTATAGTATAGACGAGGAATCCAGTTGCACTAATTAAAATGAAGCCCACACTCTCAGACAAATTGACTTTCTCCAATGGATATCTTTATTAGATGTTTTAAAATATTCCTTAAATGCTACTAGTTTTTTCCAGTGGATTTTCTCGCTTCAAGTTTCTTTTTAAATAATAATAGTGTTGGCGTCGTGGTTGAAATTCGACCATATTCATTAATTATTGCAAATTTGAGGAAAATATAATATGTACATTTACATTTTTCCAATATTTTTTCTATTCTTTTACATGCTTTATATATCTGAGAATATACACTTTTACGTTTGCTTATTTATACTATAAAGAGATAATATTATAAAGAGGTAAAGTTTGTGAGTTTGTGACGTTGTAGGTGATAATCTCTGGATCTACTGAACCGATTTAGATGAATTTTGGTAAGAAGAAATTTTGAGAGCCTGGGTAAGATATAAGATAGTTTTTATCTCGGAAATCATCATTTAAGGGGGTGAAAATGGGGATAAAATTTTGTATGGGAAATCATCCTAGGGGCGAAACCGAGCGAAGCGAGGGTGAGTCGCTTTTATATATATATATAATATATATATATATATATATATATATATATATATATAGCAAATTTATTTAATCAAGTAACTATGACTCATTTGTTAGCATATCAGAAACTTAATATTAATTAGTAACTAAGCATTTAAAATAACCCTAGTTTAATATTTCGCGAACAATGAATATTTTATTTGTAATTTGGGATGTAGTCGGTCAATTAGTCTAAAAATGTAGTACAAAATGTATCCTTCTTCAAATTTTATAAAATAAATAAACTTTTATTTTATTTAGTCTGTAGACTAATAAAGCAAAATAGATTTATACAAAAACGGGAAAAACTTTTAATGAATGTTTCTAAAAATTTAGTACAAGATTTATCCTATTATAATTTTACTGAAGCTTTAATATTACTGTTTATTTCGTACTTTAGATATTTAATTGACTTTTGTAAGGTTAACCTGGTTAGGACAAAGCGACAAGAATTATAACTAAAAGCCATTTATCACAGTGCTTCGAATAGGAGGTATGCATTGAACTATATTATGTATCTATACCTAAGTAACGTCTTGCCACGGCTTTACATTTTTTGTTCATAATAATATTATTTAAATTATATAATTATATACTAATTTAAGTGCATGTAATTTTTGTATAAGTATTTTTTACCTTTTACTTTTAACTATTTAATAAATTATAATGTTTAAATTTTCAATACATAATTTTAGATGATTACAAAATTAAAAAAAAAGTGCATAAATAATGCAAAGACTGGAGTGTCAATGCCGTAACTAACGAAAGGCTGAACTGCCATAATGCCTAAGGTTAGAAGATATCTACAAAATATTATTCTGAAATTTAATAAATAAACTATAACTAAATTGAGGATAAGCTAAATAGCATACATCTATCTACAAAGAAAATTGGCATAATGTAAAGCTGTCAATACAAATCCACAGCCTACTTGTGTTTTCGTAGGACTGAGATAGTCACTCCAAAATAACCCTTGGCCTTTCTATCCCCTTTTTCCGCTAAAAATCGCGTTTGCTCCCTTACTAATTTCAGCCGTGACTTTGTTTTCACCATGAACTCCCAATGTTGAAACGATAATTTTAACTCTATTCTATTCTATTCTTTTGTTTAGTGGCTTCCAGGAGTGCCAATTGGGCACAAAATACTTCGCCAATGTCGCGTAGAATGGAGAAATTTTAACTCTACTTTTTATGTTGTGTTATAAGATTACTATTGAATCGAATTGAATATTCTTTTCGAGGCTCTGACAAATACTTCAACATTTCCTTTGACGACATGTTTGGCTCAGATTATAGTGACCGTACTTGCTGTGCCAGCGGCCGCAGGTTCGAGTCCCGCTGGTGGCATTCATTTGTGTGACGAGCACGAATGTTTGTACTCCAGTCATGGGTGTTTATATTTATAATATGTATGTATCAACTATCTGGTGTCCATAACACAAGCCTCGTAGCTTACCATGGAACTAGATGGCGCTGAGTGTTAATGTCCCAACATATTTATTTATTTCCATCGAAGAATTCGACATAGTAGACATAATATGAGGCGTTGGCTTAACCAATTTATAGTTATGCAGTAACGTATGTTCCTTCTTTGAGCATTCCTTCTGACTGGACTCAATTTATCTTCTACTGAAGTAAAATAAGTCGGTAACAGTAAGAAAACACATTAGTAATCTGATTATGACATAGAATTAATCAACACAAGATCTCTTAGATACGCACTATCGATGAATGTGATCTTAGTCACGTCCCGCGTTTTCTCGTATAATCTGTAAAAAATGGCAGAAAGTCAATTTTTTCATATTTTTTTTTTTATAAAACTTCTGTTTCTTATCCCTGGCAATATGTGGAAATATTATCTTAATCAACCTACTGTAAAGGTATATATAAATCAATTCATTTATAATTAGGCTTTAGGCATATATGTACGTAAAGACTTTTCATATAGAGCAGGGCGAAATTGAAGTTAAAATATTATTCCCCGGAATGCACTACTACGTTAAAAACCATTGATACTCTTTTAGTTCTTATCAGAACAGTACTTGAAATTCGACCATAATTATGTATACCTATATTATTGACTAGCACTATCCGCGGCTTCGCCCGCGTTAAGATGACCAAAAACAAAATTCTTAAGTTTTATATATTAGTATACTCTTACAATGCAGTTTTTGTATTTTTTCTCAAAAATGAGATATTTTCCTGCGGTAAAAAGTATCCTATTTGTTGGATCGGACAACCAGCTATCATCATACCAAATTTCATCAAAATCCCTTCAGTGGTTTTTCCGTGATGCGGTAACAGACAGACAGACAGACAGACAAACAGACAAAAATTCTAAAAACTATAGATTCGGCTTCTGTATCGATAATAATGTCTATTTAAATAAGATTTCCCAAACAATATTTAATGTACAGATTCGGCTAAGTTACAATTTTATTATATGTAGGTATATATAATTTGTGGAAAATATATATAAATATTAAATAGAATTTACCTATTTATATAAAAAAAATCTATTTCCTTTTCTTATCGATAACTCTAAAGCTTTTGAATGCCTAACAAAAAAAGAAAATTACTTAACGATTAGAGGAGATGAAGGCCTATTTAGTATTTATATACCAACGAACAGCGTACTTCTACGAGTATAAGCATTATTTTTGCCTATAAATTCAAATGACAAATAAATTTTACTTTTTAGTTTATATCTACAGATATGAATCATAAAAACAAAATCACTGCTTATTACTAACTTCCTAATTGCTACTGATAAATGCTACTGATATTCATATGCTGACTCTTATCTACGTGATAACGTTGATAAATTTCGCTAACTGGAATATTTAGATTATATTAAAAATTAATATTTTATAGTTATATAGAATTTTGGTTAGTTCTTGGTATAAAATATTAAAAATATCTTATTTGTATATATTATTATCTATACCAAAAAATTAAAGGCTTATGAAATAGAAAAAAATTACGTAATTAGAAATAACGTGAATTAAAAAAAATATAAATTCGTATAATTACATTGAAAATAAGTAGAACTTACTCATAACTTGAGATCAAGGTGAGATGATGTGTGCTCAACATATTTGTATCCCTATTTATTATATGCTAACTTGACATCTGCTTAAATAAAAAAGTCATTTAGAAATATCTGGCTCATTTTTTAAGACCTATCCTGATCCTATCCAGGGATACTTCTGGTAGCTGAGGTAGTCGCTAGTGTATAATGTGTATAATATCATACGTAAGTGTGAATTAGTAGGTACACTAATTTTCACGTTAAAAAAATATTATACTGATTTGAAATTTTCAATCTGGAAAATTATAAAATAACAAGAAAAAAATATTAAAAAAAAAATCATGATTTTTTAAACTAAAAATAATTGTGAGCGATTTTTAAAAATCTTTTTTTTAACCTGATTTTTTAAGGAGGCTCTTAAAACATGAAAAAATAACCATATTTTCACACGAGATACAAAAAAAAATGGCAGTTTTTCTGCACCATCCTAGATTGTATACATAATATCATAATATGTGTAACAAGTAATATTTAATTACTATTGTGTCTATTGTTATAAAAATATATTTCAATCTCGATTCTGATTAGCACTATCTAGTATAGAAAATCGTATATATGGTAGCGTCTCTAGATAAACCTCACTTAAGTAATGTTTTTTTAGCATTTAAGTGGTTTTTAATATTGAGCCGAAATGATTGGAAAGATATCGATTATTCTGCTAGCTTTATTCGCTTATCAAGGTAAGTCCAGTGAAATTATAATGTATTATTTCCAAATCTAGTATGTTTAACGAGTGATTAATAACACTCACGATGCAGTGAGTTTTTATTACAAAATAATGTGACTGAAAAAGTAAAATTTATAATAATGGTAGTGATTGCATTTTCTACTCTATGGTAGGAGATCCCGATCTATGTGGAGAGCCCCTCACTCATTTTCCAGGCAAAATATATTTTTTGAACAGTAAAACATATTAATAAACACGACCCGGGGGACTGTCATCAAAAATTTGCTCGTCTATTTTTAGTTAAAAAAATTCGAATACTTTTTGTTTAAAAGTACGAAAATTATTTTTCTGTGATAATTTAGTATCGATAGTAAAAGACTTGTAAAAAATGCTATCATACAGATAGCGGCCTTTTTCGAATCCACATAACCTGACATCCATAAACAGGTGAATTGAAATAGTTTTAATTGGCTAAGCTGTATAGGTAATTGACTAAGCTCGACTAAGCTCGTATCGGATTGTATTTTCCAGAACCAACTTAATAATTATAAATTTATCAAAATAAAAATAAGGGTTGTTATACGAAAACACCACCAGACTAGAGGTTTTTAATTACCAATAGCCTAGAGCAAATTGTTGTTGACAACCCCTCTGGGTCGTGTTTGTTAATATGTTTTATGGTTTAAAAATATATTTCAACTGGAAAAAGAGCAATGGGTCTACCATATAGATCGGGATCTTAGACTATAACAATATTTGTGTAAACTCAAAAATAGCATGAAAATGTACCAACATAATAATAAAATATATTTTGGTAGCGTTGGAAAATAAAACAATATTTATCTTTTTCAGGCAATTGCTTGACAGAAGTACGGTTAGAAGATCGCCACCTATATTACATACCACATACTCATTTTTCAACTGCTATATCTATCCCAAAGAATTTTTGGGACACCCTTAGTACATGTCATGTCATTTTTCCTAATGGGGTGATGTTTGAAGCATACCCTCAATATCAGATCACACACCAAAATGTCTTCTTCCTTGAATCAGTTCAGCCTTTTACTAGCTGTGGTATTGGCTTTAGAAACATCGATACATCATTTAGTGGAACATATGAATTATTGTCAACTGTATTACACTCTGCAGACAACAGCGTATCTTTAACCAGACAGAGATTCCACTTAACTGTGACGGAATCAGATTTTACTATGAATGAAGAATAAGAACGTGATGTATACGTGATCTTTTTTCTAGTTGTGATAAAGTATGTACTAATTTTGAAATGTGTCAATTAATACAGATATATATGTGTATAATTTAAAGTACATTTATTAAAAAAATTATCAATTTACCTGTTTGCCCCTTATATATTATAAAAAATTGTAAATAATTAAAAACCAGTCTAAAAAATAATTCGTTAAAATAAAACAATATTTATTATAGCATTAACAATAATTTTATTTATTACTTTCTTATTGTTATTTAATTCCAATCCTTTTTTTTATTCAACATTTATTTTTACAGTGGCTTAGGCAAGTATAAGCCAACTATCCATTAGAATTCAATATGGTATAATATGTGAAATCACAATTTACAGTATTTTTAAACTAGGATACATATAATAAAATTCTAACTGATTCAAATCTGTACATCAAATATTTTTTGGAAAATCTAATTGAAATAATCGTTGTTATCGATACAGAGGCCGAATCTACAGATTTTAGAATTTTTGTCTACCTGTTTGTCTGTCTGGGAATGCATCGCGAAAAAACCACGCGGCAGATTTTGATGAATTTTTTTATGATGATAGCTGGTTATCCGGATTAATATATAGGATACTTTTTACTGTGGGAAAATATCTTATCTCTGAGAAATCCTTACTAAGCGTTAAAACGTAATTAGGGAAAAACCCGAACTTAGCGAGGGTGAGTCGCTATTTATAATATAAAAAAATAAGTCGAAAATTCTAATTAATTAACATCAATTTCTTAATGAAATTAATAATAGTTCCGTTATGAAGCTTCTATCATAGACTTCCAAAGTGGCAGGCTCTGAGAGCACTTAACTATGTTTAATGGAGTTTACCAACTCCCCCCGGACATAGTACCGACTGACATTCGGGCTCATTGATATGCACCTTTGAGAATTTCTCCGTGATTAGTTCCTGTGAAGCCAATCATTGGTATACAGGACGCGCTACATACATCGTAGTTTACAAAGCTGTGAAATATTCATGTTATATGCGCATACTAGCGATTTATCCTTGCTTCGCCCGAATGCGTCGCTAGATATATAACAGTTGCCTAGGTATCACTCCAAATTCTAGTATATCTGTGTACAAAATTTATTCAAAATCGACCCAGTCGTTTCAGCGAGGAGGACTAATTAACATGCACACACAAAAACTTTTACAATAGTAATCTCAATATTTATTCAGCAATTTTTTAACGTCCCACTGCTAGGCGCGGGCCTCCCTTCAATACAAGGGGGATTGGTCATAGTCCACCACGCTGGCCAATTGCGGGTTGACGGACTTCACATGTCTTTCGAAAACTTACTAGGTTCTCTCAGCATGCAGGTTTCCTTACTATGTTTTCCTTTACCGTAAGCAAGTGGTAATCATGTTAGAAATGATTCGCACATGAAAGGATCAAAGGTGCGAGACCCGGGATTGGAACCCGCTTCACTCGGCTTCCCAAGCGAGCGTATTACCACTGCCTCGTAAATGAATTTTTATTACTAATAATTTTATAAAAAATATTATACCTATTAATATTTTGCAATATTAATTATTTTTAAATTAATAACTGTCATGAATATAAAAAAGGTTTTTTTATACTAACTATTACGAAGAAATAAGAAGCTAGAAATAATCATTTTTTACTTACATACATTATATTAGTATATATATATATATATATATATATATATATATATATATATATATATATATATATATTACTACTGTGCGTTAAAAGTTTTAGATATATCTATTTAATACAAAAGTACCTAATTCATATTTAAAAAAACGCCTTCATTTAAATGACTTAAAAAGTATTTCAGATTAAAAAGACAAGGTGTCCTTCAAGAACCTTGTATTTTGAACGCATCTATATTACACTTTAAAGTAGCAAGTTTTAAATGCACTCTTGCTCTTCCAAAGTTTGAAATTGCTTTATTTTAACACAATGTATGTAATACTTTCTTAGATTTACGCGAATATTTGACATTTTAAATAAAACTATCCTTTCGGATTTTGTTGCGGATTTATTTGCATTTTTGTTTCCCGACGTTTCGAATGCTTTACAGCATCCATGGTCACGGGAGAGACTAGAGAGAGAGAGAGAGAGAGAGTTATAGAAAAGATAGTTTTATTTACAATGTATTTATTTCAGACTTAAAATATTGCTATTTTACATATTTGTTTTCATATTGGCAATGTCAAAATAGGTGATAATATTTGTAGAAGAATTGTGATTATGTTTTGAACAAATGTAAAGAACAGAATTATTTCTGTCAGTCTCAGGAAATACAAAACTGCTTTTACTTATTTTGTTTCAATATAGTATAAGTAAATACAAATAGGTCTTGAGCTGTAGCTAACACTGAAAGCTATTAACAACCTAATAGACCCGTCACTGGGTTAGGTTCTGAATTACAAGAGGTCAAGGAGAGTTCTAATTTGGTAGAATGTTAAAATTTGTTATCCCAATTAATATTCCGAATTTGGGACCTTGAACGAGTGTTGTAAAAATGGTACCAAAAACAAGGTTTTCGAGAATATCTTCTCTTCAGAGTCATTTAATTTATAAGCAGTCATGACAAAAATTATAGAGCATAAAATTTTCTGCAACTTTTGTAAAAACATATTTTAATCAGATAATTATTTCAGTAGTTACAGCGAAGTCAAGTTCGGAAAATTTTTACAATTCGAAAAATCTCGAATTTTCATTATATACCGATCACTTAATCCATACTACCGTTTTTTACTCATTTCTGCACTACCATGAGGTAGAGTGGATGGCGCATTTTTTTATGTAATATCCCCAACAGACATAATCCACGATCCGTTATTTATTGAAGGATTTTCTTCCGTTTCGATGCCCAGGTAATTTTATCATGTTATAATTTATTTTGGATTAACGTATTGAATTTAATAAAAAAACTGCATTTCGAGCCGGTGGTATCTTCCTAACGGACTGACTGACACTGACATTTTATTTTAATTTAAAATGTAAAATTGACGATTCAAAAGAGCTTGTAAAAATCTATTTGAATAAAGTATTTTTTGATTTGATTTGAATTATGTAGACATTTCTCTTCCATTAGTAAATAACCTCTTATCTATTGCTTTTTTCCAGTATATTAAGAAAAATCACGAGAAAATTCTACCTTTCACTAGTTTGTAAATCTGACCCGCTGCCACTTTGCTATACTATTGTTCAATACATAAAATGTGCAAAAAATGCGCAATTAACAATGAATCATTACTAGAAATGTCAAGGTCTGTACAGCGCAAAACTTGCAATGGCAGTTAGAGAGCTTCTGTGAAATTAAATTTTAAATGCAACGACTTCAATAGAAGTGACGTGGAAAATTCGAAGCAATTTTGCTTTAATTCTCGCGTTTTTATAAAGCTATTATTAATAGAGAAAACGGCGTAGAAGCAACTTAATGAACTATTCAGGCCGTTGGTAATTTTTACGCTCTTTTTAAAGGCGACTAAAAACGAGCTCGGGAGTACAATAGAGGCTGACGAGCGCGATTATCATATCAGTAGTTTCGTTACAGTCCCAGCGAAGTCACGGCGAAATTTGCGTTTTAAGTTGGAAATTATTGCCCAGGTTATTTTACCCTATTTAGAAAATAAAAGATAGTATATAAATTACTAGCAACATACCCTTGCTTCTCTCGCAACGTGTTCCTGGTTGGCTGACAATAGTCTATATGTTAGTTTATCTCCGAGTTCTATATATTTGTGTACTAAACCTCTAAAACTGATTAGATGTTTCAAAGTGAAAGAGTACCAAACACACACAAATGCACACAAATACTCACGCGTGGATTATGAAAATAATTAAATTAATATATGTAAATATATAGATATCTATTTACAAAACTAAAATGAAAATTATATTAAAGTCTAAATATTATAAAAATAAAATATTTCTGAATTTAAAATACTTTTCGTATTTCATGTTCGTGACTTTCATTTAATAAATCTTTATAAAACGTAGGTGCGGTTTGACTCAAAAAAATTATACTGCTATTAAATTAATGTTAAATTTTCAACTTTGAAACTCGGTCACAAAAAAAAAGGGTGAAGCTGCTTTTCGGTGAAATTTTTTTTCTGGTTGGAAACATCGTACCTACTACCTGCCTGTCTAAATAACAATTGCAATGTTATACTGAAGTATTAGATTTTCCTTTTTTATGGCAAATTAAATACCATTTCATTTCAAAAGTTTTATGTCCAGTTTTGAAAGACAGCTTAATAAAGACTATTAAATTGTTACCTTACCTGATTTGTTAAAATTAAAAAATAGAAAAAACAATATTTTTTTTAATAACTTCTTTCTCAATCAGTTTACCATGCAAATATTAAACGAGAAAAAAAATCCTAATGGTTCCTATAAATTTGTAAATGATATGTAAGATAAATAATTTAGCATCCGAGTGCCATTTGGATTTTTTACATCAGGTAAAAATTCCAAATGATTGGAGTATATGAGGAATGATAACCAAGTTTAGTTTATGATATGAATTCGGTGTATTCAGCCCTTTTCAATGACCCATTGTTGGTCACGGGCCTCTTCTTATTGCATGGGGATCAGGGCGTAGTCCACTGCGCTGATCAAGTGTGGGTCGGCAGACTTCACATGTCTTTCGAAAACTAAATTCTTTCAGACATACAAGTTTTCTCACGATGTTTTTCTCTGTAGCAAGGTAAGTGGTTATCATGTTGAAAATGATTCACATAATTCGTTGGCTTACTATTACAAGGTTCTATGTTAATTTTAATGAAGTTTAGTAATTTTTACATAGAACTTCGTTATTTTGCTATCGTAAAAAAATCAACATAGAACTATGTAAAATTGAATATTTTGTAGTAATAGTGCCGCTATCTAGTGGTTTGTTTTTGCAAAACTGTAGCTAATGACACATAGAACCTTGTAACATCAATAAAACAGAATTTTGTGATAGTGGGCCAACGAATTATGGTAATATAAGAAGTACAAGATCTGGGACTAGAACCCGCTTTACTTGGTTTTCCTAACGAGTGCGTCACCACTAGGCTACCACTGCCTATATGATTTTAGTATAAAATAAAAAAAAAACAACAATTATAATTTTTGTTAAGTAAATTACTATTAATTTAGTTATCTAGATAATAATATGCACACAGATTTTACTATAGTCATTAAAAGTATAATCTAGATTATAATATTTTGATTAAAATAATTAAATGATTGTAATTAGTCACTGACTACTATTTTATCCTGCGTAATTTTAAAAATATTTTTTATCTGCTCAAATTTTTTATATACATTTTTATTTATTTTTTTATGTTTGGAAATGTCAACATACATACCGACTATATACATGTAGGTGGTTATGTCGGACTCACTGGCTAGAAAAACCAGTACTGCCTACTAAAACCCAACAGAACTTTCCCCGTCTTAAAGGGCGTCGCAGGATCGCTTACGCAGTCAACTACGACTACTATGTATCTAACTAATCTGAGACAAGATATAGTATTTTAATAGTAAATAATAATAATGTAAAATGACTCTCAATATTTATACACCTCTAAGCTGAGACGTCGCGTTGTTTTGAAATATACTCGTATGTACATACTTTATGTTAGTGCTCTCTATAGACGTAGTTTGAGAGAATTATGAATAGCTGCGATCTAAACCAGCTTATTCGGGATGTTTTATTATATTTTATGATTTTTATTAAAAATAATAATTTCAATATAACATTTTTAATTTTGTTTTTCCCTTCTTATCAAAATATTTGAACTAGCGGTTTGGTCTTGGTTCCTGGTGTATGAAAAGGCACAACGATCTTCATTTACTATATAGATGATTGAGTATATGTACCTGTTATGTTACGAGAGAAGAAAATAATGACAGATTAATTAGAGATTTCTAGGGGGCCTCGCCAAATAGAAATTCTGCAATCACTGCCACTGGTAAAAAAACTACAGGTATATTTTAATGCATTCGCTTATATAAACATTAAGCATTATATTGTCAAAATATGCCACTACCATACATGTTTTTAGTAATCTTTGAGGAAAGCCAACTCCTTCTTATTAGAAACGTAATATAAACGTAGACTTTATTATATGTATGTACATGTATTTCAAATCAAAACAATAAAAAAAAATCCGTAATCGTAAAATCGATACAAATAAAGATATTTATGGTGATCTGATATTCAACAATTTTAAATGTCTCTAGGGATTAGCTGATCCGAAACCAATACGGCTTTACGACGAGCCGTTTTATCGGACACAATGTAAACGACCGTTTCCATAATAAAATCAACAATAAACATGGAATAACAACCTACAAATTATGACAATTGGAATGATTATGACGACGCCCAATTATAAGTAAGGGGGAATTTTATATAGACCATTCGCTTGTCATGGTTAGAATGCTTTATGTTTATTTGGCTTTTGTATATTGAGGCGATATTTTAAGTGTTTGTTGGTACTACTATCAACTATTCCATACATTTTTAGCAGCAAGTGCGGGCTAATTTAGTGAATAGTTAGTAATAGATTGCACACACACACACACATACACACAAACGCATGTACGTATACATGCACGCACGCAAGCACGCACGCACGCATGCACGCACGCGCGCACGCACGAACGCGCGCATGCACGCAAGCATATACACAAGTACACTTTAACAAGCTTAGGAGATAATTGTTGTACCTTTTACTATCTATCAATCGTAATCCACAAATTAACAAGCTTCAGTTACGTAATGACGCCCTAAGATTTATCCTTCATCTCTTCTTTGTTCTGTTGAGTGTGTGATGAATTGTTAACAAGTTACTTAACACTAAGAATGTGGTCTTTCTATGTATTTCATTTTGTGCTACATTATTTAGAAATTCATTTATTTTACATTTAAAATGTAATACCGAAATAAAATCTCATTAATTATAACTCTGTGAAATTAAATTATAAAGATATTGTTAAATTTTATTCCAGAATTTTAATATCACGAGTACAATGATAAATTAAAGTATTCGAAGCGTCATGAAGAGTTTTATATTACGAAATTTGTGGGAATTCAATATGGCAGTATGTAAAATATGTAACTATTACTTAGTTTTAACAATTATTGTTTTTGTATGTATTGTGTTGTTTGTTGTAGGTCCTGATTTAACAACAAATTGCTCCGTTTCTACATGTATTCAGATTTAGTGTTTTTTTTTCTCTATTTTATACCAGTCATTCTATGTATAGCGTGTATTTTCTATTCTACGCGATATTGGTGATGTAAATGGCGCCCAAACGGCATTCCTAGAAGCCATTGAACTGAAAAATTGAATTGAATTGTACATACATTACTTTTACCTCTTGTTTTAAATTTTGTTGTAACTTCCAAAAAAAAAAAACACTTACATAAATAGCATCTTTGCAAATTTATACAATTAAAATAGCAAACTTGAACCATGCTTAGTAATAAATTCGAAGATTGTAAATCCATAAAATCAATCCATAAAAAGGATATTTAAAGGGAAAATGCTATGAGTTAAAAATTGAGTGGAATTAAATTGATACTACTAGAGCATTTTCAAATTTTTTGTTGGTAATGTTATTTGTTGCATATAATTTTGAAATTTTGATACATATAATATAGGGAGTAGTGTGTCAAATGATTAGTAAAAGGTTTAAGAAAGTGAAGATTAGTAAAAAATACGAAAAAGTGAAAGTGAAGTGAAGTGATAGTAAAAATGTAACAAGTGGTAAAAGATTAGTATACATTAAAGTAATGAAACATCTATATAGCAAGTGATCAGTTTTAATTTCCGATCCCAAAACCCAAGATCTTATATAAACTAAGCATTGCCCGTGGCTCCGACCGCGTTCGGATGACCAAAAACCAAATTCTTAGGTTTTAATGTAATCATTACATTGCAGTTTTTGCATTTTTTCTCAATCATGAGATATTTTCCCACGGTAAAAAGTATCCTATATGTTGACTCGGATAACCAGCTATCACCATAACGAATTTCATCAAAATCCCTCCAGTGGTTTTTCTGTGATGCGGTAACAGACAGACAGACAGATAGACAGACAGACAAAAATTCTAAAAACTATAGATTCGGTCTCTCTATCGATAATAATGTTTATTCCAATCATATTTTCCAAAAAACAATTAATGTACAGATTCGACTTAGTTACAATTTTATAATATGTATAGATAAAAAGAGGGATAAGTATTACGATTAAGTTTACTCACAAAATGGAAAATAATTTGGTTTGTTATTCAGAACACGACAGCGTAGATTCGGACGCAATTTCCTTTTTGATCTCTGCAGTGACAACAAAACTCTGTCACGGCAGCAGACGCTCTCTCTTTGCATAAAATATTAAGATCATGAACGCGACTGGTAACAAGATAATACAAATGCGTTTTCGTACCAATACTGTCCAGATAGTGTCGAGTTGCTGTATGAATAAAAAATAAATCTTCAAGCCTTACAACAAATCTATCCCAAAAACCTAATTTATAGCTTATTTTTTTCAGTATTAATATACAAAATTAATATTAGCAATAAAAATTTGGATAAGTAATCTTAAAAGAACTATCGAATATCATGAAACACAATATTTATGAGATTAAGTCAAGGTGCCATTCATATTTATAATATTGTGTATAGGCAGCCCTATTTTTGGCTATTACTAAATAATCTGTATTACTCGAGGTCATAGTCTATGTATTCAGCCGTTTTAAACGTCCCACTGCCGGGAATGGGGGGATTTTTCATTATGGGGGGGTTCAGGCCATAATTCATCACACTGGTCAAGTGAGAGTTAGCAGACTTCTGTTCTTGACTGACTCTGTGTTGTGAGATGGAAATGATTCGCACATGAAAATATCAGACGTGCGAGACCCGAGATTCGAATTCGGTTGCCCAAGAGAGCGCGTTACCGTTACACTACAACTCCAAAATCTATATTATGTGTGGCTAAATTGTACCCAAATCTATCCAGCCATTTCAATGTGAAGGCGTAACAAACATACGTACATACAAACTCTCACGTGTATATTGGTAGTGTGATAATTCGAAAAGATACATAAAAAAGTTAAATAATTAAAATCTGATTTCCATTCTATATTTTGAGCAAAATACTTTCTTAGATAATTTTTTCTTTTATTTGAAAATTAATACTATTTGATAATGTCACGCGAACACATTTATTTATAAGTATGCCGTAATTTCGACCCGTGTGTTTTCAACAGCTGAAATCGACTATTCATCCAAGGCCTACCGAGACTTTAATACCTTTAGTAGAATCGCAGTTCTGAAAACCGTCAAAGGTCAAGAGTATTTGGTAAGCAAGTGAGCGTTAAAATTAAATGATATCGCAAATTTGAAAGGAATGTAATTTCGGTTGCGAGAAATCTTTTGATGAAATCCATGAATCGTAAAAATACGTCTTTCTATTATATTAAAAAAAACGGCGTCTTTTAAATAGATTAATATCATGACATTACTTTGCACTTTAATTTCGATTTATTACCCTCCCTTGAATACAGCTATCATATACATGCATATACACTTTTATGTATGTCGGTCTGTGACATAGATTTTAAGCAGATGCTGATTTCAATTCGGTTAGCTAATTTTCAAAATGATTTGAGACATGCGACTTTTAATTAAAATAAAAATATAAGTAAACAAAACATAATATTAAATTAGCCACTTTTAACCACTTTGAACCAATATGTCCGATTTTAAAACTTACTTTTTTTAATTAACTCTGTTTTTTTTTTTTAAGTTTCTTTACTATTCCGCTATTTTTTTTAACGTATACTATTCAATTTATATCCCACGTAGACTTGTTTACCCGTAGTTTTTCTACCGGTACAGGTACCGTACGACGGATACGTGTATTTAACAATACGAGCTCTATTTAGCAACATAGCTGTCAGTTTAGACATGGGAACATTTAATAGAATGTAATGAAATACTTTAGCCTAGTTATAAATTCATAATCTGATATACCTATCAACTGATTAGTTGTCAGACGCTATCAGTTTGCCTCTGACCCAATACTAAGTTCCCATCTAATTTATTCTTGAGATACCCAGCATTTAGCGCCCTATAAATTTATCGACGTCAAATAAAGGCGATTCGGTAAGATTTATTGCGACCAATATACTCTGTTTACTGATACGATATATTACTCCTCAATTGCTTTTTGACCAATAATTTTATTTGGCTTTGTACATAAAGAATATATATATATATATATATATATATATATATATATATATATATATATATATATATATATATATATATTCTTTTGTTTGTAGTTTTATGAAAGTGTTATCGTCCAATCGTTCCAGATATTTAGTTTTTTACATCATTTATGATATCGTTTCAATGTCTTTAAATCGACTTAGTAGTCAAAATATTTTTTACGTTGCTAGTTAGTAAGCTTTTTATTTAAAAAAAGAACATTTTCTTTTGAGTCAACGAGTGAAACACCAAGGTAAAGTTAGTTTACCGTATATCATAAGAAAACCACTTCGAAGACTCAAGTATAACCTTTATATACTTGTATCGTATAAGCTTCATGACGAAGGATTACTGGTTGCAGGGATCAAGTTCACTTTGTTTCAGACTTTGTGCTCATATTAAAGAGCTGGTGCCGAGCGATAACAATATTTTCTTAGATTTATGCGAATATTTGACATTTTAAATAAAACTATCTTTTCGGATTGCCATTTTTGTACCTTTTAATTCATTTTGTAATTTTGCTATGTAATTTTGTTATATAATGCCTTTAATAAGTCTAAAACCTCAGTCTCTCCTGTGACCATGATTGCTGTAAAGCATTCGAAACGCCAGCAACCGAAAATCAAAATAAATCCGCGAAAATCATTCGAAAAGATGGTTTTATTAAAAACATTGTGCAATATTTGATTCAGTTTAAATATTTCTATAGTTTTGTTCATAGTTTTGGTAAAATTACAGCAGTTAGCATTGCTTGTTATTTAAGATAGTGAATTATTTTCCTTCTTGAGATGAAATGTCTAAATAGTATCTGAAATATTAACTTTTGCCAGCAGCTTCTCTCGCATAGTATATTTATGAATTCTATTTTAGTTCAACAGAAACAAAATGAAATTTAACAAAAATATTAAGAACGTGTCTCTTTATTTTTACTAATAAGCAATATTTGCCCTTTAATAAAGATTATATATATATATATATATATATATATATATATATATATATATATATATATATATATATATATATATATATATATATATATATATTTCGTCCTTTAAACATTGATTTTAAATTAAAAAAAAATATTTCATTCTTTATGGGCTTTACCATTACTTAATCAATGATCTTTTGAAATTTCTAAAATAAAGAAATAAATAGTAGGTACTTATTTTGGGACATTAACACACAGTTCCATCTAGTTCCATGGTAAGCTACGAGGCTTGTGTTATGGATATCAAATAGTTGATACACTACACATATACATATAACTTTAAATATATACATTATCTTTACATACATAGTATAAAATGAAGTCACTTCCGCTGTCTATTCGCTTAGATCTTTTAAACTACTCAACGGGTTTTAATGCAATTTTCAGCAATAGATTGAGTGATTCAAGAGAAAGGTATATATGTATAATACATGCATATTATACCTAGTACAGAAAAGCCGAGAAATTCAAAGATTTGTATTTCATACTAATCGTCAAAACGCACTCGAGTGAAGCGAGGGTGAGTCGCTAGTATAAATATAAACACCCATGACTGGAGTACAATCATTTGTGCTCATCACACAAATGAATGCTTCCAGCGGAACTCGAATCCACTATCGCTGGCACAGCAAGTAAGATACAGTTACTAGAAATTAATTAAAAGATACAGAAATAGTAGCGTTAATATAGGTACACTTAAATGTATTTTTCAACCATGTAATTAAGTTACCATACTGACATAGGATAGACATACAGACCTATATATATATATATATATATATATATATATATATATATATATATATATATATATATATATATTTGTAACAAATTTCTTACAAGTTATGCTTCTTAAAATTTTATTCAGCGATCTTGTTTATGTTGATTCTGAAACATACTTCCAAGGTCTAAAAAAATCGTTGTAATTTTACAATATGCCTGAGAGATATAAAAAGAAAGATGTCTCATATATATATATATTATATATATATATATATATATATATATATATATATATATATATATATATATATATATATATATATATATATATATATATATATATATGGCGTATGGCCATTTATAACTTAAGAACGATTGGAGCGATTAACTACTAAAAAATTAAAAATCATGATTTTTTTTTTATAAAGCTAACTCTGGCTAATAACTATTATCGATTTAAAAATTGTACCTAGGGATGCGCCCGAAGCGAGGGTACGTCACTAATATAAAACAAATTAATTCATATTTTTATGCAGTAGAAATCTTTTGTTATTTGAATAGACCTTTTAAGCAGGCCCATTATAAAACAGGGACAATTCTGGAAATACTTGGTCTAAATCCAATTTAATTATGCAGATCGGTACGTGACAGTCTACGTCAATAGAATATGCTGTTAGAATTGAAGTTACGGGAAATAAGCTACGTTGAAAAGCTTATTACATACTAATATTTGCATCTGAATCCGTTCGCGTAGTAGGTGGGGGATATAAAACCTCTATGTTATTCAGAAATATACTCCAATCTGAATTACGAATTTCACTCAAATCTGTTAAGTCACACACTTCCTCACTCACTTATTCATTTTCTAACTCATTAACTTACTCATTTAATCATTTATTGTTGTTATTTTATGGAATATAAACTAGCAATACCAATACAAAGTATGTAGCCAAATTACACTACTATTATAAAATATGTATGTGTTGTGTGTGTGAGTTTGTGACTTCTTAGTGAAAAAACTGCTGGACTGATTTAGATGAAATTTAATATACAGAATAGACTACAGCCTGGTAACTACTAGGAACACTCTGAAGGTATGTCGCTACTACTATTATAATTAGGCACCCAGAGCTCCGACTAAACTGAGGGTAAGTCGTTATGCTAATATATGACTAAATAACAATAACTGATCAAATAATTTGAGTTAAGTTGAGTAAAACTAATTTTTTTTCTTTTTATTGCGTCTAAAATTACCATTTTAATAGTATTTATTTGACTTTTCATAGCTTTAAGATGGGCTATAATGAGTATACATAAAATTTATTAAAGAGGAGAGAGAGAGAAGAATTTAAATAGGAATATGTCGAGTTTTTTTTTATAAAAAGTAATAAAATAAATACTATGGATTATTATATATAGATAGGATAAAAGATAAATGTCCAAATAAAAACATCCACCACAATAATACTCGACCCTCAAACTGTAGGAATGTCTTTATTGCTTTAAGGAATTTCCCACAGAATTCAATAAAAGGTTGACTTTAAATACAGTTTCGATAATATTATATACTAGCCTTGCCCGCGGCTCCGCCCGCTTTCAGATGACCAAAAAGCAAATTCTTAGGTTTTATAGATTAGTCTAATCTTACAATGCAGTTTTTGCGTTTTTTCTCAGAAATGAAATATTTTCCCGCGGTAAAAAGTTTCCTATATGTTGACCCGGATAACCAGCTATCACCATACCAAATTTCATCATAATCCCTTCAGTGGTTTTTCTCTGATGCGGTAAGAGACAAACAGACAGACAGACAGACAAAAATTCTAAAAATTATAGATCGGCCTCTGTATCGATAATAATGTTTATTTCAATAAGATTTTCCAAAAAATATTTAATGTACAGATTCGGCTTAGTTACAATTTTATTATATGTATAGATTTTTATGAATGTTCTCCTAAAGACATTAAATTTCATTGAGATCAGCAAAGTACGATATTAGTACACAAGTAATTACGCTGACTCAAGTGCACTTTCTATTCTACTCCCTCTCAAAGTCCGGTGGGACGATAATTCGACACGACCGGTAAGAGATCAGGCGTAGGACAGGAAGCACAGGAGTAAAACATTGCCAAATCCGGAAAATTTACAACGGAAAATTTATAAATAAAGTCTATACTTGGCCCTAAAATTTAGTCAATTTAGTTTAAGTTGCCATGATTGATTTATGTATGAGCTTTTTTTAAATTAATTCGTATAAAAACTTAGAATTTTTCAGATTTTTAAACAAATGCTCTCTGCTTTTAGAGTTTAAACAAAACGCCTAATAAGTTTAAACACTAAAGAAATTCAAAAGTGTACTAAATAAAATAGTTTTAATTGAATTCGGTTTTGTCCATGAAACTAAAACACGTTTCGAAATAGTTAAAAAGTTAGACTTTTCCTCTTTGTTTTATCGGCGCTTTGCAATGTTCAAATTTAGAGTTTCTTTACAGCACTCTTTTGTGGAATACAATATTTGTTATCTATACTAATATTAAAAAGAGTTAAAGTTTGTGAGTTTGTAAGGTTAAATAATCTCTGGATCTACTGAACCGATTTAGATGAAATTTGGTAAGATTATTGTTTGAGACCCTGGGAAGGACATACAATACTTTTTATCCCGGAAATCATCCCTTAAGGGGGATGAAAATTTGTATGGGGACTCAACCTAGGGACGAACCCGAGCGAGGCGAGGGTGAGTCGCTAGTATTTAATAATTAAAGTAACTGCTTTATTGATATTTCTGTTTGATATGTAGATACTTAAAAGTGCAAATTTTAAAGTATATTCAATGTATCATTTAGTAATACATATTTTGAATGATCTTACCCTTTATTTCCTCTATAATTACAATAACGTGAAAATTTTTTGCCAAACGCAAATATACGACCTATTTTTACACGTCATCTTAGTTTTTAAACAAATAATAGTTACTCCGAATTTTCGGATTACCTCTGAAAATTATTTTCTAACTATCATCCCTTTCTATCTTATTTTAACCCTCTATTGATGAATATTTTTGTGGATGAAAATATATTAGCACTCCTCGATAACATTATGTATGTGTGTTTCAATTGGTACTAATATATTATGTATAATAAAAATTTCAAATTCACTTAGCTTTTTTCTAATAATGTGCAATCAAAATCAGCATAACGACATACATTCACATCCCAAATATAAAGTTATTGAAAATTTAACACGTATAGATTGAGTGAACTGATTGAGTCAAATTATTACAATCGATCATTAATCACGACGACACGTTTGGCTCAGTTTATAGTGACCCTACTTGCTGTGGTCGCGGATTCGAGTCCCGCTGGGAATATTCATGTGTATTTTGAGCACGAATGTTTTTACTCCAGTCATGTGTGTTTTATTTACAATATATATGTATTTAAAGTTGTATATATGTAGTGTATCAACTATCTGGTATCCATAACACAAGTCTCATAGCTTACCATGGAACTAGATAGTGCCGTGTGTTAATATACCTACGTATTTTTATTTTAAATAATGTAATATAATATAATTTAATTGTATTCTTGGTCATGGAAATATGATGATGTTCTCCTAGCCGGCTTCGGCTACGGTGGCAAATCTCATTGAGATTAGCCAACTGCGCAGGAGATATTATAGCGCTCAAGTGTACGCGCAGACACAGGTGCACTCTCTATTCCTATCACTCTCATACTCCGGTGGGACGACCACTCGACACGGCCGGTGAGAGTTAAGGCGCAGGACCGACGACTTTACGTGCTCTCCGAGGCACGGGGGTGAAACACCGTCAACTTCCCAACTCCGGGCTGTTGCTGAGACTTACTATACAGAAAGACTCAATAACTAAACTTGGCCCGACCCGGGACTCGAACCCAGGACCTCCGGGTGTGCAGCCTTACATGCTAGCCACTACACCACCGAGGCTTGATAAATAGATTAATTAATATAAACTTACGGGTTAAAAACAATTTAAACAGGTTATAACAGCGATATCGATCTCACGATATAACGATCAATTCTTTCATCTCGCTTCTCTGTCACGTATTAGCGCTATTTTACTTGATCCTTGTAATCTAGAGCTTTTACGCGGATATTCGCTAAGTCTTTAAAAGGCATCTGCTTAAACCGTGTCGCATAGAAAAGTGTCAGGCATAATGTGTTTTAGACATAATTCACTGAAATAGAAGTAGATATTTTAAAGGTAAACTTGGAAATCAATATGGAAACATTGCATGGTTTTTGTGAAGTTTTGCAAATAGTTGAACTATATGAAAAAATTTTTTATCAGACTTACTGTTTTAAATAAAACTATCTTTTCGGATTTGTTTTTTTTTTTGAAACTGTCTTGTTGTATTTTGAAACTATCTTGTCGTGAAAAATCTGAAAAGATAACTATTTATTTAAAATGTCAAATATTTGCGTAAATCTAAGAAAGTATTGTTACATTTACTGTCTCAAGTATTAACAATATATAATTAATTGAAATCTGATCTAATATAATATAGTCATACGAACACAGCTCTAAAATAAAATCTTTTTATAAATAAGAAAGAAATGTCTGTAGTTAGCTCTTGTTGTTGCTTAATTTATACATAATATTATTACTTCAACTTAAAAAAGATACTTAGATACCGATTGCATGCTCATACTTCGATTTAGCGTTTTTTCTTTATTTTTTTTTTATTTTATTGCTTCTTCGCTCAAAAGTCAAAGGTTTTACAGACAGTATCTAGACACCTACACAAAATCCGAAAACAACAATTTTAAATAAAAAGTTGAAATTCGTGTTAGTTTTATTTTTAATTCAAATAAAAAATCTTCTTTCTTGGAAAATTTGTTTTACTTAGGTGATGTTTTGGACAGTGACTAATAAATTATAATTAGACTACTTATTTATTATTAGATCTATAGATCACTAGCAGAACCCGCCGCTTTGCCTGTGTTCAATTTACAAAAAAACTCTTTTGTTTTATGTTCTATATACATACTTTACAACCTATCCTTATACCTATACAAAAAAACATTAAAATCGGTCAAGCCGTTTCGGAGGAGTGCGACCAAAAACACCGTGACGAGACATTTATATATGAGATTGTATATAATATAATAATTTTAAACCAAAACCAGACGCTAATTCTACTTATTCAATTGGCAAATATTTTATATATTTTACTTATTGCGTTAAAGTATAAAAAATATCCTCAAAAGGTGTAGAATATAGCCAAAATTCGTAAGTTTTATCAAAATCTGTTTAATAATTTCATGAAATTTAAAAACATGGGTAGAATATTTTTATACAAAAATAATCGTAAATGAT
This sequence comes from Brenthis hecate, assembly GCA_951806755.1. Lineage (NCBI taxonomy): Eukaryota > Metazoa > Arthropoda > Insecta > Lepidoptera > Nymphalidae > Brenthis > Brenthis hecate. Next base: position 2,840,004 of record OX638253.1, on the reverse strand, counting down.
ATGTAGCGCATTTATTTGTGTTTATTTCTTACTTTGATGAATTGTTTATTTATAGCAACTATGTGTGAGTGTATATGTTACTTTACACTTAATGAATTTTGGCCGTGTCACTTGTTATTCATAAAATTTTCTTTGCATTATATATAAAGGTGTTTTGCGAAACTCCATAATACTTGCCATAAAATTTGAGTAAGGCCATTAAATGTGCGAAAAGCAATAAAGTAAGCTTCTTAGAGGGAATACAATAGACTCAATATCGATAAGGAGACTACTAGTTGATTACGGTTATTGTATTGACCGATTTCAGTCATGACGGCAAATTTCACTAAGACCAGCCGTCTGCACAGGATATTTTCCACACACTTGGGCTATCTTGGATAAATGCAAGTGGATTCTTTATTCATGTCACTCTCAAACTATGGGATCACAATTCTCCACGATTGTTGAGAGATCGGCTTATGTCCTTCCCCAGGAAAAGTGAAACACCCCCAACTTTCCAACTCTAGGCTGTCACTGAGAATTTTATACAGAAAAGCCCAATAAATGTACTTAACTCGACCCGGGATTTGAACTCAGGTCTCCTGTATCCGCAGAATTACAATATAGCCACTATACCAATTATGATGTTATTGTATATGAGGTGATTGACTCAACTTGATTACAACGAACCACATTTTGATGTGATAAATGCATGTAATTTTACATGACATGCATCACACTCTAGATAGAATATCTACAGCTTTGGCACACGCTCCATCCAAAATACGATCCAATTACATACGATAGCATTAATCGTTCGAGTATAATATGTATAATATATATAGTGAATATCCTTTGGCAATGAGTATTTGTTAAACTTTATGTTGGCAGTGGCTTTGTTTATATTAGGCAATTTTTTGTAAAAAAGGCAGTGGTAGCCCAGTGGTAACGCGCTCGCATGGGAAACCGAGTGAAGCGGGTTAAAATCCGGGTTTCGCAGATCTGATAATTTCATGTGCGAATCATTTCCAATGTGATTACCACTTGTCTTACGGTGAAAGAAAACATCGTGAATCTTCATGTCTGAGGAGAACCTAGCAAGTTTTCGAAAGACATGTGCCTTGTGCAGTCCGCCGTCCATGGTGGACTATGGCCAATCCTCCTCGTATGACCGCCATGTAAGCGCCTACAAAATGATATACTTTCTTGACTAAGACCTTGCGGTAAACATTATTTTACTAGCGGCTCACCCTCGCTTCGCTCGGGATCACTTCTGCGAAAACAAAAACAAACCTAGCCCATGAGCACCGTACAGTTTTTCAGGATAAAAAGTAGCCTATGTGTTACTCCAGACTATAATCTGTCTCTATTCTAAATTTCATCCAGATCCGTTCAGCTGTTCTGGCGTGAAAAAGTAACAAACATCCATACATCCATACTTACAAACTTTCACATTTATAATATTAGTATAGAACTATAGATAAATATGTCTCATATTTTGTACTTGTAATATAATATCTAAATAGGCTTCATTTATAAGAAAATAATCTCAACAATCCTTTTCTATGCCCATTACTAAAGATATTTGAAGTATACTTCGACAACCGAAACCAGGGGTTTACACATACTGATATTTTATATAAACCACTATTTCTAATTCAATGTAATATCTTATAAATCTTGTCTGGAAAAGTAATAAATAAAATCATATCGAGCTTTACAACAGAAAGAGTTGTTTCGAAATTTTAGACACATGCTTTAAATGTTTACAGTGAATTATTTGATGTTACGATACAAAAAGTAAATCTTATTAAAATTTATGCAAGAATATGTACTCGTAAAGGTTAATTTGAAAAGTTGTTAGTAGTTAGGTTAGTAAAGTAAAGGTGAATTTGCCTCACGTGAGAATCGAATTGGTAGCCTTTAGTATAGTAACAGGAACAGAATTGATATGCTCGACGTAAACGTTAACCAATCAACGAATTAACAATCGTTAATTAACTAATTGACTGGTGTTAAATGCGTAATTAGGTCGGCGGTCCGTGAAACTCGGAACGTAGAGAAACACACTCAAGTTAGGATAAATACTTGTGGTATACGCCATATATATAGAACATAATATATTTCCTATCAACCGACAATAATTTGATATTGTAATATTCGACATAGAGATGGAGTATCAAATTCACTACTAATAAGACCATGCCTGTCTAAAACCCTAACTTAAATAATAATAAAAAAATTGGAATCAAATTTTGGCAAAATCTATTAGATTTTGCGCAATTTTACATTTTGTAGAAGCTTTTAAGTTTAACAGTTTTTAATATTTTTTTGTAATTCTGTTCATTTGCGAAGCTAAGTTAAAATTTATGCCTTATATATCTTTCATAAAACAGATGACAAGTATTAACGCTTACAAGAATATTTATTACTTCATTAGTTAATTTTTCTACTTTAACTGCGCTATGCTGGCAAAATCATACCATAAATAAAAGTAAATTAAATTATTGTTCCGGCCTCAAGTTTAAATCAAAAGTACACGGTACCTCTAAAGCAATATATTGTAATAAATCATTACTCTAAGAGCCGTCAAAAATTACTAAAATTATTTGAAATGTACATCTCATCTGATTTTCCATTTCGTACATTTTGAAGGTACTGCACAGTTTCCTTAGAATATCTTCTCAAACTTGGAAACACAATATTTGTCAAGTCCGACATTGTATTGTATTTTATCTCGGGCAACGAGATTTTAATATTTGTCTTTTACAAACACAATATGAAAATGAAATATTTATTTAAATGCAAATGCGTATTATCCGAATTCTGTATAGACGAATTTTAAGAATACAATCTCAAGCACTGACCCACTTGAGATAAAGTTATTTTACTTGATCTGTATGTTTATTTTATAAGTAACTCTTCTTAATCTCAGCTGTATGTAAGTATAAACTAGAAAATAATATTATGAACCAAAGTTGAAAAAGAGATGGCATCCTATCTATTCGTAACAGAATCAATATATTTTTTATCCTATTTATGAATATATATATATATATATATATATATATATATATATATATATATATATATATATATATATATATATATAAATAGTAGTAATTATTATTATAATTAAATTAATAAGAAAAGTAAATCGATTTTATTAAGGAAACTGTAGATGTTTCACATCAGCCGGGCGCCTCGTAACAGCAAATTTATTTTAATACAATTTTAAATTCACTTTTACCTAACTACCAATTTAATCTTGAAAGTTCATTTATGCTTTTTTTTAAATATAGTATCGATTTGAAACTTTGTGAGAATCAGAAACAGATGGCAGTTCTAAAATCCTTGACAGAGCCTGGAAGTGGGTAGTTTTTTTATCTTGTTTTATTTAATTCTTAATTGGCTACTAGTAATACTTTATGTGTATATTTATAATAAACAATAATGTCCTCCTGACAGATTTCGACTATCTAATCTCACTGAGACTAGCCAGATGCGTAGTAGATATTATAGTGCACAAGTGTACGTGCAGACACAACGTGCACTCTCTATTCTCAATTCTCAAAGTCCGATGAGACGATACTTCGACACGACCGGTGAGAGTTAAGGCGCAGGGCCGACGGCTTTAGCACGGGGGTGAAACACCGTCAATTTCCCACTCCGGGCTGTTACTGAGAATATCTTAAAAGAAAAATTTGAACCCAGGACCTTTAGCTACACTTCATGCTAACCACAAGACCACAAAAGCAGTATATATAAAGTTACTAAATAAATTCACCGTGCTATAAATTGTTATTTTTGACACATACACCAAATGTCGCTACAAACCTTTTGTTGGAACACTGAGAGAACAAGAAAATTGAATTAATATAACCGCTGTAGCTTCCACTTTTATTTACGTTTGCACTCTTTTCTACTTCATTGCTTAAAAGTTTTTATGTTATTTATTTATTTATAGCTTAAAATGGTACAATTCGAAGATATTAAAAAATATACTGGTAGCTTAATTTAACCTATAATATTAATATAGATGACAAAAGTAAGGAAAAAAAAAGTGTATGAAATTGTAGATCGTTCGTTGTGAATGTTTTACAGTATATAAAAAATAAAAATAAAAAAAAATAGTTTTTATTTCTTAATCATTTTTTTTTTACATTTTTGTGTTCGAGTCTTCCCAGTAAGTAATCCGAAGGATACTTGTGTTGGGAATGGCCCGCTTCTTCCCATATGCATACTCTATGATTAAGTTAGGATAGTTATATAGTAGTATATGGTAAATTATAAAGCCAGATTTGCAAATTAAATATTTTTGAAATATATGTACATATTATATTAGGTCAATATTAATTATTTATATGTAACAAATAAGAGTATGTCTATATCAGAGAAATGATCGATTTAAATTTAAATTTTTTTATGGTTTCTATTGAATTTAGTCGAAAGATTGTTTAATACTATGTGTAAGTGTGTATGAAAAAAGTTACATTTAATGGTTTATTTTACTATTTTTATTCAAATTATTATTAAATGAGGTAAAATCTTATTTACTTATCTTGTCAATATTTTTGACAAACATCTTTGCTTTGTGTTTGTCAATTGCCCTATGCAGGAATCGATCCTGTAACTTTCGACAAAATTGGACATTTTACTCTAAAGTATCTTTATTCTTTTCTACGTTACTATATAAGTCAATAATATAAAACTTTGTATATTATCATTAAAAATATCAATTCAATTTTATTTATGTATAAAAAGCATTCTAACAAATAAGAAAAAATATATGAATATATATATATATATATATATATATATATATATATATATATATATATATATATATATATATATATATATATATATATATATATATATATATATATAACATGCACTAAAACAAAATAAGAAATAACCATATAAATTGATAAAATAAACAAAATATTTTCTATTCTATATTTTAAACGATCTTCCTAGGAATTTAATTTTAAGACTGCGAAGCTTCAACTACGCAGACGATTAAAAAGGCAGGCTTTGTTTTGAACTGAGATGTGGCTTTTAATCCGAGACCAGTATCAAGAATGCCTGTGAAGAGAATAAAGATCGTAAGTCGAGCTGGCGGGTTGAATAATACAGTGAATAAAATGAATATTCATCGTTGTAATTTGTTGATCTAAGTATAATAATAGATTTATAGAATAAAAACACGTGCTCAGCCTTTCTTTTTATAGACAACGTGTACGTTTTTATATCAAGAACCGAAAACCATTTTCAACCGACTTCAAAAAGGAGGAGGTTCTCAATTCGACTGTATGTTTTTTTTTTTTTTTATGTTTGTTACCTCAGAACTCCGTCATTTATTAACCGATTTGGACAATTTTTGCTTTGGTTGAAAGGGTATACTTCCAGATTGGTCCCATTTAAATTTCAAAAAAAAAAATACCACCCCTAAGGGTGGAAAAACAACTAATGATGAATTTAACCTACTTCTAATTGTCATATTGACTTGAAACTTTGCAAGTATTTCTATTTCCGTTGATAGTACAGTGGTTCGGTGTTGTTGACCTGATCTGATGGCAAGGCCAGAAGGTGGATAGGTGGAACTCTTCAACGGCTAATAGTAGATACTTTGAGTTTGGGCTTATTTTGTTTGATTTGACAAGCCTATCACGTTAGAATTCTTACTTTGCTACTACTGTCTACACTAAAAAGGGAAAAATAAAAACTTTTTAACAAAAAAATAAAAACCAACTTCAAACAAAAGCACTAAAAAGTAAGAAATAACTGATTGGTAGTTTTCGTTTACTATACATACCTAATCAAATATTTTCGAAGTCGGTGTGCTTTGGCTAAGTAATTAAAGCCTACCTATTAAATACATACCTAATCAAATATTTTCCAAATCGGTGCCAGCCCATACAAAGCAAAGCACACCGACTTCGAAAATATTCGATTAGGTATGTATAGTAAACGAAAACTACCAATCAGTTATTTCTTACTTTTTAGTGCTTTTGTTTGAAGTCGGTTTTTATTTTTTTGTTAAAAAGTTTTTATAAAAGTTACAAGAAGCCTGCATTGTTATTTATTACACAATGATGTACAAAAATCTTTTTTGGCTAAATCAATAAATATTAAAACAAATAGCAAACACAATATTTAAATAAAAAAATATGTTAGAACATTAACACGCATCATCATCTAGAGCCATGGTAAGCTATTAGGCCTGTGTTATGGATACCAGATAATTGATACACTACACAGATGTAACTTTTTAAATTTATACATATTATGAATATGATCCATGACTGGAGTACAAACATTCGTGCTCATCATACAAACGAAAGCCCCCAGCGGGACTCCAACCCGCGACCGCGGGCACAGCAAGTAAGGTCACAACAAACTGAGCCAAACGTGTCGTCTACTCTCTCTACTCTATTCGAAAAGAGTAAAAAAAATTTTGATCAGTTCTCATAAAGAGACAGTAGGGAACTCGTAAGAGCTACTTACGAGTATTACTAAATGCTTACATAATAAAATAATATTATAACATGTTTACTGTACGGTATCCATCTTTGGGTGCAATAGAAGAATTTTGGTCGCGACCTTATCGGAAGCAAAAGTATACTATGCCAAATCCTCTAAAGTTATTCAAATGAAGCAAGCCTTGGTGTTCCGAATAAATGCATATTGAATTTGTTTACGTTTGCAAAAGCCGGAAGGGAGATAGGCCATACTTCTATTTAAATTTGAACCTACGATCTCCATATTATTGCCCCTTATGCTTTAAATAAACGTCTTTATCCTCGAAGCAAGCTTAAGAAATTTAATGTTTGAAAGTGAAAATATATATGTAAAGTGATTTTTTTTATGAAAAAATCTTTATAAATAATTCGGTGTAATAATTTAGGTGAAGTAGGCACGTCACGTTTATAAAATACCAAGTTCTAATTTACATCTGAAAAAATATTTTTTTGAACATTAAATTCTTTCTTTAGTGTGGCTGTACCAAACACAGCTCTCGGTCAGTTTTAAAAACGAAGTTCTGTATTTAGCTTACATAATGTGAGTTATAATTTTGTATGTTACCAAAGACTAATTGTTATAGATCCTCAAGCCATTACGGAATTCATTATCATTTGTATGTATGTACATATATAATTATTTCAATAAATAATTTATTCATTTATAGGATTTTTATCCCGAAAAGGGAATAAAAAGGGTTACCATGGAATAGAAGCCAGAAAAGTACATGTAAAGAAAGATTTAATAACTATGTAAATTATATTATACACTATCATTAGAAATAAATAATAAATAAATAAATCATTTATTTCAAGTAACCATGACTCTGATGAACTCAATAATTTACTTAATTAAAGGGGTTGGTTGAGGCTGACTATTAGTATATTGGTATTGCCTCAACAGCTAAGTTGCTTCGGCTACACCAAACAGACAACCCTTCGCCACTACGGTAATAAATAATATGGTACGTTATACGACTCTAATATTATATAATATATAAATAAAAATAAATGTTCTTACATTTGTTCTGTATGCGTTCCTAAAAAAATGAACTGATTGTGATGAAACTTTGGTAGGTTTTTTTGTTTTTTATTTGGACGTTTGTCTTTTAAGCGTTCCTAAACCATTCAAGTTTAGGGATGCATCCGAGCGAAGCAACGGTAACCTAGTAAACTATAGGAATAAAACTTGACAAGTTATAAAAAGTATAAAATTTTCGTTGATTCAGGTAATGAGAGTCCATTCTATAATCCGAGCAGAATTCTGCAGCCCATTTTCTATGTAAATCTGATCTATCACTTGGTGTTTGTGTTCTGTGTGCAATCAACTGCGAAGTTGGGATTTATAGTTTTCCAATCTGGCCTAGAATGGTTAAGTTAAATTTATTTAAGTTGATGCTTTTGGTTTAGATGAAAACTGTATAGATGTGTTTAAAATTACGTATATTTTATTATTTATAAAGTAAACTTAGCATTATTTTAAATAAATCAATTACTCTTTTGCATATTTTATTATTAATAGTGATAGTAATAAATAAGGTAGCAAAAATTTTGAAAGTATGTACAATTATAAAGCCTAAAGATTTAGGTATGTTTCTCATATGACTCCTGCCGCATAGATCTGTATACATAAAGGATAGACCGACAAACTAAACTAAATACATAAATTCGTATATACAATCTTAATTAGGTACATGAGTAACGATGTTAATCGGGTCCGCTAGTGTTATATAAGATCAACATTCTGATGATGAAAAACATAAAAACCACATATCAAACTACTATATCCAAACGTTTCTTGAATATAATTATCACTCAAACCAATAAAATTAACATAATATACAAGTCCAATACCAAGTCAATCATTCTAAATTATTCTAACATCCATTTCACAAAGAACTATAAGTTAAATAAGCAAGTTAAACTACAAATAGATACGTTTGATAAAAGTGAACTTATATCAAAGGATTCTGTTTTTGAAGGTAAATTATTGCCACGTCAAAACCCTTAACACCGTTCCACCTCATTCCTCTTTAATCTGCAACACACTTTTAGGTACATCGTTACTGTTACCAATTAGTGGCGCGCAGTTAGCGAGTAATTCACTGCCACAATCAGATACTAAGGAAGACACTGCTGGTGCTGGCACTATTACGTATCGCAACAGGTTCAAAGTTTTAATTTTTTTTGTTTAACCAAAATTAATACAACTTAGATTTATGTCCATTTTATTGATGATGATGTTTATGTGTTTACTAATGTTATAAACACGTTTTTGTATATAGTTTTTGCTTCACTCTTGTACTATGTTCATCCAGGATATAAGCCATCTTCAATCAAAATGTAATAAAAAAAAAATCGGCCAAGTGCGAGTCGGACTCGCTCACCTACGGTTCCGTACCATTATCTGTAAAAACGGCAAAAAATCACTTTTGTTGTATGGGAGCCCATTTTCGTATTAATATATTATTCTACCTGTAAATGACAAAGCTTTGCAAATGTTATTTAATTGTAATTAACTAACTGTAAACTAAAAATTAATATATTAGTAAAATTTCTTTGTTGCTCATAAATTGATATTATAAGCATAAACATTAAAATAGATATTATTTATTAATATTAATGCCATTATTTTTAATATAATTATATATTAAAATAAATATTATTTTTGACTTATAACATTATTTAAAAAATTATATTATGGTGCTTTAAATGAAAAAAATAACTAAGATTTAGCCATTTTTGTAAAATTTTACAAAAAAAAAAAACGATAGCAACTAGTAGATATCAATACTTTATACACGTAATAAGTACAAAGGCAAGACTTGAACTTCTGATTAAGGACAGTGCAATTATTTCTAGTTTAGCACTAAGCTACTATATTGTTCCTGTTTCTTATGTTCCAAATTACACAACGCAATCTGCAAGCATACTTGTAATACCAGATGGCCATACTAAGATGATATTCTAAAATCACTATTGTTCTTCGTTTCCCTGTCACGACAGGGAAGGGCAATCTGACAAATTAACGTATTTATAATAAAGTAGTGGCTCACTCTCGCTTCGCTCTGATTCGTCGCTAGGTAGGTTTTGAAGTTTAATATAGAATAGATAGATTATAACATTATACAAACTTCAATCCTCTTTTTCACCATTAAGGGACGATTTCCGGGATAAAAACTATCCTATGTCCTTCCCCAGGATATAATCTGATATAATCTATCCCCTTGCCAAATATTATTACGATTCGTTTAAGCAATTGAACGAAAAAACAAACAAACAGAATTACTTTCGCATTTATAATATTAGTATGGATTGCAAGGGATAACTGTACTTTAATCTTGCAGAATAAATAGTCGGTAATAAGTTTATTAGTACGCACTTACTGTTAGTTTTTTCGTGTATAATTCCATTTTGTTTGTAAAAGTTTAAATGTGATGTTAGATGTTAACAATTTAATATTAAAACAAAAACAAATTTATCCCTCGGGAAACGTATATTTTTCCGGGATAAAAAGCCTCTGTATTATTTCAGACTATAATCTTTGTGCCAAATTTCATCTAGGTTCGTTCAGCCGTTCTGGCATGAAAGAGCAACAAACATCCATACATACTCACAAACTTTCATATTTATAATATTCAAATAATACGAATGAAGAGTTTGTTTGTTTATGGTATGCACTAATCTCTAAAACTTTGGATTAAACTTAAAAAAAAATCTTTCTGCATTGTACAATCATTATATTACGATAAAATTATGCAACTTTAACTAAAGAACCAATCAATAACGTCAAACTTAATTAATTAAGGTCGATTTTCGACCACTACTTTACCGTTATACGCTTATTAACGTCGAAAATTCCGAGAAGTACATACGGTATTAAATTCCTTCACGACAGAATGACACAACCTGTGGCTGCTTCATACCTCATTCTATTTCGTACAGCGTCTCATGCCGCTGCACTCACATGAATAATTTTAGTAAAAGCACGGATTATGATAATTTTCAAAATAGGTGTCTTTGCTACGAGAAATGAGAAATGTAACTTACAATGATATTTCTTAGGATTTTTGAAGTTCTTTTAGTATATTTTTGAGATTTATGTCAAGTAGAATAAATAATTAGTAATTTTATTTTGTTTTTATTAATCAAATCTGTTGTTTTGTTAATTGAATAGTAGAAAATTCTGAAAATTTTGTACAATACCAAGCTAAAAATATTTAGCTAGCTTTTAGGTGTTATAATAATAATGTCCTCAAGACAAAAGGAAGACAAAAACAAATCTATCCTACGGTAATCGTATATTTTTCCCGTATAAAAAGTAGCTTATGTATTATTCCAGACTATAATCTATCTCTGTGCCAAATTTCATCCAGATCCGTTCAGCCGTTCTGGCGTGAAAGAGTAACAAACATACATCCATACTCACAAACTTTCATATTTATAATATTAGTATAGATTACACTTACGTGCTTTATATACTTGTAGAAATGAAAATTCACTATAAGATATTAGCAGGAGTAGAATTAGCATAATTTACTATAATTATATCTTAGCCTACACGTAGCCCTGAAAAAAAATGAAATGTATTTAAAGTAAGGTCAACGAGTACACATGGTCCAAAACAAATAGTTATATTATACTAATAACACCATAATATGTGTAACTCCAGGCCTATCTGCCGTTAAGGCCAGTTATATTAAATCCGTGTCAGCGGGAAGGAGTAACAAACAAACATACATACAAACTTTCTCGTGTATCAGATATATAATACCTACTCGTCTAATAAAGAGTTTTAAAAATAATGTAAAATCTAAAAATATATTTTCTTCGTAAATCTACAGATTACTTGTAGCTAAGCTAAACAATTTTCTTTCTAAAGCCCGCTCAATGTTTTGTTAGATATAGTACTGCACCAATTAGTTATATGCCATTAGCGATTAACTTGCTATCTTTGGCTCTACATGCGAGTGTAGAGAATGGTTGCTAAGAAACAAAAATTAAAGGACTTTAATGATAAGATGTTTTACTAAAAATAAAGTAAAGTCCCTCATTAGTGATAGCAATAAATCGATATTGAAAAATCAAACCACGTATGTAATTAAGTTAGACTGATAAATAATTCTGACTTACATTACTTTTTAAGTAACTTTTTCTTACAGAATAATATCAAATAGAAAAAAGTAGTCTATAATTCTCGACTTTAAACTGTTTAACTTAAAATCACACCTCCACGTTATTTTCTTACTGCGTTAGAGAAAAACAATGTAGCAAACATACCTACTTTTTTAGACGATACACTTGGCTCAATTCTACTTGCTGTACCAGCAGTCGCGGGGTCAAGTCCCGCTGTGGGCATTCATTTGTGTGATGAACGCGTATGTTTGTACTCCAATCATTGGTGTTTACATTTATAATATGTTTGTATTTAAAGTTATATATTGTGTGTAGTATATCACCTATCTGGTATCCATAACACAAGCTTGTAGCCTACCATGGAGTTAGATGGTGCGGTGTGTTAATATCCCAATATATTTATTCATTTATATTTTTCAACTACAACACAAAACTATAAAAATATAATATTATTTATTGAATATGAGTACTAATCTTATAAATACACGTTTTTTTGCTTGTCGAAATCTGTATAACAAGAGTTTGGAAAAGCAAGCCGTAATCTTGAGAAGAACTGCGGAAAGAAAATCATCAATCTCATTCACTCATCAATTCATTCTCGTTTCAAATGAACAGAGATGCGATATTAATAAATTCTTTTCAGTTTTATGAAAGTGTCACTTTGAAGAATACAGCAGACGTCATACCCGTGGCTCTTTCTCTATATCTAATTTGGAACCCAACATGTGTACATGTTTATTCAACAACCGTTCACTCATAAAGTTGCATTCTCACTGTTCAAACTGTATTAAAGCGCTATTTAAGACTATAAAATTTAATTTATAAGAAAATTTACTTGCTTATTACGAGGGGTTTTTAAATACCTCAAGGTATATATATATATATATATATATATATATATATATATATATATATATATATATATATATATATATATATATATATATATATATATATATATATACTTAATTTTTAATAATTATAATATAATGTGTTAATAATAATGGCTTTTTGATTATATTTTTATAAACATGAAATGATCTAAATTGCAACTTAGAATATTTTTTTAAAATTTTTAATTAGTCAACAATTACATTAGCAATTTATTTTAGATTTATTTTTAAAATAGAGGAAAAAATGTCTACTGTTTTAGTCGTTGAACAAATAAGCACTAAGACGACATACAGACATCTAGTTATCGCGCTGCCAGTTTCACCTCACAGAAGGATTACCCTAATTTTAACAAAAGTCAGGATTATGGTAATATCGAGAATTAGCCTGAAGAGTTCTCAGCGCAATTTACAATACAAAACATTGTTAGGGAATTTCAACTTTTGTATATATGAGTAATATCGTGACATAAAGTTAGAAACTTTTGTATTATAATGTACAACAATGGCACACTTGAATTTATATTAATTTGTTTGAGTCAAATATTTATTGTTGCGTATCTTTTTACTTGTAAAAGGGGTAAAAGTTCGTAAGTTAGAAAGGAGAAGCTTGGAAATTAGGTAACTAATGAAGGAATTGTTACGGATTCTGAGGATAGGTTGCTGAAATACGATTTTAATTTGTTTTTAGGCTACAGCTTATATCTTATTATCATAATTATATATTAATGGTCCAATTAATTTTAATTGCTAATTCTATTTTTGGCCTGTTCCAGAAAGGGAAATGTAGTAGATTCTCTAGTTTTTCTTTATGTTGCGCTATATTTTCTTAAATTGTGAGCGGACGATTCTTATTTATGAATGAGTAATTTTAACTGTAACTTTTTAATTAAAATATATTAATTAATAAGTATGAAGAGATAATATTATTACTAGCAGTCACTCACTGATTATGAAAATCGTTACATTTTTTATTTAATAATGGTGTCTTTCTGACCGATTACGTACACGGTGGCCCTTCTCACTGAGACTAGCCATCTGCGCAGGCAATATTATAATGCACAAGTTTTCGCACAGTTGTGCGCTCAACTGTGCAACAAGTGCACTGTCACATATGACCAGTACGAGATCAGGCAATCTCTGAAACACAAGGATCAAACACTGCCATATTTACAAACTCGGGGCAGCTACTGAGAATTCTTGACTTCTGTCAGTTGAGGTCATATTAGTTATTGGAGCTTTCTTAAACCTTCAATAACTAATTTGACCTCATCCGGAACTCAAACCCAAGATAGATCACCAAGGCAGTTAAATATTTTGTATACGCTCGATACTATATTAGATAGCTCACGAAGTTATTCGATTCAAAGACCAAGTCACATATCCTTCGCTAGAGCCAAAGCTATACAGCTAAGTTAGCTAGCCAGTGCAAGTGTTAGTTCAAAGCAAACACAATTCAATGTGACAAGATGCAATAATTTCAACAAACCGCACGCCATGCTACAAATAGTACGCACCTAAATTGAGTAGAAATGCTATTATGTGTCTAAACGTTCTTAGCTTTGTCTTAATAATATATTTAATTCCTAGTGACAGTAAAAAGTATATAAAATAAGTAAAAGAAATTATTGATTGTTTGTTTGTTTATTTGTTCCATACTATAGTAATAGGCTCAGTTTAAGAAGTGATAATAATATGCCTAATATGCCTTATTTTATTATTTTATTAATATATCATTCCTTTTACAAACAGAGAGTTGTGACATACGGTATGGAATCTTTAGCTATTTTTGTTCTGTTACGTCAAAGTAGTATAATTTCTTACGCGCGTACATAAGAATATACACACGTTTTTTTTTTGTTTTTTGATTGAATGCTCTAGTTTTAGGACCCTGTGTCGGATCGGATTACAAAATTCTTTACAAATCATTTCCTTCTTATCAAAGAAGGTTTGCCCGGTGTTCGAAATTCGACCATAATCTTTTTTTATTGATAACACTAAAACTCGTCAATAGCTACTAAAAAAAAACGATTGACAAGCAGAGGAGAAAAACGTAGTGAATTTATGTATAGTACGTTTTGTATTTGCGTATTTTTATATACATACTCGTACCACAAACCTTTTAGTGCGGAGCAATAGTTATATATTATTTAAATTTACTACACAAGCAGAGCCACAAGTAAACACTAGTCTAAAAATATAACTTATTGAAAGACGTCACACCGCTTATACGATGAAGAATTGAGTGTGCAAATCGATGAGATTAGAGGATAAAAAGACTTAAGAAATGTTACTTAATTACTCGTTGAAGTCGGTTGAAAGCTCATTATTGAAATATATGTTTCCAAGAATATAATACCTAAGCGTAAACCACAAGCAATGTACAAAGCTTATTGTCTTACTCCTTTTAGTTTTCTATTACTGCCTTACTTTTCTATTAGCAATACCATTTTCTACAATCGGCATCGATTATAGAAAGCTTTCCTGCCCAAGTAAAAATAATAATATCTTATATTAAAACTTGAGTTAAAGCAAAAAAATCATTATTTAATCAGTCTTTATTTAGTTTCAATTTACGAGTCGGAATTAATTAAACAAAGTGAGTTAGAACAATGCTATTGAAATAGTCCAGTAAAAATACTACGTAAGTTTAAACTAACTTGTAACGCTATTTATCTCAGACAGCGTTGATAGAACTTTTTCTATTTCAAGAAAAGTTAAGATAAAAACAATCGCGAGTAATTTATAAAGGCTATATTCAGAGCGATGGTGCTTTCAGTTTATTTATTGCTAAGACCATCCATTGTACGTGATTAGGGGAGTAAATGTTAGCACAATTAGGCACGTTAAGGAATTTGTCTTGGACGTACTATGTCGCGGTGGTGGTGCGAGTTGGAGCTTTTTATAGGTTTATTTATTAAGCCTTATTTTCTTTAGAGCTTTAAAGCTACTGAAAATATTAGACGATTAATTTGTGTAATAACACTCCTAGGTACCATTCCAGACATTCGATGCACGATGCGTTTCTTTTGTTTTTGAGCATATATAATTCTTAGTAATTATATATTACAAATGCACAAGTGTGCTTATTGGATTTGGCATCTTTTTTGCACAAACGGAAAAATAGTTTGATTTAAATATTTGCATACAGATGGTCAATGAGCTAGCAAGCGACATAGACTTATTGGGTAAGATACTCCAGTACACTAAGTAGAGTACAAAAGTAATATCACCTGATATTAGAATATCTAAAAAAAAAACACTTAACTGCGAGCATGGTTTTGTCGTAGCATGTCAAGACCGGATACTTTAAAAGTATTTTCTGTACTTAAATAGGCAAAGATATTAATTCATTTTTTTTCTCTCCTTTTTATTTTTTTTAATATAGATAAAAACGTAAATTCTATTTATATTTTCCAAAATTTTTTTATAATAATTATAGTCGAAAATTTCGACCAATAGGGGAACAATGGTTAGAATAAACTCAAACTATTGTATAGTATGAATAAAAATCGCCTACACTGTAAACACATCCTTAGTAAGTTCCCTAATGGATGTTTACATAGCACGAGAACATTCGATAAAATGTATAAATTTTCTTAAGATCTCTCACGCCATTGATACTCTTTTAAACTTTGTTAATTAGAATATTTTTGTTGTAATACCTTTAAGTTTAATGAAAATAAAGCCGAGGTACAAAGAAATAACAAAGTCCGAGTAGTTGCAAGAATTGATATTTTAGATATAGCAAAATCAACTTCCAGTGAACGTAGTTTTGATCTTTCGGTTTCTAAAGACGATATAAGAAAAACAAAAATATGATCTATTAAATAGTAAGAAATATGTAAAATTATATTGTAATCACGTAATTCCTAAAATATTTTTATAAATACTATATTTTGTATTATAATAACTGGTTTTTTACTAAATACAATGTGTTATCTTTATTTACTAGTTGACCCGGCAGACGTTGGTAAAAATTTTTTGCATCCTTGAGTTCATACATAAACCCTGTAGAAAGGAGTCATTTTCCTATTTTTCAAAAAAAGTTACTACTTACCTAAAATTTCGTACTTCTTTCCTAAAAATTAATCCGAAATACTATAAACATCTATATAAATAAAAATGAATCACCGAAATGTATGTACGCGCATAACTTCGGATCGACTGCACCAAATTGAATAATTTTTTTTTCTATTTGTTAATGTCAGGAAGTTTTGTATAAAATAAAATTAAAAGATTTTTTTCATCCCTTAGGGGGGTGAGAATGGGGATGAAAGTTTGTTGGGGAAGCAAGCAAGAGATGAATCCGAGCGAAGCGAGGGTGAGTCGCTAGTTTTAAAAAAATAACAGAATTAGTCAAGCGGTTCTCAAGGGATGTACCTACCATGAACCAGCATTCAGTTTTTATGTATGTTACATACATACATACATATAAATATATACATAAATGTAAATATGAAAATGTATTTTTTTTGCGTGTTTGTAAGTTTTTTTTCTTTCATGCAGCCGGCTACAGATCGATATAAGGTTCTGTATGAAAAAAGTGTTTAAGCTGAAAGCTTCCCAATGAGAATGAAATCGAATGTAAATTTCACCCACAAAAAACAGTTTTTCATAACAAAGATGTTAACTGACGTGATGGTCTGGATACTGGATAGTGAAGGATCAAATTTAAATAAAAATTACGGGTTCCGTCCGTACAGCTTTAGAAAATGTAAACGAATTCGATATGCATTTATTCGGAGTACTCTAACTTACTTTATCGGAATATCTTTTAAGAATCTGTTTCGAATGTTCTTTTTACAGAATAAAGCTTATTTAATAAATCACTATTAAGTACAAGTAGTTGTCGAGTTAAGAGAAGTTTAGTAAAATCGGTCAAGTGCGAGTCGAATTCGCACATGAAGAGTTCTTTTTTATTAATATGACTTTTACTCTATGTATATATTATTTTAACTTCTATGAACAATTATGAACGTTTAAAAAATGTTTATTGTATTTTTGTTTTTTATTATTTTTATTATTTGTTTTTACATCGGCAATAGAAATACATACTCTGTGAAAATATCATCTCTCTACCTATTACATTTCATGAGTTACAGCCCTCTGACAAACGGACGGACGGACAGCGGAGACATATTAATAGGGTTCCGTTGGCACACTTCGGGTACAGAATCCTAGAACAACGCCAAAAACTTATCCTTACTTCGTTCGAGTACATTTTGTATTTATGCTGTATACAAGAAACGATAACTTTTAATTACTAACAGTCTTATGTATTACTATGACAGGTCATAGTCTAACTGTATATTTTTCATCCAAATCATTTCAGCCATATTAGCGTGAAGGAGTAACATACATACATACATACATACATACATACATACATACATACATACATACATACATACATACATACATACATACATACATACATACATACATACATACATACATACATACATACATACATACATACATACATACATACATACATACATACATACATACATACATACATACATACATACATACATACATACATACATACATACATACATACATACATACATACACACATACATATAATCTTTCGCATTTATAATAGTAGTATTAAAATAGGCAAGATTCTAAATATAACATTCTACTGGTAAAATCTAAAACTAATTCTGTAGTTTACAGACAGTTCATAATTACTTACTATGATTGTTTCTTGATATTTCATTTATTACGAGTATGACACTGATATTATTTACTACAAACTTAAATGTGCTTTGATATCAAATAATATTATTTTAATATAAATTATGTAATATTTTGATTTGTACGTATTTGATTGGCATTTCTGACTGCAGCATAAGACAAGTCCAGTCACTGGGTAGGTTTTGACTTACAAAAGGTCAAGGAGAGTTCTAATTGAGTATATTGTTATAATATAGTTTTCTAATTAATAAACCAAGTTTGCAGCCTTGAACGTCCGCCGCTAGGAACGCCATATTGGAAAAGTGGTACAAAAACCAGTTTCTTAGTAATATTTTCTTTCTAACACTAGCTTTTCATGCAAAATACTTTCATGTCAATATTCATACATAGTGTACACACGTGAATTCAAATTGCGTGCTGCTACTGAGTATGTTATATATATATATATATATATATATGTATTATATATATATATATATATTATATATATATATATGTATATATGTATGTATATATATATATATGTATGTATATATATATATATATATATATATATATATATATATATATATATATATATATATATATATATATATATATATATATATATATATATATATATATATCAGAAAACCGCGTTGTCTATTTGACCACTAGCCACTACACTAGATTAATATACAATTATTCTATCACATTAATATTATAAAGTAACTTTACCCCCTGCTTTACTTACGTAATTATTATATTAAAATACGTTAGTCCGTCTTTATCCAGGCTATAAGTGATCTATATATGTACTCTAATCCGTAGAATCGTTACAGAAAGAAAAAATATCCAAGTTTTGCTTATATAATAAATAAATATAAATATGTTAGTACATTAACACTCAGCACCATCAAGTTCCATGGTAAGCTACGAGGCCTGTGGTATGCCAACATAAAATCAAAATCTTTAAATACATACATATTATAAATATAAGCACCCACGACTGGAGTACAAACAATCGTGATCATCACGCAAATGAATACCCCCCAGCGGGACTCGAACCAGCGACCGCTGGCACAACAAGTTGGGTCATTACAAACTAGGCCAAACGTGTCATCAATAATAGCGCAATTAACAAATTTGAGTGAAATTTGAAATGGAGATAGCCTATATCCTTCCTTTAACGTACCATCACCGACTAAATAAGGTAGTAGTTCTAGCCAAGCCACTTTCGAACAACGATGAAAACCATACGGAACTGGTCCGAATTGGTCGCCGCAGAATCACTTTCGTATTCAACCACGACCCCCCAGTTAGCCTACTGAGGCGGACCTATTCTGAGCCTTAAATACTTATTCTGTATGAGCTTCCATATAGACTAATTTTGTATAGTAAAAGCTGAGGGTGAATGTCATTTTTATTATTATTTGTTTAATTAATCAAACGTTAAGCCATATGCGTAGATATCGGAGGAAAAAAACAAAGGAATTTGTTACTGTCTTGTCCGCATTATATATTTGTATATATTCATAAATTTACATTTTCTATGTTAAGTAAATAGAAATATGTAGTGTTAGGATTCAAAATATTTTTATTTATATACAAAAGGCAGTGGTAGCCCAGTGGTAACGCGCTCGCTTGGGAAACCGAGTGAAGCGAGTTCAAATCCCGAGTCTCGCACCTCTGACATTTTCATGTGCGAATCATTTCCAACATGATTACCACTTGTCTTAACGGTGAAGGAAAACATCGTGAGGAAACCTGCATGTCTGAGAAAACCTAGCAAATTTTCGAAAGACATGTGAAGTCTGCCAACCCGCACTTGGGCAGCGTGGTGGACTATGGCCTGATTCCTCCCGTACTGAAGGGAGGCCCGTGCCCAGCAGTCGGACGTTAAAAAGGGCTGAATACAATATATAAAAGATGAAGAACAATGACAACATACATGTTATTAAAAGCTGCTTTGGGTATAACATAGGTACAAGGTTCGTAATATTAAAAAAAAAACAAGAATTAATGAATAAAAAAATTGTTCTAGTTCGTATCTAGTATTCTACGAAATATTAATTATTTAGTGACTATCAAAATCCAGTGACTTCTAACGCGTTCATTGTGATAATAACAAAGTTGCGCAGAAAATTGAGAAATTCGGAAGCAACTCCAAGTGCTTTTATCTGTAGGACTTTTGTATTTTGTATTTACATCAAGTTATTTCGACTCAATTGAGCTTTTTCAAAAAATTAATTACAATTAATAGCATTTTATTCAGCCCTTTTTAACGTTCCACTGCTGAGCAGGGGCCTCCCTTCAATACGAGGGGGATCAGGCCATAGTCCATCACGCTGGCCAAGTGCGGGTTGGCGGACTTCACATGTCTTTCAAAAACTTGCTAAGTTCTCTAAGACATGCAGGTTTCCTCACGATGTTTTCCTTCAACGTTTTTTAATAGCATAATTATTTTTATTAGCTTTTTTATTTATTAAAAACGTAAATTATAACAATACAAGTACCTATAACACCAAAATACCGTGTAAGTTCCAATCTGACAAGAGTCCCTAGAAGTTACGACACTATAAAGGCTCAACTCTATTCATTTTACGATACGAATTTCATCATCGTTGGTATGAAATTGAGTTCTACTTATCTTTATTTTTGTTTTACGACACCTGCAGATGAGCTCCTCGTAAAGAAAACGAGACATCTATTGTTATGAGTGGATTTAATCGATTATATATTAATATAATATAAAATAAATATGTTGGGACATTAACACATAGCACCATCTAGTTCCATGGTAAGCTACGAGGCTTGTGTTATGGATACCAGATAGTTGATACACTACACATATATAACTTTAAATACAAACATATTATAGAATTAAATTTAAACCAAACATAAATAAACAATATGTGTTATATTTTTAATATACCTTATACGAGAAAAAATTTTAAAATAAATATAATTAACCTTTAGCTCAGATGACCGTACTATTGACTTTCGTCTGTACAGCCTATGTACAAATAAATATATATCAATCACAACTATATTTGAACCCAACGCCGTGTAGGCTTGTTTGATCATCATTTTCCATTTCATTATTAATTTAAAGTCAAATATTTGAATAAGTTATTTTTTACATATTTGCTAAGCGATTTAAATAAGATACGTTAAAAACTACATACTTTTATATGATGTATATACCTCTATAAACTTTATTTAATACGTCACAAATATAAGAGCCAAAGTTTTGTAAAAAATCATATACATTTATATGAAAGATTTCAAAGTCGACCTTCTCAGTGAAAAATGTGGCGATCAAATCGCTTAATACTAGCAGTAGACTTACACGAGTGTACCTCGCATGATAGCTTCTAAGAAAATTGATGTATCGCACACCTAATTTCAGCCAATTGCTTGGTCAGAAAAAAGTGCGAAAGCTTATAAACGAGTACTGATATATTTTATAGCTTTAATGTACTTGGAATTAACAATTTTTATATATATATATATATATATATATATATATATATATATATATATATATATATATATATATATATATATATATATATATATATAATTGCTATTTTCCGATGTTTTAATAGTTATTAATATTTAATAACTATTAAAACATCGGAAAATTCACGAAAAGAGAATGTAGGGACGAACCTTAGCGAAGCGAGAGTGAGTTGCTAGTTAACTATTAAAGAAAAGTATACATTCAATTAAAATCAGTTTAGCCATTCTGGAGAATAGTTAGTACGAACACACAGACTGACAATTTTTTTTAAGCATTATTTGGTTATTACAGGTATTACTTAAATTGCCATAACTTAAAGCTTAATATGAAGTTAAGGCAGTTTAAGTAGGTTTTATATCAATTATAAGTAATAAGTATGGATAGGTTAACATTATGCTGACATCTCATAATGTTTATTTTCTTTGGATAACGACAAAGAGCACACACTATTTCACACAATCCTTTGTTTTCTGTGTTTATTAAAATATATGTATATTTTATTGAATTTTTGTCTATCTGTCTGTCTGATTGTCTGTGGCCGCATCACGAGAAAACCACTGAACAGATTTTGATGATTTTTTTCTATGGTATTACCTGGTTATCCGGGTCAACATATAGCATACTTTTTACTGCGGGATAATATGCCATCTTTAAAAAATCTAAACTAAACATTTAATTCAAACAACATTCACACAATATAAATATAAAATATCGGAAACACTGTACTAACCAAAATATTTACACCACGGTTTATTGATTATAGGTCCCTATATATGTTTTGTAATAATTTTAAAAAACAAGGAAGAAATTCGTCTACCGTAATATTTATAAGTATTTTTAAGTGCCTCATGACCTCAAGAGATTGTTAAGTTCGTGTTTTATCTATGTCATAAAAAGAAATGTTCTGGAGATAGAAGGGAACTTGTGTCAACGTACGACGGACCGGAGATAAAGAAGGTACAACCCATATTTTACTAGCTTTTGGAAATTTTGTTTACTTTGTCAGTAAAGTTATCTTTCATCCATACAATAAACTAATAATAAATGTATTAAAACCTTATATTGAATACTGAGAATTTACGGATATCTTTTTCTAACCCAACTGTTAGTTTGAGAAATAAGCGAGTTTATAAGCAAAAAACAATCTGTAGGTTTATAATAATATGATTCTATATAAGTAAATTTAAAAATGTGAAAATGTGTCCTTTAAAGTAAAGCTTACGAACTTAAGAGTGTAATGAGCATTTCTTAGTAGTTAGATTTTTAGAAATTAAGCCCTAACAAAAACAATTTCTAAAAATATGGGTAAAAGGTCAGTATTTTTGGAATATATATCTACAACATTATACAATTTTTCAAGTTAAAATATGAAACTATATAGCTTTAGGTTATCCCTCAGTGATTGTTGTTCTAAACGACAAGGCTAACAGACTGAATCCCAGATCGAAAGCCGTTTAACATTTTACGATCTAGACCGTTTGGACAGTCATAGCCTTATGTGCTTATCTTATTCATATGAACTCCGAGTAACCTTCAAAACATGTACAATGTACATATAGTAGCACTAATTATTGTTTTACTTATAATACTTTTACTGCTTGTTTGGTATGAAAAATGTAATAATACTTCAAGTTTAACATCTATACATATAATAAAATTGTAACTAAGCCGAATCTGTACATTAGATATTTTTTAGAAAATCTTATTGAAATAAACATTATTATCGATACAGAGACCGAATCTATAGTTTTCAGAATTTTTGTCTATCTATCTATCTGTCTGTTTGTCTGTTACCACATCACAGAAAAAACTACTGGAGGGATTTTGATGAAATTTGGTATAGTGATAGCTGGTTATCCGGGTCAACACATAAGTTTCTTTTTACCGCGGGAAAATATCTCATTTCTGAGAAAAAATACAAAAACAGCAATGTAAGAGTATACTAATATGTAAAACCTAAGAATTTGATTTTTGGTCTTTTGAACGCGGGCGGAGCCGCGGGCAATGCTAGTATTCTATAGATTCGTAAACCAGTACTGTACTATAATACTATAATTAATAATATAATACTATACTAGTATATGAAAACATATTGTACGGTACATAAATATATTGTTAAATATCCAAAGGGGAACGGGACGGTTACTCCTTAATGCAGATTATATTTATAACCTAGCGAGGAGTACAGTACTTCACCCAATTGTATGAAATCGAATTGTACAAGTCTTTACTGTAAAAAATTACTATGTTCTATGTCCAATTTCCTTTTAGGAATAAAGTTATTATTATTTTAAAAAAAAGTAATAAGACTAGAAACTGTTTTAGTTAAAGTAAAAACTTACAACTAAATAATTCTTTTCTTAAAGTTATCTTTTTTCGTGTAACAGACAGACAGACAGAAAGACAGACAGACAAAAACTATAGATTCGGCCTCTGTATCGATAATAATGTCTATTTCAATAAGAATTTCCAAAAAAATATTTAATGTACAAATTCGGCTCAGTTAGTTACAATTTTATTATATGTATAGATGTAGACAATATCACCCCGAGAATGTTTGCTTTAGATACATACGTTGTGTGGGCTTTGGAGATTTTACAATACGTATGTACATTAAAGGTATCTCACAGTTTCCAAAGAAACGTGTATAAGTAGAAAAAGCTTCGCTTAATTCTATGATGATAAACGAAGACTCTCGAGACTCGACGGAGGTCGCAGATTCGATGCCGATGTACTTTATTATTATTTAATCTATATTAATAATTAAACTTGAAGAGTTTGTTAGATTGTTTATTTGTTTGAACAATTTTATTTCTAAAACTACAAAATTTCAAGTGTAAGTCCAATGTATGTTGTCTTTATCCATTTTAAAGCCTATTTACTGGGGAAGGTTAAAGGTTATTTAGCATCACACTATGACCTTTAGGAAAAGAGCAGAGTTACACATTATAATCGTTTTAGGTAAAATGTATATATCATCTGACATCGAATACATTTTTAGAGTAACATCTGTTACTGGTGCATTTATATTTAGTCCACAATTCGGAGGTTTTTTCCTTGAGCGCTATTATGGAAAACATCGTGAAGGAACCTTATCATTCCAGACAGAGAACCTATCAAGTCCTCGAAAGACATGTAAAGATAGCCAAACCATATTTGGCCAGCCTGATAGACTATGTCCTGATCCCCCTCATATTAAAGGGATGCCTGTGCCCAACAGTAGGAAGTTTAAAACACATCTATACATATAATAAAATTCTAACTGAGTCGAATTTGTACATTAAATATTTTTTTGAAAAACTTATTGAAATAGTAATTTTTTTTCGATACAGAGGCCGAATCTAATCAAAAACTATAATATTTTTAGAATTTTTGTCTATCTGTCTGTCTAGGAATTCATCACGAGAAAACCACTGGACAGATTTTAATGAAATTTGGTATGATGATGGCCAATTGTCCTGGTTAACATAAAGAATACTTTAACTGCGGGAAAATATCTCATCTCTGAAAAATCTATACTAAATATTAAAAGTTATTCCCTCCACCGCGGACACGCCCGGCGCGGCGTGTCAGTTAACAATAGATTTCTTAGAATTGTAATTAATGTCTTAGAAATTTACCTGGAGGTGCTAAAACATAACTAGAGACGAACCCGAGCGGAGTGAGAGTAAGTTGGTATTAATATATAAGAATGCGTTAGAAAAATAAAATTACTATGTTGTTAAGTACTGTACAGAACTCAAGGTGTCAAAAACTAAAATTTATAGCGACAAGGGCGTGTTAAAAGCCTGCCTATTTTCTATGCATTGTGTCGCAACCGGATAACATATTGTCGCTGGAGGATAGTCGAGGCGTTATTTTACGTTAATGGGATTCTCTTTGACACAAATAGGTAGAGTGAAGGTGGAAAATGTTTTTGAGGTATGGAAATTTCATATAATTTCGTTAAAAATGTAATGTATGTATATTTTTAAGGAAAGTTTTGCAGATATATTATTATGTTATATTATATGTTACTATGTCATATATTATTTAATTATTACGCCCGTTTCATATTTAAAATATTGTAGTGTTATTTAAAAAAAGCTTTTATTGCCATAATAAAAAAACAGTAACACAATTAGTATAACTTAACTTAATCTATGTTATGGCAAAGGGTATCCCTCCTATGTACGTGCGTGCGTGTAACGCACTGCGATTTGCTCCTGGTACTTCTCTGATAACAAAGTGGTCCGTTGGAGCGCAAACCTGATCTTAAGGTTCCTGCGGACGGTTGGAGCAATCCCATGGTTTTTGTGGTCTGCTTCGGCAAACCTGTGGTCGGGACGTCGTAGTTAAGTGCGTAAGTGATCCTGCGATGCTCTATTACGACATAGGAGGTTCTGTTCTGGGTTTTAGTGGGTAGTACTGGTTTTTCCTATGAGTCTCACAAAACCATCAGTATGCACGCAGGTGGTATGCGTAAATGCATACATCCCAACATTTAAAAAAAGTAGTATGTTCTGATGCTGCTAAGATTGAGATTTGAAGCAGCTCTAAATTTCAGTTACACCCTACTCTCTAGGGTGGCAATGCAATAGGACTATTCCTCCAGTTAACCTCTAAAAGAGTCAAAAATAAAATAAATTGAAAAACAAGGTAAAAAGCAATTACATTAAAATTAATTATTTTATTTTCTTTATTTGAGATTTTTACTTTTTTATTACATCTTAAACCGTAACACCTAATTAACTTTGAATAAGTATGTAGTATCAAGCATGTAAAGTATATATGTATTTGTACCTATTGGGTTTTGTTGTTACTTTAAGCAGTTGCAGTTCATAGGATTTTGGCTTCGAGTCTTGGATCAGGCTAAATTAGTTGTTGAGATTTTCGAATAAAAAGTCGATAGAAGCAGCCTAGACCCCAGTCTGGAAGAGAACTTAAAGCCATCGGTACTGTATCTGGTCATAAATTTCCTGCGATCGTTTTGGATTGAGATGACAATACTTATGAGATGTCACCGGAAGTTAAAAATAAGAGAAATATAATAAAATATATGGTAATTTATGCAAAATCTTCTTTAATATTAATAATCTCCGAGCTAGTCTCAGTGAGGTCTAAACTTTAATTTTCACACTATACACTCCATCTTACTCTGCTCAATCGTAGATACGTTATTCATTAAAGAAAACCATCGACGAATCCGATATGTTTTGCTAGGCTTATTTTTCCATAACGTTGTTGGGTAATGAGGTCGTGAATGGGAGGGTCCGAATTTAAATATGGCCATTTGTAACGGCTTTACTAAAAGAAAACATTTTCAATATGCATTTATTCTGAACACTGAAGTTTGTTTTATTTGAATAACTTTGCAAGATTTGCTTCCATATTTACTTATGCTAAGAATAAAATTGTAAATATAAATGGTCTTGGATATTGGCAATTAACACTTTCAATTTTAATATTACAAGTAATTTTGTGTACATATGATACAACGCCTTTCTGTCTACCAATTAATTACTTACTGCGTTTATATATATTATACCATTTGTTCGAGTACGATATTTTACTCGTCACAGTAACTCAAATAGGTAAAAAATTCATCCCGTTGTTCAGGAATTTAGGCTTTTAATTTGTGTCTATTTTTGAATATGCCTCATAGGAGCAGCTACAAAATAATCACCGACGCTTTACAGCTACTTTATAAATCTAACTAGCGACTCACTGCTTCGCTTCAGTTTCACCCCTAGACAAAAACGAAATATCTATCCCATAGGAATTGTATATTTTTCCGGGATAAAAAGTAACCTATGTGCTATTCCAAACTATAAACTATTTCTGTGCCTTTTATCCAGATCCATTTAGTCGTTCTGGCGTGAAAACGTAGCAAACATCCATCCACACAAACTTTCACATTTATAATATTAGTATGGATATAATATTCTTGCTTCCTTTGATTCAGCGACTTAAATAAAATTCATAAATTGTATTTAAACCTAATTCAAATAGAATACTATTCATTAATTCCAATCTAATTTGCGTTTTTGGAGTGGACAAATGATATTTATGATTAATTATTATAAAGCTTTGTAGAAGGAAGATTTGTACACTTTTATAATCGCTACTGATTTTTTTTTAAGTTAACATACCTTTTACTCTGTTAAAGAATAACCTTTTTTTTCTATTACTATTTATCTATGGCAAGGTTTGTAAGACGTTCAATATTTCAAAAGGGGGATGACAGCTTCCGACTAAGGTACTGTCATCTCTAACACGAGGATTGAGGGTATATTGACAATGTAGTACAAAACACGTCCTGCTTTGTGTACTAAATATGTTCCAGATATAAATGAAATTAAATAAACTTTATTAAATCAGACCTATTACAAGTGCTTTTGAATTGTCAATTAAATGAAATCGTCAGTGTAGACAGTCCGTAAGGAAGATACCACCGGCACGGAAAGCAGTTTTGCTGAGAAGAACCGGCGAGAAACTCAACAGTACGGACATCGAGACACGGGAATATTTATAATATTTACTGCCGCAATTGCACATGGACGCTATTATTATAATTACTAGCATTGCCCGCGGCTCCACTCGCGTTCAGATGACCAAAAACCAAATTCTTAGGTTTTACATATTAGTATACAGTACATTGTAGTTTTTGTATTTTTTCTCAGAAATGAGACATTTTCCCGCAGTAAAAAGTACCCTATATGTTGACCCGGATAACCTGCTATCACCATACCAAATTTCATCAAAATCCCTTCAGTAGTTTTTCATTGACGCGGTAACAGACAGACAAACAGACAGACACAGAGACAGACAAAAAATCTAAAAACTATAGATTCGGCCTCTGTATCGATAATAATATCTATTTTGATAAGATTTTCAAAAAAATATTTAATGCACAGATACGTCTTAGTTAGGACTTTATTATATGTATAGATTACATAACATTTCAAGATTACAACCGTAGAATACATTAAGTTTGATTGAACACCATCCAAACGAAGTCTTATTAGAGAGTCTTCTTCTAATAAATCTTTGTAATGGAAGAATAGAAAGATATTCATAAAATGTAATATTTGATTCATTGTTATTTTTTTCATAAAAGATTGTGTCAAAAACAACTTTCAACTAATCAGGCTACAATTTGTTAAATTCATCTTTTATCTTTAATAGGCAATATTTTTTAAATATAACAACGAATTTTTTTCCACCATGAAACAAGAAGCAGATTGGTTTAAAAATATTAATTATAATGTAAGCGTTTCTTTGAATATTTTATCAAAAGCTAAACATTTTATCAGTAAATTATTTTTTTAGGCGACTTAGAAATATTTTTCGGTTTCTATTTATCTATACTAATATAAAAAAGCTTGTTTGTTGGAACACGCTAAATTCTAAAAATATCACTTGGGTTTTAAAAATATTTTTTGCACTTTATAGTCTAATTCTTGAATGTTAGGACTTTTAGGACCAAAACAGTTATACAGACTACAGACAACGCGAGTGGACCCACGGAAAAAGCTAGACCTATTATTATATCATTAGCAATGCTGAACCTAACTTAAATAACTAATAATGATAAAACATGTTAACTAATCATAATAAAATATCTATTTGCAAAATATACGTAGGTATAAAATAAGATTAGAATAAACATACCAGTTCTAAATATTTAACAACATTAATATTGGACACGGGAGAGGATGGTTGCTAAGACACGATAAATAGGCGAAAGCAAAAAATATCTTTTCTTCGTTGTTTGTCCACCGTTTTCCTTTTTTTTTTGTTAACTATAGTGTTATCTATAAAAATATTTAGGAAACAGTTATTTTTTATATTGATTGGTAAAGATACAACAGTTCAGTACCTTTTTCCTATTTTCTATTTGTTAATAAAAATTTTTTTGTGTTTATTATTGACAAGCTTTAGTGTTATAAAATGAATATTAGTCATAAATAAACATTGAAAATGTCAAATATTTGTGTAAATGTAAGTAAGAGGAGTTTTAAACGTAATATCGGCCTTTATATTTTAGAATTTACTCTAGAGTATTGATTAACCCTTTGTTGTAGCGCTCAGGGAAAACATCCAATAAAATGGTGTAGGATTCGGTGTAGAAATAACCCGGTGATACCAGATCAAAAATTTTAAGAGAACGGTTCCCAATTTTTTGTTGAGGTAATAATCTAGTATGTGTGCACTTTAACAGGTTCTTTCTTCTGAAGAAAGCAGATAATTATTTCTTTACCAAATTAAATATCTCCAAATTTGTTTTTCCTTTTGTTGTAAAATTATAAGAAGACAATTGAAAATGATGTAGTCAAGATATCAAAGAAGTATTTCTTGAGACTTTCTAAGATAATAAATTATAAAGTCGGGTAAAAAGTAAATAATTAAAAATAATTCAATTATGTTATTTATCGACTCAACAAAATGTTTTAAGGATATTTTTTGAAGTAATATTATGTAAAAGATCTTTTATTTTTCAAATTAAAAACATTAAGAGTGACATTTTCATTGAATATTTCATGGGGTCAATATAGATAAATTGACACGTTATTGAAAAGTGAGAAATATATATATATATATATATATATATATAGTATATATATATATAGTAATATATAGATTGTAAGAATTTCTTGACCTTATTTCTAAGTTTAACTTACAAACAAGCAGCAAGTAATATATATTTTACGTATCGTAATTTAAGAATTTAAGCTCGATAATAATTTAGTAAACTAACTCATCAAATTAGTTTATATCATACTACAATTGCCCGCGGCTCCGCCCGGGATTAGATGACCAAAAACTAAATTCTTAGGTTTTACATATTAGTAGACTCTTACATTGCAGTTTTTGTATTTTTTTTCAGAAATGAGACTTTTTCCCGCGGTAAGAAGTATCCGATATGTTGACCCAGATAACCAGCTATCACCATACCAAATTTCATCAACATCCCTCCAGTGGTTTTTCTGTGATGCGGTAACAGACAGACAGACAGACAGACAGATAGACAGACAGACAAAAATTCTAAAAGCTATAGATTCGGCCTCTGTATCGATAATAATGTTTATGTCACTAAGATTTTCCAAAAAATATTTAATGTACAGATTCGTCTTAGTTACGATTTTATTATACGTATAGATTAATTTACGAAATATTCATGTGGCATATTTACGTGATACTTTCGTCACGTTTGGAAGCATCGTTAGACTCATCTTGAGAATGGCTTACCTATATAATATTTATATATAAAGTCTGCAAACCAAAAGAAAGGGGAAATGAAACAATGCTATTGTAACAATATTATATTTTGTAATGAAAAATGCTAAAATTTTCTTCTTCTTTGTTTAACCATCTTCCCAGTATAGCTGAGGTCAAGTTTCCTTCCATACCTACCCCAGAGAGCTCTATTCTAGTTTGTGTACTCAGATTAGCTTTTTGGATCTCCTTTTGCATATTTAACCACCAGGTGGCGGGCGGTCGTTACCTACGTCGAGAACGTTCAGGTATTATTAGGATATAGGATATGGCCGTCTCATCGCATTCAATTTTTCGGATTTTTGAAAAAGTTTTCTAATATGATTCTGTGATATTCATTTTGTCAATACAAAATTCACGATTCGATAATCGTTTCTTCGTATTATAATCGATATTCGTATTTCATTCGATATTTACTTTTAAGATTACATGTCCTGAACATTTGAGCATTTTCATTTTTCGTTTTAATTTTACTAGTATAAGCACGAGGCTGAATAACGTGGTAGATAAAAACATACTCGGATACAAACTCTCGGATTTAAAATTTTATTATGACTATAACAAAATAGTTATAAAAAACTAGAAATTAACCAAATCCAAATAAGTATTAAAATATAACACGTGTGTTTTTCGTATTATTACTGTTTTTGTATTATTATTTTCTATTATTATATTTTAAATATCTGTTAAAATGACTTTCTACGGCGTGGGCCTGGTGTAAATAGTTCGTCCCCACGAGGGAAATCTCGTGCACATCAACAGATTGTTGTACTTCTGATTTCCCGAGCGTGGTGAAATTAAATCGAATTTTTAATTATTTTTGAAACTACAGCATTATATTTAAATAAAATTATTGTTTAAAAATTTATTCATGAAAATGCTTTTATTTAAGCCATTTTTAATGATTTGCACATTGCAAATTTTACTCGGTAAAGGATTCATAGATAGCTTACAAAAAAATTTTGCACTTAATATCTGTTTAGCTATGTATGAGATAGTCGATACAGGTTAGAAGAAAATCGACTTAAGCCATTTTGATGAAACATTTATTGGTGGATAGAGGTGTTCGGATTAGGCG
This sequence comes from Brenthis hecate, assembly GCA_951806755.1. Classification (NCBI taxonomy): domain Eukaryota; kingdom Metazoa; phylum Arthropoda; class Insecta; order Lepidoptera; family Nymphalidae; genus Brenthis; species Brenthis hecate. The sequence continues at coordinate 2,807,928 of OX638253.1, read as the reverse complement.
AGGTAATTAATATATTAAAATATCATAGGTGTGAGGCCCGGGATTTCAACCCCATTAGGCTACCACTACCTTTTTATAAAAAAATTATAATTACTGTACAAGTAGTATTATTATAGAAATTAGTATTGGATACTGTAATTCAAAGCCCAATAATATCTTAGCAGGCACAGACGAGGGAATTTGAATGTATTTATGAATAATATACTTATGCTCTTTCTGCATGTTTACGTCATTAGAGAATAATTATATATTGAAAAAATAATGTAAGAAAATAATTTATTCATATAAAAATCCATAGCTCCATTTCAATTTGTCAATTTATGTCACATAGAATTCCATTAATTCAAATAACGCCCACGTTGCGTAGGTAATATGCAGCTTGCGATATAATTCATAGGAAATTGGCTTTTAAAATAAATAGCTTTATGGCAGTAAATTCTAATTTATCATAATACAAGTTATGAGCTTTATAATGCTGAGCTTTCAATTCATTTGTAATATTTTGTAATGTATAGGATTTGAGATATATTCAATTTTGAATCGATTTTATTAAATTTTTTTTCAACAACATTTTCAAATTTTTTAAAGAACATTTCCAATCATTTTTTAAAGAAAATCTAGACAGCAGAAATAAAAAGTTAGCTACGTCAGAAATCAACGCTTGTTGCTGCGGTTTTAAAAATTCCACCTAACATTTGTTTCGACCCAGCTCTTCCGGAATGCCAAATCTGAATTTATAACTGCGGCACACTGACCACTTGTTGGTTGTAGCAATTTTATAATCGTAATATTTTACATGAAATCATAACATATGACTGATGAAAATTGGTTATTCAGTTTGCACAGCACACTACAAATAGATACCCGCGTAACGTATTTTTACAGTACTAATCTCATTTGTATGTACATATGTGGTTAAGTAATCAACCTTTTTTTTCCCTTTCACTGCTGGGCACGGGCCTCCCTTTAATACGAGGGGGATCATGCCATAGTCCACCACGCTGGCCAAGTGCCGATAGGCGGACTTGACACGTCTTTCGAAAACTTACTAGGTTCTCTCAGACATGCAGGTTTCCTCACGATGTTTTAATTCACCTTTTGCTTTAATTTACAATAATCTAAATTAATTATATATATATACTATATATATATAATATATATATATATATATATCTATATATATATATATATATATATATATATATATATATATGCCGTGTCGTACCCAGCATGGAATAGTGCCAACTCTTTTTTAGCCAAAGGTGCCGTAAAAATCAACTTAGGCATAAAAACCAGCGGATGCATTTCTCCAGAGTACGCACAACTAACTGTATGCAAAAGTCTCCAAAATTGCCCAAAGCACATAACTAGCATTGAATTTTAGTGTAAAGCTCGTTCTGGACTGATAAAGTTCCAGTTCCGATTAGCGCTACACCAAATCCAATATCCGAGAACTTTCACCTTGAACTCCAAAGCTACTTCGATTGCGTATACCGACGACGTGAACGTGTACAATTATGAGTTCGTGGAAGCTGTCCAATCAGTTGAGTTTAAGTATTTAAAAATTCACCGGAAAAATAGATCTAAAAATATTTCTGATCCTACTCTTGTCAAAAAGGATAGAGGCGATCTTGCAGTTGTTGAATGATGGACGGCAACTTATTAGATAGATTTCAAAATCCCTAAGTAACTTCCGCAACTATAACGCTAAGCGTACCTGTTATACATGCAATAGAAAGAAAGACGGGCTTCAAAATTCTCTCGAGGGATTATAAATGCTGACCAATAGACTCACGAGGATAGAACAATAGGATCACGAGGATATACAATAGAACAGGGTGAAGGCATTCCTTCTGCCTAAAGTCATTAGGCTATATGAAGGAAGCTAGGTATAGTCTAGTGACTAGGCTATAAATAATATGAAGGCAGATTTTTTATGTCGAACTAGGGTTCTAGATAAAAATCTAGCTTTTCATATTTTAGGTTCAGTTTAGATAAAAAAAGCACATTTATAACCGCTATAGTCATGCCATTAATCTAACTCGTACCGGGTGAATGTTTGAGTTTGTATCGTTAATACAGATATTTGTATTTGTCCTGCGGGGTTTTTGCCAAAATTAGCCGAACAGGCTTACTTCAGTGATCATATGTGTATTGAAATAAAGACAAACATACATACGACTCCGAAGAACACTAGTGGTGATGGTTTAAGTACCTATATTTTTTCATAAAAGGGCCAATGCGTTAGTATTTTTGTGACTTACTAACTTAACCTTTGCTTGCAAAAAAGTATTTATTTATGTTTTTAATTGTGTTTAAAACCAGTTTTAAATTGTAATCGATACTAATATAATTTATGTCAAAGTAACTCAGTCTGTTATATTTTCACGTATAAACTGCTAAGCAGATTTCGATTTTTGGCAAGGACGTAGATTGCACCTGATTAGATTTGATTGACCTGGGATCGGATATAGGCTACCTTTGAACCCCGCTCCGCTCATCATATAAGTGAAGCCGCGGGCAAAAACTAGTTTAAAATATTATTTACACTTTAAAATTACAAAAAGAAGAATTATGAATATCTCGTATACATAGATATAAAAATACCTCCTTCTCAAAATTGGTTAAAACATAGTTGAACGATTATCGATAATCTTGAACATTTATCACGAATAGCATTTATTTATTAAGCTTATCGCAATTAAATATAATATGAATTGATAGTTTTAACGCTTATTTAAAATACTTAGTTGATAGGTTCTTCAATAAATTGCTTAATCTATTATTACAATAAAATGTCTCACATAATTAAAGAAGAAAATAATACAAAATCTAAAACATGGAACAGTGCAACAATTACGAAACAATGATTAAAATATATTATATTTCTTCTTTACATAATTACTCACGCTCAGGTAAAATAAGACAAATACTATTAAGAGCTTTTGTCTGCTTATTAAGCTTTTAAAATTAATAGCTTTTAAGCGATTTGAATCTATGCATTACAAGAGAAATATAAATAATACATAAAATTAGTTGAGTTTTAAAACTAAGTAGGTACCGGTAATTCCTTGTTCATTGTATTTTAGCTTCCTCTGAGGCTAGGTCAAAGGTCCAAGAAACATTCTTGTGGCATACCCTCTCGAACTATGGCAATATTATACCAAAAATTGTTTAAATAACAGCATTGCTCAGAATATTATTTGATTCCGGTGGAAAATAGAGTTCTATAGATTTCTATCTGAAAATGGGGAAAATTATACTAAATCATAATGTAAAAAGGATGCGATATAATTGTATGAAGCCATAATATTATCAGTCCATCTATGTATATTTCGTATCGTCAATACAAAGTGCCTCTCATTTATTAAGCAGTCTATCAACGCCTTTTGGAATTAAAAATTCAATCATTTATTGAATAAATGAAACATATTTTGGACTTTTGAAAGGAAAGTCTCTTAAAAGACTATAAGGTCTTCTATTCCAGATGAGTTTCTTTCTACAGTTCTCATAAATGATGTATTATTTTCTGAACTAACGGTGTTATACTTATGATATACAGTAATAATTGTGAATTGTATTATTTATTTATCTATATATTCATATATCATAGCCATTTTTCCAAATTTATTGGACAGAAAATGTTTTTAAATTCTTTTACTTCTGCGTATTATGCAATGAGAAAACGTATCCATGTAGCATCATCCATCTATAATAGCATATTTTCTACCAATTTACTGAAGTGAGATTCAGTGGGCGTTATAGAAAGTAAGTGACAGAATTATATTATAGCAGTTAATTTTGAGACAAACAAGAAAATTAAAAAAGTTTTGTAATTTGCGTCATGTGACATATTTAATAAAAGGGCTCGTTATGAGAGATAATAAATATACATTGTTTTCATTTCAGAAATACTTAGCTTAGAAGATTCCGTATTAATATGTATTATAAATGTGGAAGTTTGTATGTATGGATGTTTGTTAATCTTTCACGCCAGAACGGCTGAACGGATCTGAATGAAATTTGGCACAGTGATAGATTATAGTCTGGCAAAGCATATAGGCTACTTTCCCGATCCCGAAAAAATGTAAGGCTCCCGTGCGATTGTTTTGTTTTTGTTTTCCTAGAGGCGAACCCGAGCAAAGCGAGGGTGAGCCGCTAGTATCTAATAAAAGGACTCGTTATGAGAGGAAATAAACATATATTGTTTTTATTTCAGAAATACTTAGTTTAGAAGGTAAGTATACAGAGTTTTCTTCTATTTTATGCCTGAAACTAAATTCGAGCTAAATAAAAAAAAAATAGAAAGTACAGAGCCGAGTATAGTAAATATGCCATTTATTACTAGAATAAAATTATAGAATTTCTTGTATTTTATTTAATAAAATCTGCAAATACAAACACATTTATTTCTTTTAAATAATCTGGAATAATAAGTAAATTTTTGTAAAAGTCTACTTGAATTTTGATCCTTATTTATTTGAACGATTTGATTTAATTTGATTTTCATGCTTAGATCCTGAAGGTTGAAACAAAGAAATTCATCTGCACATATAAGTAATATGATATGATAATAATCCCTCCACGACCGCGGGCACGCCGGCGTTACAGTTAACAATAGATTTCTTAGAAATTTAATTAATTTCTTAAAAATTTACCTGGAGGTGTTAATCATAATAAAATTTTGTGTTTACTGTAGATATTTGATATTAATGTGTTAAAAGATCGCTTATTAACTGTATTATTGAATCATAAATAGTTCACCTAAAATATTATTGCTTCATATAAATTAGCAATTATAATTTTATAATGCGTTTATTTTGTATAGAAACTGAATTTATAATACCAATAATATTTTCCAATGATATTATAATTTCATAAAACTAATCTATTGGACCGTTATTAAATATTTATATTAGAGTGAACCTCAGGCAAGATGAATTAATTTAGAAAATTGAAATTAATTGCACAAATTCGTCCAGAACTTGTGCTATTATTGTAGGTTACCACAACATCTTATAATAAACTTGTTATAGGTAAATTCTATAGTTTTTTTTTAACAAATAAACAATTCCAAGAGATGTCTTAAAGCACTTTATGTAATTTTATTATCTTACTTTTTGTCACTAATATAAACCATATATACCATACACGAGACTCAAATCTACGACATGAGATTTGGTATACCAGTCTTCTATAGGAGACATATCTTTAACGAAACGTGATATTTCTGATCAACATAAGAACTCCCTACAAAAACCCAACGTCTGTTTTTATGTGATTGATTGTCCTTTCTCCAAAATTAAGATGGCCTTAGAATTAGGTGTCGTTTCAAGCTTTTAGTGGCAACGATAAAACTGATTAGATCGTGTACTTTCATCAAGTATTAAGTATATATTTCTTTTGTGTATATGTTAACATAAGAAAATACGAAATTCGTACTCTTTGTTATGTTTTCATGTATCGTACCCTATATTTATTAAATAAAAAATAATTATCGAAATTTTAATTTTGACTTGAGCTGGTTTCTGCAAAATTTACTTGACCCATCTTCTATAAAAGCCAAAATCAACACAAAAATTAAAAATCCCCACAATCCTAGCTACAGCTACCACCTGTGCAACAAAGATGGTCGTTCGGAGCATATATATCCATGATGAACTCTGCCTTAGGCCTTAAGTATTTTTTAAAAGACTATTCCTCCTCGTTCATATAACCAATTTGCTAGGATCACCTCACACCTGCCCATGAACCACTTACCTGTGATTTTTAATGAGATAGTTATCCCCCTTATTCGAAACCCATAGACGCCTTCCAAGTGTATTTCTTGGCATTACACCCGCTTGTATTGCTAGATGTTACGAAGTCAACTTGACAAAGTAAATATCTGAAGGATCCAAAAAAATATAACTTTTTTAAAAAGAACTTATCTATACCCAATTTTCATCAAAGAAAGTGAACGTTTTATTTCAGAAAAGAACCTTTTCTGTTCAATTCGCTTTTGTGGTCACCGAGAATGTCTTAGATTTGCAATTTTGGAAAATTGCTCGTTCCCTTCGATGCAACATCAACGATATAATAATAAAGTGTCTTAAGCTCTATATCCCCACGTTGACAGTCTAAGTAGAATACAGATAAACGAGACCTATTCAGCTGTATATTTGGGTGATAGGATTAAAATGAGCTCACATCGGCTGATCATCGTTGCTTCAAACATGGCACTGGTAATGATAGGATTACTGGTACTGATTAAAGGTAAGGGGCAAATTAGAGAATTATAACGAAACCTCAAAGAGATTTCAATTTTTCAATATTTTTTATGTACCTAGGTACATAATATAAGATTTATATATGAAATATTAAAGAAGATATCATCGAATGGGTACAAAAGGAGCAGATTAATTTTGTGTGTTTCTGTGAATGCTATTTCACGAATCATGTATCACTCGTTGCACTTTTCTAATTAATTAAATAATTTGTTTGTAACTTTTCACATTCAGTTACTCAAGCTATTATAATTTTTACTTCAAGGAAAGAAAACATCTCAGTTATATGAAGCAAATGAAACTCGTCAATTTTTATATTGTTTTAAAACGTTTCTGAGAATACTACGTACTCGTTATCTTATTGACCAGAAAAAATACATTACAAAAAACATTTTAACAAAAAAATAAAAACCGACTTCGAACAAAAGCACTAAAAAGTAAAAAATAACTGATTGGTAGTTTTCATTTACTATACATACCTAATCGAATATTTTCGAAGTCGGTGTGCTTTGCTTTGTATGGGCTGGCACCGATTTCGAAAATATTTGATTAGGTATGTATTTAATAGGTAGGCTTTTTAATTACTTAGCCAAAGCACACCGACTTCGAAAATATTTGATTAGGTATGTATAGTAAATGAAAACTACCAATCAGTTATTTTTTACTTTTTAGTGCTTTTGTTTGAAGTCGGTTTTTATTTTTTTGTTAAAATGTTTTTATTTTTTCCTTTTTAGTGTAGACAGTAGTAGCAAAGTAAGGATTCTAACGTGTTAGGCTTGTCAAATCAAACAAAATAAACCCAAACTCAAAGTATCTACTATTAGCCGTTGAAGAGTTCCACCTATCCACCGTCTGGTCTTGCTATCAGATCAGGTCAACAACACCGAACCACTGTACTATCAACGGAAATAGAAATTCTTGCAAAGTTTCAAGTCAATATGACAATTAGAAGTAGGTTAAATTCATCATTAGTTGTTTTTCCACCCTTAGGGGTGGTATTTTTTTTTGAAATTTAAATGGGACCAATCTGGAAGTATACCCTTTCAAACAAAACAAAAATTGTCCAAATCGGTTAATAAATGACGGAGTTCTGAGGTAACAAACATAAAAAAAAACATACAGTCGAATTGAGAACCTCCCCCTTTTTGAAGTCGGTTGAAAATAATAATTATTAATTACCTATTATTAGTTTGAATATGTTGAATTAAGCTGCTTTAGAAAAACGATTAAGATTTACCGTTTGCATAAATATAATGCTATTAAGGAACGACTGAAAATCTATACATATAATAACATTCTAATTGAGTCGAATCTGAACATAAAATATTTTTCGGAAAGTATTATTGAAATAGTCAATATAATCGATATCGAGACCGAATATATAGTTTTTAGAATTTCAGAATTTTTGTCAGTCTGTATATCTGCCTGTCTGTCTGTCCGTCTGGGAACGAACGCAGCACGAGTAAACCATTAAACGGATTTTGATGAAATTTGGTATAATGATAGCTGGGTATCCGGGTCAACATATATGATACTTTTTACTGCGGGAAAATACCTCATCTCTGAGAAATCTATACTAAACTTTAAAATGTAATTTGGGACGAACCCAAGCGGAACTAGGGAGAGTCGACAGTATGTAATAAATTTATTGAACTTGCTTGTAGCATCATCATCATCTTTTAAGGCGCTTTGTGGTATAGATATGATAATAAGATTTAATCTTATTATCTAACGATATAAATGATTTTAAGAAATGATTTTTTTTGTTGCTTCATTTTTTTCTATAGTTAAGAAACATCTTTGAAGAGAAAATGAGATTTTCTTGCCTTAATTATCATAAGCCAACTAAAATTGGGCTAGCTGCGAGTATTTTCGGGGAGTGACGTGTGTAATAATTCTAATATACGTATAATTTCCATAATGTATGTTAATATTACTATATCAAATGGTAACAATTAACTCACTATCACTCTCAGTAAGGATTTGAAATGCAGAGCTATCTAGAAATGTTTTTGTGATTTGAACTTAACGAGCCTCGAACATGTGATCTCTCGAATATTCATAATAATACTCGTATGTAGCTCAGTTTATTAATAACGTTATACATAATTTTATTCATAACTTTATTCTTATAAAGTGTCTAAACATATAAGTAAATACGCCGGAAACAACTACGATAGAAATATGAAGGAAAATGAACAGAAAAATGTCAAAGGGTCCCAAAGCAAGTTGTTTAAAAATTCCATCAGCACTGAATCGCTTGGATAAGCTTTTTTAATTATTACTCGTGGAAAAACGAGCTGTAATAGCAGTATGTGGAAACAAAATTACAAAATACATGAATTGCAAAAAAAGACGACTGCGTTTTGGATGAGTTTGCTATTTTAAAATATTTTGGTTTATAGTAAAAAATATATTACGTTTTTAAACTTAATTGATGTCCAATGTGAAATTGTAACGTTTGCGAATCACGAATTTGATTCTTTTCTAAAAAAAACGTTTATTATCTATATAAAATTGAGGTTATAAATTCTAACTATGATATTTTTTTTTATATTTTGTATAAGAGTTTATACAGAAGATTACATTATTCGGGTAGAAAGACGATTACCGAATCAGCAAATTTAATGTTAAATTACCTTATCAGATTTTCTTTTCTTATAAGATCCTCGTCATATTTAAGGATTGCCCAACAGGATGTTAAAAAGGGCTGAAAACAACACACACATAAGACTTCGAATCAACGGATGTAATAAACATATCCATAATACGTCAAAAGGCGAAGTCCATTCAAGTTGACAGTACCAATGCACTAAACCTTTTGAGATGCAAATCCCTATGTTGATAGTATAAATAAACCAGGTGCTCGTTGTGCATTTGCATATACTGTGTATAAACTTCTAGTTAAATGTGGGATTGTACGAAGAGAATATGTTTTTATGCCAAATACGGAGATGACAATTGTTCGTTTTTTTTAACGAAAAAAAGAATAAAATTCTTTTTTAGATAATTAAATTCACGAAACTAGATTTTAACGATTAAAACATTTTTTTTAAAGTCTTTTTTAAAAATCATTTAAAAAGAGGATCTGAGAAATTATCACGAGATAACCACTGAACAGATTTTGATGAAATTTGGTATGATGATAGCTGGTGGTTATCCGGGTCAACATATAGAATATTTTTATTGTGGAAAAATATTTCATCTCTGAAAAACTATACCAACCGATAAAACGGACGAACCCGAGTGGAGCGAGGGTGAGTCGCTAGTATGTATATAAAATTGCTTTAATATGACCGATTAGCCTGTATCGTGGACAAACTGTTGGATGTAATGGCTGAAATTTTGACGGCTATTTAATATAATTACATAATATGTAAAATAAGAACTAATAATACAAATAACCATAACCATTTGTATAAACTCATATCTTCTTAATCAAAAGTATTTTAAATTTTCTGCTTTTTGGAATTTTAATAAAATACATATTTCTATGATTTAGAAATTCAATTCAAGAATTACTTTGTAATATAGTATTTTAAAATAAATTGTTTTATCTTTTTATGCGAAATATTGTTTAAAATTTAAAAAAAGTTGTTATTGAAAATGTTTTAATATTTTTTTAAAAATGCATTAATGTTAAAATTTCAAAATGAAATTACTGTGAAATAAATTAAAAGGGTGCATATTAATAAGTGATTTTTAGTAACATTCGCTAAGTATGGAAATTGATTGCCCACTACTATATAGTAACAATATGGATTTAACTAGGTGTTTACACTTCTTGAATTAAATAGTTTATTATCTTTTTTTCTTGAATTTCTATTTTTCTTTAACAAGTATTATAAATTACAATTGAGTAAGTTTGCACGTTTGCTCGTTATTCTTTCACGCTAAAACAGCTGCACCGATTTGGATAAAATTTAGTACACTGATACACAATGTAAGGCAACCTAGTACTTAACACAGTACTTAATATAATGTTTTTTTTTTAGTTGCTTAAGATAGATAAGATATTAAACTTTAAATATACTGCATAAACCTAGATCCAAGACATCACCAAAACCTAAATACTAAGTAATTAATGCCCTACGGGCCTCCCTTCAATACGAGGTGGATCAGACCATAGTCCACCACGCTGGCCAAGTGCGGGTTGGCGGATTTCACATGTCTTTCGAAAACTTGCTAAGTTCTCTCAGACATGCAGGTTTCCTCACGATATTTTTCCTTCACCGCTTCTTCGATTATTCTTAGATAATACTTTCTTAGATTTACGCGAATATTTGACATTTTAAATAAAACTATCTTTTCGAATTTTTTTCGCGAATTTATTTGGATCTTTGATTTCCGACGTTGCAAAAGCAAAGCAGCAATCATGGTCAGGGGAAAGAATCAGTGTATCCCCGAAAAAATCCATAAAGATAGTTTTATTTAATAAAGCATAGAATATTAAAAGTTCGCCAGATTACAGAAAACTAATCGTTAAAACGAAAACGTTATAAAGATCAACGTCTATCACTTTCATCTCAATTAAATTATCTGTGATTTCATTTCTCGCGGGAAAACGTGGCTTTGTACATTAATACGACGATTATTATTATTATTGTTGTACAGAAATAAGATATTAATTTTCCTGGAATAATAAGTAAAAAAATAATTTATTTAGAATTAATTTGAATTTTATTTATTTCATTAATTATTTTTATTTTATTTTTACATTTTTACGTGAAGTTATTTATAACTTGTTGTAAATATTATCTATTAATTAATGAATCCCAATTTGCTATTACTATCAAGTACGCGATCTCATTACTATTGTAGATACGAAACTTTGTATGGTGACTATTAGGCTACTGTTTGTATTAAAATTTGCTGTCGTTATTCGTAATAGTATTAATTTTAGCCCTAGGTTTAGTATTTATCTTGTCTTATAATATTAAATAAACTATTCTTATATATTAACTAGCATTGCCCGCGGCTGCGCCCGCGGTCAGATGACCAAAAACCAAATTCTTAGGTTTTACATATTAGTATAATCTTACATTGCAGTCTTTCTATTTTTTCTCAGAAATGAGACATTTTCCCGCGGTAAAAAGTATCCTATAGGTTGACCCGGATAACCAGCTATTACCATACCAAACATCAAAATCCCTCCAGTGGTTTTTCTGTGATACGGTAACAGACAGACAGACAGACAGACAAATATTCTAAAAACTACAGATTCGGCCTCTGTATCGATAATAATGTTTATTTCAATAAGATTTTCCAAAAAAATCGGCTTAGTTACAATTTTATTATATGTATAGTTTTATTTAGTGTATCTCAGAAACGGCTTTAACGATTTGGATCAAATTTGTATCTAGATAAGCTTTTAATTTTGAAGTTTATCCATATCAGTATCTTTTCTGAAAAAAACGCTAGCGCCATCTCTTAAGCTTTGGTGGTACTTGCATTATCGTCAATGGATGATAACCTGCTAAATTATCGCCTAAGCTGAGCGAAGCTCGGTTGCCTAGGTACTTGTAAAAACTCCTAGGGATGATAAAAGCGTGGGTGAATTATAATAAATGCGAAAAAATCTCCAACAACAACAAAAAAACAACAAAAAAAAAATGATAATATTAAAAAAAATCGTAAGTTTTTTAAGCATAAAGGTTTATTTTTAACTATCGAATATGCCCACGCAAAAACCTCATTAATAAGTACACATTAAAATATTGAATGAGTTAAAGAATTATAAATAAACAGGTTAATTAAAAATATGTCTAAAAAACCTAGTATATTGTATTTTTAATAGTTTTTTGATAAATGAGTAAACTAAATGAATTAATATATGGATATAGGACTTCAGTGTATAATGTATATATATACTTAGAAGAGGCTTTACATATAAGGGCTCTAGAATAGTCTTGAAGTTAACTTATATATGTACATACATGGCTTTTGGAAAATTCAACCCCAAAAGAATTGAAAACAGATGAAAAATCGTCAAATAATATATCAACGTAAGAGTCGTAACGGTACTAACACGCCGCTAACTGGTAAAGATGGATGCACACTTCAAAAAAAGACCCTTTATCTACCACTTCGTAATCGGTAATGCCTATAATCTAAGGGTTGATATCACGGTGTACCTCAGTCCTCCCACGACCGCCGTGAAGAGTGGACGCGACGCTCTCTCGCGAAATACTTACAAATTTGCCTAAAAGAAAACTTGAATCGGCCTGAACGTGCTGTGTTTGTGCGATTTTGTGAAATCAACGGATAATCTGTTTTATTATTTCATTGGTTTTTCGGTGAAATGCTCTTAGTTGTTTTGGGTAAGCGTGTTTTTTTATATTGTAATTTTCCTGATATTATTGAAAACGTTTTAAATTTATTTTAATATAATGATTTTCAATAAACACATATCATAACATTATAATTTTTTTTTACTACTACTAATACTTTTGTTTCTTTCTTTTCTTATAACATTAATGAATAGAAATATTAAAAAGCTAAAAAACACAACAAATCTACTAAAAGTAATTTCCTACCTAATGAAAATTAAAAAAAAAAATAACTAAACGGTCAAAATTATTATTAAAATTAATTATATTTTCCTTTATAAAATTAAAAAGATTTTCATCATCTTGCTGCCATTCTCAAGGGACTGGGATTGTTTGGCCTCGGGTCTATCATTATTCAGTTTAATTATTTTCGCTGAAATATTAATATCTTCTAACTTTCGCCCTCCATGAATCAAGGTATTATATCATTAAGGATGCTGCGGTCTACCTGATAATAAATTGTGGACTTTAGATTGCAATATTAAGTGGTTTTTGTGTAAGATTTCTTGTGACTTTTCTCTTAACTTTCAATATCAAATATTATTTTTGTTATACGAAAAACAGATCTGTAGTTTTTATTTTGTTTGTAAAATTTAAATTCACAATTATTTTTAATATAAGGCGGCCATGAAATAATTTATTGAATTTTTTTTGTTAAAATGCTTTAAAGCTTAATTTCGTAAGCTTTAGAACTAAATTTTTAAGCTTAAGTGGCCATTAAATAAGTTATTTTAAAGACGCTTACATCACTTAAATTTATGATGAGGTTCTAGAGGGTAATCGCTGGATCTACTGAACCGATTTAGATAAAATTTAGTAAAAAGATAGTTGGAGAACCTGGAAAAGACATAGGGCACTTTTTATCCTGGAAATCACCGCTTCAGAGAGTGAAAATAGGGATGAAAGTTTGTATTGGGAAGCAAACCCGAGCGAAGTGAGGGTGAGTCGCTAGTGTAAAAAATACCAATTTTACTAATATTAATCCGTTAATATTATGTGTATGACTATACTTTAAGACACAAAAACAGCATTCCTATTTAGTCCTAAACGAAATAAAATCCTGTTAAATTGACAGTTGAATGAATGTTTGAAGCTGATATCACATAATGCGTTCACCCACTAAAAATATGGTTCTTTAGTATCATCAATACACATTAAACTTAACAGGGTTTATGCTGTCCACCACAAATTGAACATAAGCTAGTGCAGTCCCAAAGGATTCCACAGTTAACTTTCAGTCCGCTTCGAACTTAATCTTTAGAAAAATAGAGGAAATCTATTTCCTTTTCCCTAAAGCTAGGACATTCATATGCTCCTTATTACGTTTTGAATTTGGGCGATGTTACGTACGTATATCTTTATCTTTTGTTACATTTTTTATGGAAAAGTATGGTGCAACAGTATCGAAATTTTCAAATAATAAACGATGAGTCGAATCTGCACATTAAATATTTTTTTTGGAAGATCTTATTGAAATAGACATTTAAATAGTTAGTGTAAATAGTTTTAGAAGTTTTGTTTGTCTGTCTGTCTGTCAGTCCGCGAATGCATCACGAGAAAACCACTGGACAGATTATGAGGAAATTTGGTATGAGGATAGATGGTTGTCCTGATCAACATATTGGATACTTATTACTGCGAGAACATATATTATCTCTGTGAAATTTATACTAAACGTTAAAACGTAATTAGGCAAGGGTGATTCCCTAATATGTAAATAATAACAAAGAACAATACTACAAAATTCATAGTTGTAAAAATATGCTATGTTTAATGTTTATTTACGTATATTCCAACAGTACAAATATAAAGGCAATGTTTGTTAAATAAAATAAACTAGAAGGAAGTGACTCACGTTTTTTATTATATATTAAAATTAATATATTTATGATGATGACGAAGTCTGATCAAAGCTCGGCTGTCCACGATCTGTTATCATTGAGTCCTCAGTTACTTTAATTGTCTGGATACAACCACAAAACCTCGAAAAACTGGTTGTTACAGGAAAATAAATTAAACAAGACCACGTGGTCACCTGTCTGACGAAATCAGAGTACTGACAGAACTACTGATTACACTGAGATAAGACCAGGATAGAGCTATTTCAATTCGGACACGACCTTCAGAAATGAAAGAAACGCTTTGATAATTAATCAAGAGGTCAAAATTATGCATATATCAGTTAAAAAGAAACAATCATACACTTATTTACTCATATGTTTTATATTTAGTTAGACGATACGTTTGTCTCAGTTTGTAGTGACTACTGTGCCTGTGTACTTACTGCGTCAACGGTCGCGGATTCGAGTCCCGCTGGGGGCATTCATTTGTGTGATAAACACGAATATTTGTACGTGTCATACGTGTTTATGTTTATAATATGCATGTATTTAAAGTTATATATGTGTAATGTATCAACTACTTGGTATCTACAACACAAGCCTCCTCCTTACCATGGAGCTAGATGGTATTGTGTGTTAATATCCCAACATATTTATTTACTTATATATAATACTAGCACTGCCCGCGTTTCCGCCCGCGTTCATATAACCAAAACCAAATTCTTAGGTTTTATATATTAGTACACTCGTATTAGTATATTAGTTGACCCGGATAACCAGCTATTACCATACCAATTTTTTTCAAAATCCCTCCATTGATTTTTCTGTGATTTTTGAGACAAAAATTCTTAAAACTATAGGTTCGGCCTCTGTTAGCGATAATAATGTGTATTTCAAGAAAATTTTCCAAAAAATATTTAAAGCACAGATACCGCTTCATTAAATTTTAATGTATCTAATATCTATAGATGTAACTAATTTATAAAGCCAAAAAGATTGTTTTTTGATAATTTAAACACGGGTGGGGCCGCGGGTAATTTAGTAGTAATTCTAATAAAATCATAGAAAGGTCGAATTAGTACATTCAATTTTTTGGAATTAAAACTACCTATTTTAAAGACACATGGCGACATCTATTGACAAATATCTAAATAATACAAAAATAAATTTTCATTAAAATATATTTTTAATGAATAAAATAGTGCTATTGATATACTTTTTCAAGATTAGCTATTTTTAATAGGGTTTGTCATATTTAGTAAGTTAACTTGCTAAAATCTATATAGTATCATCGTTGTTTTGTTCTAACCAGTTTATGTATTCTTTCTCAGAAATGAGATATTTTTCTGCGGTAAAAAGTATCCTATATGTTGACCCGGATAATCAGCTATGATCATACTAAATTCCATCAAAATCCGTCCAGTAGTTTTTCTGTGATGCGGTAACAGACAGACAGACAGACAGACAGACAGACGGACGGACGGACGGACGGACGGACGGACGGACGGACAGACAGACAGACAGACAGACACAAATTCTAAAAACTATAGATTCGGACTCTGTATCGATAATAATGTCTATTTCAATAAGATTTTCCAAAAAATATTTAATGTACAGATTCGACTTAGTTAGAATTTTATTATATGTATAGATTAGTAATAAATATTATTATATTAGTAATAAGTACCTTTTACTGAATGATAAATGTTTAATACATTAATGTAATTATTTATTGACATATTTATACATTTTCGGATAAGATTGTGAAGTAATATAAATCATTTTGGTTTCCCACATACGAGCAGGTATGGCGATCAATATACTTTGAACTTATCCCACCTACCACAAATTGAACTTAAGCTAAGAGTATCCCAGGGGATTTTACTGTGACTTCTAGGAAAAATCGAGTTTAATCGAAAGAAAAATAGGTATAGATATCGATTTACTTTAGTTCTGTTGAGCCTGAACTTTGCTGATATACTTTATCATCATCTTTCTTCAATTTTAACTGCTTTTATTACAATTTATTATGGTATATACTTTTATAATACAAACTTACATATTTTCTTGTAATACTTTATGACATGTTTTTGTTAATTTCGATTATAGCTTACTAAGATATTTAACTATCGATTGATTTTCGTTTATTTTGACCTATTTCTAACTGTCGTGTTGATTTGATACTTAGTAAATATTAAAAACTAAGATCTTTTCCAATTTTTTGCGGATTTATTTAAATTTTTGGTTCCCGACGTTTCGAATGCTACAGCAATCATGGTTATGGGAGAGACTATTTATAGAATATGTAGTAAATGTGTATGAAAGTAAATATGTTAAATCTGGATAATAATACGGCATCCGAGCCACTGAGCTGAATCGATAGTGAGGTTAGGATACGAATAGTGGTTTTCTTCAATAAATACTTACTAGTAAAATCTTTGAGTTTGTGCTCATATTTTGATTCATTTTGATGAGTACGGCATTAAAATATTATTATTATAATAGTATTTTAAAATAAGTATATTTTATCAGGATATTTTAGACTGAATTACACATAATATAGCCTAGGTTACTTTTGTAGAATGACTTCCAATCGCGATAGAACTATAAATAATCCCTCCAGGACCGCGGACACGCCGGCGTTACAGTTAATAATAGATTTCTTAGAATATTAATTAATTTCTTTAAAATTTACCTGGAGGTGTTATAAATATGTCGGGACATTAACACACAGCACCACCTAGTTCTATGGTAAGCTAAGAGGCCTGTGTTTTGGATACCAGATGGTTGATACACTACACATATATAACGTTAAATACATACATATTATAAATATAAGTACCAATGACTGGAGTACAAACATTCATGCTCATCATAGAAATTAATGTCCCCAGCGTGACTCGAACCCGCGACCGGCACTGCAAGTACAAACTGTTTTTTTTCTCTATTAATATTGCTATATACGTAAAGATGTACGATTGATATAATTCAAGAATATTACGTGTATCTCGGATCATTATCAAAAACTGTCTAGGCGTTAAATAATCTTACTAATATTATAAATGTGAAAGTTTAGATGTTTGGGTGTTAGTTACTCAATCACGTCAGAACGGCTGAACGGATCTGGATCGAATTTGACACAGGGATAGATTATAGTCAGAAATAGCACAGAATCTATTTTTTATCCCGGATAAATGTACGGGTCCCGTGGGATAGATTTGTTTTTGTTTTTCTAGAGGTAAACCCGAGCGAAGCGGAGGTTTAGTCGCTAGTACAAAATATCTACAGCTTGAAAAGTAGATAAATATTAATACTTAGATATCAATTTGGGTTCTCTATTGATAATAACACGGTACCAAACTAAATTCAAACCTAAACTTATACAAGGGGTAAAATTATTTATTAAATATTAAAACTTTTAATGAAAAAAGTTATTTGTAGAGATAAATCATATTAACTATTTGATCACAAAATATAATTATTTTATATAACAAATAGTTGCTTAGCGATAACGATTAATCTTTGCTTCTCTCAGGGTTGTTACTGTTTTCATATATCATAAGAAGCTTTTACAAATCAGGATAATAGCTAGTTAATGAGCTTCCTATTTCTAATGTAATTAATTCCAATAGAAAAAACAAACACCAATTCCTTACTTTGCTGTGGTCTAAAGGGATAACAAATTCAATAAATCTAGAACGAAAGTACCGATTTGATTGATTCAGCTCTTTTAACGTCGTTCTATTGGCCATATGCTATCAATGCAAGTGGAATCAAGTCATAGTCTACCATGCTGGCCAAGTACAGGTTGGCGGACTTCACGTGTCTTTGAAAAACTAGTAAGGTTCTCTCAGACATACAGGTCCAAGATGTTTTTCTTTACCGTGAGGCAACAAGTAATCCAATTTATTCTGCATACTTGGTTTTCTAAGCAAATAACTTACCAAGTGATTGCGACTGCCTTTAGTAAGGATTTGGTAATTCTGTAAGTTTATTAGTTTTTGCTTTTATTATTTATCGAGAAACTTCTCTCCGCAAAACCGCTCTCATTGTTTATTTATGTATTATTAATCCTCTTCTGAAGGGAGTAGCTTGATGTTAGATAGCATAGCTTTTTTAATAAATATCTATAGCATCTAATAAGATATGACATGAAAATAAAATATTCTTCAGCAATCCCCTTCGTGTCTTCTCCATTCTTCGTGACATTGGCAAAGTGATCTGTGCCCAACTGACATGTTATAAAGTTATTAACAAAAAAAATATTTTTTCAAAATGGACTGGGAGTTTTAGATATTACCTCGACATTCATTTTTTTCTTATTTTCAAGAATTAAGTTAATGGAGATATATAAAAAGTAATATTTTATACTATTGGCTATGCGGGTATATCTTATGACAATTTCTCTTTTGATGCTAACAAAAAAATGTAAGTGGTGATATTTTTGCGTAATATATAATAAAATTGGAATGAATTCATAATATAATACTCGTTATTGTAGGTATTAAAAAACTCCCCCCCAACGTGCGTTCACCTTGTCGTGGTGTGGGGGGGGGGGGGGGGGGGGCTCAGTAGTGTCCGGCAACGCAAGCGGGCGCGAAGCCAAGAAACGCACAGGGAGGTGGCCCTCTTTGGAGAGCGGTGTACCATGCGGGTTGCTCCTGGTACTTCTCTGATAGCAGAGTGGACCTTGGAGGAACCCAGTGGTTGTTGTGGTCTGCTTCGGCAGACCTGCCGTCGGGGCGTCGTAGTTGAATGCGTAAGCGATCCTGCGACGCCCCATTAAGACGGGGGAAGGCTTTGTTGGGTTTTAGTGGGTAGTACTGGCTTTGCTGGTTAGTCCCACACCTCGTGCGTAAATGCAATTCCCAGCGTTAAAAAAAAGGGTATTAAAAAACTAACATTAATTTCATGTGGCACTTCACAAGGTTTTTTATTGAATTTAATACTCCTGATTATATTATGATATACACAAGTCGACTCGCTCTCGCTTTGTTCGGGTTCGTGCTTAGGTAAGTTTTGTCGTGTTTTCTTGTGGGAATGAGATTATCTCCCAACAATTACTTACAACTTCAACTACATACCTCCATATAAAAAAATATCAAATGAATTTCTTCGTGTTCGAGATTTATTTTCCTGCGAAAAGCCCTCCAGCTATTTCTGTATAAAAAGCATATCAATCTGACGTTCCATTTCGGTAGAAAAGAATGACAAACAAATAAATAAACCAACGCTCCTTCATATTTATAAATATTAGTATGGACGAATGTGCTTTGATTCAATAATCTATACTAATTAACCGACTTCAAAAAAAGGAGGAGATTCTCAATTCGTCGGGGACTTTTTTTTTATGTATGTTCTCCGATTACTCGACGATGGCTGGACCGATTTGTAAAATTCATTTTTTTGTTTGAAAGGGTATAGTTTCTAGTTGGTCCCATAGTCACCAAGTCACGATCTGATGATGGGATCCCAGGGAAATCGAAGGCAACTCTCAAATTTTATAGGCACTTATTACGTTTTTCATATATTTCCTAAAGTTGTTCAAGTATTTGCGTCTGATAATCATCATCTCCTGTGGTTGAGCTAATGATGGAAGGTACAACTCCTCAACGGTTAGGAGTCAAAAGAAAATTCTTTCATTATTATACGTAATTATAGACCGATAATTAAATTATTTCAGGCTCTTATTAACCGACTTCAAAAAGGAGGAGGTTCTCAATTCGACTGTATGTTTTTTTTTTATGTTTGTTACCTCAGAACTCCGTCATTTATTAACCGATTTGGACAATTTTTGTTTTGTTTGAAAGGGTATACTTCCAGATTGGTCCCATTTAAATTTCAAAAAAAAAAATACCACCCCTAAGGGTGGAAAAACAACTAATGATGAATTTAACCTACTTCTAATTGTCATATTGACTTGAAACTTTGCAAGAATTTCTATTTCCGTTGATAGTACAGTGGTTCGGTGGGTTTATTTTGTTTGATTTTTTTATTTTTTTGTTAAAAAGTTTTTATTTTATAAATCGGAACTATAATATTATAAGGCAGTGGTAGCCCAGTGGTAACGTGTTCGCTTGGGAAACCGAGTGAAGTGAGTTCAAATCCCGGGTCTCGCACCTCTGATATTTTTATGTGCGAAACATTTCCAACATAAGTGCCTTAACGGCGAAGGAAAACATCGTGAGGAAACCTGCATGTCTGAGAGAACCTAGCAAGTTTTCAAAAGACATGTGAAGTCCGCCAACCCGCACTTGGCCAGCATGGTGGACTATGGCCTGATCCCCCTCGTACTGAAGGGAGGCCCGTGCCCAGCAGTGGGACGTTGAAAAGGGCTGTATACATAATATTATAAATGTAAAAGTGTGTGTCTTTGTTGGTTCTTCTTTAACGTCGAAACAGAGTGACGGATTGTCGTGATTTTTTGTGTGGAGGGCTGGAGAGTGACAAAGGTTACTTTTACCGCGGGAGATCATCTCATTCTTACGGAAAATACATTGTAATTTAACCCACAACAACTCATCATACCTATGTATATGTGTGTGTATATAGTAGTGGTAAATTTATTTTCCACGTTTCAATGTCCACTTCAACGATTATTGTCGATTGAATTTTTGGGCCATAATTCTTTGTTTTCAATATTTACTCAGTCACTTGTATTTATTCAATTCTCAATAAAAAGGTTGCTTATTTTGAATACAGTTAATCTGGGATAAATCGTTACTAACATATTGTTCTGCGGCTGGAAAAGTAAAACCTTTGAATCGATTGTTTATTTTATATAGTTAACCATTGTTTGATGGTTGATTATTATTTTTACCTGACTGCGGTGAAACCTAAAGGAGGGTTAAGTGTTTGAATCGTATGTATGTATGTATGTATGTATGTATGTATGTATGTATGTATGTATGTATGTATGTATGTATGTATGTATGTATGTATGTATGTATGTATGTATGTATGTATGTATGAATTATAATAATGTTATGTACGTATTAATTATTAATTAATTTAAGTATATATTAATTAATACTATGTTAATACTATATATGTACTTACTTTAACTAGTTTTCATTTAGTTTATATATATTTACTATTATATCATAATGATACCATCATTCCTATTTTACTTAACGTAATCAAAAGAATAATATATCAAGGCAGACTTACTTTATTTACTTTAATTTATATATTTTACTTTATTTTATATATAGATAAGAATGTTTTGTCCATTTCATTACGAAACGTATATTATATTTTGCTCTCCAACTTTTCTATTGTAATTATTTTCATATGTACATATATTTAATCCATTTGGTGTAATCAATCTGTAGATACGTTGATTAGTTTGATATTTAATGATATATTGGCGTCCCACTAATATTATATAGTCTGAAATGGCAATGCGGTTAGCTTCAATTATATCCATTACCTCTGAGGTTTGCATCTATTAACAAAGCTTGTGTGGTATCTTGTTACAAAGTTAATGAACATAATTTAAACAATATTTGTCTGTCTGTCTCCATCGTCAGACCATTGTTAGTGAATAATGAAGTACTAGCGGCTCACCCTCGCTTCGCTCGGGTTCGCTTCTACAAAAACAAAAACAAATTTATCCCACGGGAACCGTACATTTTTTCGGGATAAAAAGCGCTTATGTGCTATTCCAGACTATAATCTATCTCTGTGCCAAATTTCATCCAGATCAGTTCAGCCGTTCTGGCGTGATTGTATAACAAACATCTATCCAAACATCCAAACTTTCACATTTATAACATTACTAAGATTGCACTTAAAAATTATAATATTTCTATCTTCAAAACATTATTAGAAGTTTATAAGATCTACAATTGACCACTTGGCTCTCTCATCAACTTCGACAAACTTTGCTTTAAGCGAGGTTGGTACGGCTGCGTCCCTAGCTAACTATATACTGAACTATAAAAAATTCTGCCGTTAAAGAGTAAGAAACATACAAAATCTCGCATTTACAATATTTACCATCTAGTTCCATGGCAAGCTACGAGGCTTGTGTTATGGATACAAGATAGTTGATACACTACACATGTATTTAAATACTATTATAAATATAAACACCCGTGACTGGAGTAAAAACATTCGTGCTCATCACACAAATGAATGCCGCCAGTGGGACTCGAACCCGCTACAGCTGGCACAGGAAGTAGGGTCACTTCAAACTAATTCAAACGTGTCTTCAAATACAATGAAGTACAATGAAATGAACGATTGAATGTTATGTCATAGAATCGTAGTATCTCATTCTGATATACCTATTTTCTTTTTAAAATATATCTTGTCTATTTCCCCCGGTCACTACATAGTCACTAGTGAGCAGTATATAGAATATATGTATCTCGTTGGATTTTAAAGTTTAAAAATGTAAAAAAAAAAAAATCATTTATACTTATCTGGATTTTAGAACACTTTAAAGTCATAATATATCATTCATATATTTAAAGCCGCATAAAGTTACGTATCCGTTGAAAAGTTTAGCCTCATACAAAACCTGCAACTTTCTAATATATGACTGTAAAACTGTTATACATTTTCTTTAAAATATGATAATTTAGGGAATAATAATGCGCGAAAATATATAAACGATATATTTTAATAGGTATTAAAAACTAAAAAAAACATACTTTACCGTCAAAAAGCCTCAAAACAAACCTAATAAGCATAATCTCAAAATTCTACTAAGAATTTACGCTTTTGACGAGTTTCGCTTTTCTGGATCTATTATTCATCAACTCGATGTATCAAATTATTATAATATTGACATTTAGATATTCAATCACGTATTTACAAAGATTCAAATCGATTTAATTCTTAGAACTAGGTTAAAATCGATTTCCAAGATCTGTTTTTATATTATTAGGTTACAAGTAAAGTTAAAGCGAGTTAAAAAAATACACTATTTTATAGACTGACTAGAGACAGACTTATTGCTAGGGTATACTATACTTACTATAATGTATGTATGAGTATGTAGTACGTATGTTCGTATGTATGTATGTATATTGTATATATTATATGTATGTAGGAATTGCATTGTATATAAAGCAAGTACACCGCCTACCATATTGTTCTTTTTTTAAACTAGCATTCTAAAAATAACTAGTCAGGTATATTCTGGAGAAAAAAAACTGATCATAATCTCTGTAAAACATATTTTTATTCTATGTGACTATATATTCAAATATATTATGTCGATATGAGATTAAACTATACTGATATTATAAAGAGGTAATGAGTTTGTAAATTTGTGACGTTGTAGGGGGTAATCTCTGAATCTACTGAACTGATTTAAATGAAATTTGGTAAGAAGATAGCTTAAGACCTGGAAAAGGACATTTTTATTCCGGAAATCAATTCTTAAAGGGGTGAAAATAGGGATCAAAGTTTGTATGGGGAATCAACCTACACCATAATTTCAGAAATCAACTTAGAAAAATGTTTCTAGAATTGTTGCTACTCGAGTTACTTATAATTAGATTTTTCAAATTCTAAGAAATTAATGTACCTTACCTCAATCGCCATTGAGATGTAAATATACGAGTAGCATCAACTAATTCGAACAATTAATAGTGAATAATTCTGGACCAGACCTTTGTTATTATGACAATGAAACGCTATTTCATTTCTACAAATTAATATTGCTATGTTTTCAAATTACTCGATTATAATGTAAATGTATATCATTGTTTGTTTTATAATAGCGGTGGGTTTTGAATTGCTACCACCTTTGTTGCTGTCATCTTTGTTTTAAAAGCTGAATAGTAAAATAATTTTTGATTTGTTATTCTAAGATATGTAGAAAATAAAATTTAGAAACTAGATAGGATATAACGCAGAAGGATTGTGGAGAATTGGTCAAGATGATGCATTCGCTAATCGATATTGAAAATTAATATGTGGAAATATCATTTCTAAGTTGTATCACTTGTTAACTGTCTCGGTAGTCTAGTGGCTAGCATGTGGTTTAGGGGTTCTGGGTTCGATTGAGTTGTTTGTTATGATATTCTCAGTGGCAACTCGGAGATGAGAAGTTGATGGTGTAATCTAGGTCTAGGAGAGCACGTTAAGTCTTCCGCCTGAACTCTCACCGGTTGTGTAGAAGTATCGTCCCATAGGACTTTGAGAGTGAAAATGAATAGAGTGCACTTGTATTTGCGTGCATACTTTTGTACTATAATTCTCCCGCACACATGGCTAATCTCAGTGAGATTTTTTTCTAAATTTCATAAGTTTTTTTTTTCAAAATGAAAAGTTGCTGTTAGCCCTATTTCCTGGCCTGTTCAATCGTTTTTTGTTGGCGTTTCACATGAGATGGAAAGGAGATCCAGAGCTACTTGTATATCACTTCATTAGAATATGCCATTCCCATATATTGTTTAGTTATCTATTTCCAATGTCAAATGAAGAAAACCAATTAGTTTGAGGTCAGGTTTGCATTTTGTACGGAATGAGGTAACTCTGTAACTTTAAAATCTACGTAAATAGTAGTTTTAGATTAAAAATTGGAAAGAAAATTCCATCGAAATACGACAGACATTTTCACATGATGCTAACGAAAACAAATCAAAAACTATTGTTATAGCTTCCATTTCAATTTCCAACTGTAGCATATGTACTAAAGCTTTTTTTTTTGCTATACAAACTTAATTCTGCTATCTTTGTATATTGATTATCATTCTTTAATAAAGTATGAAAAATCGGCACTGCGAATAAAAGGAATAATTAATTAATTACTAATTAAATAAAAAATGTTTATATTATAAATATTCTTAGAGAAATATAATTAAAATATTGTGAGTAAACGTCAACATATTTTATAGGAATTATATGTATGTTCATCCATTTTAACGCCCCAGTGCTGGGCGTGGTCTTCTCTATAATACAAAAGGGATCAGGCCATAGTCCACCACGCTGACCAAGTACAGATTGGAGGACTTCATATATGTGTCTTTTGAAAACTAAATCCTAAAAAGTAATATCAAGCTTTTGTTTAAGTAGTAGTCCTTAAAGTAAGTCCTTAAAGTTTTGAAGTTAATGGTTTTGCAACCTCCTGCTTCGGAAAGTCTCCTTTCACGTCTATTTTCCAATCGGCTTATAAGAGTTAGTAAGATTAGTCATGATCGACATTTTGGTTAGGAAAAGAACTAGAACTAGTGTTCGCCTATGATTATTGAATATTTGAGGGTAACATTATTATATATAAATGCAATTTACCTATCTACATAAAAAAATCTATTTTCTTTAATTTATAAAACTAAAGCTCGGTAATGGCTCTTAAAAAAAAAAGAAAATTGGTTGACAAGTAGAGGAAACGAAGGTACTGAACTGTTTTTTCTTTGCCTATTTATATTATATAATTTGTAGATATGTAGATATTCGTTTATCAACATCTGTTAGTTTTATTGATTTTCGCCCCCGTCTACTCAAAGTAAGCTCGGCATTCGGTAACATTACTTAACACGTTGTCTAGTAATAATTGGAAGTTAAGAAATAAAAGTAAAGTCATCGTATTTTCTACCTAAACTATAATGATTCTGGAAAAAAATGTGTCAGAAAAATAAGTTTTATAGTTTTTTTCGCCAGCAAAGGACTCTCTCTTCTCCTTTTATGTACTTTGCTCTAATTCTGCAGATGACTTTCCAGATTTTTTTAGTATGATGGAAGAATAATTTTGTCACCAGTAGTTTTATCACGTGTTTTTCACGGACACTAATATTATGTTGTTAAAACAAAATCAATTAAAATTATCAAATTGTCTTAAAAATAATGATTATGAGACAATCTCAGTTTTGCTTCCAATGTACGAGATTATTTTCCATACTAATTAAATATATAATTAATTGAATGCTGTTGGCTATTTAACATTTGAAATATCACTTAATAGAAATAGTGGTAAATAGATTACAATTAATTATGCAAAAGTCAAATTAAATACGTGACTTATAAATACAATTATTCACAGTCAACTCTCAACCACAAATGATACTGACATGAATAAATTGTTTATATAACACTAACGACATACCCTGGCTTCGCTTAGGTAGGGGGGCTCAGTAGTGCCCGGCAATACAGCCGGACGCGAAGCCAAGAAACGCACAGGGAGGTGGCCTCTTCGGAGAGAGGTGTACCATGCGGGTTGCTCCTGGTACTCCTCTCATAACAAAGTGGACTTTGGAGCAACCCCATGGTCGTTGTGGTCTGTCTCGGCAGACCTGCCGTCGGGGCGTCGTAGTTGAATGCGTAAGCGATCCTGCGACGCCCCATTAAGACGGGGGAAGGTTTTGTTGGGTTTTAGTGGGTAGTACTGGCTTTACTACGCCGGTGAGTCCCACACGTCGTGCGTAAATGCATTTCCCAACGTTAAAAAAAAAAGGTACGTTCCTAGACACAACTACAGCGAACGTGCCTTCAGCTTGTCGTGGTTCTCATTAGCGTCCGGCAGTCACGCCGGGCGCGAAGCCAAGAAACGCACTGGGAGGTAGCCCGCTTCGGTGGGCGGTGTACCATGCGGGTTGCTCCTGGTACTTCCCTAACGGCAGAGTAGACCATGGGGGCAACCCCATGGTTGTTGTAGTCTGCTTCTTTAGACCTGCCGTCGGTGCGTCGTGGTTGAGTGCTTAAGCGATCCTGCGACGCCCTATTAAGATGGGGATAAGAAGTACTGTTGAGTTTTAATGGGTAGTACGGGCTTTTCTAGCCGGTGAGTCTCACATAACCACCTGTTTGTCTACAGGTGGTATGCGTAAATACATTTCCCAACATTAAAAAAAGGTGCATCCCTAGAGTAGTCGCTCAAAATAGTCTTTCTGTACCTATATTAAATTTTGTCCTAATTCATCTAGACGTTTCAATATAAAGAAGTAACAAACACATACAAAATTTCGCACTTTTTTATATCTAGTAGTCCGAGAGGATAATGTCAAATGCATATTATACTAAAATAAAATATTTCATAAAAGATGTAACTAAATATAGCTGTCACTTTAACACGCTTTTTGCAGTCTAACTAAAGAGTGTCTAAATACGGTGACCATTTTGAATTTATATCTAAATAAAACTCGATAAAAGCAATTGCTAGCACTATGCTAATCAAATTTATTATGTATGAAGCACTCACTGCTTTTGTTTTGGTTTACAAAATCGTTTCTGTAATATACCTTACTATATATAATATTTATGTATGCCTTTTATTATTTATTTGACCGCCTTTAACAAAACCATATTTTTTGATGTTTTCCAACTTACCCCATGACCATGATTCCTGTAAAGCATTTGAAACGTCGAGTACCAAACAACAAAACAAATCCACAAAAAATTCGAAAAGATATCTTATATATAAAATTTCCATGTCACAATGTTTGTTACCGTACTCCTCCGAAACGGCTTTACCGATTTTCACCAAATTTTATATGCGTATTCAGTAGGTCTGAGAATCGGCTACTATCTATTTTCCATACCCCTAAGTAATAAGGATAAGGGTGTTCCTCCCAGACCCCATCCCAGGGACGAACCCGAGCGGAGCGAGGGTGAGTCGCTAGTTTTTATATAAAAATGTCAAATATTCTCGTAAATCTAAGAAAATACGTTATTCGCTATTTTCACCAATTAATATTATTATTTTCACGACTTTTAAAAAAAAAACACATTCAAAGGTCACATATAAACAAAAAAACAATTCAGAATTTTCATTTCCCACTAAATTTTACATAGTTATTTAATATATTCGATCAAAAATAATTACGAAAAATACAAATTATATTTTGTTCCAACACCATTTTTTATACGGTAATACTAAACTTAGAATATAATATAACAGTATATTATCAATAATTCTAGTAGAAAACACAAGTTATAGGCGCACAGTGCAATAAGAACATCAAGGTGAATCATAACACGTCATAACAAATTTTATAAAAAATTATTTGTATAGCTTTTTCTTATATCTCTCTCTCTCTCTTTCTTTTCTATACAGATAAATAAAATTTAAATGTGTGCTTGTAATCTCGACATTAAAGCGTTTTACTACGCATATGAAATTATATACGGTACTGATGAGAAAAATAATAAACAATTTTTATTTTTTTTGTCTATCTGTTTTTTCCGGCTAATCTACGAAATGGTTGGACTGATTTTGGTGGGACTTTCACTGGTACATAGCTGATATTATAAGATGTGTCTTAGGTTACTTTAATTTTAGAAAAAGCATTAGGATTCCCTTAAAAAAATTAAAACCGAGGCGCTAAAAGGCGCTAGTTCATAAATAAAACACAAAACATATCTCAATTTATATATTCTTTTCTCCATGACAATTGCGTTCTACTTAGCCAAATTGCACAATACAATAGGAATTTAACACAGCTGACATCTTTTGATGTTGTTAGTAGTTGCCGTCGCCTGAAGATATTGTCAAATGCAGAAGTAACATCTGTTCTTACTCATTCACTAATGGCGCTATGGCTTTGCTATTGATTAAACTTATAAGTCACTCTCAAAATAGCAGCATGTAACACTTATTGTGTGGATTAGATGTTTCGATATTATTATAATAAACTAGTGACTCACTCTCGCTCCACTCGGGTTCTTCCCTAGTTACGTTTTAACGTTTAGTATAGATTTATCGGAGATGAGATATTTTCCCGCAGTAAAAAAGTATTCTATTAGTTGACCCGGAACCAGCTATCATCATACCAAATTTCATCAAAATCTGTCCAGTGTTTTCTCGTGATGCGTTCCCAGACAGACATACAGATAGACAAAAATTTACTATGACTATTTCAATAAGATTTTCCAAAAACTATTTAATGTACAAATTCGACTAAATTTTTTGTTATGTATGAGTATGCATATAACAAAATAATGAAGAAGTATCGAGGAGGCTTTTACTATAACTATAATAAACATATAATAAACAAATAATTATTTACGTTTGAAAAATTTTAATAAAAAAAATTATATTTTGAAAACAAAATAATATGTTAATTTAAATATAATTTTAAATTGCTATAAAACAAAGTTTTGTACATAGTATTAAAACCTTTAATGTACGGTGAAACTATTGAAAATGTAATATTACCGTGGTGATTATGTATTTTATATTATCAAAAATATAATAGTAAAAACTAATTATTTTACGTATTAAAAATACCATAATAAATAAAAAAAATATGTCATTTAAATTAAAGTCCCAAAGTCAGCTTTATAAAGCTCTCGTGTCGTAAAAGCCGTCTTTCCAAAGCTATCTCAATGTGCCAGTTCATTTCGGCCTCAAGATACTGTCAAATGCAGCACTCCCGTTTTCTTTCATTTACTGCAGACACATCAAGGCGATTGATTGCATTGTGATAGTGGTTTAGTGGTTTCTCTTTAGATAATAAAATGTCAGAAGGTAATATTGAACTTTATTTAATCTACATTATTATCGATACAGAGGCCGAATCTATAGTTTTTAGAATTTTTGTCTGTCTGTCTGTTACCGCGTCACGGAAAAACCACTGGAGGGATTTTCATGAAATTTGGTATGATAGTAACTGGTTATTCGGGTCAACATATAGGATACTTTTTACTGCGGGAAAATATCTCATTATTGAGAAAAAATACAAAACCTGCCTTGTAAGAGGATACTAATATGTAAAACCTAAAAATTTGGTTTTTGGTCATCTGAACGCGTGCGGAGCCGCGGGCAATGCTAGTAATTAAATATAGTTCTTAGTTAAAGTTAGTTTTGACTTATCATTAGTATACTAGCGACTCACCCTCGCTCCTTTAGTTTGTTTAGTTACTTAAAAAATTGGGGGGCGGGGGGGTAGGGGTAGAAGGGTGAAAAATACTTTACGACTTATTCTCATACCTACCAAATATACAAAAACAAAACATTAAAATCAGCTCGACCGATGGAGGACCGGAGAAGTGCGACTACAAACACCGTGACACGAGATATTTATATATTAGACTTTGAAATTCTTTATTCAATAACGACACCAGAAAAACCATCGTAATTTAAGACCAGAAAATACCTATGCGAAAAGCAACTGCAAGGAAAATCATTTGACACATTTGCACTGTTAGTTTATAGGTCGCCTTGTACTTGAAGGAGAAATAGTACGTTGCTTGCTCATTTACTTCGGATGCCAATATTTGACGTTTGAAAATTATTAATGCAGCATTTACACGGTATTTCTATATCTACACTATTATAATAAAGAAGAAACATATGTATGGCTAAATTGATTTTGATGAAATTTAGTGAATAGATAGATCTGGAGTAACATATAGACTTAGGAAAACACCCGAGTGAAGTGAGGGTAACGCTATGCCATATTACTTTTTATGTGGGGAAGGTGTTTTTTTTAATATTTATTCTTTTCTTGCGTTTATTGGTAGAAAATATTAAGTATAGGTATCTTTGTCTAGGTATTTGATAAGTTTTTTCGTATAGACATTCGTATAGACGAAAAAATAAATGTAAATAATCTGTGTGTGACTTTAATATATGTAACTTGTTTTCTTATAATAATGAGATATTTTCCCTTCGGTAAAATTCCAAATATCTCCATACAAAAAATCAGGTCAAACATATAAAGTGAAGAACAAACAAACACAATTTTACATTTAAAATTTTATTTTCTTGAAATATCTGCTTTAAAAGAATTTTCATTATCCTTACATTTACAAATACTAGAGTAAAACTGTCGCCAAGCCTCATCTCTAATGCATCAAAATCTCATTTTCATTTGCTAATGGTAGTGAATCGATAAAAGTTGATTAAATCCACACCATTAGTGTGAATATGCCTTGCTCGAATGTGTTTTGCTATCTGAATATTGCGAAACTTTTATTATGGAGAGACAACGAAAAATTATAACGAAAACAAAAACTGTAGACTAAAATAAAGGGCACGTGAAAGTCAAGATGGCTTAACTTACCTATAAATTGTTTAGTAAATTAAATCAAATATTCTTTTTTGCATACTATTATTTAACATTATATAGTTGAAAAATAATCAAGAGAATTAG
This sequence comes from Brenthis hecate, assembly GCA_951806755.1. NCBI lineage: Eukaryota > Metazoa > Arthropoda > Insecta > Lepidoptera > Nymphalidae > Brenthis > Brenthis hecate. The sequence goes on along the minus strand of OX638253.1, from coordinate 2,776,444 downwards.
TACAATAGGCGGCTTTATCGCTAGAGAGCGATCTATTCTAGACAATCTTTGGGTAGAGAGGAAGAAAGAGAGAAGGCAGGGGTGCAAACAGTCTTAAAGGAAATCTACAAATGAATATATACACAGACAAACAAATATATATGTACATACATGCACATATATTGACATATGCATTGATACATATATACCCATTACCTACATACATACATACACACAATTGTATGTACACATTAACATATAAAAAATTACTAAAACACTTTTTTTATTTACCGACTGCAAAGAGGAGACTTTTTTTTACATTATTATAGAAAAAAGTCTCCTCTTTGCAGTCGGATTGGTCGGTCCGATTTTCACATTTTTTATGAATAAATACATACATATATTATTATTATTATTAACAGTTCCATGTTGCATTTTGTTACAAAAATCTTTGGCTCAGTTTGCAGTGACCCTACTTACTGTGCCAGCGGCCGTGGCTTCGAGTCCCACTGGGACATTCATTTATGTGATGAGCACAAATGTTTCTAGTCATGGGTGTTTATATTTGTAATATGTATGTATCTTAAAGTTATATATGTGTAGTGTATCAACTATCTGGTATCCATAACACAGGCTTCGTAGCTTACCATAGAACTAGATGGTGCTGTGTGTTAATGTTTATTTATTTTACTTAAATTATTGTGAGTCCAAAAGCTCTTCCGAGACCATAAGAATTCGACCTATATTTTACATAAAAGATTTGGATGTATTCTATAGACTTCAAATATTCAGGTCACGTGTTCTGTTCAGCGTACCACAGGGTGCATTTTTGGGACCTTTGTTTTTAAATATAGCTTTCATGAATATGCAAAGCTTATAAACTAACTTCATTCGTGCATTAAGATTTGTATAACAATAAACAATCTTTTGAATTACTGTATTACTTTATTTGTAACATAACAGTGTAGAAGTAGAATTTGAGTAAAATGTAAAAGTTATATTATACTGAATACTAGCAGACCCGGTCGCGCGTTCCTGTAGTACACATATGGAAAATTTTTAGAAATCGTTAATTTTAGGTAAATAAAAAAAGGAAATAAACGGGATAAAAACTATCCTATCGTTTAAATTTGAACAAATCACATATTTTGAAAACAATATGTCAAGATAGGATAAGTAATTTCGGAGTTTGTCCCGGACTAACATCGTGACACGGGAATTTTATATATGTATTAAGATTACATTTTAAAATTTGAAAAAATATTGAAAAGTAATAAAATACCACTTTGCACTTGAGCCTAAGTATATAATTCTTAAAATTGATACTAGTGTGAAATAATGATTTAGATTTTAGGGCCTATGAGACGTTTCCACTAGTGCTTTTTACTCAAAAACTTTTTCTTTTCATGATAAAAAAAATAATCTCAAATTAGAGTATATCCCCTTTAATTTGAAGTCGGTCAAAAGCTAGCCATATACAAGTCATCTAAATGCGCATTAAAGACGGCAACTAAGTTTGATGATTGATTTCTTTAAAGAGTCCGAAGAATAATTATTGCGATTGGTACTAGCTTACTTTTGATTACATAAGTCAAAAGCTATACAGGGTCATTTTTAATTTACTGAAAACCTTTTAGGAATATACTATTTACATCATAACAACAACATCTGTAACAAGAAAATTAATATTTCTTAAATTTTTATTTTCATACAAAAATAAAAATATTTTTTTTTTGCGCCTTCTAACCTTTAAAGTTCTAACATCTGGCCAAGTTTAAATGAGTAAGCGCGGCTTTCTACACCCCTCCACCCCTCCCCCTCCACCGGTCACGCACTTTCTTTTGCTAATGCTGGACTATTGCCGTGAGAAGGTGCAATAAAAATATTTTTATTTTCGTTAAATTTAAGATATATTTTTTTTTCTTACAGATGTTGTTGTTATGTTGTAAATAGTCTATTCCCAAAAGGTTTTCAGTAAATTAAAAATGACCCTGTATATGAGTAAATTTAATGAGACACTTAAAACTTATAATATTTTTTTACACTACTCATTAAAAAATCTAAAATACCGTTAGTAGATAATATCGTAAACTGTTGCTATTGTTATTTTTGATACTGTAAGATCCTACTAAAATAATCCTATTCAATTACTGTTGCATACAATCTGAACCAAAAAATATTTTTTGATGAAATGTGGTATTGGCTGGTTTGCCAATTAAGGTATCAAAATATAGGCTTGCTATATAAAGAGAATTTATGTTTCGGTTGAGCAAAAACTGAAATGAAAAAACATGCCTAAACGAATCTACCAGCTACTTGAAACTAAATCAAGGACCATATCACAATATGAAATAATTAATTCGCTTAAATCAGATACCACAATACACGTGCCAATTAACCGGTATGAAGCACAATCACAAACCACACAGACCGCAATCACCGCGAGTAATTACGATAAGATTGTGTTAATCTCGTGTATTTCTAGAGAATACTTTTATTTTTCATTTTTATGTAATTACATTCTCTTCTGTATCGACCTATGTAGATATTTATTTTTATATATTAAAGTAATTTTATATATAGTACCTGGGCCACCGACTTTCGCTCGGAGTTTTGGTCGAAAGTACAATTTTCTTTTTTAAAAAAAACAAAAAACTTGAATAAATACAAAAAAAAAATATACCTTTGTATCCGACCGGTTATTATATAGTGGCTAGCTATATATTACTCCTGGTCATGTCAAAACAATTTTCAGATTTCTTTATCAACCGACTTCAAAAAGGAGGAGGTTCTCAATTCGACTGTATGTTTTTTTTTCTTTATTCAGCCCGTAGGAGCACAGTGTAGTGCGTTATACATACATCCACCATGACTTAAAGCAGGGGTTCCCAAATTTTTTTGTCGAACCTCTCCGGATTATAAAAAATATTTTAATGGCCCCTCTTTTTTTTCATATTAAAACATAAATTTTTTATACAACATTTTATACACACATTTTTTTTAATATTAAAGACACATTATTTAAACGATTTTTATTTATTTCAATTTTAAGTTTTACACAATAATCTCTCACTACGCCTGTGGGGAGGGGCGCTCTCCTGGTTGGGAACTGCTGCCTTAGAGAGTCCGCTACCGTTTCATCTTCAATATAGGATATATTATTTCCAAAATGATTACCATTTGCCATACGGTGAAAGAAAACATCGTGAGGAACCCTAAATATCTAAGAGAACTTAGTGAGCAAGTTTTCGAAAGGCATGTGTAGTCCGCCAACCCGCACTTTACCTGCGTGGTGGACTATGGCCTGATCCCCCTCGTATTAAAGGGAGGCTCGTGCCCAGCAGTGGGACGTTAAAAAAGGGCGGAATACATACATACATACATACATACATATATAGATATGATTTTTTTTAGAATATAATACGATAACAAATTAGCCTTCGTGATCGCAATCGGTAAAAAAGACAGTATTAAACCGTCATCAAATCCAGCCAGCTGTTTCCAAAAACCTATATAACTATCGTATGACCCAAATAATTACAGAGAGGATCGAATTCCTTACCTTCAGGGTATATTTGGTTTTATGTAGGAATGTTTATTTTCTGGCTCATTAACATTGTCAAGTTTCATTTCACTCGGTATAGTACGTAAAAGTTACACCTTGAGCTCTCGTATTGTGTGATTCCATATAAAGCGGGGTTTACGATTGTCTTGTGGCTACCGTCTAAATGAAAATACATATGGTGCAAAGACAAAAGCTAGTTCTCCGACAAATATATAGCTCTATAATTATACACCTTCTGAGGTTATTATTCCGCTATGTTAGTTTTGTTACGTTGGTCTAGTGGCTTGCTGCTAGTGCTCGGCTTACAGATCTTGGCAGATCTTAAGAGTCTGGATTCGAGTCTCCGGTCAGGCAAAAGATAGTTACTGAGTTTACTTTGATTAAAATGAGTGTCGTGCTATTCTTACTTCTCAAAAAATATAAAAATATTGCAACCCATTGTTGGGAAGTTGATGATGTCACTACCCTGCGCCTCGAAGCCCTCTAGTCTGCGTTTGTTTTCTCATAAAACTTCGTCATATTGGACTTATGTTGAAAGTGAAAAAACACGAAGAGACTGCCGTGACATTTTTTATCATTTTAGCGTATTTTTCTTAATGTTATGTAAATCTTTTCTAGGTTGTCAAAGTTTAACTTATGCAAACGTCTTAAAGAGAGTATCTTATGACAAACTGAATATTTCATTCTCTACAAATTATTTTAATATTAAAAATTGAATCAAAATTCATAAATTCCTATTGAAGTAAAAGAACACACAGGCTTTATATTAAACTTTAAGAGATTGTTTTATCAGTTTGTTCCATACTTTTTCATAAATGCCAGTAGCAGATGATTATATAATGCTTTAAAACTTAAAAAGAAACTTTGTCTTAAAACTTACTAAATATGAACAAAAAAGCACTGAAGTTTCAACTAAACTCCTTTTAACATGCTTATTTATTCAAATATCTTAAATAAGAACGTTGTATGGTAAAACACGTTGTGGTTTAAATAAAATTCAAGGAACAATATCAGTGGATCGTAATTCGATGAATTTTCAAGTTATTCAGTAAGCAACTAATTATGTAAGTACGAGTATGTAATATCGGAATAGTCTGACTGATGATGGAGCCAGAATATGAATTAGACAAAAAAGGCCAGAGATGAGACGTTAAGAAGCTTTCAAGATACGAGATATTTTTACTTCAAAACAAAACAAAATTATGTTATTTCATTATTAAATAACCAAACAAAAATAACCAAAACGTAAAATAATAAATAAATATGTTGGGATATTAACACACAGCACCATCTAGTTCTACGGTAAACTACGAGGCTTGTGTTATGGATACCAGAGTTGATACACTACACATATGTATATAACTTTAAATACATACATATTATACATATAAACGCCCATGACTGGAGTACAAACATTCGTGCTCATCAGACAAATGAATGCCCCCAGCGGGACTCCAACCCGCGATCGCTGGCACAGTAAGTAGGGTCACTATAAACTGTCATTATACAAAGTATCAATAAAATCAAAGTGTTTAAAAAAAACGTATAAGTTTGCCTTACGATCCGATCCCGTATTAAAGCGGGAGTTAAATGTAATAAAGATAGAAAATAGAAAAGAAAAAATAAAGGTATGCAAAGTTGAAGGCACAAGTTAGTGAATGTAGAATGATTATTTATTCATCGTGCCGTAAACACCCATCGTCGCAACGTGCTACGCTATTACCGAAGTAATCTGTGCTATTAGGAACACTTCGTTATTTGTAACAATATCGTTGAAATGGACAATGGACAATTGATATTTAAAATATTTATAAGAAATTTTAATTACTAAGTTTATATTAAATGTCTGTTAGGTCATTCATGCTTACTAATTATTTATAATTATTTAGCAATCCCTAGAAACACTGTGAGGACTTCTAGCTCTAAGCAAACGTTTGTGACCAAAATTGCTAGAACAAACTTAGGCCGTAATGCACCTTTAAATAGAATTATACAACTATACAATACTATCTCAAAAGAAAACGCTGACATTGACATTTTTAAGTATTCTGGGAAAGCATTCAAAAGAAAAGTTAAAATGCATTTTTTAAGTTTAAACTCAAATTATACCACTTTATGTTATTATATTTCTATACTATGCAATTTTAATCAATTTTACCCATATTTTTATATCAACTGTTTACTTATACCTCTTACCAAATAGTTTTAATTTTGGAACATTTAAAAAAATTTGTTTTACACCGTTTTAAATATTTTACATTTTTAGTTGTAGCTTTTATAATTTTTGGATGTTTTTTTTGGCAATAACTTTTTATACCATTTAAATTTTAAACCTTCACATTTTTTTTAAGTATATATTTTTTTTGCAATTTTTTATGCATGTTTTTTTTTTAATTGTTTATTGTTTTTTTTAACTTAACTTTTTTTAACTTTACACTTTTATTTTTCATAGGATAGATATGTAGTATAAGTTTCGGAACAGCTAGCTAGTTTACGCATGTTAAGTTACCCTATAAGTGTGGTGTATAGTGTAAAAAAATATTTTATAAGAAATTATTATGTATAAAAGGTCAAAAGCACTGTATACTATGTTGGCTTCCTATATAATAAATAAATAAATAAAATAATTCTGTCTGTTACGCTTCACTGCTGAACCGATTTTGATAAAATTTTGCAAGAACATACATTGCATCCTGGGAACGGACATAGGCGACCTTTCATCTCCACTCCACTTACCGCGTGAACGAAGCCGTACGCAAAAAGTAGTAGGTAATAATAATATTATTCTTTTAACTTCAGTCAAGAATTACTGTCACAGGAAATGTTATAGGCACGTAGGTAATATTTTAGAAGACAAAGTTGCACTCCCTATTACCTCATATGTCCTATATTGGGAACGGAAATCAGATATGATCGGACAATTTAGGTATAGGGTTGGCTATTTTATGATTTCATTATGTAAAATATCTAAACGCATATTATACAAAGGCGATACACATAACGTTACAATAGTTTATTGAATATTAATTATCTATACTAATATTATAAAGAGGAAATATTTTTTGTTTGTTTGTTTGTACCGAATAAGCTCCGAAACTACTACACCGATTTAGATGAAATTTCGTAAGAAGATAGTTTGAGACCCTAGAATGTACATAGGATAGATGTATGGTAATCAATCGCTAGTTATATATATGTTTCAGTACATTCTGAAGTCAATAAGCCAATATTCAGGTCAACTTTCACAATATCTCGAACTAACATAATATTTCTGAGAGAACACAACTTTAATTGGTCGTAACATTGTAAACTCAGATAGTAATACAGCAGTTGCATCGAATAATATAAAGGAAATGCATATTGTTACGATAACCAATTATATCGCTTTTCTTGTTGCAGGTATAAAATGAATAAGAAACGCCAAAAGAAGAGGCGAACAAAGCGGAGTGAAGTGAAATGAAGGCAGAAGAATATGTGACCGTATAATATTAACTATGAATATGGCATCACGATTGTGGCTTGCGGGCAGTTCGAGTAGGGATTTGTTTGTGGTGGTTTTGTTCTTGTGCCAAACAATAGTTTGTGATGGACAGTGTCCAAAGTTTGCTGAAAGGCCATTGGAGACGAGAGTTCAAGATGCTTCCATAGTTTTTAGAGCAGTGGTTGTACAAACACACTATCAGGTTAGTATTTTACATATATATTATAATTGTTGCTATAATAATATTTTTTTTAATAAAATAAACAATGTATGACAGCTCTTAAAAAATACAAATGCTACGTTTATTTTATATACGCGTGTTATAATAAAGAATAAAAAAGGAATTTGGTTTATTATTTTAATTTTTATTTCAGCTTCTCTTTTGATTGGGGCTTATGCATATAAAAAAGGAAATTAACTTTTGACTCTATTTTCTATGCATGGCTTAAAAAAAATATTATGGTATAATCGTTATCGCTAAACTGAAAACTATAGAATGTATTATATGTAAAAGTCCCTTTTTTTAGTTTGATTTTTTTTCGTTTCTTATTAGCCATGCGGATTCTTAATATTTACACCGTCCGAGAATCAAAGCGGCGACATTTACGTACGTGCAGAATTCATTCAGTCGTACTCATGCAATATATTATTTATGTATATGCCTGGGCATCGGTAGAAAAGTGCAGGGGGTGCACCTGCAATCTCCCACCGTGAAGGAAAAATAAAAAATAAAAATACATAAAAAGTTAAGAAAATAAAACTATATTATTAAAATTACTGTTCAAAAGATGTCTACGAAATATAGAAAAAAGTATTCTAATATAAGTCAAATATATTTAAAAAATATATTGTATTTATTAATAAAAATAAAATAGTTGATTATTTAAAAATTATAATTAAATATTTAAATGTATAGAAAAATAATTTTGCCGGCACCCATGCGTATATAATATAAAAAATAAGAATTTGTTATAAAACTAGCAGAACCTGCGGCTTCGTATGATGCTTCATAGGATGAATTTCAAACATGCTAAATCACGGTATTTATTTAATTGTATTGAAGAGCATTAATATCTAGTTTCAAATAATTATTCTGATCATAAATATTTTTTCGGGTTGTATTATAACGTGTTTTCCCGTGAGAATTAGATAACCTCCCGCGGTAAAAAGAAGCCTATGTCCTCTCCAGCCCTCCAACTGTGTCCATACAAAAAATTACGCCAATCCGTCACTCTGTTTGGACGTGAAAGAAGGACAAACATACTTTCACATTTATAGTATTAGTATGGATACAAAATATAAACTAATATTTCGTCCAATGTCTATCTAAATTTACAATGTCAACAGCATGTCACACATCTCTCACATGATTCACTTGTCACCTATTAACTACTATTAAACTGATTATTTGTACCCGATTCGATTTTAACATAATAATAATGAAAATCAAAACAAAATTTATTGGTGATGAATAAATGCAAATGTAATCAGTACCGTTAAATTCCGCATGAAATTATTTTGAACGACGCTTAACAGGCTGGCTATCCATCCATGTGATAGGAACAGTGTTTATGTAATACTAGCGACTCACTCTCGCTTCGCTCGGATTCGTCCCTAGGTTGATTACCCATACAAACTTTCATCCCCATTTTCAACCCTTTAAGGGATGATTTCCGGGATAAAAAGTATCCTATGTCCTTCCTAGGGTCTCAAACTATCTTCTTACCGAATTTCCTCTAAATGGGTTCAGTAGATCCAGAGATTACCCCTCTACAACGTTCCAAACTTACAAACTCACAATTCACAAACTTTACCTCTTTATAATATTAGTATAGACTAGTGATTATTCTGGTGGGTGTCTTCGCCTATGGAGCAGCCTTCTATGTGTATGTACGAATACACATTACTCCTTCGAAATTTAGTACACGTTTACATTAAGACCTGGGATAAAACAAAACGCCAAAAGGTGGCGCTGTTCGTTGGAAAAAAATATGAATACATACATCTTTAAATATATAAAAAATAATGTATGTATGAATGTTCCCTATGTACCCCAAAACGGCTGGAGCGATTTTGATGAAATTTTCAGGCAATCTTCTGATTAACCCAGCGTATGATCCTGTGAAGTTTGGTAGTGATCGGAAGTTTGAACGTGGGCGAAGCCGCGGATATTGCTAGTAATATATGTATAAAACACGTTAATTTTTTATATGACACAAAATGCAACTAGGGATAAACTAAGTCAGTAGTAATAATATACATTCATATAAAAAGTTTAAATTAATATGATGTTTACGCAAATATTGAAATGGATGATGATTTCCCATCGGCAATATTATAAACAGCAGTTTAAACAACAATATCCATTTTTCTAACTTCAAAAATTACGAACTTCGAAAGAAAACATACCCTTAATTAACGCATTTAAGAGATGAATTTAAAAAATCCTCCCTTTGGGCTCACTTTCCTTATATTAGAATTTCTTATTGAAAATTTTATACTGGCTCAACCATCACTTTAGGCGGTGCAATATCTACCAGCCAGTCAGTCAGTCTTAAAATTTTACAATGCAACGCTGTGTATGTCTTGATTTCCTTCTAAGACTTTTTCAATCTGCTTCCTTCAAAAGTGGATCTACAGAACGATGTGATTTAAGCATTGAGATAAGAGATATCTAGAACGTATTTTAGTATACTTATAGCATGACTACCATAAGTTACTCTTACAATAATTAGATTAAAACGAATGTTTGCATTACTAAACTCTATTTTTTCGGATTTTTTCGCGTTTTTATTATAATTTAATGTTCCCGACCTTTTTCAGCATTGTAGTTTCATTTAAATTATTTAAAAAAATCTACGTGAGGGTGAAAAGAGAACTTTGAACTTAAAAAATGGTACTTACTTGCACACCCACCCTCAAAGGTTGTTAAACTAAAAAGCACTTTATTTAATTTAATATGATTATAAATTATACCAACGATAAAGTTGAAATAATACTATTCAGGCATGTTCTTTGAAGTTTTATGACGCTTATATCCACTGTCATTATGAAAAAGATAACTTGGTAGAAATAAAAAGTTTGAGTTCAGAAATATTTGCTATGTCTCGTGCTTTGTGTGGGAGGTCATTGCACGTCATTTTCAATTGTTTCATAGAACAGTGAAGTGAGATTAGAAGTAGCATAACAAATTCTTTATATTTTTTCGTTTACTTTGTGAGTCAGAATGTAGGATGTATCCTTTGATACTACTATTCGTAAAAATACACTGATAGAATTTTATATTACCGCTGAATGGGCTAATTTTTATTCCGATAAAAATGTGTTTATTGTCAGATATCATAATATAAGTACATAAATAAATTTTAATTGAAGTTGGAAAAAAACTGCTTTTCGCGTTGCTTTACCGGCGTGAGCTGCCTAAATGGTTTTAAATAAAGCTAAACAAGTAGAATGTATGGCAAAAAGAGATCTAGGGACGTACCCGAACGAAGTATGCTTTTGTCGCCAGGATTTATTCGTACTTATTTAACTGCCTCGGAGGTTTCACTACACTTCTGAGGCACGCTCCAGGCAAGATCCAAATGTGTACACATTCGGTGGTCCTAAGTTCATGTCCCTGGTTTGGGTCAAGTTTAGTTATTGAGTCTTTCTGTTTGGAAAGTACTAGCCCGGAGTTGGAAAGGTAGCAACTGGCAGTGATTCAACCTCGGAGAACACGTAAAGCCGTCGGTCATACGTCAAAACCTGCATATCTCACCGGTCATTTCAAATTATCGTCACATCGAAATTCAACAGTGAACAGAAGTATTATAGTGCAAAGTACACTGGTGCACTTTGCACTATAATAATATCACCTGCATAGTTGGCTAGTGTTAGTGATTTTGGTCACCGTGGCTTAAATCAGCCAGGAAGTCATTATAATTTATTATTATCATGGATATTGTATTTTAACATTGCGTTTCATATTGAATTTCATCCTTAATTAGTCGATACCATATTCCTAATTTTCTGGGTAAATTGGGCTGAGATTTTGTATGATAATTACAAGGGCCTTGCACGGGTGGTAGTCATATTCAATTTTCTCACAAAGTTTATAATTATTTCATTAAAAATAATTAGGTGACATATAATTGAACACTTGCGTTAAATTCAAAAACAATTTGAAGCATTTACACTGATTTTCTTTTACTGATGCTAAGTTTTTTGTATATAATTAACGAAAATCTGAATTATTCAATTTTGATAATGGCAAAGAAAGAAAGTATATTTGATCACGTATATAGGATTAAACCCGTCCTGCGTCTCCGCTATCTCACTTAGATGATATTTAAAACATTCATTAATTTTACTACGTGTATTTTTTACTGTCGACATCTATTTTATACTTTATTACTGTGCTTTAAAACTTTTTAAAAGAAAATTCATTAAATTCTTTAATATTAATAAATACTTGAAATTACTCGTAGTCAAATCGCACATTATTCAAGTTGGTTATTGAGAATTTCTTGATAGATCTATAACTAAACTTTGTCAAAACTGAGACACGAACCCAAGACTTCCGGATCTACATCCGTACATACTAGCCACTAGACCATCGAGCCAGTGAAGCTAATTAAAAAGTACTAAAAATGTTGGGCCATGTATAAATAAATATAAATATGTTGGGACGTTAACACACAGCACCATCTAATTCCATGGTAAGCTTCCAGGCTTGTGTCATGGATAACAGTTAGTTGATACACTACACAGGTATAACTTTAGACACATACATATTAAAAATATAAACACCCATGATTTTAGTACAAACATTCATGCTCATCACACAAATGAATGCCACCAGCGGGGCTCGAACCCGCGACCGCTGGCACAGTAAGTAGGGTCACTACGAACTGAGCCAAATGTGTCGACACGTATAGGACTTGTAGATTAAATAAAAATAAGCGTAAATAATAAGTCTTTGTAAAGTAAAAGAGAACGTCATACCATAATCTATTGTGATTATTGCCACTGCACTATCGAGATAATACACTATCTAAGTACACGCACGTTATTATGTAATTGATATTATAATGTATTAATCTTATATAACAGACATTGTTTCCTCTAATTATGTTATCAACGACTTATCTTACAACTGCATAATATACTAATGTAGCTAATTTGTCAATTGACATTAATATATAAGTGATTGCTCTATATAAGATATTTGATTAGAATAATATACTAGCAGATCCGCGGCTTCATTCGCGCTTAAGCTACGAAAAAAACTAAAAAGGTAGGTTTCATACAAACTTTCATCCCCTATTTTACCCTCTTATGGGGTTAATTTAAAAAAAAATATTGTAAGTATTGAAGAGCATAAATACCAATTTTCAAGTAATTCGGATCATAAATATTTTTATGGTTATATTATAACGTGTTTTCCCATGGGAATGAGATGATTTCCCGCGGCATAAAGTAGTTTATGTCACTTTCCAGTACTCCGTCTCCCTACACACAAAAAAATTACGCTAATACATCACTCTATTTTGAAAGAAGGACAAACACTCAAATAAAAAAACAAACACACTTTCACATTCATGATATTAGTATGGAAGTATGGATTAAAAAAATCTCTATTTTTGTTTTACTATCTATAGACTCAGCTCTTTTAAACTACACTACAAATTATATATTAGCACAAAATTATCATTACAAAAGTACACTACATAAAATAAAAGTACCTACATAGTTCAGGACATAGCAGAAAGTAATAGTATGAAGAAAAATTATAATGCTACCAGGCTATAATATATGGGAAAGTTGTTACGTGTTTGTATGTATGTTACTGTTTTATGCTTAAACGGCCAGACGGAGTTAGACTAAATTTAGTGCACAAAAAAAAATGTATGACCTGGAGCAATACAAAAGCTATTGTTAGACGCCCAGGACGTATCCTAATCAAATCGCTAGTATAATATAACTAAATGCGTACTTTTAAAAGTTCCAAAATAAAATCAAAATAAGATTTTTTTTAAGCTGGAAATAGAACAAGTTTAGCGATTTTTACAGTCTATTGAAAAATAATCTATAGGTATTGAACTTTGTACACGTTATAAATTATAATATAGTATTTTTTTAAGTTTTTTTTTGCTGATATGAAACTAAGCAAACTTGGAGAATAGCGTATATATATATATATATATATATATATATATATATATATATATATATATATATACATATATATATATATATTATAATATAATTTAAGGAAGACGGGGCTGCGTGAGAAAGCTAGTATCAAAGATAAACATGAGACAACATATGATGTATTTTCTATTTAAATATTCCTTCTATATTTGAATCCTTAAGGGTCGGGGGAATATTTATTTTCATACAGTATTTGTTTTGGGTGTTGTTTGAATTATTGTGCCAACAGAACAAGGCCCTTATAATATTTTTGTTATATGTATTATTAAAATTCATGTTGAAATTTTGTTCTGTAAGAACTTTTTTAATACTAGCTACTTAACCACACTTTTCCTGGGTTTGTCTTTGCAATAGAACTCTAAAAAATATATGAGATAAAATAAATAAATATAAATACACTACACTACAGAAATTGTAGTATGACATTTAAGAACCCTGGAAAGATTAAAATTTTTGTTTAGAAGCTTAGAAATTCAGACGTTTTGTTTCTAGTTTTAGTGCAACAAAAACAGGTTTTTTTTTTGAGTTTTGAAATTTGATAATTCTTATAATAATTAATTTAGAGGAAAATTTTGAAATATGTATGTATAACCATAGATCGTATAATACTAGATTAGTAAATAATATATGAAATATAGATTATCTGAAAATTATATTAAAAATATTGTGTCAAAATCAAAAGAAAAATAGAAAAATAAGTAGGTGTCTTTCCTAAGAAAGCAAAACTTTGAATTAAGCTTAAAATAAACTTAAATACTTAAGCTCACTTAACATTACGATGAGATAATTTAGATTTATGTACAAGTCGAAGTAATTCTAGAAGGAAAATAGTATTTTACTTTTACCTTTCTCAATGTCTTCTAACTTCGTTTAAGGAAATTCGTAACCTCTAACTTAGCCATGCCATAAAAAGGTTTGGACGATTAAGGCGAGATTGTGCCACTAATTCAACACTTTCCTTGACATTTTTTTGCTTAAGTTCATGTTTGATGAAACCTAAGCACGATAAAATATATAGGAAAATACATATATTTTAATAGAGCAAATTATTATTTTATTAATATGAGTCTTATAATATTTTTTTATATTTTGTTTTTATCCTGTACAATATTGTTTCACGTAATTAAGTTTTAGGCTACGTTCAGATGTCTAGACATCCTGGTATTTACTTACAACAGATCGCATGAGCGCGCGTTAAGGTGGCGCTCCATCGATCAAAAAAATACTAGATACACAACCCCACGCAAAAGTCCTCTTAAAACTGTTACCAATTGTGTAGTAATTATTCTAGTTGAAATAAATATACAACAATGTAAATTGAACCTTAAAGGCAGCACCTAAAGTTGTTTTTATAAAAAAATATATATATTAAAAGTGCGCTCAAATTTACAAATGAACGCTCATTCAGTGATGACTTTTTTTGTCTCTGATTGTGTATCTAATACTTTTTTGATCGATGCGGCGCTAAGAGAAACGTTGTCATGTGAACTCTTTCTAATTTGATCGCGCGTTAACGCGCGTTACATGTGAACTTAAGTCTTACTTGGCAGTATAATATAAGTGCATGGGCCGGCGTTTTTCGGAAATGTTGAAAAAATGTGTTCTTTCCAGAAAAGACACCTAACCTTACCTAAAAAAAAAAATTGATCCAAATTGTTAAAGCCGTTTCCAAGATACACGAAATTTTATAAGTATGCAAGAATTACTCATTTAATTTATTATAAGATTACTAATTATATTTAGCTACTTTTTTTCTATAATAAAGAACGTCATGTTCTTAAAATCTTGATAATACAAACTAAAATAAAGATTACATTTAAATTACACACAGATTTACTCCCAAATTAGTTATAAGAAAAAAATGTTGCTAACTGAAAGAAGAACCAACAATCGTATTCGTCCTTATAAAATTTGTAAGAAAAACTTCATAACATTTGCCTTTACAATTATTTATTCCCAGAACACCCAAGGCAATATGAGTATCTGAAGTCTTTTAATAAAATCTTATATTTCTAGACAAATAAAACCCTGACACAATTACATTTTCACTCTGTGTACATACAGTAATAAAATGATGTCAGCTCTGTCATACATATAAAATAAACGTCTGAAAGGCCCCGGGAAATAGAGCTCAATCATCTTTACAATTTACATGACAAATCATCTCTATCTCAGTGGCCATGCTCTTCCAGCAATCTTCGTACTCTTTTACTTAGATAACACTACATGATACTACGGTGCGCCAGACAAATTGTCTCATTATTGTTTTTCATTTACGCGAGATCCGCTCTCGCAAAGTTTATGGCAACCACTCTACATAAAGCTGGTCAGCTACTGGATATATAGCGATATAAGTGAAAAAATTAATCTATACATAATATATAATAAAATTGTAACTAAGCCGAATTTGTACATTAAATATTTTTTGGGAAATCTTATTGAAATAGACATTATTATCGATACAGAGGCCGAATCTATAGTTTTTAGAATTTTTGCCTGTCTGTCTGTTACCGCATCACAGAAAAACCTCTGGAGGGATTTTGATGAAATTTGATATGGTGATAGCTGGTTATCCGGGTCAACATATAGGATACTTTTTACTGCGGGAAAATATTTCATCTCTGAGAAATATTTTCTAAGCCTTAAAACAACTTCCTTTTTGGTATTATATTATATACTATAAAAAAACTTTCTTTTAGTATAATAATAAAAAAAAACTCTACTATTAGGTCCCAAGGAACTAAACAGACAACGAAATTGACTTGATTAATCGATTATAGGACTCGTCAAGACATAGTTTAGTCAATACATAGAAAGTAAGTTATAATCTAAAAAATCCTATTTAATTTTTTTTAAATAAATATTATAGTATATCTTAAGGTATGCTTTACCACTGGAAAGAAAAGCTAACAGCTAGTCCTTGCCAATGTAATGTTGTTCCTAATTTGTGGGATTGACCGAATTGATAGTTCAGGATAAGGGTTAATTGTGTAAAGCTTTAAATAACCAAGGGCGAGGCTTAATGGTTTCCGGCGCCATCAATGCTCTGTTGTACTGTAATGAAAGCCGTATATTATTTTAGTGTTGAATTTGTAATGAAGTTTCCAGTTATATTGAGATGTTAGCCGGATAATTACTTGGTAAATGTTAGGTTTAGGTTTGAAGATATGAGGCAAAGTGTCATTATATTGTTGAAGTGAAACTTCTTTAGACACGGCATGAGAGGGGAAAAAGGATTGGCGTTACGATTTTTGTTACGGAAACGGTTACGCTGGGCGTTACGGAAGTTCATAAATAGTCAATCTAAAATTATTTAAATTATTATATGAATATTTCAAAGAATAAATTAAAACCCTATTTGCTGTATCAGCGGTCGCGGGTTTGAGTCCCGCTAGGGGTATTCATTTGTGTGATGAGCATGAATGTGTGTACTCCAGTCATGGGTGTTTATTTTATTGTGTTTATATTTTGTAATATGTATGTATTTAAAGTTTTATATGTGTTGTGTATCAACTATCTGATATCCATGACACTAGCCTCGTAGCTTACCATGGAACTAGATGGTGCTGTGTGTTAATGTATCAACATATACCAACATATTTTTTTCAATTATATATCTATTCAAAGCAGTGGTATACGGTAGCCAAGGAGTAACGCGCTCGCTTGGGAAATCGAGTGAAGCGAGTTCAAATCGTGGATCTCGCACCTCTAATATTTTCATGTACGAATCATTTCCAACATGATTACTGCTTATCTTATGGTGAAGGAAAACACCGTGAGGAAGCCCCAGACCCATGTTGAACAAAGCAAGCATTCAGAAACATGCTGAGAGAATCCAGCAAGTTTTTGAAAGACATGTGAAGTTCGCCACTCGTATTGAAGGGAGACCCTTGTCCAGCAATGGGACTTTCAAAATGGCTGAATGAAAACCATTCAAGCTTAGAGACGACAGCAAAGCGAGAGCAAGTCGCTAGTAATTTTATAAATATGGCCTCACAAACCCTCTGATCTACTTTTTAACTGTGGGTATTCTCATGACAGGATAATACGTAATATTAATGTTAGTAAAATATATTATAATACTTTTCGAGCTTTATACGAATCAATTTTATTTACTTCGTGCCAAATATCCGCCGGAAGCATATATCATAATGTTAAAACGTGATTTGTAGCTTTATTAAATATTTCTTTGCGACATCAATAAACGTATAGTTAGTAGATATTAAATCTTTCTATAAAAGTTAGAAATTTTGTTATTAGTTCTGTAATTTCAGAATAAAATAGTAATAAAATGACACAAAAAATGTATTATTGAAAAATATTGTATAGCAAAGGAATTTGATTCATCTGTGAAATATTTTCGTTATTCAATATTGTCTTCATTGATTTTCGATAACGTGAAACGTATTTCTGTAGCCATAGTATTAATAAGTACTCTTTAATAATTCTACATCTAAGAAAAAAAAGAAAGAAACAAATACAGAAAAGTTACACATAAAGTCTTATGCTAAAACAGCAAAAACCATCCATATCAACCATGAAATCCACCAACCACCGACTCCCATTATATATGTGATAAAAAAGACGTTGTTGCCTATACAGACATAGATAGCAAGTGAGCAGTTACAATCATAGCTGTCCCTAGTGCTAGTACTAGTCTGTAGTCGTAGTAGCTGACTAAACCTATAGACATATCAAAACAATGTATAAGAAAATTGTAGGTCTTAATAAAAACTTAAAAAAACCGACTTCCAGGCACTAAAAGGTGAAAAATAACTAAACGGGGGTTTTCATTTAGAATAGATACCTAATCAGATATTTTCGAAGTCGGTGCCAGCCGACGCATAGGAAATCTAATATATTTTGATACGTAAAATACATATTTACCAATTAGATATCCATATCTTAAAATATTGTACGCTGGCACCGACTTCGAAAATATCTGATTAGGTATCTATTGTAAATGAAAACCCCGGTTTAGTTATTTTTTACCTTTTAGTGCCTGGAAGTCATTTTTATTTATTTTTTAAAGTTATTATTTTTATATTTTTAGTGTAGACGTAATAAGCACGTAATTTGTAGGAAGAAAGCTTTTAATAACATATTCGATTAAACAATTTGCTTAAAAAAAATATTATTGTTGATTTTTTTTAAAACCGCTCGACCGATTTCGATAAAATTTATATGGGACCACCTGAAAAGTATACCCTTTCAAACAAAATAAAAAAAATCCAAATCGGTTCAAGCGTCTTTGAGTAATCGGTGAACATACATAAAAAAAGATTCCGACCAATTGACAACCTCCTCGTTTTTGGAAATCGGTTAAAAAGAAAAATCGCCTTTAGCATATTATGTCCATCTCAGTACATTCACAATAACTATTTTTATCTAGATAAAACCTACCTAGGAAAAGCGACGGCAAGTCACTAGTTTACTATATAATAAAGCAACCAAATATGTGACGAAAGTGACAAAATATATTAGACGTTTGAGACAGTAAGAACTTTGTCACTCATACAATCTACACAGAGTGCTATAAACACCCTCCATCCTACTGGTCTAATTTGAACCATAACCGAAAGGAGTAAGGTTCATTTTAATGAATCAATATAGCATGTAATCGGTGTAGTTTGGAGAACATTAATATTTTTTACGCGTCTGTCCATTATAGGGACACGGCTGTGGAAAACTATTTTTCGTTTGTTACAATAAAAAAGTTGCAAGTGTAATATACTGTGGCTTGACGTGACTTGAGATTATAATATATATTATGCCGTCTCTCAAGTTGGAACGCTTACTTATAAGAAATAAATGAAACTCAGGGAACTTGCGAATGTAGAACAGTAAGTAGTTTCGAGAACAAATCTTAGTTCATTTATTTTTAATGAAGACCTTGTTACGGGATGAAAAGAATTTTACAAGAGTAATGAATTTCAAAATTCTGTAAAAAAAATATAGAAGTACCAAACTAAGTAACTTGTTAAAAATAACTGTAGCAAAATCTCTTTAAACGAATAAAATTACTCTAAAACATCTACCTATACAGTTTTACATATGTACAGATAAATAAAATGGAAGTGTCTGTTTACAATATCAGCAAAATAATAGCTTTTTACTAAATACATATGAAATTATATACGGTACTTAGAAGAAAAACACATTTTTTTTTAATTTTTGTCTGCCTGTCTATATGTCTGTTGGTCCGGCTAATATTCTAAACAGCTAGACTGATTTTGACGGAACTTTCACTGGCAGATACCTGATATTATGAATTATAGCTTAGGCCACTTTTATTCTAGAAAAAGAATTAGAGTTCCGCAAAAAAATTAAAACACAGCGAAGGTAATTTGTTAGTAGGAAATATAATAAAATCATTTATTATTTTCAGACAATACGTAATGCGTATTACGTATTTAGCAGTTCTCTAACAAGCAATTTCGTAAATCAAATCGGGTCAATTATCTGTGCGGCGATTAAAAACATCTGCCTTCGTGAGGATGAAATCATATGGAAATGGTGTCACTGCGCTATCTAATACTTATTTTTAATTGTACAATTTCTTAGATAAATTATATTTAAAAGTTACATGGTCTATATTAAAATTATAAAGAGGAAAGATTTGATCTTTTGTTTGTTTGTACTGAATGGACTCCGAAACTCCTGAACCGATTTAGATGAAATTTAGTAAGGAAATAGTTTGAGACCCTGGAAAGGACATAGGATAGTTTGTATCCCGGATATCATTCCTTAAGGGAGGTGAAAATGAGATTGAAAGTTTCGATGAGGAATCAACCTAGGGACGAACCCGAGTGAAGCGGGAGTGAGTCGCTAGTTAAAATAATAAATATGGTAACTTTTGATATGATAATGCTGTAATTATATAATATCTATACAGTTCTTTTTAACGACTCACTGCTGGGCACGGGCTTCCCTTCAATTTTCTTCTTCTCCCTGCCCATTTCCCAATCACTTGGGGTCGGCGCAGTACATCTTCTGTACTGCTAATAGGATTTGGCAAAAGTTTTACGACCGGCCGCCTGCCTGACGTCAACCCTCCACGGGCTTTCCTTCAATACGAGGCGGATATTACGTTGGCCAAGTACGGTTTGGCGGATTTCTCACGTCTTTCAAAATTATACTATATAATACAATCGACAATTAAAACTAGCGACTCACCCTCGCTTCGCTTGTGTACATCCTTAGGTGCCTAAAAATAGCTTATGTATACTCCAAGGTCCATTATGTGAAATAAATTTCATTCAAATCCATTCAACTACTTTAGCGTTAAAGTGTACCAAATTACACACATACTAACTTTTGCATTTCTAACAGTAGTCCGATAAGAAAATGTGTTTCACATAATACTTTCTTAGATTTTTTGTCTATATTTTTTGTCTATGAAGGTAGCAATAGTGTTGTTCAATATATATTTAAATAATAGTAATCTAAATTAATATTTTAGCTTCTTTTAAATCATATATAAATCAATAGTTTTGTTTAGATAAATAATTAATATTTTGAATTTTAAATATTCTTTATGGTTATACATAATATAATAATAGCAACACTAAATAATATTAGTAATCAATAAAGTTTTTTAAAAATAATATTGCTATATTTAAAAATTAAAATTCTTAGAAATAAAAATCAACAAATATTATAAGATAATTAATTGCCATTTTTTGAATATTTGAAATCATTTTTGTAAAATAGTGGGTAGGCACTGTCTGTAACAAATATGTGTTTGAGACGTCTATAACCTTTGTCTCTGCCGTGACCATGATTGCTATTTGCTGTAAAGCATTCGAAAAGTCGGGAACCAAAAATCAAAATAAATCCGCGAAATAATCCGAAAAGATGTGTTTCTGTGTGTACGCTCGTTACTTTTTCAAGCTTTATCGACTTAATGATTTTGAATGAAAGAGATGGAGGTATAATATAATATCTCCAACAATAACACAAAGACTAACCGATAACAGATTTTTAATAAACGTATGATCTGGATGGGTGGCCTCAATCTAAGCTAGCTAAGTATGACATAAATAAATAAACAACATCTTTGTTTCAGATTAACACGCTAGATTTGGCATTAGTGTCAATATACCGAGGAGGCGTCGAGCTAGCTTCCATTAGCCAATACTCAGGGTCACCTTACAATACAACTGACAGGTATTTCTTATGTATTGTATTTATTAGTAAATAAATTTTAAGTTAAAAATCTTGTTTTAGCTATTTAGTAAGTTATATATTGAACCTAGAAGAAGTTAAATAAGAATCTCGTGAAATGAGGTATCTAACGAAATAGTAAAATCTTTACATATATAAATAGGCAAAGACAAAACAGCTTAGTGCCTTTTTCTCCTCTGATTGTCAACATATTTTATTTTTGATTAGAAGCTATTGAAGAGTTATCAATAAATAATAATGAAATTTAGTTTGTCTATACATAGACAAAGCAGTACAGTACTTTTTAACTCCTCTGTTTGCCCGCCGTTTTTATTTTATTGCGTTAACAATAAAAACACTGCTTATGATCGATTTTTGTCTAATCAGCGAGCACTAGTTAAAAAAATGAATGTTTTTAAGAAATCATATCAACTTTTATTTTCATTAATTCAGATACATAAATATAAATAACATTACTATTATACGAAACTGAAATAAAAACTCAAAACATCAAACTCAATTTAATCAATTAAATTTTTAAAAGCTCTTTTGATTATACTCTTTACTTCCTAAATACACAGTAAGTTCAGTGAGTAAAAATATATTTGAGACAGCGTAATAAAAAAGCAAAAAAAATCAAGAAGACAGATTAGAGTAGTTTGCTTGGAATAGTGATACATAAATTTACTAGTAAAGTGCCTCAAGCAGTGTCGTAGAGTACAGATTAAATAGATAATATTCTAGAGGGTAATCCTTTGGGCTTAGACAAGATATCTTTTACAGCCGTTAAAGTATATAAAAATATATGGAAATGTCATATTATACATATATTTTTATAACACAACAATGTTGGTTAATTCAATGCCATTTTCAAAGTTTTTGTCATACAACGATGATAGAATGACATGTTGTTTAAGTTCCTATATTTTCTGACATATACACATTAGTTGATTACAATGAAGAATAATAATATCAACAGATACACTATACTAATTTCAACAGATAGTCTCTATTTAGTCAAAAGACAGTTAAGAGTTTTTGTAAATGTATAGATCGAAGAAACCTCACGTAATAATGTTCTGCGGATTTCGGCCATAGCGGCAAATATTAGTGAGACTTTTTTTTTTTTTTAACGTTGGGAAATGCATTTACGCACGAAGTGTGGGACTCACCGGCGAAGCCAGTACTACCCACTAAAACCCAACAAAACCATCCTCCGTCTTAATGGGGCGTCGCAGGATCGCTTACGCATTCAACTACGACGCCCCGACGGCAGGTCTGCCGAAGCAGACCACCACAACCATGGGGTTGCTCCACGGTCCACTCTGCTATCAGAGAAGCACCAGGAGCAACCCGCATGGTACACCGCCCTCCGAAGAAGGCCGCCTCCCACCGCCCACCGAAGCGGGCCACCTCCCTGTGCGTTTCTTGGCTTCGCGAGTACACTACTGAGCCCCCCCACCACGACAAGGTGAACGCACGTTGGGGGGGAAAATATTAGTGAGACTAGCCATCTGCACCGGAGATGTTATAGTGCACAGGTGTACGCGCAGACACAACGTGCACTCTCTATTCCTGTCACTCTCTTATTCGACGACACTCGCTATAAGAGATCAGGCATATTATTATTAAATTTATATGTTAATCACATAGTTTTATGCAAAAAAATTTACTGTTTTTTAACAAAAAATTGCGAATACCTTTAAGGAGAAATGTGATTGTGTTTTTGTTATCTTAAAGCATACTGATTACTTTTTCGCAACAAAAGATTAATACCTTACAAACATTTCTAGACTATTCAAGTTCAGTACAAATATATATTTTTTTTAAATTGAAATCGAAAATGAATAGATTAAAATTATAAAATCAGACTTATGAAGCTTAATTATCTATACATATAATAAAATTCAAACTTAGCCGAATCTGTACATTAAACATTTTTTTGGAAAACCTTATTGAAATAGACATTATTACCGATACAGAGGCCGAATCTACAGTTTTTAGAATTTTTATTGTCTGTTTCTATGGCAACGCATCACGAGAAAACGACTAAACAGATTTTGATGAAATTTAGCATGATACTAACTGGTTATCCAAGTCAATATATGGGATACTTTTTACTGCGAGAAAATATCTCACCTTTGAAAAATCTATACTAAACGTTAAAACGTAAATAGGGACGAACCCGGGCGAAGCCAGGGCGAGTCGCTAGTATAGTATAAACTCAGGCTAAAAAATGATATAGACAGAGTGTCATAGAACTAAAGATGAAAATAAACATTAATATTTAAAAAAAAAATCAAGTCTTTTTAATAGCATAAAAATGACAATGTGTATACTGAGTGATAAGTAAATAAATATTGATATATGAAAATAGCTAACGGATTTTATTAAAAATCTTAATACTTTAAAACTACAAAATAATATCTATAGATTCATAATTTAATATCGAAGGATCAAAAGTTAAGAAAATTTAATATGATTTAACTAATACATCTCATTTCCTAATTCTCTGAAGAAAATAAACGATCTTTATGGAACATTAAGAACAGAAAAGAACAGGAGCATTATCAGCTAATCAAGCTACTATTTTTAATTTTGACCATTATTTTGGCGTCTCCATCTTTATAATAATTCTTTAATGTAAGAGTAAAGCATAGTAGTTACTTATTCAATCTTTTTACTCAAAGTTTTAGGGAAACTATTTGGAAATAACAAAAGGCAATAACTGCTTCAGTAGTGGCTAAAAGTACCAAAGTTCTTTAGGAAGAGTGTTAGGATCACACGTAAGTTTTGGTTAATGGAACAAGTTGTAAGCGAAAATTTGTGGATGTTTAAAATTGTTACATTTTTTTTTTATTTCATACTTAAAACCACAATTTACATAACTTTTGTAAAATATGACAAAATATAAAAATGATGATAGAAAATTTCATTTTCTTTATGAAAAAATACACTTATCATGGAATTAGCTTTTAACTATAAAGCTAAACTGAGATTAAAATAAATATTATTGTAATATTATTTTATTTAACTATGAAAATTACTGTTTAGCTATCTTAGCGATTTTAGTATATTTTACTAAGTTTACCTTTATCTATACATGTAATAAAATTGTAACTAAGCCGAATCTGTATATTAAATATTGTTTGGAAAATCTTAGTGAAGTAAACATTATTATCGATACAGAGTCCGAATCTATTGTTTTTTGAATTTTTGTCTGTCTGTCTATCTGTCTGTCTATTACCGCATCACAAAAAAACCACTAGAGGGATTTTGATGACATTTGGCATGGTGATAGCTGGTTATCCGTGTCAACATATAGGATACTTTTTACTGCAGGAAAATATCTCATTTCTGAGAAAAAATGCAAAAACTGCAATGTAAGAGTTATACTAATCTGTAAAACCTAAGAATTTGGTTGTTGGTCATCTGAACGTGAGCGGAGCCGCGGGCAATGCTAGTGTAAACTATATGCCAGTATAAAAACTCTCCGGCCATAATTCCAACGCTAAAATCACATCGTACCTTTACATAAACAGACAAGGCATCAGACATATTTTTGTATTTATATTACGCCCCAACCGAGTAAGACCTCGAACACCAAAGATATATTTCTAAAATATATACTTAGAAAAAAAACCAACTACTCTTAGACCAGACCTAACAAACTTCGTAGAGCAAGATAAAGATTAGTGTGAAACTCAATTTAGCGAACTAAGTTCAGGGATCGCGATCCGTATAATTAAATTCTCTTTGCAAAAGTGTTGCGTGATTGGAATAGCACGCACGAGCACGGCGTGAACCCTACATTATTTGTGCAGATTGAATTTGTTGCCTTTCTTTAATGTGAAAGCCTCGTTAGTAAAAAAAGATTTAATAAAGAATGTTTAACTTAATTCTGTTTGTACATGCTTAGGCAGTGGTAGCCCAGCGGTAACGCGCTCGCTTGGGAAACCGAGTGAAGCGGGTTCAAATCCTGGGTCTCGCACCTCTGATATATTCATGTGCGAATCATTTCTAACATGATTACCACTCGCCTTACGGTGAAGGAAAACATCGTGAGGAAAGCTGCATGTCTGAGAGAACCTAGCAAGTTTTCCAAAGACATGTGAAGTCCGCCAACCCGCACTTGGCCAGCGTGGTGGACTATGGCCTGATCCTCCTCGTATTGAAGGGAAGCCCGTGCCCAGCAGTGGGAAGTCAAAAAGGGCTGAATAAATGCTTAGTGCCAAGTTACATCTGATTAATTAAATTTTCTTAATATTGTATATTTGGTATTAACTTCTTCTAGCCGTGATTTTGTCTGAGCTTTTCTTTATACACTTATATATTTATTTACATACTTTAATGATTTTTAACGAAATTCCCCGTGTATGAGTTTTATTATAACGTATTTTCCCGTGGGAATGAAATATACTCCTGCGGCATCAATCCGTCGCTCCACTTGGTGCGGAAGAATCCTTTTACATTTATAATTTATACGAGTACACATTTTAAAATTCTGAGTCGAATTTAAATTTATTGTTATATAATAATATTTATTAAATTAAATATTTTTTTGATAAATCTTATTGAAATAGCTATTATTATCGATACAGAGGCCGAATCTATAGTTTTTAAAATTTTTGTCATTCTGTTGTTTGTTTGTCTGAGAACGCATCACGAGAAACCACTGGACAGATTTTGATGAAATTTGGTATGATGGTAGCTGGTAATCCGAATCTACATATAGGATACTTTTTATTGCACGAAAATATCTTATTTTTGAGAAATCTATACTAAATGTTAAAACGTAAGTAGGTCGAACCCGAGCGGAGCAAGGGTGAGTCGCTAGTATTATTATATAGTTAGAACCTCGTTCCATTTTAAGTCCAGTGATTTTCGAGTGATGTAAATGTTTCAATTTTCTTAGTAACTTAATATTCCTTGATCAAACAAGCTTATTATACCTTTAGGTATATTATTATATATTAAAACTAAAAAAAAACACTCTAGATAGGTAGGTTTCATACAAACTTTCAACCACTATTTTACCCCCTTATAGGATAAATTTTGAAAAATGCTAAAACACGTATTTATTTATTATATTGAAGAGCATTAATACCAAGTCTCAAGTAATTGTGATCATAAATATTTTGTTGGGTTGTATAATAACGTATTTTCCCGTCGGAAGGTTGTAATCTTCCGCGGTAAAAATTACCCTATGTTACTCTCCAGCCCTCTATCTATCTCCACACAACATAACACAAATTCACGCCAGTCCGGTTCTCCGTTTCAACGTGAAAGAAGGACAAACAAACAAACAAACAAACAAACAAACAAACAAACAAACAAACAAACAAACAAACAAACAAACAAACAAACAAACAAACACACTTTCACAATTATAATATAAGCATGGATATTCTAATCTAACAATAACTGACACACTTATTCGGTCTTTTATTATATAAAAATATATTACCACTAATAATACTTATAATGTATAATATTAGTTTTTACTACGAGTATATAAAAGCTTAGCAGTGGCATATTTTCCAACTCATTTCCTAGATAAAATAGCAAAAAAATATAACATATTTCTTAGAAAATGAAGTCCGATTTATTGTGAACATAACATTGTTTGAAAAATCATACAAGACAGGACGTGGTCAGTGGAAATAAATCTATGAATACCTATTATTCACTCCGTTTCCATGCGCACTGAGATAAATAGACTCATATTGGTGTCGCTTCGTAGCAATTTCGTATTCCAAAAGCTACATCGAATACATTTATTTTGTTTCAAGTATTTTTAAACAAATAGATCGCGAAATCTTTGGTCTATATATCTGTTTGTATTTCTTTTGTTGGTTACATCTAATATTCAAAATGCAAACGTTTACCACCTTATCTGTATAGTTTAATTTAATTATTTTTTAACTAGCGGCGCACCCTTGCTTTGCTTGGGTTTGCCTCTAGAAAAACAAAAACTAACCTATCCCACGGGAATCGTACATTTTCCGGGATAAAAAGTAGCCTATGTTTTACTCCAGACTATAATCTATCTCTGTGCCAAATTTCATCCAGTGCTGTTTAGCCGTTCGGGCGTGAAAGAGTAACAAACATCCATACTCATAAACTTTCTCATAATATTAATATGGATAAAAACAAAAAAAAACGACTTCCTGGCACTATTTCGTTTAATTAATAATACCATAATTTTAATCTATAGAAAGCTAGTTGACACTATGAAAGCTCTCAGAGGTGACGATGTTTTCAACTTAATGTACAAATATCATCATAACAATCGGTTATGTATATATAACCTTCATAGCTAAGACCCTCCTTTTTATTAATGAAAACCGTATGAAAATGTGTACAGTAATCTAGGCAAGCTTGAACAAACACATACTGAGCGCGCTGGTAGACTTTATACAGACTTTATAATATAAATACTTCGTAATAAAAATAAAGTCTAAAATTTCTTTGATTTTATCATTATTATATCAACGATCATAAATTATAATTTTTATTACAAAAATAATAACTATACTTTTTTGTCCTTCAGACAGGTGAACTTGAAAGTCAGTTCACAGCTCAAAGACTGTTTTAACTGGAGTATGGTTCCACAAAACGAGCTGGTGGTCTTCGCAAGAGTCAGTGATCCAGCTGTGGACTTAGAAACTACTCCTCCTGATGGACCTTGGTTAGAAGCAACTGCAGCGGCCATACCCTGGAGCTTAGGAGTGGATATAGCTATATGGAATGCTGTTGGTACGTACATACATACATATTTCTTTTATAGATATTTTTTCTATGTCTTGTATTTTGTAGAATGAATTGAGTGAAATAAGAATTTACCTGTTTATTAAAATGATATATAG
The DNA here is from genome assembly GCA_951806755.1 of Brenthis hecate. Lineage (NCBI taxonomy): Eukaryota > Metazoa > Arthropoda > Insecta > Lepidoptera > Nymphalidae > Brenthis > Brenthis hecate. Next base: position 2,748,189 of record OX638253.1, on the reverse strand, counting down.
GACATGTTATAGGAAAAAAATATGTTAATTGACTATTGAATTTTTCTTCATATTTAAGTATATGTATATATGAGACTATCTTTAAGTTATTAATTGAAAATACTCGTAAGTTTTTAAAATTAAATTAGTGCCAGCTGGTTAGGTAATTATTGAAATTGATCAAATATCATCAAATCATTTATATTTTATATTGACCATAGAAAACATATGTGTAGTAAATACAAAACTATGTTAAAACCTAAAGCCAAAGCTTGCACGAACTTTAAAAAGTTTCAATATAAAAGAATGTATAGTGTGTAATAAACACGTTACTTTTATCGCAACAAAACTTTCAAAGTGCAAAACTATCGCAATATCCCAAGGCGAGCTCATCTATCAATATCTGAACTATTAACCGCTGCAAACTGTATAGAAGTTGGAAACCCGAAGGTCTTGTTACGTGGGGTTGGAAAAAGTACGACACTTGCTTAAAAATTAATTTACATATAAATTAACAATTGTAAATTTTTATATTAAAAGTATTTTCTATTATATCTTCAGAACTATAAATAATAAAAATGTTATAATGATTTAAAATTATCTTATATGATAACTACTTAAAATTTCACGACCTGTATTGAAAACAATTCTTAAAGCTAAAATATTAAAACGTTCTTATCAATTTTTAAAATAAAATTATTTCTAAAAATACCTTATTCTAAAAATACCTAAGTTATCCTTCTGACCGATTCCTAACTGATTGAGATTAGCTAACTACACAGGAGATATTTTAGTGCACAAGTAGAAGGCACAAACACTAATGCACTCTTTATTCCTTTCGCTCTCAAGTTCTATGAGACCGTAATTCGGCACGATCGGTGAAATATCAGGTGCAGGACCAAGGGCTGTACGTGCTCTCTGAACGCACGGGGTTGAAACATCCCCAACTTCGAGAATACCTTACTATACTATATATAACATTATGATACTTAGCTATTATTATTAATTATTCATCATTTCACAGGCTGGGCTGGGTGGGGAGAGTGGGGGGTGTGTAGTAAAACCTGTGGTGGTGGAAGACAGACTCGAAAGCGATACTGTTCTAGAGCTACTTGTGAAGGATATGGAGAGCAAGCTCGAACGTGTAACACCTTCGACTGTGAGGGTAAGTTTAATTAAAAAGACATTTAAAATACTATTAAATACTCTCTAAGTTCGATTTCAAGCAACGACTTTTTTATGATTCTCTAACACTCTTTAGAATTAAGTTATTTTATTATTATAAGAAAATACAAAAATAATTTTGACTAATAATATTGGACTTAGAAAGTATATTATATTTCAGTTTGGGTGTTTTTTACTGTGAATTCGAAATGGAATGAGCTACAAAATACGGAGAAGTGAATGTGTAACAAAGTGTGTGAATATGAATAAAATTCATAATAATTTAGAAATTTAATTTACGTATATTATTTAATTATACAGGAACATTGTTTGTGTACTCGTTCCGAATAATTTGCATTAATAATCGAAATGGGTGGATAAAATTATTTTACAAAAATAAAAAACACGACTGCGTAATAAGTGAACTAAAATATGGGAACAGGTTGAAAAGTCTCATGACGTAATTAGTGATACATTAAATTTCATCCTTAGTGCGAGATGTGTGTACTGCACCATGTTGATTTTTAATGATAATATACTCGTACCTTATGACAGTCATATTATCGACGTATTAATCATTTAAATCACTTTAGCTATTTAGTATTTAAGAGTGAATATAGCATCGAAACACACAATCCTCTTTTAAAAAAAAAGGGTAAATATATAAAATTATGAAAAATTCGATTCAAATCAAATTTACATAATTGTGTTGTTGCATATTTTTTCAGTTTCATTTCTTGTTTAGAAAATTTAAAGTTAATTCTCAAACTCAAGCACAAATTAATAAAAACCTTTACTATGACCACAAACGTATCGAAATTTATTAACCCTCTAAATCCCAACTTGGGTCCAAAATTGGCAAGTCAATATTATTTCCATTATGCACGCCCTATAAATCCTCTTGCACCAGGTAAATGTTACGACTAAAGCTTGCTTAACTTCTCCTTAACATATAAATGGTTTGACAAAATATTTTTTCTTTCAATTCAATTCTCTATTGGCTTCAAAACATGCCAGTTAAATACTTTCACCAATGTCACGTAGAATGGAAAAGACACGAAGGAGATTGGTTAGTAAAATACGATTATTATAGTATATTAAATTATAATATGTAAAAAAAGACGAAAATCCTAAAAAAAGGAGTAATCCTTTATAAACATTGGTTTGGCCACCAATAAAAGACAACACATTGATATATACATGGAAACCTATAATTATAAATAAGTGGTTTGCCAATTCTAGTTTATTTGTAAATAATTTTAATCTATAGACTTCTAATACTCTCTTAGATTAACGCGAATAGTTGACATTTTAAATAAAATTTTCTTTCCGGATTATTTCGCGAATTTATTTTGAATTTTGGTTCCCGACGTTTCGAATGCTTTACAGCAATCATGGTCACGAGAGAGACTAAGGTTATAGACGTCTCAAACACATACTTGTTACAGACAGTGCCTACCCACTATTTTACACAAATGATTTCAAAAATCTTTGAATGTAATATCTTTTAACTTCAGTAAATTGAACTGGTCGCTCTCAACTGGGCTTGAAAGTTTCACGAATCTAACGATGCTATTCGCGTCACAGACCGCTGTTTGGTCTCTATATTAAATACTGCGCACTGCGCAGTTATTTGCAGCGTTCTTCAGAGCGGCAAAATTGAAATTCAAGTGTATATCTCATGTGTAGATGAAGATAACTATTTTTTGGTACATAATACAAAAACTTTTCTTTTCCTACTTAAACAGTGGTACTTCTCTAAAATGTAAATGGTAGTCGTGATGATTATATATATATATATATAATCATCACGACTATATATATATATATATATATATATATATATATATATATATATATATATATATATATATATATATATATAATATATATAGTAATATTTCTGTTTAAGACATAAAATCTGGTTACAACTGGAAAGCTATACTTAAAAAGAAAAGAAAATTAGTAAAAGTCTACTTTATTTACATTAAATCGAGTTAACGAGTTACTGCTCAACACGTATAATATAAATACATATACCTAGTATAAAATAATTAACGATTTTAGTAAAACTATTTTTTATTCATACAGGTGCAATAAACCCTCTAGCTCCGGGTGCAAGGCGTAATTTTCATCCAGCACAAGCTCGGTGGGGTCCAGTGTCTGATAGGCCCCATGCCTTCAGTTTGAAGCCTAATTCATATATTTGGATCGCATCTTCAGAACTCTTCGCGGCAGGGAAGACGTTTCCAAGAGAGTTCACATTATTCATCTCACTGAGGCTACGGCCTGAGGTAAGTTTATAAGCAGACAAATATTTAGTGAGTTTGTTTTTTATATATTACCAGCGACTCAACCTCGCTTCGCTCGGGTTCGTCCCTAGTTTGCTTCCCAATACAAACTTTCATCCCCATTTTCACCCCTTTAAGGGATGTTTTGCAGGATAAAAAGTATCTTATGTCCTTTCCAGGGTCTCAAACTATCTTATTACCAAATTTCATCTAAATCGGTTCTGTAAATCCAGAGATTACCCCCTACAACGTCACAAACTCACAAACTACCTCTTTCTCACTATATAATAGTATTAGTATAGATTATACGATTACATGATTAAAAATTGTCTTCCTTCAAAATATTTCGGTTAAATTAACGGCTGTTTAAACACAATTCGTTAAGATCACTAGTTATTTTTTCATATAGTAGTAATTATATATTTTACCTGTGGTAGGACTCTGTCAAGCCTGAGGAATCAGACTGGATGGGTAACACACCCTTATCTATTTCTCCCGCCAAGCAACAATATTTGCATTGTTGTGTTCCGGTTTGAAGGATGAGGTAGCCAGCGCAATTACAGGCAAAAGGCATATCATCTTAGTCCTCACAGCGACAACGCACCTGCGGTTCTGCATTTTTGTAACATAAAACCTAAGTGCATGAGCCGTAGGTGTTATGGGCGACTTGAACAGTTTTAACAAAAATTAATTGCTCGTACCTACTGTTGCTTGACTTGATTGACTTATATGACTTGCTCGTTTTTATGCTATATGGATAACGTATCGCGATTAAAGTTGTAAATAGAACGTAAATCGAGCTATTATTTAATAATTGCGTAGATAATATGTGTATAATAAATGCATAATAAAAATGAGAACCGTTTTTAACAAATAAATTAGAGACCTGAAAAGCAAATTTGGAAAAATAAAAAAATAATAATTAACAATAATAAAAAAACAATAATTAACCGACTCTCAGATAAGTTGGTTATGAAAACATTTTTACTTTTAATATAAAGTATACCAACAATAGTGTCTCGTACTATTTTGTTTGTTTTAGATTAAAATTATTAGTATTATAAGAACTTTTATGTTCAGCTGGAACTAATGAAAAAACTAATTTGAAGCAACGTAATATACAGCTGTTAATTAAAGTGACGACAAATTTCATTATGTAGAGTAAACAAAATATATGTATACTGTACAGACCACTCTAGATAGAGCACGTAGATCTTAACATATTACCGTAGAAATTTAGTACTGAATATGTACTTAGAAAAAACAGTGAGAATTAGTCTAATACCTAGAGTTAAAGGAAATTCTACTAATATTATAAACGTGAAGTTTTGTATGCATGTATTTGCTACTCTTTCTTACAAAAAACACTAAATAGATTTTGATGAAATTTTATAAATAATATAATAAAATAATAATATTGCCCTGACCGATTTTGCCCACTCCGGTCAATCTCACTGAGACTAGCCATCTGCGCGGGAGATGTTGTAATGTACAAGTGTACACGCAGACTATTCTTTACACTTCTAAACTCAAAGGGACGCCTATTCAGCACGACCGGTGAGAGATCAGGAGCAAAACCGGACTCACGTGCTTTCCAAGGCACGTGTACAAAACACTGCCAATTTCTCAAATTCGAGCTTTCTTTACAGAAAGACTCGATAAATAACCTTAGCCCGACCCCGGACTAAAACCCTGGACGTTCGGATCTGTAGCCGTACATGCTAGCCACTAGACAGTTAAAATTCGTGTTACACATAGGCTATAATTTATAAAAGTATAGGAATACATAATTGAACTACGCGGGCGGAATTTGTATAGATTTTTGATATCAACTTTTATGTTATTATAGTAAGAGCTTTCTTTTATGGGATTTCTGCACGAATCTCATTTTAACTTATTGATGTTACCTGGCATCATGTTAGTATTGCCATTACTATATTAGCGATGAAAAGGTTAAGCCCTAATAAACTTAATGTTTTTTATATATTTTGTTTTTAAAATAAATAATGTTTTCTTAGAGAAAGCATAACAGAACTTAATTCAAAATCTTTAACTTTATTAGCACTTAGCTGACTAACCATTTCAGAAATTCAAAATATAGATTATACTAGCAACTCACCCTCGCTCCGCTCGGGTTCGTTCCTAGTTTCGTTTTAACGTTTAGTATAGATTTCTCAGAAATAAGATGTTTTCCCGCAGTAAAAAGTATCCTATATGTTAACCCCGATAATCTAAGATAAAGCTACCATCATACCAAATTTCATCAAAATTGCTCCAGCGGTTTTTCCGTGATGCGTTAAGAGACAGACAGACAAAAATTCTAAAATTTATAGATTCGACATCTGTATCGATAATAATGTCTATTTTAATAAGATTTTCTAAAAAAATATTTTATGTACAGATTCGGCTTATTTACAATTTCATTATATTATGTATAGATATTAGATAACATATCAATTAACGGCTTATGTCTTTATACCACTTGCTGTAGAACCCTTTGGAGCCGTAGTGCTAAATTGGCGAAAAAAGAGCTGGCTCTTTTTCCACCTCAATAACCGGCATTGTCATTGAGCAGAGGAATGCTAGCATTCTTGCCCTAATTCCGCATGGACGTGATTTGAGCAGTAATTATTAAGTGTACATTGATTTTGTATACAGGCTGTTTTTTTAAAAAAAAGCTTCCTTGAACTGGGAATTGAACCAAATAAAAATACCAATAACAATACCGTCACTATTTTATCGAATCAATATATAGGGTCAGGATAAAATCTCTCGAACAAACCTTACATTTTAAAATTAAAAAAAGAAAAATGAAATCTTAAGATTGGTACATATCGACTCTAACATCGTGGAATACGCACAGGATATGGAATAAAAGTGTTTTAAATACTGAAAATATCAAGTGCCACCCAAAGGAAGCATTATTTTGTTTGTATGTAATATTTTTTCATATTTGTTTTATCTCGCAAGCGCAAAAGTTGTTTTTATATTGGCTGAGTCTATTAATACGGGTACTGTACGAAAAATTTATAATTATTAATACGGTTACCGTACGAATAATTTATAATTATTAATAGGGGTACTGGACAAACAATTTATTATTATTTGTACATAAGTCGGACGAATAATTTTATTTTATCAATTAGAGTGCAAATTTAAAAAAAAATAATTTTGCGTTTCTATTTGTTTTTAATTTTAAACCAAAAAAGGGTAAATGTTTGCCGATTTTAATACCATAAAATATTGAATTTATTTTTTATTATTAAATATAATAAATGCTCTTTAATAAATTAAATTTATAGGTATTAAATATATAAGTATCTAAATATATTTTTCACTATCATTTATACCAGGTGTTCTAAGCGCTCTCAGCGCCACGTCCTTACTGTACTTCTAAATTTCTTATTTTCATATTTATTACACGCTGCGCACATTCCTAAATGTGTGACCAGCAATATGTATTTGAAAAATTTTATCTTTCTAATTACGTTTCATATAACTTTAGAAATTAAATAAAATAAGGTTTTCGAAAAAGAACATATAGGACTAACTATTTCAGAAGCTTTATTATATTTAATTCAAAATTTTTTTTAAACGTAATTAGACAAATAAAAATTCAGAAAATACATTTACTACGGCCTATCCTTAATAAAATACGCGGACAGTAATAAGATAATTTATTAAATAAAGTATTGTATCAAAACAGTGAAAGTGATAAAAATGTGTAAAAAACTTATGTATAAAATATTAAAGTGAAGAGGTACAATTACATTAGTTTAATATTTTTTTAACTTTCGTCCAGTACCCGTACAAATAGTCACTTTCTTTTATATTGCTTATACATACAGTTCTTTTGTAGTTTAGTTTCTTCGTCTTTTATTATATTAAATCTTGTACATTCTTTTTCAAATACTTCCATCCAGTGAAATGCATTTATATTTTTGCCATCAAATTTATCAATCACAAACCTGTCGGCCAACATATATATATATATATATATATATATATATATATATTATATATATATATATATATATATATATATATATATATATATATATGATACAGATATAACAAGTAATCTATGCCTCTTTAAAGTTCAATATCTTAAGTTGTAAAACGTGTGTGTAACAAGAGTGCATGATGCGTTTCCACATAAATGCACTCTCAAGTAAATGACAGTACAAAACGACTTACTTCATTCTCCGGGTATATACCGCGAGTGCCAAATAGATTTACTTTACGAGAAAACTGCATTACTTTCGCAAGAGCTAGCGGCATAAGTTTTCAATTAATCAACGTATTAAAGAGAGTATATTCTCTTAGACAGTATACTACTTTGTTTTGAAATCTTTTTATATAGTCATATAATTATTTATTGAGATACAAGAAGTCACTCCTCAGTCTATTTGGAAAGATATCAATATTAACAATTATTAGATCAAAATCTCATAGAAGACGATTGAAACCTAAAATGGTACCTTAAATTAGATGCTTATAATACCATATCTGCCCCAATTCTCCCGCAGTGTTTAGTGATTACAATGAAAATCTTGCTATTAGAACCAAACTAGACAGAGTATAATCACATATTGCGTTATACAAAAAATAAAAATTAATCAGCATATATAATATAAATATCTTTTTCTTTCTTTTCTTTGATGTTATAGACGCAAGATTATTCTACATTTAATATTATTCTGAAGATCCTACCAGTATAAAAATAACCATAATATTATCAGTCTGTTGCCTCATTACTACGTAAGAGTAGAACAAACTACACACTTATTCGAAGTTATAATATTAGTTAGGACTTTTTCAACTTAGTTTACTGACTTTTTATGATTCCTAACAAAAAGTAGTTCAAAGTAAGTATGAAAAGCTAAGTGTCGAGCTTTATGATATACTCGTATACATAACCGCTTTCAGTCATTATTTTCCATATCCGTCGGGGGATCCCTAAAGTTTTGTTGTTAAATTTAACTGTATGGCCGCCGTTCTATAATACTTTGAGTAGTATCTGCTGTAAAGAAAATTGGGACTTTTTTACCTAGAACACACCTTTGAGATCTTATTGATTCCAATTTGTTTTTTTTTTCTTAGAAATTGGGGACGGATCGTTGTTTTCTACGTATTTAATACTCGACGACACGTTTGGCTCAGTTTGTAGTGACCCTACTTGCTGAGCCAGCGGTCGCGGTTCGAGCCCCGCTTGGGGTATTCATTTGTGTGATGAGCACGAATGTTTTGTACTCCATTTATGGGTGTTTATATTTATAATATGTATATGTTTAAAATCATATAATATGTGTAGTGTATCAACTATTTGATATCCATAACATAAGCCTCGTAGCTTACCATGGAACTAGATGGTGCTGTTTGTTACAGTCCCAACATATTTATTTATTTATCGAACACTGGCAACATAATATCGACTAGAAATCTTTGCAAATTACTCATTTTAAGGTTTTATAAATGAATAATAAAAAAGCTACATGTAGGTACGTCAAACGCGAATTGTAATATTAAAATTCTCCCAACTTACACAGTTTTAATTAAAATAAATGAGAAACGAATTATGAAATAGAATTTTTGTTAGCGAAAAAAATTTCCAGAGCGTAACGTTATTTACGGCCACAGCATTTATTACGTCGCGAAAATAGGATTTTGCTAAAGAATTATAAAGTTTAATTCGTCTTTACGCACTTTTTATTCCGGTTTCGCACTTCATTCCTAACTTTTCGATTTTCCTTATCTTTAAGTTTTGTTTTAATCGAAATGGGAAAAGCATTTTTCTAAACTTATAAATAAAACGAGGGTTTTAACGTTTACTATAGATTTCTCAGAGATGAGATATATTCCCGCAGTAAAAAGTATCCTTTATCTTAACCCGGATAACCATCAATCATCATACCAAATTTCATCAAAATCTGTCCAGTGGGTTTCTCGTGATCCATTCCCAGACAGAAAGACAAAAATTCTAAAAACTATAGATTCGGCCTCTGTATCAATAATAATGACTATTTTAATATAAGTTTCCAAAAAATATTCAATGTACACATTCGACTCAGAATTTCGTTATATATGTATATATATAGATTATAGTAACTGTAATCTCCCACATATGAAGTTTATCTGATTGACATGATATCTTGAATCGATTTCATTGGCAGATAAATGATTTTAAATAACGTACTTTTTATACCGAGAAAAATAAAAAGTAACAGTAGAATAAATTAAAGAAAAAGAACGGCTTCATCCTATTAAAATCCCTTTTAATAGGATTTAGAGTTTTATGAGTTTTTGACACAGGTGTAGTGAATTACGAAGAGACGGTGAGACGTTACCGATCGGCGATCAATATAAACAATATTCACCTTTGAATCTGTTACCATCGAAATAAACAATAACAAATATATAATAACACTACTAATTTCACCAATATTTCATACATATGTATATGAAATTAAATGAGTAACTTCATTTAAACTTTTAATTATGTCTTAGCTGACTAATCCATGTACAATATTATAAATGTGAAAGTGTGTTTTTTTGTTTGTTGGTTTGTTTGTTTGTTTGTTTGTTTGTTTGTCTGTCTGTTTGTCCTTCTTTCACGTCGAAACGGAGTGACTAATTGGCGTGATTTTTGTGTGGAGATAGTTGGATGGCTGTAGAGTGATATAGGCTACATTTTTACCGCGGGAGATATTCTAATTCCCACAGGAGAATATTTATGATCAGAATTACTTGAAACTTGGTATTAATGCTCTTCAATAAAATTTTATGAACACATATTTAAGCATTTTTTGAAATTCATTCTGTAAGGAGGTAAAATAGGGGATGAAAGATTGTATGAAACTACCATTCTAGAGATTTTCTTGTAGTTTTAGCGCGAGCCAAGCCGCGGGTTCTGCTAGTATAATATAAAATTAAATTTTTTTGCTTATTTATCTATACATAAATAGATATAGACAAAGCAGTTCAGTACCCTTTTCTCCTCTGTTTGCCAACCGATGTTCTATTTTTGTTTAGTAGCAATTATTGACAAGCTTTAGTGCCACTAATTATTTATTTTTTCTGAAAGAGTCAGTTTTTAGGTATAGAGATAGGTAAAAACCATTCATATATCTATGTTTTTTCGTTATAAAAGTGATCGCGAAGACGAATTCTCAATAAATTGATAAGAGATTTTTTAGTTAAAAAATTTTATACATTAAATATCCTAAAAATGACTGACTGATATATTGAGTCTTAAATAAAATATTTGGAATAACATCAGGATGAATCAGATATCTTAATAATAAAAATAAATTTTATGTGTTTCATTTTCCTTTACTCAATTAATTATTACAATGTTTGTTTAATATTTCTTCAATAACGATAACTTTGAAGAATCCATTTTGTATAGTAATTTTGTTTCAGAGTGGCGGCTATGGGCAGGGAACTCTATTTTCTCTCCGTTCACGGCGTAGAACGGGTTCGTTTCTGTCACTCGAACTAGCAGGCAGAGGAGCCGCGCGTTTAGTTCACGCTGGAGGTGGATCCTCAAGATCTATATACTTAGCTGTACCTTTGTACGATTTTAGGTGGCATCATATTGCTATAAGGTAAATCTGATTTTACATTTTTATAATAAGTAATGTTTTTTAATGAATTTAGCTAATCCTACTGAAACTAGCCATTTGCGCAGGAGATATTATAGGGTGTTATGGTCGATTTCACCAACGTCACCTAAGTTTAAGGGATCTCCTAAGCATGGTTAGGGGGCTGTTATGGGACAGTTTCTGTTTCGCCGACAGGGGTCACCTAAAAATTAAAAAATAATAATAAAATTGCCACCTAAATATAGGTAATAGAAATACGGGTTCTGACGATGGTAAACAAAATTTAATTTAGGGGCTAGTTGATGTTGGTGAAATCGGGCATTAGTCTACGCGCAAACATAAATGCAGTATCCCTTCACTCTCAAACACCGGTAGACGACAATTCGACCGGACTGGTGTAATATCCGGTGCGGAGCCGACAGCTTTACGTGCTATCCGAGGCACGGGGATGTATTACCTCTGGCATTCAAAGTCTGTACCCTTACTGAGAATTTGTAGACTGAATAACCCAATAACTATTATTACTATGTTCCTTCATCAATTTGCTTTAATTTTTTTTCCATCCTCTTTCTATGTAGTCGGGTTTTGTTTTATTTTTAGTTATGAAAATATTGTTTTAATAAAAAAACACTTTCGTGTATTTATTCTGATTGGAATACTCTTTCGTAACTTTAATAAATTCATTTTATGTACGGTTCAATTATTATTTGAAACTTCAATTAGAAGGTCCTTTTAAGGCTAAGGGTAGCTAGCTATACAAATTATAAGTGGAGCTAATAAGAATGCTAAAGCCGCCTTGTTAAGAATATCGATACTTGATTCAAAGTGAAGATCTTAAAACAAAGTAAGGTGACGGTTTTCTTTCTTTAGTAAAAAATATTTCAAGGTCACGTTTGATTTTGATGATGTTTTTGTTTTTAAGATAATATAATACTTCCGTAGATAAAGATTAGGTAATCATTTTAGTAATTTATGAAAGACTAGCGACTCACCTTTCGCTTCACTCGGCTTCGTCTCTAGGTTGCTTCCTCATACACACTTTCATCCCCCTTTTTACCCAAAGAGAGTATGATTTCCGACATAAAAGCTATTCTATCTTTTCCAGGGTTTCAAACTATCTTTTTACCAAATTTCATCTAAATCGGTTTCGTAGTTTCGGAGCCTATTCGGTACAAACATACAAACAAATAAATCTTACGTCCTTCTCGTTTGAAGATTCTATTAAATAGCTATGTTGATAAAATCGGGATAAAATGTATATATTACAAACAGAAGGAACAGGCATTCGATTTTTTTATTATTGTTAGGACATTGGCATTTATCACCATAATATAAACTATCTTCTAAACTAAAGTAGATTTTAAAACTACAAAATTTAAACTTCAATGTAATATATAATATGGCCCATAACTAATTTTATCTAAAGTGTTTTCCGATATTTAACTTATATCAAAACACTAGTTAAATGCTTTATAAATAGTTTAATTACATATCAATAACACATGTATCTATTTAAGATGTCAAATTCACTCCTAAACTTGCTAGTTATACTATAACATCAATTATTATATATTTTATGAGTAGGTACTTGGGCGACCGAGCTTCTGTCGGCGTAGGCGTTTGTTCAGTAGGTTATCATTCATTGGCGACAATCCAAGTACCACAAAAATTTACGAGATGGCGCTATATGATATCAATATGAGAGTATATAGAAAAATCTCTGATAATTATTAATAATAAAAAAATGTCTTTTTTGTAAAAAATGGCGTTTTTTCTGAAAATAAACCTTAAAAATCAAAAGCTAATCTAAATACAAAACTTGATCTAAACCGTTAGAAACGTCTCTGAGATACACGAAATTTTATATTATATACTTACATATACAAGGATTATTTACATAATATTATAAGATATACACACATTGTTTTTACTTTAATATATTCTTGGTATTTTCCCTTGAACCTTTGTATATTCATTGGAAGATAAATAAAATAACAAGTACTTTTAATATTCTCCTATAACCTTTGAAAATTTTCATTTCGTTTGAGCCAGTTTTTCTATTTACTTTACCCGCGTTTGTCGACCACAGCTGTCTCCATGTTTTGCTCAAACTAAACACATAAACAAAACCACAATTTTAACAGATAAATGTGTAAATATTTTATTGCGAACTCAGGATAATTTTTTTATATATTAGTTACTACATTTTGTTTAAAATAGTCTATAATGCTTTAGCTACATCGATAATTGAAAAGTAAAATATGATATTCCATATGGAATATGACACGTCATGACACGTCATGACCACCTGAACATTATATATTACCCTATATGCTTACCCGAAAAATGTTTTGTATTACCCATGTATATGTAAAATGTATACGCGTGATTACGTGTATGCAAACTTAGCCTAAATTACTCTTTATAACATCAGCTATCTGACAGTGAAAGTTCCGTCAAAATTAGTACAGCCATTTCGAAGATTAGCCGGAACAAACAGACAGACAGACAGACAACATTTTATAAATAGTTTTTTCTTATAAATACCGTATATAATTTCATATGCATTTACTAAAAAGCTTTCAGTTTGACATTACAAACAGACACTTCAATTTGATTTATCTGTATAGATAAATAACTGAATGTTACAAAGTAAAATCAACATGAAAATAAATTGAGCTACTGCGAATCTTTATAAATAGTTTGTCCAACTAATCTGATTTTCTCCACAGCGTTCACGACGATAACACAGTGAGGGTTTTCGTCGACTGCCGTTGGCTTCGAACTGACGTCCTAGAAAAGGACGCGTTAGACACACCGAGGGACGCTGATCTCATTATAGGCTATCTTTTCTCAGTGAGTAGAAAATTTATTAAATTGAAACGTAAGCGAACCATAAAAAGGGACGTAGCAAATATTTATAAAAGCTGCGTAAATTTTTATAATGTAGCATTTGCTCTATTTTCGTTAAGGTATTTTTCTAAGTACAACATTGTATTTTTAGGTCATTTTGTTAATGTTTCAGTTGTTTTTTGATGAATGTACCTATTTGACAATTTTTCGTTTTTATTATATCTCTTATATTTATTTAATTATAATTACTAGCGGCTCACACTCGCTTCTTTCGGGTTTGCCTTTAGAAAAACAAAATCTATCCCACGTTGTGTACTATTCCAAAGTATAATCTATCTTTGTGCTAAGTTCCATCCAGATCCGTTTAACTGTCCTGGCGTAATTGAGTAACAAACATTCAAACATCTATTCTTTACATTTACAATATTAGTAAGATTATATACTAAATTGAAAATTAATCATTCGTTTTTAAAATATTACCTTAAAAACTTTATTACAAAAAACCGACTTCAAACAAAAGCACTAAAAAGTAAAAAATAACTGATTGGTAGTTTTCATTTACTATACATACCTAATCAAATATTTTCGAAGTCGGTGTGCTTTGGCTAAGTAATTAAAGCCTACCTATTAAATACATACCTAATCAAATATTTTCGAAATCGGTGCCAGCCCATACAAAGCAAAGCAAACAAAACAAAAATTGTCTAAATCGGTTAATAAATGACGAAGTTCTGAGGTAACAAACATAAAAAAAATAACAAAAAAAAATACAATCGAATTGAGAACCTCCTCCTTTTTGAAGTCGGTTGAAAATGTATCAAAACATTCTTGTAATAGTAAACAATCCATCAATAAATTATTAGCTCTCTAAACTCAAAATAGACACAATGTCACATTGCTCGTACGTATTAATTATCTAAAATATTGATATACAATAACATGACATTGAATATGTATGTTATGAAAATTTATTATGTCAAGATCTGCGGAGTACATTATAATGACATGACGCACTTCAGTTTTATTTTAAAATTGTTTTGTTTAAAATTATCTAAATAAAAATCTTAATATTGGATATGTCATATGATTATTATTGAAATAATAATATATCTTTATTTATGAATAATAAGTTTTAACGTTTTGAATTTTGGGTTAGTGCGACTATAATTAAAATTTCCCAAAAAAAATCTGCGAAATAATCCGAAAAGATAAAAAGATAGATTTAAAATGTCAAATATTCGCGTAAATCTAAGAGAGTATTATTTCCCGAAAAATTAAATGTTATTTGATGAGACCGCTCAGATCACTAGATAAGGTACGGGATCGAAAGATTAATGTGATTTTTTAACTGCTCAACTTAGCTATCGAGTATTTCGTAACAGAAAAGCCCAGTGACTATTTTTGCTTTACTCGGAAATCGAATCCAAGACTTTATCATCTACATGCTAATCATTTGGGCAACGAGATCATTTTATTCAAGCTAGTTTTAATGGGACTCTATTAAATCGTATGTAAAACCGGCATAATTATAACTTTATGTGGAATTTAGAAAAAAAAAACGAGCAATTTCTATTTATTCTGTATTTTCAACAAAAATTTAATATGAAATATCTTGTTATAAGGTGAAAATTGCCGTGAGAAAATATTCACTACGTTAGAATAAATTTCTGTAATAAAACGAA
This sequence comes from Brenthis hecate, assembly GCA_951806755.1. Classification (NCBI taxonomy): domain Eukaryota; kingdom Metazoa; phylum Arthropoda; class Insecta; order Lepidoptera; family Nymphalidae; genus Brenthis; species Brenthis hecate. The sequence continues at coordinate 2,732,616 of OX638253.1, read as the reverse complement.
AGTAGTGTACCTACACCATACATGGTATAACGACTCGCAATAAAAATCGCAATAAACTTTGAAAATTTCACCAAACTAAAAATACTTTTAATAAAATATGAGCTTTGCGATTTTAATTTCTATATCGATCTTTATATGGTTTTACTTTATCTAGTCATCAGTTAAATGTTCAATGTTCTTTGTTCTGTGGCTTATAGGTGTGCCATTTGGGCACAATTTACTACGCCAATATCGTATAGAATGGAGAAGAATCTAGTTATCAGAGTTTATTCGAGTTTAATAAATAACAAGTGATATTTTAATTTAAAAAGTTTTTGTAAATATTTTTAAATCAATAGTGATACATTGTACTAATATACTAGCGGCTTATCCACGATTTACTCGGCTTCATCCCTTTCAGCCACTTCAGCTTGAAACAAACAAACATAAACACTTTCACATTTCTAAATGTGTTTTTATTATTTAAATGATTTTATGTTGTAATTGAATTATATATATATATATATATATATATATATATATATATATATATATATATATATATATATATATATATATATATATATATATATATATATATATATATAAGTATTTAAGTCTATGCTCAGTCGACTTATACATTATCGTGATTTATAAAGCCGTCTTCGATGCTAGTAATCGCAGATTTAACTCGTTTTTGGGGCTAAATATCTCATACACACTTACACACACTAACACACTTTTTAATATGATCCCTACTTCAAATGTAATGTGCATATATGATAAATATAATAATAATTAGTTTTTGCCTGCGGATTTGTGTGGTAAGATGGGCAGCGATCAAAGGTCCCCAGGATGCAATCTATGTCCTTATCAAATTTTATCGAAACCTGTTCAGCGGTTTGAGCATGAAAAGGTACCAAGCCGAGTTCACATTCATAATATTAGTGTGGATTCAGCCTCTTGATGTTTAAGGTTTTACTGCTGGACACATATTCTCTCCTCAATTCAAGTTTTATTATATACTCGTATGTATTCAGCCCTTTATAACGCCCCACTGTTGATTTTGGGCTTCCCTTTAATACGAGGAGGATCAGGTCATAATCCCCCCAATGTGCGTTCACCTTGTCGTGGTGGGGGGGCTCAGTAGTGCCCGGCAATCCAACCGGGCGCGAAGCTAAGAAACGCACAGGGAGGTTGCCCACTTCGGTGGGCGGTGGGTGGTGGCCCTCTTCGGGGGGCGGTGTACCATGCGGGTTGCTCCTGGTACTTCTCTGATAGCAGAGTGGACTTTGGAGCAACCCCTGGGTTGTGGTAGTCTGCTTCGGCAGACCTGCCGTCGGGGTGTCGTAGTTGAATGCGTAAGCGATCCTGCGACGCCCCATTAAGACGGGGGAAGGTTTTGTTGGGTTTTAGTGGGTAGTACTGGCTGTATTACGCCGGTGAGTCCCACACGTCGTGCGTAAATGCATTTCCCAACGTTAAAAAAAAAGGATCAGGTCATAGTCCATCTATATTATAAATATATATTATATGTAATATGTGTATTTACTGTATAGTAAGGCCGATTATTTCTCATACAAGGGAGGGCCATACAAAGATTATGGTAAAAACATAATGACAAAACAAACAAGCATTGCAGTAACTAGTGGCAATTATCATTATTTGTCACAGTTCTTTATAATATTCCGCTCCTACGAGAGTCTATTTCTCAAAGATTTATATTTTAATTAAAAATTGTATTTACTGCTTAAAATAATTCTTAGAAAATAATATATCGAAATTCACGTCGTTTTGGTTAAATTAAATTCCATACGCACGTAAAAGCAGTTAAACTAGATTGCTCTTGAACTCTGTGGAAAGATTATGTCTGCAGAATTTTGTTCTTAAGTAAATAAAGTAGTATAGGTTCATTTTCCTTAGTGGCAAGTCGTTTTTGTTTTAGCACTAAATTCTATTAAAAAAAAAGGTATTACCTATCACGCTGGAACCCTATCATTTTCCTGGGAGAAATAGCACCTGCCTTGAAGTGAAAGTTTTATTAAAATTTGTTCAGGCCATACTGGCAATAACTTGGTGCAAATAAACAGATATTTTTATTTCATGTATATATATATATATATATATATATATATATATATATATATATATATATATATGATTCAGTGTGTAATCTAATGTGGCTTATGGTTACAACATACGATTTAAGTAGAAAGAATATTTAGAAAATGACTTAAAAATTTAATCCACTCGTCGAGCATTTGATTACATATTTAATTAACATCCAGTACTAAGACTCTAGTAATTACTTCGCATCTGTCAAAGCTCTGAGTTTACTTCATAAAAGCTATCGAAATAAATATTAAAACGTAATATTTATCTGATGATATAAGTAAAATATATGTTCAATAATGAAGTGACCCAGGAAACTTTCCATATAAATCACGCCAATTCTCATAAAGATTTTCTTCCAACAGGGTGACTTGGAACAAATGGTGCTTGTTCCGAAAGCCGGTCAAGCTCATAAGCAATGTTCAAGCCAAATGTCAGGCGTCGTACCTTTCGCCGCTCTTCTGGACACATAATTAAGCAATTATGGTAATATATGTATTATATTATAACGAATTATGTATAAAAAATATATTTATAAAATCAAGTTACTGTATCAAATGATTCAAGAGTGCTTTTCTTTGTAGTTGACATTTGTCATCGTTAAATTAATGTTTCTGATTCATTTAGTTGATGAGTTTTGTGAATATATTATAATAATTGTAAATTATAAATAATAATGATTGTTTTGGTATTCATTATAATATTACATTAATGATAATGATATTTCATATCATTGTTCTAATACTATGTGTACATTCTCCATCGTATTAGAATAATGATAAGCTAACTTTAATTATTCTGTTGCATATAATTTAATTTAATACCTTTTTAATTTATGTTGGCTTCATTTTAATGAAAATAAGCATTGATTTTGTAAATAACGCTTTAAAGTAAGATTAATAATATTTAAAGCGATGAAAATACTTAGTTTTAAATTAACGAATGGATTAATAGAATTAAAAAATGGTCTTTGATTTTGTAATCCTAACAAAATAAAACTTACATAATATAGAAAAAAAACGTATTTAACATAGTATATATGTAGTTGGGTTATTTCTGTAGATTTTAATAATGATTATATTTATTTAACTTCAGTTTAAAAATATGATTTTGTTTAACATTTTATCATATTTACCATAATCAAGTTAGCTTAGTCCTTAATAATAAAATAATATCCTATTTGTTTATTAGTAAAAATAGTTTTTTAGAACCGTTGTATATAAAACGCTTATAATATAGAGTAAAATAAATGTTATACTTTGTAGATTTTTTGAGAATATAATTTGAAATCGAAATAATAGTGCAATTTGGATTCTTACAAATCATTAAAATCATTGTGAATAAAACTCTTTTGATTTTGTATCATTAATAAAAAATCTACTTGTTTAGAAATCATAAGTTTTTAAAGTTAATCAATTTTAAAAATTTAAAATTTATGTATGATACCTGTTTGTTAATTGTAAACGTCTATTATAGTACTGTGGGCAATATTTTACTGAAGTAAAGAGAAATTTAGCTTAGCTATTAATAAAGACGTAAATCTGAAGCGTCATAATGTTGTTTTAGACTTATTTTCTTTGTATGTACATGGAACAAATTATAAGATATCCATTCATGTAAATTTTCCCAATAGATTGATACAAATTTATCAAACAATTTCATTTATTCCTCCATCCAATAATTGTGTGTAACTGTACCTAATGTAACGTAGCATAAGTAGAACTGTAAAAGTTTTAAAGTTTTGTATGATATGATGCCTCGTCGATTATTTCATTTCCGAAATTGGCCTAAAATGTAAATAAATTATTACCTACTATTCGAAAAATGCTTTGTTTTCAATTAATTTAATATACTGTCATTTTCATATGAAATAGTAATGACGTGTTTTTGAAACGACATTGACTCGCAGCCATGTTACCAGTAGGAATAAACCATACATTGATTTGAAAATTCAAAGGATGCATAAACAATGTTTATATTTCCCTTGGATAAATGAATAAACAGATTATGCTATATTTGCTTTTTTATTTATGACAATTGCAGGTAGCCTTTGGGAGATACAAAGAAAGTATGAATGAAAAACTATGGAATTGCCATGGTTTCGCTCAAGTGCGTGCCGTGCATCTTTTGTATTTAATAATAATGTCCTTCTGATCGATTTCGGCCACGGCAGCCAATCTCACTGAGAGTAGCCATCTGTGCAGGAGATATTTATAGTGCGCTAGTGTAAGCACAGACGCAAGTGCACTCTCTATTCCTTTTACTCTGAAAGGCTCGGGGGTGAAACACAGCCAACTTCCCAACTCCGGGCTGTTACTGAGAATATTTTAACAGAAAAACTCCGATATCAAACTTGGCTCGACCCGGGACTCGAAACCAGGACCTCCGGGTCTGCAGCCGTAGATGCTAGCCACTAGACAACTGTATTTATGTACAGATAGAATCAATGGCACTTGGCAAATTTCAATACAAAAAAGGTGACTTTAGCTAATGCTACGCCATGTTGTAGCTTATTTATGTACTAAATTTTATCTACATTAATCCAGCTGTATTAGCATGAATGACTAACAAACATACGTGACACACAGATACAAACATGCACATCTATATTAGTGTGATAACAGCTTCCTATTAATATTTTTTCCATCGCTGTGAAATATTTCATGTCATTTAATTGTACATACCTATAAAAGTCTTGCTAGGGTTTGTATGAATAGGTTTTCTTAGCTAGAGAAGGACTAGGCTTTTACAGAATATCGACGTAAAGTACCTGTACGGTGAGTAAGCGCGAGAGGACCACTCTCGTCACCTCAGATGGCGATGTACTTGTGTATAACACATGTGAGTGATTTACTTACAGGTAGTTAGGTTTTGCCACATCTGTAGTACAATATATCTATACTAATGATATAAAGAGGTAAAGTTTGTGAGTTTGTGACGTTGTAGGGGGTAATCTCTGGATCTACTGAACCGATTTAGATGAAATTTGGTAAGAAGATAGTTTGAGACTCTGGGAAGAACATAGGGTACATTTTTATCCCGGATATCACTTCTTAAAGAGGTGAAAATGGGGATGAAAGTTTGTATTGGGAAGCAAGCTATATAATGTATATCAACTCTAATTTCACTATAAATGAATTTTTACGCCTTCGGGTTTTTTTAATTATATTGTTTTGTTTGACCGCCCTTGAGATATATATTCAATAAGTTATTTCTTAAAAAAATAATCAATATTCTCGACTCACTATTAACGATATCGCTAAACAAAAAATACACCCAATTCCCAAATTAAATACATAATTTTATTACTTGTTCAGTCATGTTTTTTTTTATTGATTGTTGACTAGATGCTAGTGAATATATATAAAAGATATATTATGATGATTATAAATTATATCAAAGCAATTTAACGTCCTAAATATTTGAAATGATGTTGGAAGAAAATGATCATTAAACTAGCGTCCCTAGATCCTAACAGTGACGTGTATGTAACTCCAAGTTATAATCTGTCTGTGTACTAAATTTCATCAAAATCCCTGTAGCTGTTTCAGCATGAAGGCGTAACAAACATACACACGTATATCTAATATATTTAAACGAGCAATTCTTGTGTGTGTATATGTATATATATATATATATATATATATATATATATATATATATATATATATATATATATATATATATATATATATATATGTATACATCTTATATATATATATATATATATATATATATATATATATATATATATATATATATATATATATATATATATATATATATATATATATATGTACTAGTGGCTCACCCTCGCTTCGCTCGGGTTCGTCGCTAGGTACGTTTTAAATAGATATAAATAGTTAGTATAGCCAGCGCTAGTCATATATTTTTTTTGTTAATAATATTGACAAATATTGACATTAATATTTATACGATACTAACGTCACTCAATTCCGAATAATCTGAATCTCGGAAACGGCTCCAACGATTTTCATGAAATTTAGCAAACATGGGGTTTCGGGGGCGATAAATCGATCTAGATTAGTCTTATGTCTGGGAAAACGCGTGTTTTATTCAAAATATTATGTTCGATCATTTCGCACGCTCGGATATAAGCATCATGGTCAAGCGGCCAAGGCGCAAGATTGAATAAGTGTCCGGGTTCGAATCCCGGTCGGATACAAAGGTATAATTTTTTTGTTTTTTTTTTGTATTTATTCAAGTTTTTAGTTTTTATTTTAAAGAAAATTGTACTTTTCAACCAAAAACTCCGAGCGAAGCTCGGTGGCCCAGGTACTATGTATAATATAAGCTTTGGCATTTAATCGTACTTATAACCATGCCTCTAAATTAATTACATCACATAAGATATCATTAGAACATATGATAGATATTACTACTGATTATTACTAGAGCAAAATAACTGATGTCACAGTAAATTACTTGCAAGATGTGGTTGCAACGCAACCGTTATTCAGAGTAAGACATGACTGGCAAGTCGCCAGCCAGTAATACAACCTCAAAGCGACTGTGTGAAACGATAACAGAAAGTGAGCATTAAAAATATTTTAACCAGTCATATTTTCTACTAATGTATGTAGAATTTCCTTACCATTTAAGTTATTTCACAGTTATAAATGAATCATTAAATGATATTAGCAGGTCGTATATTGATATTAATTGATATATTACTGCACTAGATTTATAGTTTTGGGGAGATTCATGTATTAAATAAAACTTTTTGGACAAAAACTTTTTATCGTGGATTAATTTATATAAAAAAATATAAAAAAATTATTAAAATTAACAATTTTTTTAAGGTACTTTTGTGCCATTTTTGTATTTTTTAAAATCGTTGTATAATATATTTTTTGAGACTTCTAAAACGTTAGGCTCTCCCGTGATAATGATTGCTGTAAAGTATTCAAAACGTCGAAAACCAAAAATCGAAATAAATCCGCGAAAGTATCAGAAAAGATAGTTTGATTTAAAATGTTCAAATATTCTCGTAAATCTGAGAAAGTTTTTTTTGTTAAACAAATGTCAATCGAAGCGACTGTATGGAATTTTATTGATATGCACATTCCACACACAATATTTAAAAAAATTCCCTGAATATTTATTAACTATATTCCTAACTTGTTCCCATCTTTTTAGTTCGCTTTTTACGTAGACTTTTTTTTAATGTGTATTATATAATGTATATTATATTTTTAATGTGTGTTTTATGTACAGAAAGCAAAGACACTACAGTTCAGTATCTTTTTCTCCTCTGTTAATCGAATTCCTTTTGTTTTGTGTAGTACTTAGCTATTTACGAGTTTTAGTGCTATCAACAACTATGTAGACGACTACTAATTAGTATTATTATTATCATATTAATGGCAGTCCACGAGTATTAGATTATTATATCAAATTTGTTCATGTCTACAAAAGGAAAATATTGTTGTGTATTCAAAGGTCTATGGAAAACTTACCAGACCCATCAAACCACTACTGGCTGTCCCTACTTGCCCTTTACTGGCAAAACTTTCAAGTCACATTAGTACTTTATGTCACGTTTCAGGAACTGAATATATTTCAATTTAATATTATATGATAATCTTATAATATACCACAGAAGAATTTGATTTCATGGGAAAATAAAGCTTAGGTTTCGATAGAAATCTAATTTGAAAGGTAGATGGTAGATAATATCATGAGCAACGAGTATTCAAATGCAAAATGGATATGCTATAGAATTGTTTCAACTGTATAACGCCCGTAGAATTCTTAAATAATCACTGTATTTAGTTAGATAAATAAAATTAAAGTGTCTGCTTGTAATGTCGAAATACAAACTTCGTATTAAATGCATATGTTATAATATAATATAATTATATACCTTAGTTATTAGAAAAACACATTTTTTTGTTTGTCTGGCTATCTGTTTGTTCCGCCTAATCTCCGAAACGGCTGGACTGATTTTGAAAGGACTTTCACTTGAAAATAGTTAATGTTATAAGGAGTAACTTAAGCTATTTTTATTTTAGAAAAATAATTATTATCCCGCTCAAAAAAATTAAAGCGTGCCTAGGGGCGCACCTAAGCGAAGCGAGTGAGCGAGTTAGTAAGTCGCTAGTTGTTATTAATAAAAATATAAATAAGCATTAGCAAGAAAAAAAATTTTTTTCAATATAATACAATAAGAATTAAGTTTGTTAAATACAGTGGATGTGGGAGGGGCGTCTTATATCATATTATTTTATTTTAGCCAGAGGTTGTTTGGATTATTTTCTTTATAACGATACAATAGCATGTAATAATCTAAAATACCATGTATGCAGAAAAGTTAATTTAAAAATAAAGAAAATTGAAATAAAATGGCTCTTGAATTACAGAATATTTACTATATTCTACACTAGCGACTCACCGTCGCTTCGCTTTTGAGTTGTTGTGGGTTGTATTGTAGCGTTATTTTCCGTGAGAATGAGGTAATTCCCATTGTAAAGTAGCGTATGTCACTCTCCACCCCTCCAACTATCAAACAAAAATCACACCAACCCGTATTTCTGTTTCGACGTGAAAGTGGAACAAACAAATAAACAAACAAATTCAAGGCAAACTGTATATCGTAGAAAGTGAAAATATTAAATCTACAAATATATTATTTTTTTACAAATCTTTACTGGTATTGGAATTTACTAAAACAATATTACTTTTTTAAAATTATAAAAAAATAAATTATCAAATTATTATAATTTAAGGTACTTTGTAGTGCCATTTTATATTTATTTAAAATCTTTGTATAATTTGTAGGCACTGTCCGTAACAATTATATAATAACTTTAGAGACATCTAAAACCTTGGGCTCTTGTTAAAATGTAAATCTATTTACAATTAACATAAAAAAAAATAATTATAAAAAAACTCTGCGCAAAAAGAAAATTGAAAAGAACAGAACAAATTAACGAAGGAAAATAGTATTATACTATTGGAGACATAGCTGCGAATCTTACTAGGTATATTTATGTATGCTATCTTATTAAAAAAGTTTCACACATGAGAATATCAGATTAGCGAACCCATGGATTTGAACTCTTCAACTTGGTTAGAGTTGATAGGCGCATATCTTTTATGAATATAGTTATGTATATATTATTTTACTCTTGTTTTGTTAAAAACGTGGACAGCTTGAGAACTGTGTTCTTTTTATTATCTAAAGGAAGCGAGGGAAGAAAATTAATTGTGTATTTTACTTTAAGTGTGCGTGGTAGTGGTAACGCATTGACTTGGGAAACCGATTAAAGCGGGTTCAAATCCCAAGTCTCACAATTCTGATATTTTTATACGCGAATCATTTCCAACATGATTACCACTTGTCTTATAGTAAAGGAAAACATCGTGAGAAACCTGCATGTCTGAGAGAACCTAGCAAGTTTTCGAAAGATATTTGAAGTCCGCCAACTCGCACTTGGCCAGTGCGATGGACTATGGCCTGATCTCCCTCGTATTGAAGGGCTGTCCGAGCCCAGCAGTCGCTTGTTAAAGAAAAAGGCAATGTGTGTATATACCTTTGGTTCATTGTAACACTATCAATAAAATAGCAATATATTTTAAAATAGGATATTTATACATAGAATTATGTTAGATTCGATTATATTACCTTAGTAATCAAATAGTTTTATAGATAAGCCATATCACATATATTTCAGTACTTTAGTAGATGTCTGGAATACTGGCTACCTTCCAAGCTACGCCGTTTCATTTCTGAATTGGCAAGAGCTTATTGAGAACATAGTTCACTTTGTTCCTACGATTGCTAATTTAAGGCTTTCTCCAACAGTAATAGAAAATGCCAGTTTTAGAAAGTTTTAAATTAATTTAGTTTCACGCCGAGAAAAAATTTAAGTCTGAAATTACTAAATGCAGCGAAAATTCAATTTTGCTACGTAATTTTTGTACAACTTTTTATGAGTTTTCAAAATGAAACATTATCAATTTGCTAAGTACTTTTAAAAGCTTCGGAAAATTATTGTTTTATTTAATTGTTTTAACGTGCTAATCTCGCCTGTTCATTGAGGAAGTTTGTAGGCTATCTTATGTTCAGGTGCTCGCTCAAAGTGGTGACCTCTTTCATATAAAACATTAATACTAATGAGAAGCTAATAAAGCAAACTTAGTAAATGCTGTAAATCATCTATATATATATATATATATATATATATATATATATATATATATATATATATATATATAATACTAGCGACTCACCCTCGCTCTGTTCGGGTTCGTTCCTGGTTACGTTTTCACGTTTAGTATAGATTTCTCAGAGATGAGATATTTTTCCGCAGTTAAAAGTATCCTGTATATTGACCCGGACAACTAGCTGTCATCATACCAAACTTCATAAAAATCTGTCCAGTGGTTTTCTCCTGAAGCGTTCACAGATAGACAGGCAGACAGACAGACAAACAACAAACAGACAATACAACCAAAAAAAATAATTATAATCAGAATTACTTGAAACTTGGTATTAATGCTTTTAAATATAATGAAAAAAATACGTGTTTTAGCATTTTTCGAAATTCATCTCATAAGGGGGTAAAATAATGCATGAAATTTTTATGTAACCTAGCGTTTTAGAAATTTTTTTGTAGTTTTAGCGCGAGCGAAGCCGCGATTTCTGCTAGTAGATTATAAGAATGCTTTAACAATTTAACACTTAAGAAAATCACATATTGCCAAGTTGTGAGCATGAACGGACCATAAATAATGAGTAAGATCTGAAGACGTTCTTGAATATAGAATGCGATAATAAATATTGTAGGAGAATAGAAGATGTTCACGGCTTCTTGGGGTTATTACAGCGACTAAAATATTTTACTTTAGGATAAAAAACAGGATATAGAACAGGATATTGTGTAGTATTAATAATAGTAACGTGATATTACTAAGAATAACCAATTATGCAGGATATTACTGTAATGTTTCAATAAGAATTATATAGGATAAAAATGATGAAAATTTGTTGAGGAAATATTTTATTGGTCAGAGTAATTTAAGGTCATCAACATTTTTGAGTTTAACTCGAATAGCAGTTAAGGCCTGGAAAAGCTTGGTGTGCTATACATATCTGTATACATTACAGGAAAAGCTTTTTGGAAAAAAATTACTCAACGAAATAATACATTAAATTAATTTTAATCTCATTATTAACAAGCTACTAAAGTATTGTAAATAACTAATTAAGTCGGCGTGTTCGTTCGTCGCCATTTCGGACACAGTTTTTGTTTTATTGGTTGAATTTTTTGTTCAGAGGTTTTTATTTTATAATATTTTATGGCTAATATGTATTATTTTTGTTACTGACTAGCGACTCACCCTCACCTCGCTCGGGTTCGTCCCTGGTTTGCTTCCCAGTACAAACTTACACTCCCATTTTCACCCCCTTAAGGGATGATGATAAAAACTATCCTAGTCCTTCGCACGGTCTCAAACTATCTTTTTATCAAATTTAATCAAAATTAGTTCAGTAGTTTTAGAGTCTATTCGATATAACAAAGAAACAAAAAAAACAAATTTTTCCTCTCTATAATATTAGAATACATAATACCTTCAAAAATCAAGTGGGCCCCTACCCCTAGGGAACTTACTAGGCTGGACCCTTTTCAAATTGAAAGGGAATCAATTTCGATATCCTATCCAATAAAAACAAAATAAAAATCAAATTATTGCTTAAAAAATTAAAGAAAATAAACTAAAATTAAGAAATATACCTATGCGTTGACTTCTACTTTTTTCGATGGTTGAAAATCACGTCTGACTACACAAAGGCAAGAAAGGAAGAAGTTTATGAAATATTCACCCCATTTTTTAGATATCTTTATGAGGTTTCGGATTAATTTTCTAACAATACGGCTCTTGAAGAACCTTTCCTAAATTATCCTCAAAGGCTTAAAATTATTGTGAAAGGCCTTTATAATAGCGATTTAGTTGAAAAAGTAGGCATAGTATAATTAAATAACATTTTTATACAAAAACATATTATGTTGTAGTTAAATAATTATAAATTAAAAATTAAAAAAAAACCCTTACGCAAATTGTCATTTAACGATTATATTGGTACGCGTGAAGCATTTAATAGAGTATCATACACCAAAATGCCTTACATTTATATTTTGGAAAAGAGCTGATACTCTTACACTGCTGGACTCGCGCAAAACGTACGAAAAATCTCTAAAATGGTATGTTTCACACGATCTTTCATCCGCTATTTTAACCCCTTATGGGATGAATTTCAAAAAATGCCAAATGACGTATTTAATTAATTGTATTGAAGAGCATTTATACCAAGTTACAAGTAATTCTGATCATAAATAATTTTTTGGATTGTATTATTGAGTGTTTTCCCGTGGGAATGCGTAATCTCTCGCGAAAAAAAGTAGCCTATGTCACTCTCCAGCCCTATAACTATCTCCACACAAAAAATCACACCAATCTGCCACGCCGTTTCGACGTGAAACAAAGAAACAAACAAACAAACACACTTTCACATTTATAATATTAAGTATGTATGTATTTAGATGGCAATGATTGCTATAATCATTACGCTAGTAATCGCACGCACGTAGTTGGGCAAAAGTGCTACTAAGTTTTTTTTTTAAACTAACAAATACAAAGATGATGATAGAACATATGTGTGAATATTATAATTATTAATGAAGTAATTATATAATAGAATACGACGTACATACATACATATATACCAAGTAACCTATATAGCTGAGCCAATCTGTATTTAGTTGATGAACGTTATTCCCATCACGCACGCGTCTTAATTGGAATTCTCAAAGAGATTTAGGCGTTGTAAAGGCAGATTGACGTCAAATAAATCATGTAAATCACGAATATACATATATTATATATCGTACAATGCAAGAACCGTATAATTTCTTAAGAAATCTTCATCTACCACGTATACACGATGTTATATATATGTATACAGGGCCTGGGCGCTCGAGCTTCGTTCGGAGTTTTTGGTTAAAAAGTACAATTTTCTTTAAAAAAGAAACTAAAAACTTGAATAAATACAAAAAAAAAAAAACAAAAAAAATACACCTTTGTATCCGACCGGAAGTAAAAACTTTGTATGCGACCGAGATTCGTACCTGGACACCTGTGATTGTTGATATTGCACCTTGGCCGCTTGAACACGATGCTTATACCCGAGAGTGGAAATTAGACACCATATTTTTGTGGAATAATGCAAAAACACGCGTTTTCTCAGACATAAGACTAATCTAGATCGATTTATCGCCTCCGGAAAAAATATATACAAGAATTGCTCGTTTAAATATATTAGACATATACGTCATGATATACGTTATGATATTTTACAGTGTACCATAGAGAAACTAAGTGGTGCTTTTGAAATGAAAGAAATGGAAACTTTTAATGCATCCAAACCTTACTTGGCACTCTTAGTGAGAACTGAACTTTAACTTCTAAGACCTATTATGAAAGTTTTGTCTAAATAATGAAACATCTAAGTCTCCTTAAAACTGAAAATTTTGTAAATGTATTTCCTAATGGTAAGTTGGAAGTTTGACATAATTATTCGAATTATTATAACTACATTTGGCAGTTCAAATTTTAAAATTATTAGTTTATATTTTACTAGCATTGCCCGCGGCTTCGCCCGCGTTCAGATGACCAAAAACCAAGTTCTTAGGTTTTACATATTAGTATACTCTTACAATGCAGTTTTTGTATTTTTTCTCAGAAATGAGATATTTTCCCGCGGTAAAAAGTATCCTATATGTTGACCCGAATAACCAGCTATCATCGTACCAAATTTCATCAAAAACTGTCCAGTGATTTTTATGTGATGCGGTAACAGACAGATAGACAGAAAGACAGACAGGCAGACAGACAAAAATTCTAAAAACTATAGATTCGGCCTTTGTGTCGATAATAATGTTTATTTCAATAAGATTTTCCAAAAAATATTTAATGTACAGATTCGGCTTAGTTACAATTTTATTATATGTATAGACTAGTGACTTATCTTGCTCCGCTCGGTTTCGTCCCTAGGTACGTTTTGACGTTTAGTAAAGATTTCTCAGAGATTAGATATTTTTCTGCAGTAAAAAGTATCCTATAATATGTTGACGCGGGTAACCAGCTATAATTATACAAAATGTCATTTAAATCTGTCCAGTAGTTTTCTCGTGATGCGTTCCCAGATAGACAATAAACACAATATTTTATGTACAGATTCAACCCAGCTAGAATTTTATTATAGGTATAGATTAGATCTGTACTATACATTATATATAGTTATTCTATTCAATACATATAATAAAATTGTAACTAAGACAAATCTGTACATTAAATATTTTTTGGAAAATCTTATTGAAACTTACAATATTATTGATACAGAGGCCGAATCTATAGTTTTTAGAATTTTTGTCTGTCTGTCTGTCTGTCTGTCTGTATGTCTGTCTGTCTACTACCGCATCACAAAAAACCACTGGAGGGATTTTGATGAAATTTGGTATGGTGATAGCTGATTATCCGGGTCAACATATAAGATACTTTTTACCGCGGGAAAATTTCTCATTTCTGAGAAAAAATACAAAAAGTTCAATGTAAGAGTATACTAATATGTAAAACGTAAGAATTTGGTTTTTGGTCGTCTGAACGCGGGCGGAGCCGCGGGCAATGCTAGTTATTCCATAAAAAGGAAAGATTTATATATTAGTAATCGATATACCCTGACACTACTGAACCGATTTTAATATTAGTTTACGATTGGAGACCTTTTGGATAAAACGTACAGTCTTATCTAAAAGTACCATATGTTTTTATTTAAGTTATAAAAAAATCACAAGTTTAAAAAGATTACCAAGTCCGTATCTATTTTAAACTTAATAATTATACTAATATATATATATATATATATATATATATATATATATATATATATATATATATATATACATACATACATACATACATAATTTTTATATATATTGTTCAACAACCAAATTCGTAAGCATTAGTTGCTGTAATACCGTTATTTCTTAGAAATCCATCTCTACAAGTCTAAGTGTTTTTAGAAGATTTGCTAAGCGTTCTTTGAGGCGCGAAAGCCTAAAGTTCAGAGGGAGCAATGTCTTGAGTTTCAAATACCTTTGCTTTAAAAGGAAATTAATTATTCACAATAAAATGATCGATACTGCTTACTAAAATATTTACCGATAAAGTGATAAAAAGCACTTAAGATGAAATTTATTTTAATTAACGGTGAATATTGAATTAATTTAGTAAACATAATACAGTGCTAATACAAAAGAGGCTTAAATATTATTTTGTGAAAGTTTTTAAATTATATGCGTGCAAATATCAAATAAATAAAATATTTGTTATCTACCCGTATAGGTTTATACAAACAAAAAAACAAAATTAATATCTACCTCATATAGTTTATTTATCCCCAAAGATTTATTGGAAACTCCAAATGATGTATCTGTCAATCTGTACACTCTATTTTAAAGGGATTTCCACCACATAAGTAATGAGTATTTTTACAGATAAATCATGCAACGATATGTAGTTACCGCTCACTCACTGACGACTGCATGTAAGTGCTGCCGGTTGTCAAAACTAGTATTTTCAGGTCCGAATTGTTGACAATCTCCGGCCAAAGTCATGATGCTTATAAAAACTTAAAAAAATAAATAAAAGCCGACTTCCAGGCACTAAAATGAAAAAAAATAACTAAACGGGGGTTTTCATTTAGAATAGATACCTAATCAGATATTTTCGAAGTCGGTGCCAGCCGATGCAAAGCAAATCTAATATGTTTCGATACGTAAAATACTTATTTAGCTATTAGATATTCATATCTTAAAATATGGTCAGCTCTTGCAACTATTTTTAACGGTGTAAGTCAATAACCATCTTCAACATTTTTTCATTTTCTTTTTCAAATGATCACGGATGAATAGAAACTTCAAATTCTTTGAAGTTAATTAAAATAATATATAATTTTTAATGAATATTTAAATTTAAAACCACACAATTATGATATTAATTTTAAGTAATTTACTTACTAATTAGGTACTTAAGTGAACTCGCAACAAGCTTCTTTAGAATAGAAACCGTAAAAGCTACGTAGAATCTACGCAGAGCTAAATTTTCATGAAAAAGGTTATATTTTTATTTGAATTTACTTTAGAATATCGTGAACATAATAATCTTTTGAAAGCTGCGGTATTGTGTGTTATTATAGATAGAAAAATATTACCTAGAAAAAATTGTTAAGCACCAATTTCACTAAATATAGGTATTATATCATTCTATTAAAACATCTATAATAAATATATGTTGGGACATTAACACACAGCACCACCTAGTTCCATGGTAAGCTACGAGGCTTGTGTTATCGATACTAAATAGTTAGTTACTACACATATATAACTTCAAATACATACATATTATAAATATAAACACCCATGACCCAAACATTTGTGCTCATCACACAAATGAATGCCCCCAGCGGGACTCGAACCCCACGATCGCTGGCACAGCAAGTAGGCACTACAAACTGAGTCAAACATGTCATTTTTGTCGTTGCTACAGTTTAATAAGAAGATCTTTTTAAGAGGAATAATTCTGTAATACATTGTTTTTATATAACTTTAGTAGCTTACGCGGAGCACGCCAATAAAGCTCCTAGTTGGCATGATTTTTTCTGATATCTTCAACAACCATCGTCAAATTTTAGCAAATTTACACAAAACCTTAATTAATTATACATTTAAACCTTCCTCATGAATTACTTTATGTATTGGTGAAAATCATATTAAAATCTGTTCGGTAGTTTTTGAGTTTATCGCGTTCAGACAAATAGGCAGACATGGTGCGAGACTTTATTTTATAATATGTAGTGATGTATTCAGACAGCTTCAAAGATACAATTTGATTTTACTGAAATAGCTATAATCTACATATATATTTGTAGGTTATTAATCTGCGCAGAATTTGCCAAGTCTCGGATGACAAGTTGCAGCCGATCGAAACACCTGGTACACTGCCACTGCATTGGAATTGCAATATTAAATTATATGAACTGTTTGTAGCAAGAATTTATGTTTATTGTGACTTTATTTTAACTAATATATATTATTTTAAATCTTAATAATGAATAGGTTATTGAAAATATAAATATATTTTTTTCTTAGGTTTAAATTCGTAAATATTTGACAATAAAAAATATTTCATAAAGATAAAAAACCTGACTGCATAAAAGTTAAATAAAATGTTGAAAACAAGTTGACGAAGGAACGATCGCTACATAGGAACAAACATACATAAGTACATAGACTAATAAACAATTTACTAAAAAAAAAACTATTTTTAATTTTCATGATTTTATTTCGTGTGCCTGTAATTAAAAACGGCATCATCTTTTAACCTAAGATTAATTCTAATATTTAGACCCTTTAGTCTCTCACGTGACCATGTTTGCTATAAAGCGTCCGAAACGGGAATTAAAATTAAAAAAAAAACGTAAAATGTAATTGGGTATCTATATAAAATTGAAACACAATTGTTTTATTAAAAAAAGTTTAACTTTACATAATAAAAACTATTTCAAATTTGATTAGTTTTAGTTACGTTCAATATTTTTAACATTTAATTTAACTTCATAATATGTGTATAGAGTCAGATATTTAAATGAATATAATATATCTAGTGTATAAATATTAGTATAGTAAGTATAATGACAATTTCATTTGTCAAGCGAAACAGCAGATATTTTTTCGATTTGCCGCTTTTCGATTTAGATTTGTGTAAGTCTCATATTATCGTTAATGTCAAATAACCATGATAACAAATAAAATGGGATTTTAAGATGAGAAAAAATGACGTTCTAATGTTACTCCGTAATCAATTTAACTTTGGATCAAATCTATTTCTGTCTGTATTTCAGGATTTATAAATCTGATATATAAAATATCTATGTCACAATGTTTGTTACCGCACTCCTCCGAAACGGCTTCACCGATTTTT
Source organism: Brenthis hecate (assembly GCA_951806755.1). Taxonomy (NCBI): domain Eukaryota; kingdom Metazoa; phylum Arthropoda; class Insecta; order Lepidoptera; family Nymphalidae; genus Brenthis; species Brenthis hecate. The sequence goes on along the minus strand of OX638253.1, from coordinate 2,714,460 downwards.
ACCAAATTTTACATGCGTATTCAGTAGGTCTGAGAATCGGCTACTATCTATTTTCCATACCCCTAAGTGATAAGGGTGGTCCACCCCAAAAAAAAATATTATCCGGCATTAAAAAATACATACAAACCTAAATTTTCAGTAGGGGCGAACCCGAGCGGAGCGAGGGTGAGTCGCTAGTAATATATAATTTTCAATATAATTGTCATTTGCAATGTCAAAAGATCATTCAATTCAATTTTCATGTTGTCTTTAAAGCATGCCAGTTGAGAACTTTCTTTGCCAATATTACGTAGAAGACAGGAGACATTTTTTATTATATATATATATATATATATATATATATATATATATATATATATATATATATATATATATATATTAGGGAATAAACAGTACAATATTACATAAATAATAATAGATAAAACATAAACCAATGAAGTTTCCACATATTAAAAAGAGGCAGACCACAATGAAAATAAAAAAAAAAACAAAAAGCTAAACACTAAACTAAAAATTTACAAAAACATTCTTCTTCTCCCTGCCCATTTCCCAATTACTTGGTGTCGGCGCAGTACATCCTCTATACTGCTGAAAGGATTTGGCAAAAGTTTTACGACCGGCCGCCTGCCTGACGTCAACCCTCCTTGGGAATGCTATTGTTTATCGCGGAATATGTCTTATGATATGTCTCTTATATATCTCTGATTATGTCTTGTAATATGATACACTTTCGATATTTTTGTCTTTTAAAACATTTTTTATACTATTAATTAAAGTTTAATGTTATTTTCGTATATATTTTAAAATAAATTTTAATCACACTACAAATTTTGGTTTGATGTTGTCAAATTTTTTCAAAAATTTTTAATTACTGATTACTTACATTAATAAGGAAAAACATAAAATGCATGAAACACAAAATCATCAGTTAAACAATAAGTTATTAATACTATTTAACATGAAAGAGTTTGGTCGGTAAAAGATCAAATATTACAAATTGTCAATCTGTATAAATTGTCCAACCATAGTACATTGTGTCTTAAGTATTTTAATGTATTGTTCATACATTATTACAGATCTATTAATGTCTGATCGTCGCGAAATAAACTGAATAGTAACTATAAATACTATCCATACTAATATTACGAATGCGAAAGTAACTTTGTCTGTCTGTCTGTTACCTTTTCACGCATAATCCGCTGAACTGATTTGAAGGAAATTTGGTATGGAGATAATTAAAGACTCTAAGGAGGACAAGTAAAGGATATAAGATTCATCATACTCTACTATATATTCTATCTATGTAATATGTATTCCATACTAAGCGTCAAAACGTACCTAGGGACAAACCCGAGCGAAGCAAGGGTGAGTCGCTAGTAAAGATATAAAATTCCTGAAACTCTAATATTATTTAATCTGATCTGATCTTATTTCATTTAACAAAGATATTCCATATAAAGCTTATAAAAGTATCCTATTACTGTAATATATGTTAATGTATAATCAATTGTTATGATATGAAAAAGTTTCATGTTAAGTGAAATAATTTTACTCTTATTACATAAGCGAAATGGACCATCAGACTAATGGCATCTACAGGCGTATTAAGAAGATTTACGAACGATGTTGTTTACAGCATCCTCAGAAATACGTTCTATGAAATAAGCTTTTAAGAAGTTTTTCATATAAACTGTAATTAAAGATGGTAGTAAAATTATAATAAATATTTATGAAGAATATAAATTGAGAAATAATATTTGTTATTAGTTAGTTTAATAGGTAGCTAGGACCCACTTTTCCTTTCTAGATACCATTCGCAATTATGATATTGTTTATCATACAGGTAGAATATTAGGTAAACTTCATAAATTATAGCTTAAAACCTTCCTAGATAATTCTTATTTCCATTGGTGAAAATCGTATGAATATCCGTATAATACTTTCTGAGCTTAAGACAAACAAACACAAGCTAATTGTGGCGTAGGACTTTCATCTATTTTAAATTACAATTAAAGTTACAAATTTCGTAATGTCAAAATAACAGCTTTTTACTAAATACATTCGAAATTACCTAAAAGACAAACACAATTTTTAAAATTTTTGTCTGTTTCTCTATCTGTTTGTTCCGGCTAATCTCCAAAACGGCTGGACTGATTTTAACGGGACTTTCACTGGCAGATATCTGATGTTATAAGAGGTAATTTAGACAACTTTTGTTTTAGAATAAGAATTAAGGTTCCACTCGATAAAGTTAAAACGTACCTTGGGACACACCCGAGCGTAGCGAACTTAGTTTTATTAAAAACAGTTATCTATAATAAAAACCCGTTATAAAGGAGAATCTTATAAAGTGACTGCAAACTGAATGAAACACTTGTAACATGTATGCATGCCTGGAGCTGTAAGCAAAATGTAATGAATAATAAATAGCTTATCCTTTTAATTTTTAAGCAGAACATAGTCATGGTGTCACGTTTGTTTTCATTTCTACTAGATTAGTACAATGTATGTATGTATGTATGTATGTATGTATGTATGTATGTATGTATGTATGTATGTATGTATGTATGTATGTATGTATGTAAGTATGTATGTATGTATGTATGTATTCAGCCCTTTTCATTGTCCCACTGCTGGACACGGACCTCCCTTCAGTAGGAAGGGAATCAGGCCATAGTCCACCACGCTGGCCAAGTGCGGGCGGACTTCACGTGTCTTTCGAAAACTTTTAAGTTCTCTCAGACACGTAAGTTTCCTCACGATGTTTTCCTTTACCGTAAGACAAGTTCATCATGTTGGAAATGATTCGCACATGAAAATATCAGAGGTGCGAGACCCGGGATTCGAACTCGCTTTACTCGGTTACTTAAGCGAGCGCGTTAGCACTAGGCTACCACTGCCTCACTATAGCTAGATAAAACAATAATGCATTTGTATTAAGCCTCTTTAACGTCCCACCGCTGGGCTTTCACGTCTAGTGGGATCAGACCATAGTTTACACGCCCATGGCCAAGTGTGGGTTAGCTGACTTCATTTCATGTCTACGACTAGTTAGGTTTTCTTTTACATATATCTATAGGGGTTTCTAACAATTTTCCTTCATCATAATGTAAGTGGTAATCATGTTGAAGTGATTCGAACATGAGAATATCAGACCCGAGATTTGAACCCGTTTCCGTTCACTTAGTTTTCCAAGTAAGTGCGTTACCTCTATATAATAATACTTAATCCTTATACAATTCCAAAACCCCTGAAATTGTGTATGATATAAAATGGTGCGTATAAAACTACGAATAAATTATTTATTCATAGCTATAAAAAAGCTTATTATCTATACATATAATAAAATTCGTCCTAAGTCGATTCTGTACATTAAATATTTTGTTTTGTAAAATCATATTGAAATTGTTATTATTATCGATACAGTGGCCGAATCTATAGTTTTTGGAACTTCTTCTGTTTGTCTCTCTGGTAACGCATCCCGAGAAAAGCACTAGACAGATTTTGATGAAATTTGGTATAATGATAGCTGGTTATCCGGGTTCACATATAAAATACTTTTTACTGCGGGAAAGTATATAATCTCGGAAAAATCTATACTAAACGTCAAAACGTATCTAGGGACGAATCCGAGCGGAGCGAGTGTGAGTCGCTAGTGTAATAATATGTGTCAATATATGTCGTCACTTTACTCAGGCCCATCTCTAAGTAATTATTATTATTTATAAATGATTCTGCTTTATTTTCTAAACCATAAACTATATGCTACGTAAATCCACTGCTACGCTGCTACGTTAAAGGAGGATTACAAAAAACAAAAATGAATTTATATTTATAGGTAGTGGTAGCCCAATGGTAACGTGCTCGCTTGGGAAATCGAGTGAAGCGGGATCAAATCCCAAGTCTCGGACCTCTGATATTTTCATGTGCGAATCGTTTCCAACATGATTATCACATATCTTACGATGAAGAAAACCATCGCCAAGTCGCACTTGGCCAGCGTGGTGGACTATGGCCTGATCCCCCTCGTATTGAAGGCAGGCCTGTGCCCAGCAGTGGAACGTCAGAAGGGATGAGTACATATCCACAAGAAATGTAATATATAGTATCACTATACTGTTTCTATTAAATGTTAAAAGAAAAAAATATCTGACAGAAATTCTAGCACAGCCAATAGTAATAACAATAATTCACATTAACGCGTCATCCCGCGAACGGTGAAGGTATCTCATGATTTATTATCAGTTGGGATTGTAAGAAGATACTGATAGTATTTCTATGGAATCATATAATTTAAAAGTCAATTTTGGTTAAGGAAAAGATTTATTGACATTTATCTATACATATATTAAAAATGTAGAGGTCGAATGTCTGTACATAGAAAAAAAAATGCTAAAAATTGAGTTAGGGTGAGAAAAGTAGGTCAAACTCTTCTGACCTACTTTTCTCACCCTAACTAATTTCTTTAAATAAAACAAATCCAGTCTTTTATTATTTTATTGTTTTCCTGTCTGTCTGTCTGTTTGAACGAGCTCATCTCCGAAACTGTTGGACTGATTTAAATGAAATTTTGCATGGTGGTACCTTATATCCCCGGTCAACATTTTGGATACTTTTCATCCCGGAAAATTAAAGAGTTCCCGTGTGATAGTTAAAAAACCATATTAACTTATACAGCTTAGTACTAAAATCTACTAAAGAACTACTGATTGGATTTTAATGAAACTTTACAATAATATAATTCATATATTATGATAACAAATAAGCTGCTTCTTATCCCGGAATATACGGTACTCTAGGTCTCTCGGTCTAGGGATGAACTCCAAGCGAAGCGAGGGTGAATCGCTAGTAATATGTATATTTTTGCTAACAATTTTACTGCCGAAAGCTTAAATATATAAGACCTTTTGAAAAATACAGTATTCGACCTACAAAATACAAATACATAGGTCAAATTTGAAGGCGCTATTTGAATATTTAATTTAACATTCATAAAGGGTTATATTTACTTTGAAGCAGGTCCGAAATCGTTAAAAATAATCATTTATCTCCTCGTTTCCCCTGGTACCACTTATTACATACGTAAAATAAATAATTTTTTTTACCTCCGAATGAGACGAAGTGTTATTCGTCATCTTCTATAATGCGCACAGTCAAGAAATGGAATGCCCTGCCTGCGTCTGTTTTTCCGTATGCGTATAATCTGAAACTATTTAAGGTGCGTGTTAAGAGGCTTCTCCAAGCTCGCTAGATCATAGACTTTATCTATGCCTTCGAGCAAAGCGGATGACCAAGAGTAAGCCCATTTTTAATAAAAAATAAAATAAAAAAAAGTGAAGAAAAGATAACTTGAAAAAACTTGTAAAACTTTCTTAGATTTACGTTAATATTTGACATTTTAAATAAAACTGTCTTTTCATCATTTTTAGCAGATTTATTTTGTTTTTTCGTTCCCGACGTTTCTAATGCTTTACAGCAATCATGGTCACGGGAGGGAGTCAAAATAATAAGCGCAAATATCCGAAAAGATAGTTTTAAAAAAAAAATATTTCTTTTTTTTTAAATCACTGAGTGGGTGAATAAGATTGTACAGTTGGTACTTCTTCACATTCTTTCACATTTGAGATGTGGATGATTTAAAAAGAAAGCTGTTAAAAAAAATTCTGGATTAAAATAGGTTATTTCTTAGAATAACAAACGAGACAAAAAATACCTTTTATTACTGAGTAGTTTTTGGCCGCGGCAATAACTCGCATTAATGCACCATGTCGAGATGGCCATGAAGGTAAGTCCCGGCTTTTGATTATTTATTGCTAGCTGAGATTTCGGCAATAAGAAACATTGGCAGTACAGATTCAACATTCGGAATGTACTGTTATTTGAGTCACGGTCAAAAGTAAAGGAGATAGAGAATCCCTTAATTATTAGAACTCAATCTCGTAGATTATTTAAATTATTTTACTTTAAATAAGCTATCCACTAGCCCAGTGGTAACACACTCGCTTGGGAAACCGAGTGAAGCAGGTTTAAACTCGGAACTCGCACTTTTGATATTGTCATGCGCGAAACATTTTCAGTTTGATAACTACTTATATTGGAGAGGCCTGTGCGCAGTAAGGGCTGAATACAAGTTACATACATTAATTTTTTTTTTAAAATTTTATATGTACATATATACTTTCTGAATATTTGGCAATGATATTAAACTTTTATGAAATTAATAAGGCTTTTAATTTCCACCATGGGGTAATTGTGATTTTTCAACGGTTGATAGATAATGATGTTTTAATCAAGTATTCTTTATTTATTTATTATTTGTTTAATATATTGGAAAAAAGTTTGCAAAAATATTTAATCGTTTCTCACAAAATCCTATCCGAAGAATCCTGTACAATAATAATTTACTCCTACGAGTACAATGATATTAATTTATACTTCCATTCTCTATATACTTGTAAAACTGCCTCGGTGGTGTAGTGGCTAGCAAGTACGGCTGCACACTCGGAGGTCCTGGGTTCGAGTCCCGGGTCGGGCCAAGTTTAGTTATTGAGTCTTTCTGTATAGCAAGTCTCAGTAACCGCCCGGAGTTGGGAAGTTGGCGGTGTTTCACCCCCGTGCCTCGGAGAGCACGTAAAGCCGTCGGTCCTGCGCCTTAACTCTCACTGGTCGTGTCGAGCAGTCGTCCCACCGGAGTATGAGAGTGACAGGAATAGAGAGTGCACTTGTGTCTGCACGTACACTTGTGCACTATAATATCTCCTGCGCAGTTGGCTAGTCTCAATGAGATTGGCCGCCGTAGCCGGAATCGGCTAGGAGAACATCATCACATCATACTTGTATTATACAGAGAATAGTTGCTGTTGCTAAAACCTTTATGTAAAAATCCAGATACACGAAATAAAAAATATATACAAGAATTACTCATTTAATAAGGTGTCTCTTTATTATTTAAACTGTAAGTTATGGTCCATACTAAATATTATAAATGTAAAAGTGTGTTTGTTTGTATATAAATTTATTTCTTTGTTTGTTGATTTGTTTATTTGTTTGTTTATTTATTTGATTGTGTGTCCTTATCTCACGTCAAAACAGAGTGACAGGTTGGCATGATTAATTGAGTAAAGATAGTTGGAGTCGCGTGAGATTATCAAATTCCCACGGGAAAACATGTTATAACACAACCCACAACAACTAATTATACCTATTTATGCAAATATAATACTAGCAGAAGCCAACCCGCACTTGGCCAGCGTGGTGGACTATGGCCTGATTCCCCTCACATTGAAGGGAGGCCCGTGCCCAGCAGTGGGACGTTAAAAAGGGCTGAATACATACAAGAACCCGCGGCTTTGCTCGCGCTAAATTCACAAAAAATCTCTAAAAGGGTAGTTTCATACAAACACAACAAAAAATCATACGTCCCGCCCAAACATCAATCAATATATATTCGTCGTCATACTTTTCCTGTCTGCCTGGCACCTGCGTAGACGAACACCACAGAGGTTGTATGAAGGCGTACTTGATGTCTTCGAATAAACTAGTGGCGCGTAACAATTTTTTTGGATTATATTATAATGCGTTTTCCCGTAGTAATTAGATAATCTCCCGCGGTAAAAAGTAGTCTATGTCACTCTCCAGCCCTCCAACTATCTCCACAAAAAAAATCACGCCAATCGGTCACTCCGTTTTGACATGAAAGAAAGGCAAACAAACAAACACACTTTCACATTTATAATATTAGTATGGATATATCTATCCCATAGTAACCGTTAAAACGTACCTAGAGACGAACCCGAGCGAAGTGAAGGTGAGCCACAAGTATATTATAAACTACTTGTTAAACAAAAAATAAGTTGTAATATAACTGTAGTAAAAAGGTTATTGCTGCTACTTTATAAAAACCCGTCTCTGAAAATAAAACCGTTTATACAACCGTTTTCTTATTTAACTTTATTCATCTTGTACAGAAAGTCTTAACTCAATTTTAAGACTTCTTACGGTACCATTAGAAGTTGGCAATCTTTAGGTGTCTAACAATATCAAGACAGCTCCTGTCGTGTTTTCAGGCCTAGCAAAGGCTTTTAGTAATGTTATTTTACGCGTATATCGAAATAGACTCAAATTCCTTTGAGATTAAATTCAATTTTCTTTAATTTATTATTATTTTGAATCTTTATAAAATAGATTTATTGAATCTCATTGGGTTTTTTTTATAAAAGAGGCTGTTATATTACATCTTAAACAATGTTACATCTTTAACAATCATTGTCATATTTCAGCCAATTTACACAAACCTTAGTCCTATCCTACTAATATTATAAAATCGAAAGTTTGTGAGTATGTATGGATGTCTGGATGTCTGGATTTATAGATGTATGGATGTTTGTTAACCCTTTCACGCAAAAACTCCTAAATGGATGAACCGCTCGGGTTCGCCTACAAAGACAGACAAACAAAAACAAATCTATCCCACGGAAATTGTACATTTTTCCGGAATAAAAAGTAGCATATTTGTTATTCTGATGTATGAACTATGTTATTGTAAAGTTTCATTAAAATCCATTCAGTAGTTTCTTTGTACTACTACAGGTGGGAGATTAGCCCGAACAAACAGACAAACAGACAGAAAAAGAAAAAAATTGAAAAAGTCTGGATTTGTTCTATTTCTCTTCTTACATCCCCCATACTCGGTTTTATCATTTTTTTTTCTATGTGTAGACATTTGACCTCTATAGTTTTATTACGTACGTACTTATGTATAGATCTTAAATATAATTTTTTATTTACATTATTATTATGTACCTATAATTATATTGTTGGTTTCTGAGATTAGTACGCAAAAATGTACAGGCAAACAGACAAAAATTCTAAAAATCATTGTTTTGGGTTCTATTGCGTTAATGAAGACCCGTAATAATAGTTTTTCTCAAATATTTACCATGTACAGACATCGATCAGTGACACTTTTATTATATGTATGGAAGATAATATATTTTTTGAAATATTACATTTGGTAAGAAATGGAAATCTTTTATAAACTTTGTATATTGTGTATCTGTCGATCTTTTTTAATTGCAGGTTTTTTATACAGTAGATAATAATAAAAACTATGAGCGCTGAAAAAAACTTTTTGTGACGTGTATGTAGGTGTCCTATACAATAGTTGGGAGCTTAATAGTAAGGCAGTGGTAGCCCAATGGTAACACGCTCGCTTGGGAAACCGAGTGAAACGAGTTCAAATCCCGGGTTTCGCACCTCTGATATTTTCATGTGCGAATCATTTCCGACATGATTACCATTTGTCTTAACAGTGAAGGATAATATCGTGAGGAAACCTGCATGTCTGAGAGAACCTAGCAAGTTTTCAAAAGACATGTGAAGTCCGCCAACCCGGACTTTGCCAGCGTGGTGGACTATGGCCTGATTCCCCTCGTACTGAAGGAAGGCCCGTGCCCAGCAGTGGGGCGATAAAAAACACACAATAGTAAAATACACAGGTGGATCCGTGGGTCAAGGATAACTTACTAAAACCGTATTTTGCTTTTTATATTTATTAAGCTGTCAGTACCAGTAGGTAGTAGTGAGGCTAAATAAATAATTCATTTTTCTCAAAATCTAAATATTCTGATTTTGAGGTAGATATATGGAATATAAACTGATTTTAGTCTGTTTACATATTCAATAAAAGTTCTTTCTCTAGGAAAATATTTTATTTATTATTATTTATAGTAAAAGCTATGTTTTGAATTCTTGCTTTAGTTTTAAATAAAGAAAAAAAAGGTTTTTTTGTGTGTATATTTTATATTAGAATACTTTAGTGATCTAGTGGCTAGCACGTCCTGCTATAGATTCGGAGATTCTGGGTTTGAGTCTTTGGTTGGGTCATGGATAGTTATTGGATTTTTCCGTTTAAAAAATTCTCATATGTTGTTACGTGCGTCTCGTGAGTGTGAATACATCAGTACTGCGCTTGATCTCTCACTGTTCGTGTCGAAATATCGTCCCACTGGACTTACAGAGTGGAAGGAGCAAAGAGTACACTTATGTTTGCACTAAAATATCTAGTGTCAGTAAGATTGGTCCCAATTTCCAAAGTCGGCCTGAAATTCATTATAAATAATTTAAAAAGAAATATGTTGGCGATATTAAACAAATCAAAAAACACAATTAAAACTTCCTTTATTTTAGTTTAATGAAAATACATATAAAGTCGTAAGCTTAAACTAATAAATTGTAAGCCTTATTCTCCGAAGACTTAGAAAAATAATTCCAAGTCAATTGCTATTTATGTCACACTAAATACTTTTGCTGTCACACAAAGGTGCAATAAAACTGGAAAGGAACGACAATTTCTAATCAGCTTTGTCATAAATCTTCTAATGATTTTAAAATAGCAATAAAATACTTTAGATATTGTAACAATTAAAATAATTTTAACGTTTAGTATAGATTTCTCAGGGATGAGATATTTTCCTGCAGTAAAAAGTATCTTATATTATGTTGACCATACCAAATTTCATCAAAATCAAAAATCAAAATCTTTCTAGTGTTTTTCTCGTGATGCGTTCCCCGACAGACAGACAGACAAAAAATCTAAAAAGTATAGATTCGGTCTCTGCATCGATAATAATGACTATTTCAATAAAATTTTCCAAAAAATATTTAATGTACAGATTCGACTCAGTTACAATTTTATTATATGTATAGAAGGTAAGTGACAAGCAAATCGGTAGGCGGTTGTGGGACAACTGGGGTTATTATATACATAAAATGTATGAAAAAGTACTTCCACTACATGTTTTATAGCTTGAGATGATACCTAGAAGTCGAATGACTGTCTTACATTGCTTTATATACGAATCAATATAAAGGATTTTATGGTTCTTAGTTGTAAGAGTTAAAATAATGTAAGGTACAATGTTTGTGGTTTATTCTTATTATAGACCGATATTGATTTGTTTGTTAAATAATGATGATATTCAGTTAAATTTTTAAAAGTGCTTAAATGTAATTATTCTGGCTTTAAAAAAGTTTTTTTTTGGCTGTAGCTTGATATCTTCAATATTTAAGATACTCTTATGATAAATGGAAAATATTGCTTTGTTTCACCTATATGAGCTTGCATTCATTTTACTACAACTGTTGAAAAAAAAAATTAATTTTATGCTCATATTACTTATTGTTTTTAAATTCGGGCAAACATATCATGTGCTTTAAGTCATGGTAAAGTTGTTCGAAAAATGCCTTTCTTTCAGAAGTTTGGAAACTTTGGCAAGGTCATTCACCAAAGGGACACAATTCACCAAAGGTATACGCAGTAGGATGAATTGTTAAAGAACTCGTACAAACAAACAGACAAAACACATTAATATAGATACGATGAATGTGACTCAATATAAAAAACCAACAACGCTACAATTAATAAACGAGCAATTCCATTTAATTAACAAAAATAATTATAAGCGTATCAAACAAAATTCATATCTAAAATTCACCGCAAATTGCGTAATTTATTTATATTTTCAGACACTAATAACGTTATTTTCTCCTTATTCGACGTTTCACTTCGGACTGAAGCCAATTAGTGAGAAATAATTGGCAATACTAACTCAGAGACATTTGTTTTTTTTTATCGATTCATTTACTTGGTCGTTGAAAACTCTTAAAACAGTTGTCTACAAAAATGGTGTGCCATTTTTATTAGCATAGTTATGTTTTAACGATTAGTATGAAATAGATAGATTATATATTAGTATATATATATACATAGGTATGATAAGTATTATATCCCTTACTTGAGAAATGATTGATTTCCCATAAAAACTTTCACCCCCCTTCTCAACCACTTAAGGGACGATATCCGGGATAAAAACTACCCTATGTCCTTCCCAGGGTCTCAGACTCTCTTCATAGCTCCAGAGATTATACTTCCTACAAACAAACTCACAAATTGTACGAACTTTACCTCTTTATAATATTAGTGCATTACTAAAGTCTTAAAGATTCGATATAATTTAGTAATCAAAACTATATACTATATACTGTGCTGATTATAAGAAAAATAAAAAACAACACTATTTTTAAGATAACAACACGATAAAGGCAATCCGCGGTTAACAAATTGCGTATTTAACTTATTAAACGAGATTTTGAATGAAATTAATGGACAAAATAAACATATTATAATATTAAATGAGCAATTCTTGTATATATATTTATTTCGTGTCTTTCGGAAAAGGCTCTAACGATTTGGATCAAATTTTGTGATTAGAAAGTTTTGCTTTTTAATTTTATCTCATAAGAATCAATTTTTATATTTGTTCTAAAATACGCCCAGGTACTTCCTGTAAAATATATACTACAATAAACGTGATAGTATTTTGTTTTTGTATTATGTAGGCATGTATGTGTTTGTTTGTTACTACATCAAACGGATAAACGGATTTCGATGAAATTCAGTATACAGCCAAATCCAAGCGACCTGATATATAATAAAATCTAAAATTACATAAATGAATACAAAAAATACAACTACAAATCAAAACTGAAGCTGCCAAGCGAAGGGTCATGTAAAAAATAAACGTCAACTCAAATAGGCCAAATATTATCTTAGAGGACACACTCAAGACGTTGAAGGCATTACCGTGGATTATAAATAGAGTGACGATGTCAGAGCGCAACGAGCTTAAAGGCGGAGCTGATGGACGGGATTTACAGCGAGATAAGCAAAGAGGTAAATGTTAGACTGGTGTATTATTTAGTATGTAGGATATGTTAAATTATATATCTGTGAACATACTAGTGACTTATCCTTGATTCGCTTGGGTTCGTCCCTAAGCTTAAATTGTTTAGGAACACATTAAAGACAAACGTACAAAGAAAACATCTTTTTTTTGTGTTAGGAAGCATCACAGACGTATACAGAATAATCCAGAGTTTCATCACAATTGGATCGTCATGATTTTATAGAGGACAAATATACGACCATACATTTTTATATATATATATATATATATATATATATATATATATATATATATATATATATATATATATATATATATATATATATATATATATATATATATATATATATATATATATATAACTCATATGTTACACGATATTTAAGTAATAAGTGCTCTCTCATTTTGGCTTATTACGTTTAAAATTGAATGAATGAATTACTCTTTATTGCACATATAGAACGGACGCGAATAACAAATAAAGGAGACAGTACAAAAATTATATATTTATACATATACGTATCATATAAATATATAATATATACAAAATAAATACAATATACAAAATAAAATATAATTAACCAATACCTAATTACTATAACTACGTACATAAATACTATACTTATATTATATATATATATATATATATATATATATATATATATATATATATATATAAATGTAAAATATAAAATTATACAATATACAGACATTTCTCATATACTATTCACTTCGTGTACTCGTTTGATTTTCAATATTATTTTACACAAATATTACAGGTTTTGTATGTACTTAAATTTTTATAAATAAAAACTTTTACAACAATTGATGTGTACATTCAAAGTATCTATAATTAAAAAGTGCAAAAAAGTGTTTTATAATATAAATAAATAATTATAGTTTTTACATTAAAAAAGTACACCGACTCCAAAGTACATATATTGATAATTATTATTCATCCTTAGAAATTATTATTTTATTGTAAATTAAAAAAAAAATATAAAAAATAATATCGGCTGCGTAGTCCAATTTTATATATTTATATATTATAGCTTTTGACTCACTCTGTATAGTAATATAGCTTACTGTAGAGTTTCATCAAAATCCGTTCAGTAGTTTTTGTGTGAAAGAATATAAACATACATCCTCACAAACTTTTGTGTATATAAATATTAGTAGGATTTATATTTAGCACGAGTTAAGTGGGCTTCAATAAAAATACGTTGGTAGGAAGCTTAGTTCTCATATTTTATTCCTTTTATACTCAGTCTTTACGCGTATACCTTTTTGGGAGTTAATATTTTATCCCACAGTCAAAGATAAACTAAACCCACTTACTGAAAGTTCAACTATAACTGGTACGAAACGAAAATATTTAAGTTACCAGTTACTACAAAATGCTATATACGCAACTTTTATAATGGCGTGAACAAAGCTGTTTTATCCATACTAATGTTTGCCTAGTGGTCGAAATTTGACCATAATTGTTATTAAAAATGGAGGAAAATGTGTATGATTATAATTTAAAAAAAAACCTACATGTATAAAAAAAAAACATTTTTTTATCGACAACACTAAAGCTCATCACTAGCTACTAAATTAAAAAAAAGTTTTTTTTGTCTTTGCCTATTTAAGAATAAACGATAGTATCAATTTTATATTATAATATTATATACATATTTAAGCCCAACTAAAACCGTTCATACTACTAAAAAAATTGAGTGAGTGCTCATGTTTGTTACTCTTCACAGTTCACACTGTAACTGCTCAACGGATTTGATGAAATTTAACATAGGAATAGTTATTTAAAATATTTAGTATATGCAAGTGGAGTCGCGGGTAAAAACTTGTTAATAAAAGTCATCAATATTAATATAAGAAGGAACCCACCAAGTTACTAGCGAAGCTAATATTATTATTATACTAGTTTTCGTATTGACTATTACAATATTATACTGTGTAATATGTATTATACTGTAATTTAACTCTTGTGGGATATACCATATATATATATATATATATATATATATATACATATTGGGTTCAAAATCTATCAAAAAACACCTAGATTTCCGCCTTAAATAATGACAAACAAACACATTTCCATTCAAAATATCAGCAAGGATTATAAAATAAAACTAAAAAAATATTTCTATAATATATAATTACAATCTATCAAAAATTTTACAGTTCGCTTTAAGTTTTTCTTGAAATATTCTTTCCTAGCTCGCCCTAAAGTCTTAGCGAAGCAGATCCTCATCCATTTTGTTGCTCGTTACTTGTATTTTGTCTCGTTAGAAAAAGCCAACTCAACATAATTGGGCTTTACACGAAATTCTTAGATTATTTTCGCCTGAGTCAGCGTTGAGACAATATTCCTTATAAAAACGTTACAGAATTTTAGAAATTAAATTTTCTTAAGAACGTAACAGATTCAAAAACCAATTAAATAATATTTACTTTATGTGATTTATTTCATTTCATTTTCTAATTTTGAATTTATTACATCTACAGAATTAATTTTATAGAAAAATACTTGCATAGTATCGTTATTTTCATAGAGTTAGATTATTGACAGTGCATCGGTGGTCTAGTGGCTAACGTGTACGGCTGTAGAATCAGAGGGCAGGGTTCGAGTCTCGAGTCGGGTTAAGTTTAGTTATTGAATCTTTCTGTTAAGTTACTCTCAGGAACAGCCCGGATCTGGAAGTTGGCGGTAACATCACTTGCTCAGATGGCTAGTCTCAGTACAATTAGCCGTCGTGGCTGAAATCCGTTAAGAGGGCATCGTATGGACTATAGTATGACTAGTCAGTAGAGTTACTTAGTCCTATGACTAGTCAGTGGAGTTACTTAGTCCTGCTTTTTGACCGACTTTAATAAGGAGAGATACTCAATTCATCTATATTTTTTTGTGAATGCTAATATCTTCTTGAAAAATTTTGCTATCTTGCGAAAAAAATCTCTTTATTATTAAATTTAGGTAAATCTTTATACATATAGTATAATGAAAATATATTTAAAAATTTTTTTTTCTAGCCAGACCATCACGTAAAAACTACTAAAAGTATCGGTATAGGACTTTGACCAATTGACCCGTGATAGTCTATAGGTGTTTTAAGGCTATTTATTTTTTAAATTCCATACACTCTTCACCATTTTCTTGATTTTTTTCCTGCCTTATTTACCCCAATGACATTAAAAGATATTTTTTTTTATTAATTTGTTTTCTTTTTTAATTAATCTAAATATTTAATTTATTGTATAAGCGTAAAACCTAAATATTAAGGTTTCTGAAGACCAAAAGAAACATTTACGCCCAGCAGAGCGGGCGGGCGGCTGACGACTAACAGACACTAAATCTAGATAATTAAATAAAATTACTAAAATACAAGGCCTACCTACCAAAGGATACTAAATATTCAGTACAGCTTATTTAAGTCAGTGCGGCCTTTATTTTGCCTTGTAATTAGTGTGGAATAACCCTCTAATAATTCCTTTACTGTGGCAAGGTAAATGAAGAGTTATTGAATATTAATATTATTGTGCTGTTGTAATAAAATTACAACTCGATTCATCTGATTAAATAAAATAACTGGTGGTTAAATTTGCCTCGTTGGATTGTGGTTCAGAAAAATCTTCTTAATTAAAAAAAAAATGTATTTTTTACCCTTTGGGTGTTTTTTATGGAAATTATTTCATTTCAAATTAAACTAAGAATAATTGAATTTATTTTGAATTGAATTGTTATATTAATAATTGTGACAATTCTACAATAAATATAATTTCAAACTAGTTAACATATATGATTTAGCATCGTGGATGTATACCTATGAAAATATTGTTAACCATCGGCTCATACAAACTTTCATCCCCATTTTCACCCCCTTAAGGGATGAATTCTGGAATAAAAATATTCTATGTCCTTCCCAGGATCTCAAACTATCTTTTCATTAAATTTCATCTTAATCGGTCTAGTAGTTTTTGAGTTTATTCGTCATAAACAAAAATCTTTCCTCTTTATAATAATAGTGTAGATTAAAATTATTTCATTATAAACGATAACGTAAGAAATTTATTTTTCAGATGAGTACCCATAATTTATTTTTTACTACAACAAAAATGTGCATTGATTATATTATAAATCAATTTTATTCTAATAATTTTATTCCATCATGATTACGTAACATAGAAAATATGCACTCGAATAGTGTATCTCTTTTTAAAGTCGGTTAATAATATTATGAAATAATTATAGTATAGACTCTACTATAGAGTAATCCTATACTTCTTATAGTATAATATATGAATATACGCTATATAAGTCTTAAGTAAATTCAAATTTACATACTTATATGATACATGTTAGTCTTTAAAATCTGTAAGCAATTTATGAAAAAGCATTTTCTATCAAGTTGCCCTAAAACAAGTGTCGAAAGGTCACGTTTTCGAGACTTAAATAAGGTCGCGAACTATCTTCGTAGTTCACGAGATAAACTATGTAGTTCAGAGTCTGACTCGCACTCGGCCGGTTTTTTACTTTTTAATTTTAATATGCCTATCTGATTGGTTTCTTATAAAAGCTGTTTACTTTGTTTTCTTTCTGTTCTTAAGATAAAAGCCAATTATAAAATAATATATTTTAATTGCTCTTACTTCTAAGCGCCTTATTTTAATCCGATTATTTACTTGTGAATACAAACAGTTTACAATAATTCGAAGAAGAAAAAGTAAAAACCTCCTACTTTGTGAAGTTCATTAGTTTTACAAGTATGGGTTATATTCAACGGATGTGGAAAGATCTACATATAAATAGGCAAAGATAAAACAGTTCAGTATAGATATTTTTCCCGACTGCGCAATACTAATGAGGGTAATGTGTTTATCAGTGTATGTATGTATGTATATTCCTATGTGTTGTTCTAGAGACCAAACGCGTGGGCAGGCTTTGATGATTTATACGTCGTTAGATTCATTTTGATAACGTGAGTGTCATAGGCTATATAAAAATAGTTAAAAACTAAAATGGCGGATTTCAATCGCCGTTCGTGTTTCTTTTAAAAAAATCTTCCAAAGTAATCGAGTGGGGTATCAAAATAAAGGTTTTTAAAAGGTGATCACAAAAATACATACAATTTATATGTTTAAAACTAATTTAGGATAAAAATTGCTATATATTACTCCAACACTTGTCTTACAAGTGGTAGTCATGTTAGAAAGGTGCGAGATCCGGGATTTGAACCGCTTGGTTTCCCCAGCAAGCGCTACCACTGCTTTATCATCATATCTTTTTCGTCTTATTGATTATTGTATACATAAAAAGAATGTAGAAGCAAGCCAAATTAAAAAGCACAATTAGAGCAAATAGAGATGGAGTAGGATTGCGCATACGACTTTTCATCCCGTGGGTGAAGGGATGAAGGACGAACACCCTTCCTATCTTAGACTATAATAAAAGGTCGCGTCAAAAAATAAACGTGAATCTCAACGTAGATAAGAAAGGTATTATCTTGAGAAAACTCGAGGTGTTGGAGCATTAACATGGATTATGCGTGGAGTGATGTCAGATTTGGACTTAAATTGACAAGATTTACTAGAATATTGTTATATAAGTCGTGGTAAATAATTGTAATTCATAATGTATTAAATATATAAACGTATTTTTAGCGGTTTTATTTTGATTTTTGGTTTCCGATGTTAAGTGTAGAGCTTGTTTGTAATAACGATGAATTTTGAGACGTCAAAAACTTTATTTTCTCCCATAACTAGGATTCGCGGTTGACCCTGCATTTCGCCATATCTCATAATTTTAAAAAAATTGTAGAGATTTTCACTTTCTACAATTTCTATAACAGACGCAATGTTAATGAAATTTTAATGCAAATGCACATTTAATGTATCTATAGTAAGCGAGATGTATGCGAAAAACTGTGTTTGTGACCTTGACCTTTAATATCACAAGACGAGAATACGAGATTATATGAGATTTTTGACACATAATGTCAAAACAGAATACCAAAACAAAAGTTTATACAATAGAACTCTTCAACTCTCATTCGGAGGTGGACTACCTAACGTAATCGGATTATATAGGGGCAAAATACACATATAAGGTCAATTTCTCGATTTTGATGACTTTAAAAAAAGGTTAAAAATGGACCTTAATCCTATACAAACATTCAAAATCCTACTAATATTAGCAAAACCGAAAATAATTTCGTTAATTAAAAATGGTGTTTGTACTTCAATCTTTTTGTTAAATACCTAACTTATATTTCAGGTTCGGATCGCAATCTTTTGTAAAAGCCCTTCAATATGTTGTGTTCGTTTATTACTTGTATTTGTCTCTTGAAACAGCCAACTCCATATAATTGGTCTTTCCAGAGAGGATTATTTTACTTGTGTCAGCGATGAAATTTAATATAACATAAATAGAATTGTATATACAATTGTTGTTAGGTATTCTATATAATATTATATGTTATGCATGTATATTTAACACAGAGTTTCTAAGTAAAAAAACATACAATATTTTAAAAACATGCTAATGTAAAATAATGCCACTTTTGTAAATCATGTACTAAATAATAAATAATTTAGTGCATTAAAAAGATCTAGCATATCCATACAATATTATATATGTGAAAGTGAGTTTGTCTGTTTGATTGTTTGTCTTTCTTTCACTTCGAAATGGCTTGGCGGATTGGCGTGATTTTTATGTGGGGATAATAGGAGGGCTGGAGAGTGACATATGCTATTTTTATTGCGGGATATTATCTCTTTCCCACGGGGAAACACGTTATTATACAATTCAAAAAAATATTTATGATCAGAATTACTTGAAACTTGGTATTAATACTCTTTAATAATACACTTAATTAAATAAGTGTTTTAGCATTTTTCGAAATTCATTCCATAAGGGGGTAAAATGGCGAATGAAAGTTGGTATGAAACCTATCGTTTTAGAGTTTTTTTGTAGTTTTAGCGCGAGCGAAGCCGCGGGTTCTGCTAGTGTATAAATAAGTTAAAAAACGCAGTGATATGGTTGACGTTAAGGAGTTTCAATTGGCTTTATTCTCATTGGTATGTACCACTATTGATGTATCACCGATGATCTTTTAAGCTTTACGGAATACGAACTTCAGCTTAAAAAAAACTATTTACAAATTTTGAATTAATGGACGAATACACATATTATCTATACATACTAGCGACTCACCCTCTCTCCACTCGGGTTCGTCCCTGGGGTAGGGTCTGGGAGGACCACCCTTATCCTTATCACTTAGGGGTGTGGAAAATAGATAGTAGCCGATTCTCAGACCTACTGAATACGTATATAAAATTTGGTAAAAATCGGTAAAGCCTTTTCGGAGGAGTACGGTAACTAACATTGTGACATGGAAATTTTATATATACTCGTAAGATAATAAAATTATAACTAAGCCGAATTTGTACATTACATATTTTTTGAAAAATTTTATTGAAATAGTCACTATTATCGACACAGAGTCCGAATCTATAGTTTTTAGAATTTTTGTCTGTCTGTCTATTACCGCATCACGAGGAAACTACTGGACAGATTTTGATGAAATTTAGTATGATGATATCTGGTTATCCAGGTCAACATATAGGATACTTTTTAATGCGGGAAAATATTTCATCTTTGAGAAATCTATACAAAACGTTAAAACGTAAGTAGGGACGAACCCGAGCGAAGCGAGGGTGAATCGCTAGTGTTTATATAAAAAGCTTATATTTCCGTAAAAAACATTCCAATATTAAAACATAATATTTCACTGCATAATGAAATTATACCACGAATCAGATATAATAAAATAATATTGGTCTGCATTTGCTCCGCTGAGTTGCGATTCAGAAACCTCTTAATTGAAAAAGCCCTTTGTGTGTTTTTATACTTGGGTTATTTTTATGAAAATTAATACAGACCCAATTAAAACAGTCGGTATTTTTAGATTTTTTGAATTTATTAGAATATGTTCAAAATACGGTATTTTACAATACAGTATATGTAGAATTATTGAACCTGGGACTTAAAAAGTTTTTAACATAAATGAATATACAATTTTTGGTATCCAAATCCGGGTGACTGTTATTGTGTAATAATATGATACCATAGACCTGATCTGGGTATGTTACTAGGAAGTGGATTGTGAAACCATTCAATGGCCACGTGTAATACCATCGAATTTGTAATGATTTCGTTCATATTGATAAGTCCTAATCAGTCCTAAAAGTCATTCATTACAATTTGTCAAAAGTGTATGTTTTTTTTTTAATAATGTAAGTATTTAGCCACGGCTTCTTTTACTAAGGCTATTACTTGTAACTTTAAATGTAATTTATATATTATATTTAGATTGTCTAACTAGAGATTTTCATTTTTATTGGTTTGTCCGTGAGCAAAATATGTAGAGATAAGATACTTTTGCAATATAATAAAATTAAATTTTGCCATGAAATTTTTCCACGGTGGAAGCATTAACATTATAAATCATTACATTATTACAAATTGGTTTTCGAAAAAATGTCTGTTGTTGCGAAACCAATTACTAGCTATCATAATTTGTTCAAAGTATTCACTTCAAGAATCAAATCTTAAGTCTCCGACTAACATACCTAGTGAGATACTACACCGATGGCACTTTATCACATACATATTGTTACGTTCTTTGAGTTCGGGGATCGGAAAGTCGCGCACGTCTTTTGGACTATCGATGTTTTGTTACTCCTGATTAACAAGAGTGACTTTTGGAGATTCACTAGCACACGTGGTATATAAATAGTTCTGGTTAAAATCAGTCACTGGACACTAATTTCCACCACTAGATACACTTCCACTATAACTTTACTTAATTTTTCTTCAGTGTTTTCGTACTTCTTCGCAATCTTCAATTAACTTCAAAATTCAACAACTCGATACACTGCCGGCCTTTATTTATGCATAAACAAAGAACAATATAGTATTTGAAAAATCAAAACCTTTCATTTCGAATATTTTGTTCCTCTCTCACTCTTACACACGGCAATATATAATTAACTGTTCTTGTCTAAATTCAAGTAATTTTTACGTCACTGTCGAAATGTTTTAACAAATATCTTAGGATGTATAAAGCATGCTCCAGACGTGTCTTTTTAATTATTATTTTCTTCTTTTTTTTAGAATATTCCTTGAAGTACGAGGATGGTTCTTACGGAGAGAAAAATTTTAAAAGAATGTCTGAAAAAGTCTAAAAACAACACTTTTCTATACTCACATACAAAAGATTCGTAATAATACTTAAAAGTCAATTTGAACTTTAATACTATATCATAAAGTTTAAGTGTAAGTGGAGAGGTTCCGGGAAGGCAAAACAATTGAGTGACGTTATTATCGTATAAATATTAATGTCAATATTTGTCAATATTTATACGATGGTAACATTACTCAAAAACAAAATTATCTATGGTAAAATGTAAATTGTCTGTGGTAAAATATCACTTGATATATAAACATCTCTTGCTGTGCATCTATAATATTACTAAATCTAAAAGCCACAAATTTCTAGAAAAGAAAAGAAAAAAGTAGAAAAACACAATTTTTAAAAATTTTGTCTGTCTGTTAGTTTGTTCCAGCTAATCTCTGAAACGGCTGGACTGATTTTGATTGGATTTTCACTGGCATGTAGTTTATGTTATAGAAGTAACTTAGGCTACTTTTATTTCAGTAAAAGAACTCGGGTTCCGCTCAAAAAATTAAAATGTACCTAGGGACCTAGGGACCCGAGCGAAGCGAGGGTGAGTCACTAGTATATAATAAAAGTTATAAAATATATTTTTTAAATGTTCTATTTCTCCACTTGACACTAAAATTTAGCAGCTTACAAACATTTCTCCAATTAAAAATTACATTATAATTCATATGGAGGCCGCGTTTAATTATATAAAATATAGGGTTAACATATGACCCATTTAATTTTTTTTTACCATTTTTATAATTTCAAGTTTTCGCCTAACATATATTTTAAAACTGGTAGTATTCATCATATTTATTAAATTCATACATTATGAGAGCAACCAACTCTGCACAGGTGTAAAATACAAAAAATACATACATATATACATTCAGACGCCTATGTTATTTACACCAGTTTTATTTTACTAACTAAATTTTTCCCGCGGATACACTCGCGTGGTATATGGTACAAAGATCAAAAATATCCTACGTCCGTCGTTCAGTGGTTTATGTGTGAAAAGTTAACAGACAGAGTTAATTTAACATTTATAATATTAGTTATTACTAGATCTGTTTACGTTAGTGGTCCTTCAAACATTCGTAGACGTGCACATGAATCACCCAACTTTCCTCGCATGCTAATAAATAATAATAATAGATATGCATAAATAAATATGTATATTGGGACATTAACGCATAGCACCATCTGGCTACGATACCGAATAGTTGATACATTACACATATATAACTTTAAATGCATTATATGTTTCATTTCTTCTCCCGCAGTAATTAAGCAGGAATCCCTGATATAATCATATCACACTCCATTAAAACTCATTTAGTTCCTCCCACTGTCTTCTGTTTTATATTTATTCTCTGTTCAAGCGCTTTATTGGCAACTTTATTTTAGAATACTTCGATTACGCTACACTAATTTTATAGGTTAGGTCTACGTCCTCCAATACGGACCAAGAAATATGTTGGATCAATATATATATATATATATATATATATATATATATATATATATATATATATATATATATATATATATATATATATATTGATCCAACATATTTCTTGGTCCGTACGGCAGTGGTAACCCAGTGGTAATGCGCTCGCTTGAGAAACCGAATTAAGCGGGTTCAAATCCCAGGTCTTGCACCTCTGATATTTTCATGTGCAAATCATTTCTAACGTAATTACCACTTACCTTACGGTGAAGGAAAACATCGTGAGGAAACTCGCATGTCTGAGAGAACCTGGCAAGTTTTCAAAAGACATGTGAAGTCCGCCAATCCACA
The DNA here is from genome assembly GCA_951806755.1 of Brenthis hecate. Lineage (NCBI taxonomy): Eukaryota > Metazoa > Arthropoda > Insecta > Lepidoptera > Nymphalidae > Brenthis > Brenthis hecate. Next base: position 2,690,677 of record OX638253.1, on the reverse strand, counting down.
CTTAGCAAGTGTGGTGGACTATGGTCTGTTCCCCCTCGTATTGAAGGGAGGCCCGTGCCCAGCAATGGGTCATTATAAAGGGCTGAATACAATACTATACAATTTATTGGTCATCTATAGGCACTGACTTTCACCATCGATATTATAAACCTCATACAAAACCGCGGGTAAAATCTAGTATAAATTAAAACTAATGCAATTTGGAAAACTCCTTTAAACTTCAAGGTAATAAATGAAAATGGGACTTAAGCCAACTTATATAAGGTGAAATTAAAAAGAGTTGGATCCGTCACATCGTAAAGGGTCTAATCGCCAAAGTTCCGAAGTACCGATTTCTGCGAGTCACTCCTAAAATGGATAACTTAAGATACGCTCATTTATACGTTTCGATTATTTGAATATAATATAAAAATAAAAATCTAAGTACACATTTATTTTTTAATATAAGTTATATTGCTGCAGACAAAGAAACAAAATCCTCATATTTATCTGACTACTATTATAAATGCAAAAGTTTGGATGGATAGATGTTTGTTACTCAATCACGCCGGAACGGCTGAACGGATCTGGATGGAATTTGGCACAAAGATCACATACATTATACTCTAGATTAATACATAGGTTACTCTTTATTCCGGTAAAATGTATTGTTCCTGTAGAATAGATTTTGTTTTGTCTTTCACAGAGCAAGGGATCGACTATCTATTTCATACTAAACGTTAAAACGTACCTAGGGACGAACCCGAGCAAAGCAAGGCTGAGTCGCTAGTATTATATAAGTGTAAAATTGATAATGATTATAGATTATTATCGATCATCATGTTGCAGCTTTTAGAAGTGGAGTAATTTATATATAAATAAAAAATGACAACGTAACCACGGGCAATAGCAAGTCAATAAATGTTCTCTACATTATAAAATATAACTATGCCAAAGCTCAAGCTCGTCTATACGCAATATGCTTACAAAAGGGCATAAAGTTTTCTCTTTGCACATTAGTACACTCATTCTGATATGTATAAGTATAATAAAATGGTGTAGTAAAGGAATGCGTATTTTCTAGTTAATTTTTAGGTTATTCTACTATATCAGGGGAACTTGATATACCAGGATAAAAATCGTAAAGCTTAAAGCTTATATAGCACTATTACTGTTCGACCAATGTCAACAATATGTCAATCTGTTTTAGTTGTTTTCTGTTGTTTCATGTTAGAATTTTTCAAATCGGACGGATCTAGAGATTAGTGTGTTCAAACAAACAAATTTCTGCATTTTAAAATGTATATTAAAGGAACTTGTGAAATCTAACTATATAGAATTATTTGCGAAGCCATAATAAAATACGCTACACTATACGTCACATTTCACTGGAAGTCGTGAGATCAATTCCACGTAAACGCTTATGTATTTATGTACATACGTACATACTATAAATAAATACTTATCTACACACATTATGTAAATTTCAAATCATCAACACGTTCAAATCATGAATATTAGTAATATATATAATAATATTGTTTACATGGTACAGGATTATATGTACACAAATATAATAATATCTTAGAATAGAAAATTATAATTTAACGTTTAGTATAGATTTCTCAATGATGAGATATTTTCACGCAGTAAGAAGTAATCTATATTTTGACATAATAACCAGCAGAAAAATAACCAGCTATCATCATACCAAATTTCATCAAAATCTGTCCAGTGGTCTTTTCGTAATGCGTCCCCAAACTTGCCAACAGACAGACAAAAATTCTAAAAACTATAGATTCGGCTTCTGTATCTATAATAATGACTATTTCAATAACATTTTCCAAAAAAATATTTAATTTACAGATTCGACTCAGATTTTAATTATATGTATAGATAGAAAAAAGCAACCATAATTGCACAAAGTTATTATAAAATCGTAACCGTGTCGTCGATAGCTAAAACGCCTTAGCTTTTATAAAGCAACAATAAGCCAGAGCTGGATTAGGTCGTATTGTATTGCAACACTTAATACTCGCTTAGGATCTCCCTAATGGTGCCGGCGTGATTTTACAACAAACGACTGTCAACCATCAATGCGGAATATTAATGACACCTTAATAGGTTTTAAAGCTAAAAGTATTATCTGACTGTTAGGTAGAATGGAAGATTTTGAATTTACTTCTTGGGAATAAGGTTTAAAAGATACTTGCGTATACTCTGACGTCACGCAGGTACGCTCCTGAGTAAAGTCAGGCCCTAGATTCCTAAAAGTAGTCTAGCCTCCAGGTCTATCTGTGTGCTAAATTTGATCCAAATTGGTCGAGCCGTTTCAGAAAGAGTTACAAACATACACACAAATATAAACTTTCGCATTTATTTAATAATCTTACTAATGATAAATCTTCCTGGCCGACTCCGCCCATGTTTTTATTAGCTCATCTTATTAATATTTTAAAGGAAACAATTAAAAATATTTATCCTATAGGATATTTATTTAAATAAAATATAAATTCTTTAGCTTATTTATGTATAATGCATTAGCAACTCACCCTTGCATCGCTTGGGTTCAAAGGTTTAGGTTGCAAAGGTTGTTTACAAACTCTCACCCCTATTTTCATTCCTTTAAGGGATGATTTCCGGGATAAAAACTTTCCTATGTCCTTCTCAGGTTAACTGCTAACTGATTGTTTGTTTGTACCGAATAGGCTCCGAAACTACTGAATCAATTTAGATGAAATTTGGTAAGAAGATAGTTTGAGAGCTTGGAAAGGACATAGGATACTTTTATCCCGGAAATCATCCAAAAGCGACTGAAAAGGGGGATGAAGGTTTGTATGGGGAATCAAGCTAGGGACCAACTCGAGCGAAGCAAGGGTGAGCCGCTACTCGCTGTACGTATAACATAAAGCCAAAGAGTTTTTTTTGTAGATTGAAAAAGGACGTAGCCGCGGGTTCTGCTAGTACATATTATATAAAAATCTTTAAATCATCGAGAGCTTTTCACTAAATAATAAAACTAAACAACAACTCGCTGTATTACAATACACGACAAAACGTACCAACACAATATTATTATAGTGTCAGCAAATATAAGCTTGAAAAGTAAATTATTTGCATTTGAAACAGCGAGTATAAAACCGAGGCATTTAGCTTTATTACAAGAATACCACATGGTCCCGTTACACATGAATGCATTAAAGCCACTTCCATTTTGATTTAATTTAGTAGTGTTGTTTTATGTGTACTATTGTAGAAATCTCATTTTGTGTAATATATTCTATATACAAATACACATATCATCACTGTCTAGGGATATTTCACTTTTATTAGCATAACTTAAAAAGTACTGGCCATTTCAAAAAGATGAAATCAATTCGTTGCTGAACATTTTATTTTCTGTATTCTAAACTCAAATAAAAAAAATGGCAGAAGTGTGTGTTACAGATTTAACTGTTTCTAAACAATATTTTTATTTATTTACACGTTTAATAATTAAATTAATACTAGTGGTTTTTTCTATACTATGGAACGCCGATGTTTAAGCATAGAAGAGATGTTGAGAGTAATAGGCAAGCTGGAAGCGGGCGCGATACAATGTATTGTTGCTGATGGCACCAGTCATAGCGTCATATCAAGATTTAGGTCTCGTTATCGAGACACTGCCGATGTAGCAGAGAGGCATACTGCGAATATTCGGGTAACCACCGTAACACAAGACGGATTTTTACAAATTACGACAAGAAGATAACCAAAATTATGGCTAGGCAATTGGTTTTAAAGTTCAGTCAGAACACCAGGTCGTGGTTAGCGATCAAACTGTCACGACGAGACTGCACGAAGTCATAAATATTTTTTTCGCGCCAATAAAAATCAAAGACGTTGCATTTTTTTTATTTATTTTTTTTATTTAGGTAACCTAAATATTTAATTTATAAGCGAAAAACCTATATACTTAATGCCCAACAAAGCGTGTGGGTGACGACTTGTTTATATATTTCTATTCAGTGTTTAATTACTAATTATAATTATTAATTATCACCCTGACTGTAATATATTGCGGTCCTATACAAGCTTTCAACCTGTATCTTTGATCTATTATGCCATGAATTATGTAATAAAAAAAAACATTAAAATCCAACCAAGAACAGTAAACTATTCAGTCTGTTCTTTCAATTTGCGTGCTTAGAACTGTTATTCAATTTTTGGTTTATTAAAGAGCCTGTAGAGCAAAATTGATTTCACTACTGTCGTTTGAATGGTGAAATAAAATATTTTATAATTATCTGAATTTAATAAGAATATCTCCCGTGACCATGATTGCTGTAAAGCATTCAAAACATCGGGAACCAAAAATCAAAATAACTATGCGAAAAAATTTCGAAAAGATAGTTTTATTTACAAAGTCAAATCTAATATATAAAATTTCTATGTCACAATATTAGTTACCGTACTCCTCCGATACGGCTTCACCGATTTTTACCAAATTTTATATGCGTATTCAGTAGGTCTGAGAATCGGCTACTGTCTATTTTCCATACCCCTAAGTGATAAGGGTGGTCCACCCCAAAAAAAAATTTTATTCGGCATTAAAAAATACATACAAACCTTAATTTTCACTAGGGACGAACCCGAGCGGAGCGAGGGTGAGTCGCTAGTATTCATGTAAATCTAAGTGTATCATATTGAATTGTTAATTTTTTGATGCTATGGTTCAATTTTACAAAATTCTTTAATACTGTATTATTAAACCTGTAATGTTTAAATGTTAGAAACCAAAATCTCCTTATAGACAATGTAATTTAAGTACTCGACTAAGTCAACTAGCTTTTCTAACTTTCATAGAAGATAGAACAATGTAAAGAGATTAGCTTTAGAAGTGACAGCTTAATATGCTGTGTTTGAGGCACAGGGATGCAACACTTTCAATTTCCTAACTCCAGACTGAGTGAGCATGTTTAAACTATAACCAACTATAAACTATACGGCTTATCATACAGGTCGGAGAGGAGTATTATAGAAAAAAAGCATAGATAAAAAAATATATTATAAAAAAAAGCCCAACTGCATAAAAAATGTACAAAAACGAACTAAAAATATGAAAAAAAGTTGACGAAGGAATGTAGTACTAAGCAGTCGGAGACATACACATTTAATACTTGCCGCGATGTACATGTGTCTGTCTCCGACTGCATACAGCGTTTTAGTTTTTGCTAATTAGACATTTAAAGTAATATTTAATAATTTTTTACTCTAAATTACTTTTAAACATATCAGTTATACCTACATATTTATGTGATCGCGGTTTAAAAACCTTTATTTTGATACCCTACTCAATTAGTTTAGTAGATTTTTTTAAGGCACACAAATGGCGCCTGAAATTCGCCATTTTAATTTTTTTATTGCCTATAATATACCTATAATATACACTCGCTTTATCAAGATGAATCTTACAACGTATGAATTATCAAAAGTGGCTCGCGCGTTTAGTCTCTAGAATGCCATATCTATAGGAACCAACATACATACATAGACTCATAAACACATCAAAGAAGTGCATCCTTTGCGTTGCGCACTCGGGTAAAAAGAATCACTCAGCTCTCACTGGGAGGGGAAAACAGTAGTACCTACTGGTACTGATGTACTGTAAGAGGATATTACTTTACCGATCGATAAATCATTTGTGCTTAATCAGCAAACACACTATCTAATCAAATTAAAAAAAATAGTTTTAGTTTAAAATAAAAAATAAATTTTAGCCTCACCTAGGAATCAAATCCACTATATCTATAGACTAATATATACTATCTAATCTATATACCTAATTTAATTTAGCTATTGAATTTCGTTAGTGTTAGAAAAAAAGTATAATAAAATAATAAGTTATCTAACTAGGCTATATAGAACAGTTATTTCAATCACGTTTTTGGGTTAGTTAATACAGAATACTGATTTGTGATCATAGATCAATACATTTGATACCGCATCATGCTGTTTGTCGATGTGGTCTCTGTATAATGTACATTTCCAACTGTTATTTCATCTCACTAATAATGGATGTAATATTCATTAGGTTTCCTTTCACTAAATTCAAAGCTAATAAGATCGATTGGATCTGAATACTTAGTGAATAATAGGCTATCAACTACTAACACTAATGTGAAAGTTTATTTATGTATGTTTGTTTGTAAGCTGCTGGACGGATTTGAATGAAATTTAGTATACATATAGATAATTGTTTGACAGAGATAGATATACCATTGCCAAAAATAGTCCATATAATATAAATACAAAAGACGCCTAAGGACGTATTTAAATAAAGCGAGAGTAACATTGTTAGCAATAATAAAATATACTTCTTAAGTAGAAATGTTTTATGGTACAAAGAGAATCAAGATTTGTTATAAGCACGTTCACTTTAAGCTATGCTTGGTTTCATAAGGAATATCTCCGTGCATCCATATAAGAATTGATCAACGCAAAGAGATGAAAAAACATTTTTAAATGAACACTAGTTTATGTAATTTTACTATCTTTTACTTACTATTATTATATATTTACAATCTAGCGTAAATAATAATTCCGTTATCTATTTGTATAAAAAAAAACAAATAACTAATAATAATTATCTGTACTTTACTAATATTATAAAGAGGCAGAGTTTATTTGTTTGTTTGTACGCGCTAATCTCAGTAACTACTAATCCGATTTGAATAATTCTTTTTGCATTAGATAACCCGTTTATATCATATCGGAAAATGTACAATTCCCGTGGGATAGACTTGTTTTTGTCTAGGGACGAACCCGAAGCAAAGCGAGGATGAGTCGCTAGTCTCCGATAGCATTCACTCAAAGAAAAGAATGTCATGTAATTACAAAAAACCTTTTTACTACAATAAATTTTAAAATAAGTATCTACCTGTTGTTGTAAACAACAACGATCAACGGCGTAGGCATGGTAGGACCCTCGCTCCCGTCTGCTACTTCCCTTGCTGTCGTCATCGTCGTAGTTAAAATATTATTATTTTCGGGAGTAATTTTCATTCTGTGATATTTTCATTTTGTGATATCTTTCTTTTTTTTATTTTTATTTATTCAAACTAAAATCCACAGCTACATACAGAGATAGAAAGTACATAAAAAGAAAAGTCCTTATATAAGCCAATTTCGAATTTTCATTATTTGTGCAATATACATGGGTACATGTATTAAAAAAAAGAAATTAATTACAAAAACAAAACAATAAAACACTAATGACAAAAAAACAATAAAAGACTAAACTCTTCTAAGGTATTCATCTAATTTAAATGGTGTGAAGGCCAGTTTTCATCTAAATTGAGTGCTTATATTGTCTAACATATTTATTTAGATAAGGTTTAATGCCATGTCGTTAAAAACATCTTCGCAAATAAAGTGTTAATTTAGATCCAATTTGAGAACCATAAAAATGCTTGAGTCCATCTTAAAATATAGACATATGCTATCGCGGACTTTTTTATAATAATATTTATGTTTTTCAGTCGGCATATTTTTTTCCGAAATCTTCATATTCAGCCAATATATTCAAAACCTTAATGAATTATACACTTAAACCTTTCTCTTAAATCACTCAATCCATTGGTGAAAAGCGAACGAAAAAGTATTCGGCAGTTTTTGAGTTTGTCCCATTCAGATAGACAGGTAGACAGACATACGCGGTGGGGGACTTTGACTCGACAAATAAATTCTATGTACTTGATAGCTATATAAGCTATTTTTATCTCGATATAGATGAAATATTAATATACTGCAAATATTTCAGGTAATGACCAGATGTTGTAGAGCTTAAGTAAAATAAGGTCAAATCGCTAGTATAATATTGGAACAGGTTAAATCCATCCATAAACACCACACTAAAAATGTGATAGTTAAAGCATTTAAATGATGATTAAATTTTCAATTATCTACAATCATACAAATATGTCAAATTTTGCGATCCTAAGCAAACAATTTAGTAGATTCGAGGGTGCTTTACTGGGCTGGTTGAGCGCGAATAACGAATGAACCCCTAAATGCGGGACGATTGGACCGCCGTAATGGGTAAACGCATTAGGGTTCAAATGTTTCTATTGTAATTGAAGCTTATTCGAAAATGAACTGAAATTACGTAGATTATATCTAGATGGATATATATGAACGATTAAATAGGGATAGGAAGTGTTAGAATAAAGGGAGAGGTGTGGAATAGTTCAGAATCTGGTCACTAATAAAATGCAAGTGGCAGTTTTATAACACATAAGAGGCAAATATCAGTGTAACTATAATACATATATTCTGTATATGTTTTAGCGAATAAATGATTTAAAATCTCTCATATTTTGGTAGAGGGCATATAAAAAATTGTATATTTGGAATTTTTTGAGTAACCAAGACAGATCGTTTGTGACTAACATAATGAAAGAAATATTATAGTTATACAAACTCATTTAATATATAGGCAGTACTTAAACTTAGTCCTTAGTAAAGACGGAGTCTCGAAAAGTTTAATATGAAAGTACATAAATGCTGAAGTGACATATCACTTCCGTCAAATAACACTTATCATAATAACACTTCCGTCAAAGACCTGACTGACATCTTAGGGGCGTCATGTTAGGGAATTTACGCATACCACCTGTAGAACAGGTGGCTATGTAGAGACTCACTGGCTAGTTAAGCCAGTACAATTAATTAAAACCCAAAGCCTAGCTTCACCTCTAGTTGGAATGCTGGACGATACTGATCTACCCCACCATGTCAAGTCGGACATACATTCTGAGGAGAAGTAGAATAATAAATAATAAATATGTAGAGAAATTAACAAACAGCACTATTTAGTTCCATGGCAAGCTACGAGGCTTGTGTTATGGATACCAGCTAGTTGATACACTACACATATATAATTTTAAATACATATATATTATAAATATAAGCATCCATGACTGAAGCACAAATATTCGTGCTTATCACACAACAAATGTGCTGAAGTCATCCTGGAGAGAAAGCTTAGAAACCAAAATATCTACATCAACTCAGATAGCCAAGCAGCACTTCTGGCTATAGATTCTCTTGAGACCAACTCTAAGTTGGTCAAAGACTGTATGGATAATCTGAATGTCCTGGGCACATCCAACAGAGTTACCCTCAGATGGGTCCCGGGTCACTTAGGCATAGATGGGAATGAAAAGGCTGATGCATTGGCAAGAAGGGGCGCTGAAACCCCTGAATGTGGCCCAGAACCATTTTGTGGTATTGCAAAACATGCCTATTCAATTCTCAAAATTCACTGCAATCGCCAAGCACTTCAAGAGTGGCAATCCACTTCTGGACAAATACACTCTAAAGCGCTAATTAAGGGATATCGCAAAAAGTTTACAAAAGAGTTGCTTCAACTCAACAAGTATAAAACCAGTGCAGTAACCAGAATACTTACTGGTCACTGCAAACTCAATAAACATATGTTTACCCTCGGCCTCAGTCGGACCGCAATGTGCAGACTATGCCATAAGACAGAGGAAACTGCTATGCACATCCTCTGCTCGTGCGGCCCACTCATGCACCGCAGAAGTATCTATCTAGGGCAGCATATTATGCAACCGGAAGAGATACAGATGCTCCCCGCTCAGAAAATCTGGAAGTTCCTGGAGTCAACAGGACTAAGCGGAGAACTTTGAACTCACTATAAAGGGAGCTACAATGGACCAAAACTGGTCGACGTAGCTAGGGCCGACCTCGGCACCACACCCAACAAAATAATAATAATAATATTATAAATATAAGCATCCATGACTGAAGCACAAGTATTCGTGCTTATCACACAAAAGAATGCCACCAGCGGGACTCAAAATTGTGACCACTGGTACAGAAAGTAGGGTCATTACAAACTGAGCCAAACGTGTCGCCAAGTCGTACTTAGTCCTAGATATCTCACAACATTTAACTAGGGAGGTACCGGGAATGGTATACAACTGTACCCTGTACAACTTACATTTGTTAATTAATGGTATGAAGATCATATTTATAATCAAATCGTCTTCAAAAGATACTTACATAAAACCTTAAAGATTAAAGAGAAAATTATTCAGAATAACATATTATATGAAATATCTATTCTAACCAAACTCAACACAGCAATTTCGTAGGACGGGCGTCAAATTCATAATAAAACAATCTTAAAATCTTACAAGTTACCAAGTAATATATCTTGGCTCAGTCACCGTCAGCACGGCATGTCTTGGCACGATGCTGTGAAGTCAAATCTCGCCGTTGTATGCAGAAGTTCTTGACATATGCCTTAACTTGATACTGTTATTACATGAATTATAAAATTTAAAGGAATTCTATCTTGTAATTTAAATAATTTTCTTGTAATAGATGATTAAATTGTAAGTAAAATCCAAATTTGTTTGGTCAAAATATTAAGTACTAGCGACTCACCCTCGCTTCGCTCGTGTTTGTCCCGAGTTTGATTCCCTATATAAACTTTCATCCCCATTTTCACTCCCTTAAGGGATGATTCCCGGGATAAAAAGTATGCTATGTCCTTCCCAGGATCTTAAACTATCTTCTTATTAAATTTCATTTAAATGGGTTCAGTAGATCCAGAGATTACCCCCTACAACGTCTCAAACTCACAATCTCACAAAGTTTACCTCTATATAATATTAGTATAGATGATTTACACAATATAAGATCGAATGCGTTATAAAAATCATAGGTAGTGTATAATTTGTTTTAAGGTAATTAAATAATTCGCAACATGTGCAATCTTTTAGATACTCATATATGATGTATTAGTTGTTCACCCTCGCATCTCTCGGGTTAGCCTGTAAAAAAATAAAAACAAATCTATCCCACGGGAACCGTACATTTTTCCGGGATAAAAAGTAGCCTATGTACTATTTCAGACTATAATCTATTTCTGTGCCAAATATCATACAGATCCGTTTAGCAGTTTTGGCGTGATTGAGTAACAAACATCTATCCAAACATCCAAACATCTAAACTTTCATATTTATAATATTAGCACCTACTCGTAAGATGTAATAAACTTTAACATCAATTTTTTTTAACAATGAATAAACCTATGTATCATAATCATTAATCACCATATTATTTATACATATAACTGCTACATCATGTTCAGAAAACCTAATGCTCTTTAAAATTAGAAAGTATTTACATCTACATATATGTATATAAAAACTTTTACATAAAGTCAAAAGCATGATATGGTAATGAAGCTCTCTGAGCTTGCGTTTAAAACTATAGTTTCAGTTTCAATGACTGTTAAATATTTAAAAGTTCAAAGCTTTGAGAGAAGATAAATTGTTTAAATATTCCAAAACGTTAAATTAGTACTCATATAATAATTCATTGTTTTGCAATTGTATAACTTATTTTCCATTAAAATTTATAAAAGTATTTTGCTTATGGTAGTAGACTCATGGCGTTCAGTAAAAAATTGTAATACTTTAATGCTGAATAAATTTAATTTTGAATTTGAATTTAACAAACTATTCGCAATACCTGAACAATACTTCGCCACTTTGTTCTTTATGATCAATTTTAATATTTAAATATTAAACACGGAAATCGAACTCATGATCTTTATTTTACATAGTATACTCATTAGATTATATTGCTCTTTAAAAGTCTATACTAAATATTTTCGAAAAATTTTAATTCTTTTTATTTATTAGTTACTTAGATATAGTATTAAGAATGTACCTCACTATAAACTGTACCTAAATCACGTAAAATTATTTGAAACTCAATATGATTTTCATGAAATTGTAAATAAATAAGTTGCTAACACAGATTCGTTTGGGCAAGCCATTTGAAATGTCTCATTTCCGCTTTGAAATTAGATTCACTTTTCCAAGAAATAAAACATTAATGTTCGTTAAGCGCCTTAATGAGTTATAAATAATCATGTTATTTGAAGAACCTTTTGAAAATTTATTCATATCTATAATATGTTTACTATTTTTAATCATAATATTTACATAACAATAACAGATGTACAAATTGCAACATAAAAATAAATGTACAATTATTGTTATTATTGTTGTTGTAATGTACAATTATTATAAATCTATACAGATAAATAAAATTGAAGTATCCGTTTATGATGTCAAAATAACAGCTTTTTACCTAATGCATATGAAATTATATATGGTACTTATAAGAAAAAAAAAAAATGTTGTCTGTCTTTCTGTTTGTTCCAGTTAATCTCCGAAACGGCTGGGCCGATTTCGAAGGGATTTTCAGTAGCAGATATCTGATGTTATAAGGAGTAACTTTGGCTACTTTTATTTTAGCAAAAGACTTAGGGTTCCGCTCCAAAAATATTAAAACGTACCTAGGGACGCACACCGTTATTATTTTAGTTTCTACAGTAAAAAGTGAATTCTAATATTCAGTAGGTAAAGCAAATCATAAAAGATTTCTTTACTGAATAGAAAATTTAGACATTGTCTCATGTACAACTTTGTATGAATCAAGTCTATGAATAAGTTTGTAAGAGTCCCAGTTGGGCCTAGATAGTTATTGAGACCCGTCACAATATTCTGAGTAACGGAAATTGTAAAGTTGGTGTTATACCCCCGTACCTCAGAGAGCATCTGTCTTGTTGTGTCGAAGTCATCCAATTCAACTATGAAGGACGGTATAGTGCCCCAGAGCTAGTGCACGTACATTGTTATAAGTGCATTACTATATAATATATCCCATGTACGTGGCTATGGCTAATGGTGTCTGCTCTGACTGAAAAATTAAAGAGAAATGAAAAACTCGATCGGAAATCGGAAATATAATTAATTTTAAGGACGACACATTTGGCTCTGTTTGTAGTGACCCTACTTACTGTGTCAGCAGTCGCGGGATCGAGTCCCGCTGAGGGCATTTATTTGTGTGATGAGCACGAATATGCCAGTCATGGGTGTTTATATTCATAATATGTACTATATTGTATGTATTTAAAGTTATATAATATGTGTAGTGTATCAACTATGTGTCTAGTATCCATAGCACAAGCCTTCGTAGCTTACCATGGAATTTGATTATTTGAATGGCAAACTTTTTCAGCACCCCGGAAGGAAGTGTGTAGATAATCTGTTCGTTTTTTTATAACTTTTTTTTCATGAAAAAGCATTTCATTATTACAACTGTTGGGCTCAAAATCATGACTGTAGTACTTATACGTACCCACAGGGATGTTAACTTGTTTTATAAACTTTCTTGCAATTTGATTTGAATAATGTATGCAAACTATTAAAATACTGTGACGACACGTTTGGTTCAGTTTGTAGTTAACGTACTCGGCTGTGCCAGTGGTCGCGAGTTCGAGTTCCGCTGGGTGCATTAATTTGTGTACTCAGCACGAATGTGTGTACCTACTCCAGTCATGAGTTTGTCATATATGTATTTAAAATGTGTACTATATTAACTATCTAGTCTCCATAACACAAGCTTCGTAGCTTACCATATTTATAATTACTGTTTTGGATAATTTGTGCATAAATGAATATATTTAACATACATATTTGCCTCAAAGTTTTCCAAGAACTCAACAGGTTATAGATTTGTTAATTTTAAACATTTTCATAATTCTAATACGTTGCATAATTGAAAATGAAATATTATTTATTATTTAATTTTGGTTGCCCTTATTAATTTATATTACAATTAAAAAAAACTTTATAAATATTTTGATCTTATTTAGCGTTGCTATTAGTATTTTAACCACAAATTAAAATTAACAAATATTGTGAGGTACTTTTGTGTCATTTTTCTATTTCTTATCAATCATTGTATAGTTTGTGGGTAGATACTGTTTGTAAAAACTATATCAAATTTTTTGAAATATCTAACAACCTTATTTTGAGTTATTAATAACTAGCGACTCACCCTTGCTTCGCATCAGGTTCCTCTCTAGACAAAAACAAATCTATCCCCCGGAAAACGTATGTTTTTCCGGGATAAAAAGTAACTTATGTGCTATTGCAGACTATAATCTATTTCTGTTCCAAATTTATCCACATCGTTCAACCGTTTTAGCGTAAAAGGGTAATAAATTTTCAGATTTATAATATTAGTAGAAATAATTTCAAACACAGAGTTTTGAAAGCATTTTAATATAGAGACTTCTCACGTTATTTCTCACTGAAATAATATAATTTACTGCCAGACACAATTTTGGCAGTAGCGAATAAAAAGATTGCAAAAGAAAACTGACTCGGCAAGTAAGCTTTGTAGCTTCAAAATTCCGTAATGTTGTGCCAAGAAATAGACATCCTGAGCTGACCGAATGATTTTCGCAAAAAATCATAAATGTATTTTTTTAATACAAGAAGATGGTACCAATGAATGACTATATATCCATACCAAAAACCATATAATATTATGCTCTGTACCTATAATAAAAGTGTAACTGATCGCAGTCTGTACATGGAAGATATTTGAGAAGGACTATTGTTGGGGTCATTATTATTAATGCAAGAGAACACAAAACAATAAGTTTTAGAATTTTCTGTCTGTTTGTCTGTCTGGACACCCTCATCTCAGAAACGGCTTAAGCGATTTGAGTGCAGGTTTCACGAATGTATTGTGATAAGTATCATGTAACATTTAGTATTGGTTTTATTTCAATTGGTTCATAAGTAAAAATATTATGTCAATTTAAAAATCAGCCATAACTTAAATGACACTACTATTACTATGAAAGCGCAAGTTTGTATGTATGTGGGTGTATGTATGTTTGTTTTTTCACGCTGAAATGATTTGGTTGAAGCGGGCTTAGTACATTAGACTATGACCTAATGGAGCACCTAAGCTTACTGTAAAGTGTCGGGATACATACGAGCCAAGTGACGGCAGTTAATATTATAAATACTGAGAGATTGGTTTTTTGTTATTTCATTTGATTGATAACGCTAATCTCTGGAACCACCATTTTGTACATTTATACATACGTGCTTCCCTAAATAACAGATAAATTTAATATAATACAAAAATAAATTACGCGAAAAAACCTAGTAAGTTACATATTTTTTATTGAATCATTATATTGTACGGTTGTTGAAAACTTTACTTCATTTTTCGATTCAAACAACCACTCGACCAGCGAATCGAAAGTGAATCGAACCCACTTCAAATCATATAGACACCAAGCAGAATATATGCTACAGAATCAAACCTGAACAATTTAAGAGTGAACCAGTTTTATGAGAGAGCAACGATGCGCAAAAAAAAATAGATTCATATTGCTATTGTTCTTTGAAAATATATTTCCAGGTGGATTGACGTTCGCGATTCCATAAATGTTAGGGGAAAGAACATTTCATAACACAACAGCAGCACACCTTAGCAGAAATAAATTCACATCTCGACTGGCATACGTCATTTGGCATGTTTTATTTCCGCTTTGACATTAGATTCACTTTGATTTGCAAGAATAAATCGTCCTTAATATTTCGATCTGTCTAATGCTGAATATTTGCTGTATGTTTTTACGGCTTCTGTGTCACGTGTTTGATTTTCTCTTGGGTAAAATATTTGTATGTGTCATACAGATATTGTTCTTGCTTTGGTAAAGATAAAATGCTAATGGGTACTTGTGAAACGGAAGGAAGGAAGTGAAAAACCTTATCGCAGGAAATCGTTTGAAGAGGAAATTGAAATTAAATGACCATTTTTTGTATGGCTTTAAAGATAACAGAAAATGTATATTTATCATAACAAAAAAAAACATTTAAAAATATCGAATTCCTTTTTATCAAGACCTACCCAAAAATACAAGCTTATATGCATTAGCCAATACAAAAAATGAAATCAGTACCGATAGCTCAACATTTAGTATTTTTATTAGTAGGTGGTAAATAATGTAGAAAAACAACACATCAATGTACATTGTACAGTAATACATAATAATGTCTTACAGGAACTATGTAGATACTTAATTGATTGTCGCTTCGATTCTGGCATTTGGAAAAAAATATTTCTATACAGTACTCAAACTATTTAAAGACAAGCTGTAGAATGTAGAATATAAATGTAGCAGATGCACATATATTTTTTGTCTATGACTAGGAAAAATATATGAAGATATTTTTTTAAAAATATTGCAATCTGTTCATTTTTAATGACAGTTATATTCTTATTTCATGGAGGAAAAACCTTGCACAGTATCTGATTATTGCCATTACTGATTCTTCCCCTTTTATGGTTGAAAATACAAAAGCGTGAGGTTACGTTTTGATTTATTCGCCGGAGTTGATATACTACAAGTGAAGGCTGTCAAGAAAAATTTATAAGGAGCCCTCGTCGAATAATACGTACAAAACCAAGTTAGAAATTGAGATCGCTTATGATATACTGAAAAGAGAGACGTGCAATTTGTTTTAATATAATCGTGAAGCTTTTGGCCGTAAGCTTACTTGGAAGTTCAAAAAATACACGTTTATTTCTAACAAATTGTTACAATATGGTTTGTATTTTTTGTTACATTATATCTACTCCATTCGTCTATGTGCTGTAACTTTGCTACGAATTTGAGTCGATGTCTCAATTTTGATAGTTTATACGAGTACCTTGGATTAACACATAGATTAATTTTATTCAATATACCCACCACGTGAGTTGTGAGTAAAACCCAGTTAATATCCAAAATTGTAAACCTAATATATTATATAACATTTATCACTAGCTAAAAATACTCCACACACTTTATTTAACAACATTCTTAAACAAAACCAACGTTATGAAAACGGTGTAACGACACGCCAATTACTTTTTATGACCCCTAGAACTGGCACATGGCACATCGGGATGCATAGACGTTAACATTTGCTTGAAATTGAGCTTGAACTTTGCATGGTCAAAAATTAAAACTTAATAGAATACTACGTGTTGAAAACCAGCCAAGATCGTTTTCTAGATTTTTATCCAGCACTGTCACGGTTATTAAATATGTTAGTTCGTTAGCCTTCATTTAATTTAGTGTGTATTTTTAGTAAGCCAAGCTGTAGAAAAGCTTTTGCTTAAAAAATTAAGATGAATGTGAGTCTACCACTATTGCAGAATAATATTTTCTTAGAAGTTTACTTGTTTACCTAGATAACGTACGCGGTTTGTATACTGTATTCTACTACAGTATATAGTATGCGAAAATATTCATCCACGTTCTTCTTTCCATAGTCTGAAGAGAACGTAAGCTGACATCATTGGAGAAAGATCAAAATGCAAAACCTACACGAACGACAACAACTGTTCCCGCTGCTACTGAGAATTTGACTGAAAAATCTTACAACTCCTTAGACGTAATCAGCTCAAACCCACAACATCATGATCTGCATCAGCAATTTTAAGCACTAGGCCAACGTGGACATTATGATATTTCATAAGCGTAAGCTTATAATAAATTCCCCAAATAAAACAATTCGTACCACTGCGTAATTTAATTCGATACAAAGTTCAACTTTTTCGTAGCTGTTAACTGATACAAAATCCATTCCGTGCCATAAAAGCTTTGTTTATTCCAATATAATCAGATTCATGAATAATTTATCCAGCTCGCCTCGCCATCTGTTATATCTTATTTTGAAAGTTTATTACATATTGATTGCAATACTGAATTTTATATTTGAATTTCATTATTACCAATGAATTGGATTCGCGGAGTATGAAAGGTATTTAAAATGATAATAACATTTCGATTATAGCATTTGTGTTTAATCATAATAATATTATTATTTCATAAGCAGAGGCAGTGGTAGCCCAGTGGTAACGCGCACGCTTGGAAAACTGAGTATAGCGGGTTCGAATCACGGGGTTTCGCAACTCTGATATTTTTAATTGAATTTTCAACACGATTACTACTTCTCTTATGGTGAAGGAAAGCATCGTAAAAACAGCATATCTCAGAGAAACTTACAAGTTTTCGTCCAGAAGTCCAGAAGAGGTCCAACTTCAAATTGAGGGTGATACGGCTGGTACCGCGCCACAAAACGAGTTTCAATTCGTTTTTGGTGAGAGTACCGACTGCCATCTGCCAATCTTCATGAAGGAGGACTTCTGGCCGCAGGGCGTCGTGTTTCGGAAGTTCCGAGGTCGTTTGTCCGCCGACACAGCTCACACGACTGCATTACGTGTTAAATAGTTATAATTAATATATATGTTAGTTTTAAGGTATATATTATGCTATGGGCCTCTGTTTACATATTTAAGATCTTTTTGTAAATATTGCGTGAAATAAATGGTTAAATAAATTAAATAAAAATTAAATAAATAATTCCTAGGTTGTGGGTTCGATATCTCCTCATAGCGAAAAATTTCTTGAACTCCAACTAGGGATGATAGAATTATTTCTATTATAAAGCAAACGGAACCCCATGGTTCCACATCAAACATCAATATGAGGAGATAGTCAACTGAAAGTAATAGGGTCCACGGTTAGGTAAGAGGTCTAAAACAATGCATGAGTTAGGTACTGTTATTGACAGTCGTGTAACGCGGGTCCATTGGTACTGACATTTTGATATATGACTTGGTTAAACAAAAGAGTATTTTTTGTGGTTCTCTTTCATTAGGATGATAGAAACGCTTGATATAATTTTTGTGGATATTTTATTTTATTTTGTGATATTTAACAAAACTTATTGTTTTTACTAAAAACCAAACGATTTTACTAGAATTCTTGACTTATAGAGGTGGGGTGGGTTGTATGTACGTACCTTTTACATATTTGTGAATTATTAATAGGAAAAATTATATTGCAACTAAGTTTTAATATGTATGTATGTGTATAGCATGGTTTGGCTCTGTTTTTTCTTCAACCATGGAATCGAGTTTCGATGATTATTTTGCCTTAATTGGCATTATCTGATGTGCAAGAGTTGGTAAATAAAATGCTCATCATTTAAAACCTAGTAAACACAGATCATTATTATAATACTATACTAGTATAGATAGTACGTCCCATACAAATATTTGAACATCGCTAATTCAAGCTACTCAACGGGCTATTTTTTTTTGTCCTAAAATGGATAATAGATGGCGCAAGTGAGAATTGAAAAAACGGCGACCTAGCACGTCTAACTGTAAATGTAAAGGCTCTAAATGTTAGATGGTGATAAAAGCTAAGGGAGCTGCCGTTGCGCAATGATGTAGGTACCTCAATGTAAGGCCTCTTAAGGCCACTATGGCAATTACAAATTATATTTTTAAAATATTGTCTTTGAGTGCTACAAAACAAAATATGTATAGCTACACGCTTTATTTTTGTATAACGGCCGGCCAGTATTGGTATTGTTTCCAAAAAAAAAAAAAAAATTGTTGCCTTTGTAGGTACGATTCCTCTAACATAGTATTATATGATCTGTGATTTTACGATTTGCAATAATATAATTTTTTACCTTTTTTTTATGTAGCTCGTAAAGAAACTTAACAAATATAAGTTAAAATATACAATAGGTATTTAAATTTATACTTACCAACACAGTAGGTAATAATTACATAGGTAGTATAGATGGATGGATGGATGGACGAACGGACGGACAGACGGACGGACGGATAGACGGACGGACGAATGGATGGATGTATAGATAGATAGGCGCTAATTTGTGTCTTAATTTTTTTTCTTCCAAACTTTAATGGCGGTATCAAAACAAAGGTTTTTAAGAGGTGATCACGAAAATATATACAACCACAGATCATATTATTATACTATACTCTCGTATGTTAGTCAAATTGACTCAAAAATGAAAGAGTAGAAAAGAACTCACGAAGGTTTCCAAACGACACATATGTACCTATACGTAAATTTTAATATTACAAATCCGATATTTCTATATTGTGATTTTTTTGTTCATCCAATAACAAAGCAGGAAAGTATACAATATTTTCGTAGTAGTGGGTACGTGGTCGTCATTCTTACTACTATATACGAGTAAATGCGAAAATTTGGATGAATTGATCTTTGTTACTCAACCACGCTAGAACAGCTGAACAGATCTAGATGAAATTTGGCACAGAGATAGATTATAGTCTAGAATAGCACTCAATATTTTTTATCCCGAAAAAATGTACGGTTCCCGTGGAATAATTTTTTTTTCATTAGGGATAAGCCCGAGCAAAGCGAGATTGAGCCTCTAGTAATAGATAAAATCATTAATTTAATTACAAAAATGTTCCTATGAACACGCCTACTAATTGTGGCGTTTTATTAATAATAGTATTATATTTTAACAGGCAAATCTATACATGTAATAAAATTGTAACTAAGCCGAATCTGTACATTAGATATTTTTTTGAAAAATCTTATTGAAATAGACATTATTATCGATACAAAGGCCGAATCTATAGTTTTTAGAATTTTTGTCTGTCTGTCTGTCTGTCTGTTACCGCATTACGGAAAAACCACTGGAGGGATATTGATGAAATTTGGTAAGATGATAGCTGGTTATCCGGGTCAACATATAGGATACTTTTTACCTCGAGAAAATATATCATTTCTGAGAAAAAATACAAAAACTGCAATGTAAGAGTAAACTAATATGTAAGACCTAAGAATTTGGTGTTTTTTCATCTGAATGCGAGCGGAGCCGCGGGCAATGCTAGTCTACTATAAATAAGCTGAATTAAAAGCACAGTTGTACTAAAATAGATGATGCCAGTCACAGGTGCACTTATTTAGACCCTACTTTAATCGCAATGAACGTTCAATTTCAAATTTAATTCGCATGAACGGATCGAGTTGGAGCTGAATGGTTATTATGTTCGCGATTTGTGTGAAATCTAAGCGAAATTGGTTCACCGAAACACCTATTGGTAGGGTAATGCGGTTATCTATGCATTACATATGCGTAAATGGAATTTCGAAATATTAGTTGGGTAGGTACGATCGGATATATAGGATATTTATAGATCTTCCACATAAATCTGTGGGGCTGAATAGTCAATAGGCTATAATCTACATTATAATTTGGGATTGCACCCAATTTTATTATCAAGCTTAATGGAGTAATTTTCAATAGATTTAAACGTTCGCCAAATGAGATAACTTGTGTTGATTTACTCGTGCATTAAATTGAATCTTAACTGGTACGTTTAGTTCAGTCAACACGTAATGCTAATTTTAGTATATATATTGTAGTTTATATATATATATATATATATATATATATATATATATATATATATATATATATATATATATATATATATATATATATATATATATATAATATTTATTTAGTAATGATAGTAGTATATGCCGATTTTTATTACCACTGTCAAAATAGCTTTCAATAAAGACAAGGTGAGAAAGCGTAGGTAGCCGTACACTAGAAAAGGACGGTTCATTCATAGTAGTAGTAGTTTCTGTATGTGACCGCATCACGAAAAAACCACTGGAGATATTTTGATGAAATTTGGTATGAAGATAGCTGATTAACCGGGTCAACATGTAACTTATCTCTAAGAAATCTATACTAAACGTTAAAACGTAAGTAGGGACGAACCCGAGCGGAGCCAGAGTGAGTCGGTAGTAATATTTATATAGTTATATAATATACTGACCTACTTGAATTTTACTTGATTTTACTTGAAATGTGCGGTACCTAGTCAAAGAAAATAGCAAAAACCATACCAAAGCGATAAGGATAAAAAAACGACGAACGAACTAGTTGCTTTACTAGCCTCTTTAACTTAGTTGCATCAGTCTTTTAGTGATGTTTAAAAACTGGAAGAAGGACATTGGAGTGCAACTACGCAGTGTCGGAAGTGTGCGGAATATTTAATTCGTTGCAATAATAAAAACATTGTGATTTCAAACTTGAAAGCCAAACTCGAGGCCATGAAATTGTAACATGCATAAACATACATACATACATGCATACATACACCCAGATCGCTAAATACTATGAGAAATATCAACCTGTGATCTCCGTAATACAGACAGTTGCTATGATCTCAACTCTAAGCGTTCGTGAAATATTGGATGGAAAATATTTTGTGTTTAATTTATTGAACATTTTCATGAAAAAATGTTTTTTTTTTCGATACTTATTAAAATATTTAAACAAAATCATAAAATATAATATATAAAATATATTATATACAACAAAATATAAAATATATTATAAACGAAAATTTATTTTTAAATATTACTTTTTTTATTATTATATATTATACTGGCGACTTACCCTCGGTTTGCTCTGATGCGTCGTAAGTGCGTCTTTTTTTTTGAGTGAACCCTAATACTTTTTCTAAAATAACAGTACGCTACGTTACTCCTAATAACAATCAGTGGAGTTGTAACTGAAAGTCCCGTCAAAAACAGTCTAGCCGTTTCGGAGATCAGCCGGAACAAACAGACAGACACAAAGATTTTAAAATTGTGTTTTTCTTATAAGTACCGTATATAATTTTATATTCATTTAGTAAATAGATGTTATTTTGACATTACAAACAGACATTTCAATTTTATTTATCTGTATATATTATTATCTTTTTGACGTCCTTCTAGCAAGTAATTGAATGGTTGTTATTGAAACGTAGGCGACATTGTACTAAAATTATCTATTTGAATAAGCTATTTATTTAATGATTTGATGAGAGACTGGATTACTTCGAAGCTCTTGATCGTAATTAGATAAGTATTAGCTAATACAGTTTAAAATTCAATATATCTCGAAGGATCATCTCTTTACAAATACAGCGATAAAATAACTTACGATAATTTTAAATAACTCTTTGATTAGAAAATTAAAATAAACGCCAACACAATAACCTATTCATCGTGGCCATTTTATTGAGCCTAAGCACGATCACACATGTACACGATCTGCAGTATTTTAGTAAAGCGTTAAATATCTTGCAGATTCCAGGTGACGCTGCAGTGATAAAAACTAAATTAAATTCGGTTCATCCGTTTGGGCGCTACGATGCCCTTACTAACATACGTTAAATTTATGACTCAAAAAATATTGATTATTATTTTGACTCCCTTCTAATAAAGTAGTGTATATATATATATATATATATATATATATATATATAAATGTTACTGTTACGTTGTTCCTAGCTAAATAAAGCCCTCCAGACCAAATAGGCACAGCAGATATTGTATTATACAAAATCTGTACAAAAACAAATGCGCTGTTATACCTTTTTTGTTAAGCCGATGCTGACCAGGACCAGTTCACAGGCTGTTGCTAAGAATTTACTGTCAAAAAACTTCAATCATTATTTAAAATTGATCTGAGAATCAAACTCAGCACCTCGGAAACTGCAACTATACACGTTAGCTACTAAGCTTACGAGGTTGTTTACGTTTCTTCTACTAAGTTGACAGAAACGAAATTTTAATAATAACATAAAAAATAGTAAATTCCAAAGAGTATCTAGGCCATCATCTCTTCGTGTCATTTTCCATAAGCCTTCCTTTTAGCTTTTATCCAGCTTTGCTTTCATATTTTACTATAACAAACTCGATATTTTTATCTCACAATCTGTATTAATATGATTACGAACTTCCATTACTCGATTCGTTCTGTGAAAACTTTACCTGACGCTTTGATCAAAATTGTTGATCCACTAGCACTATATCTTGACGAAATAATTATTATATTTAAAGAACTAGCGACTCACCCTCGCTTCGCTCGGGTTCGTCCCTAGGTACGTTTTAAATTAAAATGGATATAGTATGTTATCCTTAAGAGATAGACATATGCCGTCGCAGACTTTTCTGTAGACCTATATAAGGTACACAATTCCACCATACATTATTTTGTTATATCTCAAAGGGTTTAGGCAGCGTTTTCGTTGAAAGCTCCCAGACGTCTTATTTTTTTCGACATCTCCAACAAATATCGTTATATTTTAGCCAATGTATACAAAAACTTAACAAATTATATACTATAACCTTTCTCTTGAATCACTCTATCGATTAAAAAAACCGCATGAAAATCCGTTGCGTAGTTTTAAAGATTTAAGCATCCATAGGAATATCGGGACAGAGAAAGTGACTTTGTTTTATACTATGTAGTGACAAAACGACTACAGCTAGTATATCTTCGTTAAATATTTACGTTGTAATATAGACTGATGTTCATAAATCAAATACCTATATAGTGTTAACTAATAAACCATATTTTAGATACAAGAACGTTCAGAGTGTTACACTCATATAAATACGTAGCTATGCTATATTACATACATAATTGATTTTCCTTATCAGATACCAAAAGTGTGATAGCTATCTTACAGATAAATAAAATTGAAATGTCTGTTGTAATGTCAAAATAACAGCGTTTTACTAAATGAATATAAAATTATATACGGTACTTATAAGAAAAACACAATTTTTAAAAATTTTGTGTCTGTCAGTCTGTTTTTTCCGAATAATCTCCGAAACGGCTAGACTGATTTTGACGGGACTTTCATTGACAGATAGTTGATGTTATAAGGAGTAATTTAGGCTATTTTTATTTTAGAAAAAGAATTCCGATTAAAAAATAAAAACGTAAGCAAGCATAAGTCGCTAGTCTTTTCATTAAAACTTTTTAAAAATATAAACTAACTACGCGGTGTTTTTGACGTAGGAAATAACTGAATGTTTTTTTTTTTCAATACTAAGTTAATCAGAATTTTTATCGAGTCGATATTAACTGACAAAAAATTCAACCACTTAGATTGGTACGATTATAAATAAGTACGTTTTGATTTTTAACCGACTTCAAAAGAGTTAACAACTTGATACGCATGTATTTAATATTATGGAGCTGCCAACCGTTTTGTTGGTTAATTTTGATTTAATTTCCTTTTGAAGTCGATCAATTTTTTTTTAAATTACTTTTTTATTTAAGACCGCTTTATTCTCTGTTCAAAAATATGTATCTCCTCGGGATCTAGCCTAATAGAGTATAATTTAAATTAACCAGATAATTGAAGCCGTCTTCGAGAATTCAGTAAACAAACTTAAAAAATATTACATGCTTCGAAAAAAAGCCCATAACCTTCTCTCTTTAAACTCAGTTAAAAATTTATATAATATATGAATCAAACGAATATATTTTTAAAATGTATTTTTGCGTTCTACCTTGACATAAACTGACAACCGACAAAGTTCCTATTGTTACCAAATAAGTTTTAGTATGACATCGATCGTTCTTTTGTGAAGTGACCTGAATAGCGACAATGCTTATTTTTTTTCGTTTCAGTATCAGGTTATTCACTAGGATTTTAGTTCCATTTAATACTTGATTGGTATGTCACGAGTAAATACGTCTGATATGTTTGAATATTTCGGTTATCAATTTTAAATATTGGATAAATTTGCATTCAAATTTTTAAAATCAGTCCTAGGGAAAATATAATTTTATTGATACGTGTAAAATGATACGATTTGGGGGAGAGGGGAGGGGTGGGATTTATTCATTTCTCTCTCTCTCTCTCTCTTTCTCTCTCTTTACTCAAGTGCCTTTAGCGACATTTAATAATTATATATAGGTTCTAACCCACTGATATATAAAAACATAGATACTCATTTCCTAGCAAATATGAAATATCTCTTCAAAAAGTGGCTTCGACATGTGACATTAAGTCAAACCAAAGATTAAAATAATTCAAAAATCGAAATTTTAAACTGTCCTAAACACAAATTCGAGCTTACGCACACATATTAAAATACTTTAAACAACGTGCCTTTTAATTTCGTTATCCAAAAAGCAATGAACAAAAGAGATTTGAAAAAACCGCAATTCAATTTCGAATTATGCACTTCTTTTTGAGGACACTTTTGAGATAATTATGTATTTTGTGTTTTTGAATATCAATATTCTAATCTTTAAACATAACGTCTTTATCTTCAGATATATAGTTTACTAGCGTTGCTCGCGGCTCCGCACGCATTCAAATGACCACAAAACAAATTCTTAGGATTTACATATTAGTATACTCTTGCAATGCAGTTTTTGTATATTTTTTTTCAGAAATAAGATATTTTCCCGCGGTAAAAAGTGTTCTATATGTTGACCCGACTAACCAGCTATCACCATACCAAATTTTATCAAAATCCCTCCAGTGGTTTTTCTGTGATGCTGTAACAGACAGACAAACAGACAAAAATTCTAAAAACTATAGATTCGGCCTCTGTATCGATAATAATGTCTATTTCAATAAGAGTTTCCAAAAAATATTTAATGTACAGATTCGACTTACTTAGAATTTTATTAAATGTATAGATTTGCCCAAAGCTACGTAGTTACTTAATTATACTATAATGACATTCCGATTTTTAGTAAAACTTATGTTATTCTATGTTATAAAATATTTAATATATTAAGAATAAAAAAAACAGAGCTAAAAATTTTCACTTGCAAGCCCCATTTCACAATTTCCAGACCGCATTGAAAAGTTGAATGTAATTGAAAAGGAAATTGCATACGTGTTTCGGTTCACAAGTACAGATATGAAAAATTAACTGAATCCCTCTGGATATGGCTCATCTTACGAATGGTAGCGGACGGCTTCACTAAGGCAGAAAAATAGTTGTACTTTCTGACATTTTTTATATAATACTCATGTTCTTTTCGCAACTTTAACTTTATTTCGTATAAAGCTAGCTTATTTTCGGAATAACGGGTAAAAAACTCGACTTTTCGGAGGTCGGTTTTTAAGAGGATTACAAAAATTTATACAACTTGTATTTTTGAAAATAATCTATACATATAATAAAATTGTAAGTCGAATCTAAACATTAAATATTTTTTGGAAAATCTTATTGAAGTAGTAGAAGAACTGCCTCGGTGGTGTAGTGGCTAGCATGTACGGCTGCACACCCGGAGGTCCTGGGTTCGAGTCCCGGGTCGGGCCAAGTTTAGTTATTGAGTCTTTCTGTATAGTAAACCTCAGTAACAGCCCGGAGTTGGGATGTTGGCGGTGTTTCACCCCCGTGCCTCGGAGAGCACGTAAAGCCGTCGGTCCTGCGCCTTAAAACTCTCATCGGTCGTGTCGAGTGGTCGTCCCACCTGAGTATGAGAGTGATAGGAATAGAGGGTGCACTTGTGTCTGCGCGTACACTTGTGCACTATAATATCTCCTGCGCAGTTGGCTAGTCTCAATGAGATTGGCCGCCGTGGCCGGAATCGGTCAGGAGAACATCACTATTATCGATACAGAGACCAAAACTATAGTTTTTTGAATTTTTGTCTGTCTGACTGGGAACGCATCACGAGGAAACCACTGGACAGATTTTAATGAAGTTTAGTATGATGATAGTTGTTTATCCGGGTCAACATATACTCGTAAGATAATTTTTACTGCGGAAAATATCTCATCTCTGAGAAATCTATAGGTATGAAGCGTTAAAACGAATCTATGGACGAACAGGAGCGAAGCGTCCTTTTAGTACGCTTTTTAGGCAGTCGGGACTTTTTCATTCTAGTTAAAAAAAAAAATTTACAAATGTGATAATTTATATATAAGTAACTCGTTAACAATGAAATTGTTTTTTACTCTCTAAAGAATACTCGTATCTATACAAAAATATATTTTATAAAAAATAATAAATTCTATGTATATATTTAAAGAGTGGATATCTCATAATTTATAATAGAGACATACCCGAAAGAGGTTCCGTACATTATAAAATTTTAATGGAGTTTAAAATGTTTGAAGTTTTGATTATATTTTTCTAATAAAATTTTGAGTTGCCACACGCTACGAGTTTGAGTTTCAAATTTTCTTAACTGACTTCCAGATACAATAGGTAGGGGAAATACCCAATACACTATTTAACACTATTTTTTAAGCATGCAGTTTAAAATAAATAAAAATAAATTTGTATTCATTTGATATATCACATAGTGCACGTGATTATATTATATCTTTATCTTTTATTCAGAGTGGCTTCTAAAATTAACCATTAACATCGACATACAATTTTTCCCGCATTTTGCCAGCATGCGCCTACGGTCTGATTCTCTCGCATTGATGGAAGCATTTTAAAAGGCCTGAGTTATTTTTTTATGGATTTTATGTTCTTCATATTATTAATCATACCAATAGAGAAAAAAATGCTTTAGACCTGAAAAGATTTGGAATAAGTGAATAAATGTAATTTACTTTAAAACTAAAGTTTTCAAGAATCCTTCCCAATATAAAGTAATATCATCTCAGCATGCAAAGTCACAGTATCGGAGCTCGGGAGATACTAAGACAACAGTAAAGAACAATAAGATTAAGAGCTTGCTTCCAGATTTCGTTTCTATACATTTTGCCTATTTGAGTTTTACACTTAAATGTAACATTTTAGTATAAGTTAATTTTTTTACCTACCTTTAAATATGAAGATATATAAAACAACAAATACAGTAAGTTACTGGTGCCATTTTTTAATTCTTGTTATCATCTAATAAAATTATGGGTAGGCACGTCTGTACCCAGTATATAACGCCTTCGATACGTCTAGAACCTTAGTCTCTCCAATGGCCATGATTGCTGTAAAGAATTTGAAACGTTAGGAACAAAAAATCAAAATAAATCCGCGAAATAATTCAAAAAGATAGTTTATTTTATATATAAAACTAATAGAATAATGAACTGTATATTATAAAATTAGATTTAGAGTATAATTCTTATTGAAAATTAAAGAAAAACATGTCAATAGAATTTATTTTTTACATTTTTTTTATTAATAAGACTAAGCTCGTGAATAGTTACTTAACAAAAAAAATCGTTTGACAAACACAGAAGGTACAGATACTGGACTGTTTTGTTTTTGCCTATTTATAGACAGATATGTACTACAATAAACATGAATGAATTGACAATAAAGTAACCTTTTATATGTATGTGGGAATATAATATTTCTTGAATATATTAAAAATACTTTTTTTAATTAAATACCCGAAAAATGTGTTTGCCCACACAACTTCGTGACCCTTCTTATATCCTCATGAAAGGGAAATTTCAGTCTTTTATATGGATAGCTTCAGAAAGTCCTTTAATTTTGGAACTTTGATCTGGGATAATTGAGCTAAAATAACTAACTAAATATATTATTTAGATTATTAAGTAGAAAATATATCAAATTCTTTGAACGAACGTTCAATTTCTATAAGAGAAATGAATGCAATAATCGCTTTGCCAATATTTACATCAAATTTTACATAAAATATATTTTGTATAAGAATACAATAAATTGATAAAATTACTCATACATTAATTAATTGCCATTGAATTGATAGGTTAATTAAAGGGAACACCAAATCAGTAGATGGTGAATTTAATTAGTCCTAATTTACATGTTAATATTAACCATACAAATTATTTAACATCATAGCGGTTTTATTAGAGCTGGCAAATAATAACCTATTGACATAGTCAATTAATTTATAGCTTAATTATTTATAACAAGGGTTTATCCGCGACTTTACCTGTGTAGTTTTGTATGTTTGTATATATATATATATATATACGTGA
Organism: Brenthis hecate; assembly: GCA_951806755.1. Lineage (NCBI taxonomy): Eukaryota > Metazoa > Arthropoda > Insecta > Lepidoptera > Nymphalidae > Brenthis > Brenthis hecate. Next base: position 2,661,193 of record OX638253.1, on the reverse strand, counting down.
ACAGAAATTGTGTTTCTTTTTAAGAATTTTAGTGGCGTAGTACTGGAGATTCGACTGTTTGCATTTTTTTAGCTTCCAAATATAAAAAAAAAAAGAAAACCGGTTAATTAACAGAGGAGAAACATGTACTAAACTGTTTTGTATTTGCCTATTTATATATAGATTGCGCGGATAAAGGAGTCTTAGCTTATTAATAATAATTAAAGTATTAAGTTAATTATGAAGAAAGAGTGAAAAAAGATTAAATTAAAATTTAGATTGAGTATTTTATTGTAAAATAGGATTTTAATGAATTTGTTAACTGCTTCTTAGTGGCCTATCACGGTGTTAGATAGCCTTATTATAGGCTTTAGTGTTAAAAATTAGGTTAAAATTTATCCCGAAATTAAGTAATAATTTAGTTAGTTTTCTATAATATAAGTCTATTGAGACTTAATACCCATTGTAGTTATGTAACTTTTAAAAGCAATTCATATTGAAAAGCACATTTATTATTTACTAATTGTTTTTTTTTTCATTTACGCAGGTATCGTATTCAATCTACAGCAAAAAAAACTGTTACAATGAGAAAATATTTACTTCCCATGTTATATCAATATAGAAGCCATTACGAATCTTATGAAACTATTACAAGACGGTGTGACAGCGCCCCCTAAATGCAACGGACAAAGTTGAAAATCCATTTTAAAGTTAGTTCGGGTGAAGCTTTTAGCGCAATAAATGCCTTCCTTCTTACTTTCTTAAAAGTTTCCTTTGAAACAAAAAGATTTGTTTCTTATCCTAGAACAAACGACCATCTCGTGTCGCTGGACGAACTTTGATATTAAATCAGTCATGAAACTACTTTAAAATTACATTTGTTTGTAAGTTTTATTGCAATGTATAAATAAATAGTTTATCTTCATAGCTTTACCTTACTAAAAGATGACCCTATATAATATAGTATTTGGAGTACGCGTAAAGTATCCAACTTTCAGTACAATTTTAGTGATCTGCTAATGCTTTTTATTTACAGTTCGAAAATATATCTCGACCAATTATTATTTTTTGTCACGACGACACGACGGTTTGGTCCAGTTTGTAGTGACCCTACTTGCTGTGCCAGCGGTCGCGGGTTCAAGTCCCGCTGGCGCATTCATATATTTATAATATGTATATATTTATAGTTATATATGTGTAATGTATCAACTATCTGGTATCCATAACACAAGCCTCGTAGCCATGGAACATTTTTTTTGTGGAATTTTCCTTAATTGACTGAACTAAAAGTTACTGTATGTCCTTTATATACGCAAAATTAGGTAACTTTAAAAAAAAATATGTTATTATGTAGATATAAAGTTATATAAGTTATCAAGGACTTTCTAATGCTAAAAATATATCCATCTCCAAGTAATTACTGATAGATATCGCTGATATTGAATTAATGGTAGGAACATCCACTCGATTAATCTTGAGATAAAGTTAACGAAATATCAGTGAAATGGATTAGAGTGGCAGTAAAGAGGTGATTATACATTTTGTGAGGAATTTTAGACTTTTCAATAAATTTTTGGTTCAAATTCAATATTTTTTGCTAATAGATTAGTAATTTTTTAATGTATTATAATTAATTTGTTTGAAAAATTATTTGTCTTCTTACGCTTTCTTCAAATTAAGCTGGTAGTTCTAGAAATTAATACGATTAAAAAAACAAATGATTAAAGAACAAACCAATAAGCTCTTCAACTTTATAATATTATCAAGGATAGAAAATTTTAATATAAAATGCAGGTGTCAATTTAACACTCATGAGAACTTAGACAAAACCATATATTATGTATATAACATGTGTTCAGATAAATTATTTCACAATTTCCACATCTTTACCGATAAATAAAATTGAAGTGTCTGTTTGCAATATCGAAATAACAGCGTTTTACTATATGCGTATGAAAATATGTAAGGTAATTATAAGAAAAGCATAATTTTTAACATTTTTTCCTGTCCGTCTGTCTGTTTGTTTCGACTAATCTCCGAAACAGCTAAATTGATTTTGACGGGACTTTCACTGACAGATAGGTAATAATATTATATAGAGTAACTTAGCCTAATTTTATTTTTGTAAAAGAAATAGGATTTCGCTCATAAAAATTAAAACGTAGCTAGGGACGCATCCGAGCAAGGGTAAATCGATAGTTTTCATACAAAATAATAAAAGCCGTATACATAAAATTCTCTATATAAAGTTTCTTATGAAACTCAACATCGACTTCAACAGCATTCTAAAACCTGTAACATTAATAGCTTTTTTAATCAAACGAAGTCATAAAAACGCTTCATCAAAAATTAATTAAGATGTTTAAGACGTTGCCGATATCGTAATTAAGCTGAAACTGTAACTCGTTACGCCTATGAAGCTTTGCAAATTGGACGTTATAAAGACAAAGATAATTAAAATTTTAATCCATGTTAAATTTCCGTTTGATAAAGGATAGGAATCTTTCGTATCGTAAAATTTGAGTTGAGCAAAATGATTTAGCTGTTGAATAGATTTGTGTAGATTTTTTGGTATTGGCTGAATCTATTGACACAGTAACTGTACCAATAATTTATATTATTCATACAGTTACTGTATGACTAATATTACTTTTATTAGTCTGGCTATTGTTTATATTTATATAAAAAAATCTATTTTTACTTAACAAAAACAAAGAGAATATGAATGGATTTTTACAAATCTAGAACTGCTTTCTTTAATTTAGAGTTTTTGAAAGAGACGTAAAATATATATTCATCAACAAAAATTAGAGCGTGTCGTCAAAAAAAAATACATTTGACACTTCCAATTCTTCCGAAACTGTCCGACACCTATAATTTTTGAGTCGAAACCATTACCGATTCCTTAATAACATAAAGCAATTATGAACTTGGGGGTTCTGGGCTTGAAATAAAAAAAATGATAAAGATAATGCTTAATACTCACAAATTATTGAAGAATTATCCAGATGCTCTAAATAAAAAAAATAATAATAAAGTAGCTGTACAAATAATTATATATTAGTCGTACAGTAACTGGATTAATAGTCACGTCCTTTAACATTTTTATTTGCACAAGCTATTGAATAGCTAAATAATTATGAAGTAAAAAATATATTTTGTTTGGGAGAGCTTTTTATTTATGTAACTAAATAAATCATAATAATAAACCCATGTCTATTATATAGTTATTACAAATAATTAAATTGGAGTTTCTGTTTGTAATGTCAAAATAGCAGCTTTTATTAAATGCATATGAAATAATATACGGTACTTATAAGACAAACATAAATTTTAATTTTTTGTCTGTCTGTCTGTTTCTATGTTCCGACTATTCTCCGAAACGGCTGGACAGATTGTGACGGGACTTTCCTTGGCAGATAGCTAATTTTATAAAGAGTAATTTAGGCTAATTTTATTTTAAAAAAAGAATTAAGGTTCCGCTCAAAAAAATAAAATGTACCTACGTAGTGATATAATATGTATTTAAGTATGAGTCCTGTATGGGATTCACGTTAGTTACTCCATTTGATGTACAGTTAATTTTTGGGTTTTTACTTTTTCTATCAAGAAGTTCTCAGTAACAATATTATTAGGGTGTTTTCGATGTTACACCCCCGTGCCGAGAGCACGTAAAGTTGTCAGTCCTGCGCCTGATAGCCGTCGTATCGAATTTGTCATCCCACTGGACTTCGCTAGTGAAAGGATTACAGAGATGGATATATATAGATATATAGTAATATTTTCTATTTATTTTTAATGTATGTGCGAACAGAGTGCCATAGAACTTAACATAAAGCCAAATAATAATGTTTTAAAATTGTAAACAAATAATAATACTCGTCACTGTGATAAGTAAATAAATAAATGTTTATTAATAAAAATAGGGATAATAAAAACAGGATATTTTATTATTAAAAAAAATTTCTACTACAAGGTATACCATTTCTCATCCAATGGAAGATATTTGAAGGGAAGATACTTAAAAATAGAGAAAGATATTACAGTGTCATTTTTAAAATTAATTTTTTTTCAAAAATTATAAATTAACTTTTAATATCTATATGAAAATTCCCTTATTCTTTAAATAAAGTAATCAATCGGTACGGCAAAATCGAGAATAATAGCATAAATAGCAAATCACGCTACTTTTTTTGACTTTGACATTTTTTGGCGGGCTCCTAAATATTTTTTTAGTCTGAAACGTGATGATGTTCTCCTGACCGATTCCGGCCACGACGGCCAATCTCAATGAGATTAGCCAACTGCGCAGGAGATATTATAGTGCTCAAGTGTACGCGCAGACACAAGTGCACTCTCTATTCCTATCACTCTCCTACTCTGGTGAGATGACCATTCGACACGACCAGTGAGAGATAAGGCGCAGGACCGACGGCTTTACGAGCTCTCCGAGGCACGGGGGTGAAACACCGCCAATTTCCCAACTCCGGGCTGTTACTGAGGCTTAATAATTTACAGAAAGCCTCAATAACTAAACTTGGCCCGACCCGGGACTCGAACCCAGGACCTCCGGGCGTGCAGCCGTACATGCTAGCCACTACACCACCGAGGCAGTCTGAAACGTATCGTGTATAGCTTACTTTACTTATAATAAGGGGTTCGTTACAAGTATTAAAAGATCATGCAATGAGCAGATGATATAAATTGTCAAACGTTACGGTCAATTTGAGCGCCTTTTTCCGCATTATGACTTTTATGAGGATCTCATTTATTTATGCTCGTTACGCAAACATCGTAAAATGAACATAACTACGTTTCCTGGTTATTGGTTTTTCTAAGTCACACTACTTGATTGTTATATGTTTTGAAGAAAACAAAATTAGCAAGCGACATGATTTACGTAGTCGAAGGTCGTAGGTTCGATATTTATGTAAAGCGAATATACGTGACAGGTATAAAGTTGATGTGTTTCTTAGTTGACGCACTAATTAATGAATTAGATTTGTGTACATTTTTAGCATTTTTAGTTTACTAGTTTTTACTAGCGGCTCCGCTCGTATAGTAAGGGACAAAGATAAAAAGTTGCATATTTCCGATGAGGCGATCTAAGTTCATCTTCCTTCGTAAAGGTAACATTCAGACAGTATTATTTTCCTATTTATCATATTTTTCGGTACGTTTTCACGATAGCTATATCCATCTTAAATACAAATTTAAAAAATTTTCGTTTTCATCCATGACTATTCTATAGTCTATTACTGAAACAAACTATATTATAAAGTATGACAAAAACATTCCTATAATATAAAAAAATATATTGTATTCATTCAAAATGGTTAAGAACGATTGCACATTTCTACAAAATCTAAAATAAATGCTGTCATAAGTTTCGCTTACCGATTACAAAGTATCGAATCGTTTTGCTAAAAATATTGCGAGCTTTCATAAGGAAACCTCGAATTGAATAAGGAAATACTAAAATTGATTGAGGGATTACATAGAGGAGATTTTGATCACTCGATCTGATTGCATTTTAAATAGAGATTGGAAAAATCAGATCGTTTTTCTTTACAAGAAAATACAAAATAGCGTAACGCTGACATTGTTTTTTATTTTATAATTATTTCCTTGAAATAAAAAGGTTTGTTTATTGATCGTCATAATATGACATCATAAATAAGTATTGTAGTTATCTAATATATAAAATTTCCATGTCACAATGTTAGTACTCCTTCGAAATGGCTTTACCGATTTTTACCAAATTTTATATGCGTATTCAGTAGGTCTGAGAATCGGCTACTATCTATTTTCCATACCCCTAAGTGATAAGGGTGGTCCACGTTAGGGACGAACCCGAGCGGAGCGAGAGTGAGTCGCTAGTTATAATAAAAATATGCCTTTTACTATAGATCGGCCTTGCAGAAAAACTTACGCACACAAGGACGAGGGCAGATTGTTTCATAACCTGGACAAACATACAGGATCCTTTTAATTGGTGGTAATACAATTACCAATAATATGCAATAATTACTTAGTCAATATATTTGAAGGTAGAAAGATAAGAAATAAAACACATCCCTCGAGCGTCGCAAGGCTAAATGTCTAATCTATACATATAATAAAATTCTAACTAAGCCGAATCTGTACATTAAATATTTTTCGGAAAATCTTATTGAAATAGACATTATTATCGATACAGAGGCCGAATCTATAGTTTTTAGAATTTTTGTTTGTCTGTCTGTCTGTCTGTTTGTCTGTCTGTCTGTCTGTCTGTCTGTCTGTCTGTCTGTCTGTCTGTCTGTTACCGCATCACAGAAAAATCACTGGAGGGATTTTAATGAAATTTGGTATGGTGATAGCTGGTTATCCGGGTCAACATATAGGATACTTCTTACCGCGGCAAAATATCTCGTTTTTGAGAAAAAATACAAAAACTGCAATGTAAGAGTATACTAATATGTAAGACCTAAGAATTTGGTTCTTGGCCATCTTAACGCGGGCGGAGCCGCGGGCAATGCTAGTGTCAAATATATTTTTTATATAACAATCAAAACTCCTCAATGGAAATTATCAATAACTCTATGCTTCTTTCACTATTTTTCAGGACTATTATTATTTTTAGGTCGTCGGTTACCATTACAAATACCTATAAATAACTTGCCCAGTTTCATAGGTCAAGGAGTTAGAAGAGGTCGTATTTATTCAAAATGAAGAGTGACCTTTCGCTTTTTATACTTTGATTTCAGTTTTCATATACAATATGTACTTACTTAAATTCTTCTCAATCACAATAACAAACAAGAATTAAATAAAAAAAATAAAAAAGACACCGGCCATCTTGGGCCGATTTTCATCAAACATAGTTAAGAACACTCCTGACTAAATTACCTTTCAAACAAAAAAAACTAAATCAAAATCGGTTCATCCGTTCAGGAGCTATGATGCCACAGACCGACACACATACACACAGCACGTCAAACTTATAACATCCCGTAGTTTTTGCGTCGGGAGTTAAAAAATAACATTCTCACAAAATTTCAAACAAAAATTCTAGCGTTATATATTAATTAGGAATTTCCCATTTTATCATCAAAAGCATAATTACACTGTCATCGCAATATCCAGTTCGGAATATGTACGTCAATGTTTGACCAACGTTCAATCAAATATGCTAATATCTTGAGCCAACACTACACTTTGTTGACCGTTCAAGAGACTACAGTAAGTATTTAAAATAATTAAGCTTATTACTGTCAAATATAAATTTTACTTTTTTTGTTTTTCATTTAATTAAAGGAAAGAAAGGCACTGCAATAGACATTTTGGAGCCTTAGTTTTTGAAAGGTAGAATTTCTTTTTTTTTTTAATCATGATCAAAATGGACAGTGGGGATTAGATAAGATGTCATTCTACAATATTTGTTGAATAGGAATTTTATATTGAAAACAAAATTATCGATATAATATTATCATAGAATCATAATTGATTATTAACATTTATATCTTTTTTTTATACATTTGTTTATTTTTTAGTTATGGCATTTCATGTAAAGTATTATGTTTGGAAAATTGTAAATCTGAATCTTACAGAAAAATATGGAAACAAATATTAACTAGAATCAATTATTTTCAAAAATCAATTGATGCTGATGAGGATTAAATTTTGTACACAAATACACTATGACCTGGAAAAAGACGTTTAGACAAAAAATTGTCAAACTATATTTATACAATGTTAATATATCTTATTATGTATGTATAAAAATGTATGTATGTATTCAGCCCATTTTAACGTCCCACTGCTGGGTACAGGCCTCCCTTCAATAAGAGGGGGGTCAGGCCATAGTCCACCACGCTGGCCTAGTGCGGGTTGGCGGCTTTGTATATATTAATTAGGCTTCTAAATATTAAATATTATTATAGTAAATTAAAATTATAATAAATTAAAATATTTTTGAACGGCTTAAATTTATCAATCTGTATGAGCTGTAACTTAACAAATATTAACCTTATATTGATAGCAGCTACTATAAAAAATTAAACGTGCCTTCATCATTCTACGCGACATTGGCGAAGTAAATTGTACCCAAATGCACTCCTAGAAGCCACAAACCTAAAGAATTTAATTGAAAAATCAACGTATTTCATGAGGGTCATAGTATATAAACTTATTCAGCTATAGCCGTAGTAATAAAATAAGGTAAAGTCCAATAAAATGTGACAATCACATATCATGGACGGGTCTAATTCCTTTTGAAAGTGGACTTAAATTGTAATTGCGATACAATGCCGTCTTTGATAGTAATCCCAAATCACTACCGTCCCCTGTGATCCCGAGCAAAAGGTTTATTGCCCATTTTAATTTTATTACTTAGATGAAACTAAATCTATGTTTGATGGCTACTATTACACATTAATAGGAAAGTGTGTATATTATGTGTGTGCGTAGGTTTGTTACTCCTTTACGCAGGAACTACTTATTCGATAGAATTAAATGTTTCGTACACAGATATACTGTACCATAAAGCAACACGTAGGCACGCTAGGTACTTATCCAAGCAAAGCGAGGCGTAAATATTATCTTTAAATATTATTAATATGGAATATATTGACTATATATTATGTATAGATAATTCGTTTTCTCGTGGGAATGACCAAGTCTCCCGCAGTAAAAAGGAGCCTATGTCACTCTCCAGCCCTCCCAACTATTTACACACAAAAGATCACGCCAATACTTCTGTTTGGACGTGAAAGAAGGACAAACGAACAAACAAACACACTTTCACATTTATAATATTAGTATGTATTTAATTTAAATACTTTTACAAAGTTACATAATTGTACAAGATACGAAAACTTAATAATGTTAAAAATTATAAAAAAAAAACTTTAAATCATAAATGAACTCAATTAAAATGAGGTAAATGATAAGTACTTTTTGTTTATGTATATGCCTGCCTGAAAATTTAAGAAGGTGTATAGATGAATGTATGCAAGCTTACTGTACCTAATATTTAATTATAGTGTATAATTTAAAAAAAATGAATTTCGTCACCGTTTAACTGTTTAACCGTTTAACACTTAAAATGTTTAATGATTAAGAAATAAATAACAATATATAATATTATAAATTAAAACAGTCAGATTCTAAATTGAAAACTTTTTTAATTTTCCTTTGTGAGACATGAAACAGTTAAAGCTAAGTCAATACTTTTTAAATATTTGTTTATGGAGGCCTGAATTAAAGCCCACATTTTCATTTCAATACGCCGACTATCTATAAAATTTAAATTTAACATTCAAAATAGTAGTAAAATATGTATAATTATTCAATTCATATATTTCTAAAGTAAATATACTTAATGAGTTTTGCTAATTAACGGTTAATACTTTGATACATATTAAATTAAGCAAACAATGAACGCTTCATTCTAATATCATGAACATACAAAATCACTCCATTAGTAGTTTGCAGTAAATAATCTTGTTGACGATTCAAAAGTACTTGTAAATCTAGTTGTATAAAGTTAATTTTGATTTGATTTGAGTAATATTAATATTTGATTAATATATTAGTAGGTATATTTTAATAACAACGTCGGAGAATCGGACACTAGTTCGATTTTACCCACTGTCAATTTCACTATGAGGCAGTGTTAGCCAAGTAGTAACGCGCCCGCTTGGAAAACCGAGTGAAGCGGGTTTAAATCTCGGGCCCCGCATTTCTGTTATTTTCTTGTGCGAACTATTTCTAACATGATTACCACTTTCCCAACGGTGAAGGAAAATATCGCGAGGAAAGGTTTCCTCCATCTCTGAGAAAACCTAGCAAGTTTTCGAAAGACATGTGAAATCCGCCAACCCGCACTTGGTCAGTGTGGTGGACTATGGCCTAATCCCTCTCGTATTTGAAGGGAGACCCGTTAAAAAAGGGCTGCGCAAGGCCTTACGTGCTCTCTGAGGCAAGGGATGTAACTCCTCAAGTTATGTAAAAATTCCGAAATCTGGGCTGCTACTGAAAATTTCTTAGCAAAAAAACTCAATAGTTTGCCCAACCAAAACTCGAACCCAGAACTCATGGATCTTCAAGCGTGCGTGGTAGTCACGAGACTAACAAGCTGTTTAATTTAGTTGAAATAAAATTGTTATTAATATTATATTATTGATTTTATGTTCAGATTAAATAAATCTTCTCTGAAGGACGTTCTATCCCATTTGGTTCGGAGTCGTCCAATGTATTTGCATAGAACACATAGTACAGAGAGCTCAAGTCGTAACTTTAAATGTAAAGCCAGAATCTTTGGTAAAACTGGATAAGAAGAATAATCCTTTGACTTGAAGTAAGCTATTTTTGCTCGCGAGACTAGTTATGTAAGATAAGATTTTGTTAAAATTGTCATTGTTTTATTTCGTGAAAACCTTTTTATACTTATATAAAAAAAACTAGCGACTCTCTTTGCTCGGGTTTGTCTTTGCTTTAACGGTTAGTGTAGACACAGATCATATAATACTGTAGGTATGGAATAGATACAGTATTATATATAGTGGTGTGATGAGTTATTGTGGGTTGTATTATAACGAGTTTTCCCGTGGGAATGAGATCACTCACGTGGTAAAAACTAGCCTATGTCACTCTACAGCCCTCCAACTACCTATCTCCACACAAAAAACACATCAATCCGTCACTCTGTTTTGACCTTAAAGAAGGACAAACAAACAACCAAACAAACAAACACAATTTCACATTTATAATATTGGTTTGAATATGGATGTGTCAAAAATGCGAGCTTAATAATATTTTATTTGATACATTTAGAAAAATACTATTTATTTTTATTTAAAAATGGCAGCCACTAATAAACTCCTTACTTGGAAAAGCAAGTAAAGCCAGACTTAACGTTTAAATACGAGTATCTATTGACTACACTGTATCTCTGTAATATAGGCTATTTTATTTATATAGACGTATCGCAAGAACTTTTACGGTGTGAATTATCATTAGACAGGAGTCACAATTTCCATTTCTTCTTAGTTGTGACGCATTTGATAACCTATATTCTATATTGTTGGCGATTTTTATGGCTAAAGACATACATACATATATATAAAGACAAGTTCAAGTTCTAACCAGACTAAAGTAGATACAAAAATAAAAATTTATTTTCAGTTGATTGCTGTAAATAATCCAGTTTATTTTTACAGTTTAATTGTACAGCAAAAACTGTGCAAGCCGACTCTAGTGTGTATTGTTATTTTAAGGTAAAACTAGCTGAGGTAACGGAAAGCGGTGAACGTGATTTAGGATTTACCAAGTTCTTAGTTCCACGACCTTCTATTCTTCCTTGTGCATTTACACGCGTTCTTAATTTTAGTCTACAATTATTACAATAATAACTTTTGAAATTGATCATTCGAATAAAATCGAAAACAGTAAATTTAATTTTAATAAAGCTAATTATAATGAAGTCCGTTCCAACAGGAACTTTTTCATTTTCCAAAATATAAACTGTAAGTTTATCTGCAATTTAAATAATAAAAATATGAGTTTAGAAAGAAATTCGGGATTTTTTCTTAAAAGAACTACTTTGCTTTATCGCGCGAAATCTCATCGTTGAAACTAAACTCAATGCTATTTATTATTAATAAACCCATAAATTAAATTAACTAAGTTTTATTTCTTTACTAGTGGCTCACCCTCGCTTCGCTCGGGTTCGTCGCTAGGTACGTTTTAAATAGATATAAATAGTTATTAGCCAGCGTTAGCCATATAATTTTTTTTATTGTTAATAATATTGACAAATATTTACATTAATATTTATACGATTCTAATGTCACTCAATTGCCATCAATGTTTTGCCTTCCCGGAACCTCTCTACTAACACTTAAACTTTATGTTATGGTATTAAAGTTCAAATTGACTTTTAAGTATTATTACGAATCTTTTGTATGGGAGTATAGTAAAGTGTTGTTTTTAGACTTTTTCAGGCATTTTTTAAAATTTTTCTCTCCGAAAGAACCATCCTCGTATTTCAAGAAATATTCTAAAAAAAGAATTAGCGAAATCGGTTCAGCTGCTCTCGAGATTTGCGCTTACCAACACATTCAGCGATTCATTTTTATATTATAGATTAGCAATAGTAGTCCAGTGGTAGCGCGCTTCCTTGAGAAACCGTGTAAAGCAAGTTTAAATCCTGGGTCTCCCATCTCTGATATTTCCATGTGCGAATCATCAATCGACTTCCTCAAGAAGGAGGAGGTTCTCAATTCGGCTGTATTTTTTTTTATGCTTGTTACCTCAGAACTCCGTCATTTATTAATCGATTTGGACCATTTTTATTTTGTTTGAAAGTGTAAACTTCCAGATTGGTCCCGTTTAAATTTCAAAGCACACCGACTTCGAAAATATTTGATTAGGTATTTATAGTAAATGAAAACTACCAATCAGTTATTTTTTACTTTTTAGTGCTTTTGTTTGAAGTCAGTTTTTTTTTTGTTAAAAAGTTTTTTTTTTTTTAATATAATTACGAGTACCACTTGTCTTACGGGGAAGGAAATGATCATGAGTAAACCTATATGTTTGACAGAATCTAGCAAGTTTTTAAAAGATATGTGAAGTCCGCCAACCCGCACTTGGCCAGCGTGGTGGACTATGACCTAATCCCCCTTTTACTGAAGAGAGGCCCGTGCTCAGTATTGCGAACTTAAAAAGGGCTGAATACATTAATAAGTTAAATTTTAACGGATAAATTAACTTGAAATAATTTAATTAAGCCATTATTCTAAGCCGACGACGACTTTCATTTAGCATTGCTCGTTCAGTATTCATAGCATATCATTTAAATGCACGCAGCGCTATACACGTGAGTTACGCTACGTGACTCTCGATGCCGTATTTACAATATTACAGTGCGAATGAATCACAGAGATACGTCTGTAATGATTGTGAGTGATTATGAAATGTCACAATGATTAAAAATGAATGAGTAGTTGGGCTAACTACAGATTTGTTATTCTAGTTTACAAAAATTTTCTAAAATAAATTTTGAAGACAACTAATCATTGTGACATTTCAGATGCATAAAACTATTCAGGATTTCTTATCATCGTAATTATTCCTATTAGAATCGGTTATCAGCAATTATGATAACTAGTGTTGTATAAAGTAGCATCGTAACGATTTTTTTTAAATAGTAACTCTAAATAAAGCTTGTCACAATAGCTATTAAACAATAAAGGAAAATTGGTCGACAAACAAAGGAGAAAAATGTATTTGTCTATTTGTATATAGATTTATTATAGTTTTAGCGTTTTATAAATAGTAGTAATTATTGTCGATATACCGCTACTTGAACAAGCCCGTAATGCTTTCTTTAAGCTTAAGTCACTTCTGTGCAATAAAAAGCTGAACATCCAGCTCCGAGTACGATTAGCACGCTGTTATGTTTTCTCCATTCTCTTGTATGGCGTTGAAGCATGGACCCTCACAGAATCGAGCTGTAAGAAGATTGAAGCCTTCGAAATGTGGGTATACAGGAGAATGTTAAGGATATCCTGGAGAGACAAAATAAAAAACGTAACCGTGCTAAGTCGCGTTAAGAAAAAACCTGAAGTTTTATACTTAGTAAAGAAAAGAAAGCTTGAATATCTCGGCCACATAATGAGAAATCGAAAGTACGACCTACTACAACTCATCATACAAGGAAAGATCCAAGGAAAACGAAATGTGGGTCGAAGAAGAACATCTTGGCTAAAAAACCTACGCCAATGGTTTGGAAAAAGCACCCGTTCCTTATTCAGAGCTGCGGCATCAAAGATACAAGTTGCCTTAATGATCGCCGACCTTCGAAAGAAGATGGCACTTTAAGAAGGAGAAGAAGAATACCGCTACTGGTGGCTACCACTTGTCTTACGGTGAAGAAAAAGATCGTGAGGAAGCCTACATGTCTGAGAGAACGTAGCAAGTTTTCGAATAACATGTGCAGATTGCACAACACGCCAACAACATGCCAACCCGCACTTGGCCAGCGTGGTGGACTATGACCTGATCCCCCTCGTATTGAATGGAGGCCCGTGCCCAGCAGTGGGACCTTTAAAAGGGCTGAACACACAAATACCCCTACTGTATCGTAATATCACTCAAGTAACTATTTTAAAATTAGAGAATACATTCAAATTTAAACTAACCTAGTGCGAAGCTTTGTTAATCACAAAAGTTTCTGGCGTTAGTATTAACCGCGCGAGGTAGCGTTTAACCGTTTGCTTCTAAAACGTTTAAATGGGCTAAAACTCGCATTTCATATAATCTCTTCGTGCCTAAATGAAAAAGTTACACATTGTTGCTGGTGTATGCAATATGTAGTTAGTTAAAAAATATACTGGATTCTAGCTTAATTTTGTTTAAATTTTGGTCGAACGTGTATAGTTATATTTAAATAATGAATTTAACAAAGAATTTACTATAAAGGAAAATAAATCTAGACATCTGAAGCTTAAAACTATTTGAAAATTAAGCAAATATTGCTTTCCGCTCTTTGAAGTTCATTTTGCTATCAGAATTTTTCTATTCAAAGTAATATTGTTTGAATTTTTCTTTAGCTAATAAATTTAATTTATTATCTAAAGAAATTAAGTATATTAACTTATACCTAATAAAAAATTTAATTTCAGTAACTTTATTAGGGAATTATCATGTTAATAATGATCCTTCAAGTATTTTTATTATATTATATACTAAACGTTAAAACGTAGAGGCGAACCCGAGTGGAGCGAGGTTGAGTCGCTAGTATAATAAGAACGTTAAAATAAACTCATACCCATACACGGGTAAAGAGTAAAGATCTTCCTTGTACGTAAGTTGTTAACAATGAATATTTTCAAATATAATTAATAATAAGCTAGCAACTGAAACACCAGCTGGTACACAAAACAAACAACACTCATTCACAGCCTTTTCGTGGTTTTATGTTACAATAGCGTCATAATAAAGGGGTTGAATAAATTATAATGATAATGAAAGCAGAGTCCTTAGAGGTAGCGCAAATAATTTGCTAAGTCATAATTCTGCATAAGGGTATGTACACACTTCCATCTACGTGGATACAAAAGGAATTTATTTTAACCGATTTCAAAAACAAGGTGGTACTCAATATGGTTGTATTTTTTGTATGTTACGTGACATTGTTTCTAAATGTAGATTGATTTACATCATACTTATCATTAATAATTAAATTTATATATTAATAATTAAAATTAAAAAAAAACCCACCTCTACGGTCGGAGTTATTGCTGCGGTGGTTTCAAAGTGGTCAAGGTAACGTTTTAGTTCTATCTGCAAGGGTGTTCTAGTGTGTGTGCAACGGCTGTATCTCTCCATTGTACTGGGGTAGGGTTGCGCTATGAGTTTTCAACCGACTTCAAAAAGGAGGAGGTTCTCAATTCGACTGTATTTTTTTTAAGTTTGTTACCTCAGAACTTCGTCATTTATTAACCGATTTAGACAATTTTTGTTTTGTTTGAAAGGGTATACTTCCAGATTGGTCCCATTTTAATTTCAAAAAAAAATATCACCCCTAAGGGTGGAAAAATAGCTAATGATTAATTTAACATACTTCTAATTGTCATATTGACTTGAAACTTTGCAAGTGTTTCTATTTCCGTTGATAGTACAGTGGTTCGGTATTGTTGACCTAATCTGATGATACGGCCAGAAGGTGGATAGGTGGAACTCTTCAACGACTAATAGTAGATACTTAGAGTTTGGGCTTATTTTGTTTGATTTGACAAGCCTAACACGTTGGAATTCTTACTTTGCTACTACTGTCTACACTAAAAAGGGAAAAATAAAAACTTTTTAACAAAAAAATAAAAACCGACTTCAAACAAAAGCACTAAAAAGTAAAAAATAACTGATTGGTAGTTTTCATTTACTATACATACCTAATCAAATATTTTCGAAATCGGTGCCAGCCCATACAAAGCAAAGCACACCGACTTTTTTTGTTAAACAGTTTTTAGTGAGTAAGTCACAATCTCCTACCATTAACGTTCTCACTGTCCTCTCAATATGTCTTAGTTAAAAAGTAATAACTAACGTTAAGTATCCTCTTTACTAGAATATTAATCAAGTTCCGGTATTTTCTAATAGAAAATTTGTCATGAAATAGTAGTATATTTTCTACCACCATATTGTGTTTACTAATGTGGGTTAAATATCTGCAAGACGAATGAGTCATGCGAGGGTTGAATAGACTTAAAGCCCTGTACTTAGTAGGGGACTAGGATATTTTTGTATACTACTTGAATATATAAGAGCTTTAATGCATATATGTACATACATACGTTTGTTTGTGCGCTAGTTAATGTTTATAACATGTTTTAAATAGGGGTTCGTAGTCAAAAGGCAAAAACGAAACCCAGTCTTCTTACATGTATGTCTCAGCCATTTTTTTTTTCATTACAACATTATTTTAGTAGATATAATGTATTTATGGCGTAAGAAAATATTCAATATGTTGTTTTAACGTCAAAAATAAAAATAAAAATTATAATGGCACAGAACCCTCGATGTACGAGTCAGAATCGCACGTGCCTGATTTTCCTATTTAACCAAATTATATATACTAAATAAAAAATACCATATATTTTTTTGAAATATGAACGTGAAATATGGGGCTTATCCTAATAAAAATGGTGTTATTTTGCCAACCTCTGACATTTTGAAATACTTTTTTACTGCTGGCGCAGCGCTGAACTAGTTACAGGTAATTATAACTTTTATAGCAAATTTTATGTGAGAATTTTGTGTGTGAAAAAATCCGCGTTGTTTTAAAATAAATTTAAAATTGTAAATTACTATCAATACTAAATAATTTGAAAGCATGTTCAAAATAAATATTGTTACGAATGTATTTATTTTATTAAATAATGTATTATTTTATTTTAATGACAATGTTTGTATGTTTGTTACGTGTCCATGTTGAAATGGCTGGACGGATTTAGATGAAATTTAGTATTCAGATAGATTAGGAGCTGGGGTAGCATATAACTGTTTGTAATAAAATTTGCCATAAGGTGACGCTGTCTGTATAATATTATAAATATATAAGAAATTCAGTGGTAGCCCAGTGGTAACGCGCTCGCTTGTGAAACCGAGTGAAGCGGGTTCAAATCCCGGGTCTCGCACCTCTGATATTTTCAAGTGGTAATCATTTCCAACATGATTACCACTTGCCTTACGGTGAAGGAAAACATCGTGAAAAAACTTGCATATCCGCCAAACCTCGTGGACGAGTGTGGTGACGGTAAGTCACTAAGTAGTTAAAAATTGGTCATAAATATGTATGAAATCTGATTACAAAAAGCTTCCATAAGAGAATTGTATTCAATCGTCTTCGTAAAATCCGGGATTTGCATGAAATTATATTCCTTTGTACGTTGATAAAAAGTTTTTTTAATAAGTTTAGACTAAAAATTAGGTTAGTTCGAATTTTACTGTTCTTTCATAGTATAAGAGAGAAATGAAAAACCAAGAAAGGTATTCGAGTACATCAGACATGTTTACAAAGATAGTAATATTTGATTTCTTTTGTATAATTAGATAACGAATAACTTAATTGTGGAATCATTTGTAAGTATCCGACGACGAGATCCTTGTTTCGTTGGTCTAAGTGGGTAAATATTATTTATAGTATTTCTATTTAAATACATATTGACATACTTTCTTTTAAAATTAGGTAATTTATTTAGTAACTAGTTTTGACCGCCGCTTCGCTCGCGTGCGAAGCTTTGCAGGGATCAAGGGTTGCATATGTCCATTCCCAAGATGCAATCTATGTCTTTGCCAAATTTTATTGAAATCTGTTCAGCAATTTAACGTGAAAAGGTAACAGACAGAATACTTTACTTTTGGTAGCACATTATTATGATAAATTCTAAGTTACTATTTATCTATTAGAAAGGTGTTTTATACTCTTAAATGTTTGTTGTGGTCTAGAATTTCATTTAAGATGCGGAAAATAAAGAATAGAAAATATTATACTAAATTCTGCCTATCCCCAATACCAAGGCTCCTCTGTCGTCAATAAAGCTAAAGCAAACAATATATAACGCACTTGCATTCCAAGTATTCCCTTTACAGAACATCTACCTAGGTTCAAATAAAACAAAATGATTTATAACAATTTAGTTCTTATCTACCATACAATAGGGCTTGTTTTGCCCTAAAAATAATCTCTCTTAAGAAATATTAACGATGGAAACCTTTGTTGAGAGCCGGTATCCTTTGAGCTTTGAGTTACAAATACCTTTATGGCACAAATTGTCAACTATCAGGTATGGTTATGAATATAATTTTTAAATTAGCACTGTTTTATAATTTCATTAACAAATAATTTGTTTGTTCGTTTGTTTGTTTGTTTGAGCGCTAATCTCAGGAACTACTTATCCAATTTGAAAAATTCTTTTTCCATAAAATAACTCGTTTATTGAGGGAGGCTATAGGTTTTATACCATCATGCTACTATCCAAGGGAGCGGAGCACTTCCATACATCATTGTAAAACTATATCTATATATATACTAGTATCTATAAATAAATATAAATATGTTGAGACATTAACACACAGCACCATCTAGTTCCATATTAAGCTACGAGACCTGTGTTATGGATACCAGATAGTTGATACACTACACATATATACTTAACTTTAAATACATACATATTATAAATATAAACACTCATGACTGGAGTACAAACATTCGTGCTCATCACACACATGAAATGAAATGAAGAAAAATGAATGCCTCCAGCGGGACTCGAACCCGCGACCGTTGACACAGCAAGTAGGGTCACTACAAACTGAGCCAAACGTGTCGTCTATATGTATATCATGTATGTAGGTATTTCTATTTCAAAGGTAATGAGTTAGAACTCGTAAATGGTCTTGTGTAATTAATGGTACTAGTAATCACCAAATGGACGAAATTAGACCATAATATTACTGAAAACGTATATATACTAGGTCACTACATAAGTTTTGTCGTACTTTTTTATTTATTTATTTTTTTCAAAATAATTTCCATTAATATTAATACATGCTCTCATACGTTCGAACCATGTAATAAATACTTCGCTCCAGAAACCATTTGGAATACTACCGCATATCTCTTCAAATGCGCCTATAAGCTCTTCATCATTAGAGAACTTACGCCCTTTTAATTGTTTTTTCACATAAGGAAAAAACGCAAAATCACATGGCGCTAAGTCTGGGCTGTAAGGAGGATGTCCCAGTAGTTTCACACCAGCTTCACGCAAATAATCTGTAGTTTTGCCAGCCCGATGTGCGGGAGCGTTGTCCTGATGCAAAAACCAAGTGTCGAGTCTTGAGTTTGGTCGCTCGTTTTTCAACGCTTCTAAAACTTGAGGCAAACATTCTTCCGTGTACCATTTTGCAGTAACAGTCTTCTGTTTATCAAGTAAGATGGTAGATAATTTTCCGCGTTTTGAAAAAAATACTGCTACCATTCTTTTTTTAACTGATCGAGACATTTTCACAGACGTCGGCCGATCTTCATCTTGAAATACCCACACTTTACTCTGGGATTTAGTTGGGACATCAAAATAGTAAAGCCAAGTTTCGTCACATGTAACGATCGAATCGATGTACTTAGATCGACCATCATCAAATTTTTTTAACATCCCATGACACCAATTCATACGTTGTTCCCTCAGCTCGTCAGTCATCGAATGCGGCACCCAGAGTGTGCAGAGTTTCCTAACTTTTAAATCGTCATGAAGAATTCGATAAATAGTCGTTGCACTTAAATTCAGGATTTCTTCGATCTGTAGATATGACACATGCCGGTCTTCTTTAAGTAGTTTTCGCACTGCCTCAACGTTTTTGTCGGTAGTTACCTCTATTGGCCTACCCGACCTCGAATCGTCCTCCAAGTTAAAATTGCCGCGATTAAACTGAATAAACCACCTTTCTATAGTCCTTACAGAAGGACAAGTCTGACCTAGTGCACCACTCATTTCTTCAAAACATTGTTGCTTAGTTAAACCACGCTTAAAATTATATAAAATTATTACACGAACGTCGTGACGAGTAAATTCAGTCATGTCTAATTTTCAAAAAATCGCAATAAATCTGCAGAGCTACTGTACCTCACAAAACTTGTACTATTATTGTTTATATTAGTTTGCCTTTATGAATCTATCCTTATCTGAACAATTCCTTACGTTTATTTTACGTACGACAAAACTTATGTAGTGACCTACGTATATATATATATATATATATATATATATATATATATATATATATATATATATATATATATATATATATATAGCGTTTACCTTTAGGTATTAGATTTACCTTTAGGTATAAGGTTTATTTATATAAGAAAAAAAAACAGTTTCCATTTTTGTTAAATGATTGATTACACTAAAACTCGTCAGTACCTATTAATACTAAATAATAGATTCCTTATGTAAAAATTTCTATATGACAAAAGAAAAAAAAGTTGGTTGACAAATAGACTTTTCTGTCTTTGCCTATCTATATTTAGGTATTTCAGCGCCCCATTGCACTGCGGCGACGGGTTCCGCTGTGGGTTTTAGTGAGTAGGAGTCTCACAGTACCTTGTCCGTTATGACGGCCGTCCCCATGATGGGTTTCCCCAGCGAAAACAAAAATAAATCTATATTTAGGTATACATATAATAAAATTGTAACTAAGACGTAATCTGTACATTAAATATTGTTTGGAAAATCTTATTGAAATAATCATTATTAGAATACAGAGGCCGAATCTAGTTTTTAGAATTTTAGTCTGTCTGTTTGTCTGTCTGTGACCGCATCACGGAAAAATCGCTGGAGGGATTTTGATGTGGTATGGTGATACGTGGTTATCCGGGTTAACTAACATATACGGTACTTTTTACTTGGGGAAAATATCTAAACGTTAAAACGTTAAACGTTAGTACTCGTACCTACGCAGGGCCGAACCCGAGCGGAGCGAGGGTGAGTCGCTAGTTTATATAAATATGTCCTAGCTGTATATAACCCTTAAAATAAATTAATAAAAATATTATTTATTACATATTATTTAAATAATAATAAATGAGTTTTAGTTTTTGACCTAAAAACGACTGAAAAAATAATAGCCGCTCTCATGTTCTCGGTAATTACTTTTCAAATAAAAGGGCAACACTGTAATTTTAATATATAGAATTTGAAAGTCAGTATGCGAATGCGAATTAAAAAAATACTCTAATTATCCACATTTGCCACTACACCTCGGTGGTGTAGTGGCTAGCATGTACGGCTGCACACCCGGAGGTCCTGGGTTCGAGTCCCGGGTCGGGCAAAGCTTAGTTATTGAGTCTTTCTGTATAGTAAGTCTCAGTAATAGCCCAGAGTTGGGAAGTTGGCGGTGTTTCACCCCCTTGCCTCGGAGAGCACGTAAAACCGTCGGTCCTGCGCCTTAACTCTAACTGGTCGTGTCGAGCAGTCGTCCCACCGGAGTATGAGAGTGACAGGAATAGAGAGTGCGCGTTGTGTCTGCGCGTACACTTGTGCACTATAATATCTCCTGCGCAGTTGGCTAGTCTCAATGAGACTGCTCGCCGTGGCCGGAATCGGTCAGAAGAACATCATCATCATCATCATCATCAATTTAATATAATTTAGACATATCTTACTAACATTATAAATGAGAAAGTTTAGATGTTTGGATGTGTATTTATTACTCAATCACACCATAACAACTGAACGGATCTGGATGAAAGGCACAGAAATAGATTATAGTCTGGAATAGCACATAGGCTATTTTTTATCCCGAAAAAATGTATGGTTCCCGTGGGATAAGTTTGTTCTTGTTTTTCTAGAGGCGAACCAGAGCGAAGAGATGGTCCGCCGCTAGTTATGTAATAAAAAACTATGTATCATTGTTTTAATATCTATTCTAGAATATAAAGAGATGACAAATAATAAATGTCGGCAAAACAAAGGAGCGATCCAATGAACGAGCATTTGTTGGTGGGTGATTTGTCTTGTGAAAATGTAACGCAATTTCTGTCCGCGACTGCTTTGTCATACTTTCTTTCTTTTATGACCGGTTTTTGACATTATAATTATCTTATTATACGAAAAAGATATACAAGTATGTTTATGTTTAAGTTTAACATGTTTTGACCGACTTTCAAAAAATAAAATTAACATGAAATTTAACTTTACGCAATTAAACGTTTACAAGGATTTTGAATGGCCAATTAAATTTAAAAAGAGTTAGTGTTCAATCCATGAGGCAGCTTCCTCAGGTAAAAGCGGAAGGTAGTTCTGCTGAGAAGAACTGGAGAGCAACTCAGCAGTTGCTCTTTTTAAGCACCGAGTTAAAGTATTTATATCTTATCATATTTATCTTACGTATATGTATCTTATTTATATTTATCGTTTTCGTTAATCGTATATACGACAAGCAATACCCGCGGCTTCGCCCGCATTCAAACTTCCGATATCAGTTTTATAATAATGTATGGAAGTCTGTCCGATTTGTTGACATTTATGATTACTGCTTCGCTCCCTTGGATAGTAGCATGATGATATATAGCTGAGTTATTATTGATAATTAATGTTACGTAGGTATACCGTGTATAGGCTCATTCAATCAAGATATTATGTGCCTCTGATATATTTGCTACTTATGTATAAGGGATTATCACGCTAAAACCACATAGCAGCGTACATAAAAAAACATACTAATAAACACAATATACTGTATATGTATTTGCAATTGTAACAGTCTAGTAATAAGAAATATGTGGCTGGACCCTAAATATCTAGTTTCAAACTTAGGACTCGGAACATTTTATCTAATCACCTATATATAATTTTTGAGACAAAATAGCCAAATTTTTCTCTGTCAAAATAATCTGATAAAAAATTCTATAAAAAAACTGAAAGTCGCTTTCATGGCGGTTTGACGCATTCTTTGTCCAAATTATTAGTACTACATGAAAATAAACTATGTGAATGAGGTTCTATTTTTCTATAATATAATATTTATAAATTATATCTCGATGATCAGAATATATATTTTTTGTCTAAAATAATAAACCTAAAAAATAATAATTTTGTTCTTTAATTTCTAACGGTACTAAATAGTGTCCCATGAGCCCCGTTCTGATAACGAAACTAATGCCAGACATAATATTATGCGAGTTTAATATAAAATTTACTCAGTCGGGAATCGCGCAAGTGACCACCGATACAGTAATTAATGTATATCCTCTGAAACGGCTCGACCGATTTTAATGTTTTTATTTATATTTGGTAGATTTGAAAATAGGTCTTAAAGTATTTTATCCCAACCCCCCATTTGATTATTCTGTGATTTTACAATGTACTACTAGTTTTTATTTAATTATACCAACACAATAACATAACGAAAATAAAGTTTTATTTATATAAATATTTAAATAATTTTGACGCGAAATTTAAATAAATTTATAAGTTATAGAAATTAAATAGCGACACCTCATGTTTTAAAATCAAATTTGTTTAGACAGAGAAGAAATGTTTTCTTCTAACGTATTCGAGTAGAAAATTTTATGAATGCTAAAATTAAAATTTAATCTTAACGCAAGATATAGATTTTTCTTTCACATTACATACATGACCTGAAATTCTGAGTTCTGTGATCCAAGCATTCGAAAACTAATATAAAAGTAATATTCTATCTAATGTCTTTTTTCGCCACAAACGTTTATTGAAATACTAATATTGGATTTTATTTTAATATATAATGAATGATGAATTTCAATAAAATTCATGAATTGATGAAATATTAAAGGCAGTGGTAGCCTAGTGGTAAGGCGCTAACTTGAAAAAGCAAGTAAACTGGGTTCAAACTAAGTCTCGCACCTCTGATATTTTCATGTCAAATCAATTCCTACATGATTGCCACTTGTCTTACGGTGAAAGAAAACATCGTGAGGAAACCTGCATATCTGAGAGAATTTAGCGAGTTTTACTATTACAGCTGAACATGTTATAAGATTAATAGTTGATATAGGTATATTTAGTAATATAGTAAACGTTTCGTTTCGTTATTGATTGAAATGCTAATAATATATAAATAAAGATAATGTATAAAAGGTGTACCAAAATTATTTTTTGCATGGAAATGCATTGCCTGTTACGGTTAGAATACGACTCTATTTTTGTGAAAAGTTTCACCAAAAACTGTTCAATAATTTAAGCCAAATATTTTTTAATGTATAAGTTATATTTATATAACTTTTTTACATCAACATTTAAATATATCAGTCATAGGAACAGTCAGGGGATTTCCCATATTATTTTGGGGCAAATAATAATTATCGGCTGAAACAAAAGAAGGGATTCGATGAACGAGCACTCGTTGGAGGGCAATTTGTCTTGTGGTAATGTAACGCAATTCCGCCACGCCATGTCTGCGGCTGCTTTGTCATGGTTTCTATTATAATTAAAGCAATTTTTAACCCCATTTCTGAATGGCCGTAAATATAAACCTGTTATATTTCAAACTTCTGTTCTATGATAGATGTTTTTTTTGTTTATTTCGACTGTATGTCCATTTTATTTTTTTGTAACTTGTTGCGTCCTCGCCCTGAAAATGTACAAAATGTACCAAATAATCTGTTATGTAAGTAACAAATAATCTGAAAGGTGTGTTTATACTACAAGAACCCACGGCTTCGCTCGCGCTAAAACTACAAAAAAAGCTCTAAAAAGACTATGCTTTTTTGAGCGAATCTACAG
This sequence comes from Brenthis hecate, assembly GCA_951806755.1. Lineage (NCBI taxonomy): Eukaryota > Metazoa > Arthropoda > Insecta > Lepidoptera > Nymphalidae > Brenthis > Brenthis hecate. Next base: position 2,636,411 of record OX638253.1, on the reverse strand, counting down.
GTGAAAACTAGATAATAAAAATAAAATTTAATTGAATAAAATTAACTTCGTTCATACTTTCCTTCTTACATAATTGTTATTTAATCTTGCTACAAGTCACTAGGGTAGCCGTAATGAGAGGGTTTAACGTAACTTGCCCCTTAGTGCGTGTTAAGGGATGCATATTTCATGTTTCAGCTAGAGTTGCTATGATTATCTTTTACTGCTTGAAATTATAGAGTGGTAAAGATAAGAAATAAAGCAGAGTTCAAGTAATAAATATTAAAATACTAGCGATTCAACCTTGTTTCGCTCGGGTTCGTCTCTAGATACGTTTTATTGGTTAGTGTGAAATAGTCAATTCCTTGCTTTGTGAAAAACAAAAACAAATATATCCCACCGGAGCCATCCATTTTTCCGAAATAAGAAGTAACCTCTGTGCTATTACAAACTGTAATATATCTCTGTGTCAAATTTCATCAAGATCCGTTCAACCGTTCTGGCGCGATTGAGTATCAAGCATCCATCCGTCCAAACTTTCGCATTTATAAAATTAATATATAAACTATTTAAATAACTGTCATCCATGGTAATATAGAAATTTTTAGAAAGATTTACTAATATTTTTTTAATAAAAAATTAAGTTGATTTACGTAAATAAGTTTTATTATAACTATATACAGAAGATATAGAAAGTTTATACTTGAAAAACAAAAGCCAAACATATTTTTAAATCGATCAAAAAAGTACAGCAACAATTGTTGCATAACATATTAAGTAACATACTACTATCATATTAAAATATTTAAATCTACTTATAATTCAGAATTCTAATAGCATTTCTTGAGCAAAAGTAAGAAGATCTGTTCGAATAAAACATTCATATAAGATACGAGAATAAAGAATAATGTTCCGAATGTGACAAAATATAGGTCGTCTTCGGTTTCCCATGTATTGCTACCATAGATCAACTTAATGTGTGAGGTATCAATTCAATACGAAAAGTGGCATCTTGAGATAACAAAACGTACAATAATTTTTACTAATATTATAAATAGTAAAATACCTAGTTTAGGGGTTTGTGCTTTTGAGCAATGGACCTACATATTTTTTGGACAACCGTATCTTGACTGGCTTCTACGAGTTATAATTGTATTACATATTTTACAATCACAATTCTACTAATATGTACGTACGTGGTCCTTTCTGGGCATTTGTACATATTATGTTTCGGTCAAACTCACATTGTAAACTAATTATTATAATTTTTCATTGAATAGCAAAAATTTCTAGTTTGCTTATTACGAAATCAGTCTTGCTTTTTAGTAAAAAGTCATAACATACTTACGATTTTAGTAGAATAACTTAGTAGTTATTGTTTTAAGCAAAAAATTGGCTAATAAGTATCTTTATTTTTATCTTTATTTTTAAGCTTATCGTTTAAGTAGACTCAATTTTTTATGGGAGTCAGACTTTTTTGTATTATTAATTGTTAGGGTTATTAATTTAGATACCGAATTTATACTCTGTATTATTATAAAATGTATTTTGTGAATGTCATTTGACATTTGTCAAATTTTAAAAAGTAGACTCAACCCTACTTTTTGTTATGAACTTGATTAGAATATTTCGTCTAGTTTTATATATATATTAAGAACACCAACAACATAACACACAAATACATTTTAAATTCATTCTTAATACACAAGCTCTAGTATGTTAGTCACCTACAGGTGAAAATATTTGGTGGAAAGCAGTACAATATATACACTAATTATGAGAATATCAACGTTTTATTGGCCATCCCGTCATAATAATTTGAGTGCACCATTGTCTACTTCGAATGAGATACTTTCTAGTGATTGAATTTCAGTCATGTTTCTCCAATATTCTCTGAGTCAAAGCCTGTAACATACGGACAGATGAAAATGACAAATTTAGAGATTCCGTTTTTGTCTTTAGGCCGATCCCAAAAATATACTTAGATATGAAAAATCTAGTATTTACAGTGATATAACAATAAACATTTTATATTATGTAAACATTTTAATTCTATTAAAAATAGTACGTATAGATACATAAATACGAATAACAACTTTTACTAACAAGTCGCTTCATCTATTCCTAAAGTGAATATGTGGTATTTTAAAACCGTTTCAATGAAACTGCATACTTAGAACCTTGTGCATGAATATTTCAACTCTATTGAAAGTTTGTGAAAGAAATGCAGGTTTTGCTGGAATTTACCATAGGGAAATACTCGTATCTGTTATGTAAGGATTTTCTATATTTAATGCATTTGTAAAAAAAAAATTATATACATAAGTAGGTAATAGGTAGGTATATATATTTAAAGTTATTTAGTATAATCACTGGAGTAAAAACATTCGTGCTCATCACACAAATGAATGCCCCCAGCGGGATTCGAACCCGCGATCGCTGATACAGCAAGGAGGGTCTCTACAAACTGAGCCAAATGTGTCGTCCATATCACAACCGAACGAAAATATATTTGCCAGGTGTTTTATGCCTCAACTATTTTAGAAAATCGCATTACAGCCATCAAACGTTTCTCGATTTCAGCGGATTCTATTTCCCTTCTGCTACACAATATGCGTCCTTGACCGAAAACTAATACACCAGGATAAATGCAAAATCCACAAAGCTACGCGGGTCAAAATCTCCATAGGTAAAGGTAAGAAAGTGTTTTTTAATATTTTTCTAATGTACGATATAAAATATTTGAACGTGATATTCTAGCGCCGAAATGTTTATGATTTTTATATTTAATATTTTTTTTTTTTAGAAGTTCTACTACCAATTGCCAATATCTTTATTTTATACTTAACTTACAAAGATTTGTAAATTTTCATATAGGCATGCAAAAGTGTCATCTCATTTAATTGTAGGCTTAACTGTCACATATACAATTATTTTAGTTATCAATCAGTCAGTTTAAGATTAGCAGTGGTGTGATCACCCAATAAGCAAATTTTTTAACAAAAGCTTTTAATAAATAAACGTTTTGAGTAAAAAATATAGAACAAAAAATTAAACTATTACTTTTAAACCAATAAAAATATTTATTTTAGATTTGTAAAGTTATAAATGTACTCGTAGTTCAGAAGTTCCTCCACCTATTCCCTTCAACTTAAGTACTATTCCATTTCAATTTCCTTTTACACCTGAATTATATGTTAGTAGACTACCTCGGTGGCGTAGTGGCTAGCATGTACGGCTGCACACCCGGAGGTCCTGGGTTCGAGTCCCGGGTCGGGCCAAGTTTAGTTATTGAGTCTTTCTGTATAGTAAGTCTCAGTAACAGCCCGGAGTTGGGAAGTAGGCGGTGTTTCACCCCCGTGCCTCGGAGAGCACCTAAAGCCGTCGGTCCTGCGCCTTAACTCTCACCGGTCGTGTCGAGTGGTCGTCCCACCGGAGAATGAGAGTGATAGGAACAGAGAGTGCACTTGTGTCTGCGCGTACACTTGTGCACTATAATATCTCCTGCGCAGTTGGTTAGTCTCAATGAGATTGACCGCCATGGCCGGAATCGGCTAGGAGAACATCATCATCATATGTTAGTAAATGAAAAATCTACAATGGAAAAAAAAAACAGATACAAACGAAGCATTTTTAATTTTAAAATTTCTAACTGATATATATCTATGAATACTAAATTTAATGCAATTAAAATAAAGGATATATTTCAAATGGTTTTAATTTTATCCGGGATACCGAGCTTAGTGAACACTCGATTATTCTTTACACCCTTCAAACTCTATATAACTCGACGTTTATAAATTGCACAGAATATGTGTGTGACACGCACGCTATTTGTGATGGATTTAAACGCGTATATTTTTATAAAATCGCAAATTTTCATTTTAGATACATCGTGCAAATTAATTTGCTTACTAAATCTAAAATATTTGTAATTTTTGTCTTTAATACAATACTACACAATAATACAATATAAAACACCGGTGTGTCAGTTAAAAATAGATTTCTTAGAATTTCAATTAATTTCTTAGAAATTTACCTGGAGGTGTTAAAATCACACCGAAACAAATGGATCAGTAAAGTGGACCGTAACGAAATAGGTTGTTTAAAGTTACCATAGTAACCTTTTGTGTGAAAAACGATCTAATATATAAATATCTGGTGTCACGGTGTTTGTGGTCGCACTCCTCTGAAACGGCTCGACCCATTTTAATGATTTTTTTGTATATTTAGTAGGTATGAGAATAGGTCGTATTTTTCACACTTCTACCTCCACCCCCTCATTTTTAAATAACTACACGCGAACCCGAGCAAGAGTGAGTCAGTAGTATATCTCTGGTATACCTAGTCATTGCTATCTTCAAAGAGTACTATTTTCACTCATTTGTTTATAAGTTACAAATATGCAAAAAGCGACTCGTTTTAATAGATGTTTCTCGTTAAACCAACGGTGAGCCTCGACACAGTCTCATCCGTTTTTTTTCACAGAATTTTTTTATTTGGGCGTATAATTGCAATACTAGCGTCTAACCCTCTCTTTGCTCGGGTTCTTCCCTAGATACGTTTTAACAATTAGTAAGGAATAGATAGATTATATATTATATGATATATAGCCTATAGATTTCATCAACAAACGGGCTATCTAATGAAAAATAATTTTAAATCGGATTAGTAGTTCCTGATATTAGCGCCTTCAAACAAACACACTCTGCCACTTTATAATATTAGTATAGATATTGAAAATAGTCGCTTTAAGTGTTGACCTAAGAGTCGTTTAAAAGTAACTTAGCTAACGACATCTATTTATCTGTGTCTGCCGTATAATATTTTGAACTGTAGCATTTGCCAGTTTGCATTTTTATATAATAATAGCTTTCATTCGGGTCACTTGGGTGCTTCTATAAGTGCCTTCTGTATTTATAATATTACTAACGACTTATCCTTGCATCACTCGGGTACGTTTTAAATAGATAAGAAAAATAGTTATCTATAGTGTAGCTTAGATAGCTAATTATACAGTAGTTAATATAAACTTTTAACCTATTTCACCCCCTTCAAGTTATATTTTTCCACAAAAAGTAACCTATAACCTTATCCAAAGACCCATCTACGAAATTCATCAAAATTGGTGCAGCGGTTAAAGCGTGAAAACGTAACAGATAGACAGAGTTATTTTTGCATTTATAATATTACTAGCAGAACCCGCGGCTTCGCCCGCACTAAAACTTCAATAAAAACTCCTTTATGGGATGAGCTAATCTCCTCATTTTAAAATAACACAAATAACATCAATCTAGGTGTTGAAAAAAAACGTATTTGATACTATATTTTGTTTTTAATTTAATAATATTTACATGTATAGTAAAATCCATACTTTGATATTATAAATGTGAAAGTGTATTTGTTTGTCCTTCTTTCACGTCGAAACAGTGGGATGGATTGGCATGGTCTTTTGTATAGAGATAGTTGGAGTGCTTTAGATTGACGTAGACTATTCCATACTAACCGTTCGTTTAAACATACCTAGGGACTAATAAAAAAAACCGATCGAGAGTCACCCAGAGCTTATCACAAGGTACTAATTATCCTAAACAATAAAGGAAAAATCTAAACACCAATAATTTCAATATAAGCCATTATTAAAAGAAAAAGATTTTTCTTATTTACACATCGAATCGATAATCTTTGAGATTTGAATTTAAAAACATTGGAATAAAATCTGCGCCCATTTGCCTTGACTCCATCTTGCGCAGAATATATTACCATTTTTATGAGAACCTGACGATCTCCGCGAGTTGTTTATTCTTTCTATTTATTTAACAGCTTAACTGTAATATAGACTTAATGCTGCCATCTGAGTGAAGAAGAACGGAATAATTAAATTAAATTACTCAATATACGTTTATTCATTTAATGTTTTTAGCTTTTTCGTTAGATTTAATGTCGTTTTGTTTATTCTTGTATGATATGATGATTTATAACAGACAACGGTTGGTATAGGTTTCTCAGAAATGAGATATTTTCCCGCAGTAAAAAGTATCCTATATGTTGACCCGGATAACCAGTTATCTACATACCAAATTTCATCACAATATTTTCAGTGGTTTTCTCGTGATGCTTTCCCAGACAGACAGACTGACAGATAAAAAAATTAAAAACTACAGATTCGGCATCTGTATCAATAATAATAATTATTTCAAAAAGATTTTCCAAAAATTATTTGATTTACAGATTCGACTCAGTTTGAATTTTATTATATACATATATAGATAAGTGCTCTCTAGATCTTCATAAAACTATGGACGAACGATTTATTTTGATTTTTGGTTCCCGACGTTTCGAATTTTTTACAGCAATCATGGTCACGAGAGATACCAAGGTTTTAGACTTCACAAAGGTTATATGGTTGTTAGTTACAGCACCTACCAACAAAATAACACAATGATTTTCAAAAATACAAAAATGGTACCAAAGTACCTACCTTACAATTTTTATTAATTTTATTTTTTAACAACTTTTATGATTTTAATAAGTTTTATAGTTAAATATTATTTATTTAATTTTAATTGCTGTGATTATAATTACTAAAAATTTTAAAATATTAATTAATAATCTTACTTAGTTTTTAGTGTTTACTTCATGAACGTTTACTTATTACCTATAGCTAAGGAAAAATTGTTATTCATTTGAAGTTTGCTAACTATAATACTCTGAGTGCCCTCTAAGTGTTGCTTCGAATTTTATTTACGAGATGCTATTATTTATCGAATTTATTATAGGAGCTGAATTGTGAAGTAATACGCACTTAAAGAACACATCAATTGCTGCATTGTCGTAGGATTAAATTTTGTTGTCGTTGCAGGAACTTCTTAGGGAAAAAACCACTCTCTTGGGAAAATTTCTAGGAAATTGAATGCGCTGTAATAGCTCTGCTTTTACCATGTGTCATCCTCACCTCCTACCTAACATTAAGGGCTTATTGTTTATTTAAATAGTTCAATGAAGAAGACTTGTGTTACAGTTTATACGTGATGAAGTCACTCACTTACCTTTATTTTTGTAATGCGAATTTCATATATTTCAATTCTTTTATGTGACGTTCAATAATTACCTTCAACAGAAATTGAACTGGTGACCAACAAATAAAGTATTTATTATAAAAAAATCTTATTATAGTATAAAGAAAAAAATTATGAAAAGAAGCTTAGGAACTTTATAATGGACAAAAGACAATTAAGTTAGTTTCCTCAATACTTTGATTCAAGACGAAACCTTCAAAGAATGAATCTCTTCCAAATATATTCTTATAATAGACATTTTTAGGTATGAGTTGTCTCAAAACAAAATTTTACTTATTTATATAATTTATGACACAATTTGATATCGATATAGCCTAGTATTTAACTTATTTGGAAGTCGATTCAAAGTGTACTTGGATTTCGAAGTAACAAATAATGACTGCTCTGTCTTTACTAAGCAAAGTACGGTTTTCCAAAGTAAATTAAGCGTATAATAGTGCTATCAAACATTGCTTTGGATAAAAGTAGAACTTTGTCATAAAATGTAAGTGCAATCTCTCACTCTTACACAAGGATATATTCTACAATTACTGAAAAATATAAATAATACTTGTATTGAAAAGACAAATTATCGTCGTAGAATCTTTGTCACAGAATCATAATATTCATTCGTTAATAGAGTTTATTTCCATATATTTAAAACTTATAAAAAACTTATAAATAGTTTTTTAAGTTTTGTAAAAAAAAAAGATTCCGACAAAATGAGAACCTCCTCCTTTTTGGAAGTCGGTTAAAAATTAATATATATGTTAGTTTTAAGGTAAATATGTTATGGACCATTGTTTACATATTTAAGATCTTTTTATAAATATTGCCTAAAATAAATGATTAAATTAAATTAAAATTTCTTTCTATTCGTCCAGGATTGTGGGAATAACATTTACTATAAGCTGTCTTTTGTTCTTCAGAAATACCTATCGAAAGTTAAAAAATTTCTAAATTTCTACATAACATACGTATTTTTAGCATCAAGTTAAAAAATATAGTTTGAATAACAGTTTCAAATAACATAACTACTGTCAAAAATTCAAATCTCCAAAGCCAATCTGAAACAAAGTGGCACGCTGTATAACGACCTTTCACACATTGCAAAATATTTACTTGATATTATTAGATTATCAATATTTCGCCAGCGGAAAATTCAGATGGAAATTCGATGAAAGTTATAAAGATAGCTTTAGTTTTTCATTCTGTTTTTTGTATATGTGAAAAAATTGTCATATTTATTTTCTTTCGAAAATTCTTTTAAGCTAGTTTTTCTAAATTTGTTTCATTTTACAACAATATAATATTTTGAACTAAAAAAACGTATTTTTACAAACTTTTATTTAACTTGCAATGTTTGTATGTATGTTTGTTCGGGACAAATCTTGCAACTGAATTTTAAAGCAGTTATCCTCAACCGATAGCTGAAATTTTGCATACACATTTAGTTTAGTTGGCAATGCATGGTTAAATAAGCGACGTCATTCTAAATCCAACATGGCGGACTCCCAACGATGGCAGACTATGTTTTATGCACCCCCATGATATGGATATCATTTGAAAGGGTTTGCTGAGAAGAATACGAATAAATTCTTAAAAAAAATAGCTTTAAATTAAATCAAACCCATCTATGACATTACACAATTTAGATGATAAAAAAGATTGTTTTTAAATATATATTTTTTAATATTAATTTATATGTTTCTTACTTCGTGGTGACATTACATGTACTTATTGTGAATGAAAACAGAGAAGAACACGACGAGATCTAAGTATCCTTACTTATATCTAATCTTGTGCTTTTAATTGTAGCAGTCTTGCTAATTTTTCAGCTTATTCTGTAAAACAATAATTGAGGTTGCTCTATAACAAAAATTAATGAGATATTACATATAAAACGCAACCTGTGACTGCTCAAATTATCATCATTATCACAATTCTACTTTTACCTCCATCGTGTCTTCATTTTACGTGACATTGACGAAATAATTAATGCTAAAATTAGCACATCGAAAAACAATAAAATTAATAATTTAATTAATTGAATAAAAATAATGTTTTCGTTCAGTTTTTTTTTTATAATTCGTAATTTGTATTTAGATAAGATTATAGTTTATAAGTTTATATATTTAGGTGTTTTTTCTAAAGAAATTGCCAGTCAGTCAGTCAGTTTTTCAGATAATGTACGAGAACGTCATCTCGTAATCTTTTGTTGTACCTGCATTGTCGCCAATGAATGATAACTTACAAAACGAGCGCCTACGCCGAACGCACCTCGGTCACACAGGTACTCAAGCTTATGAGTGGGTATGTTGCTACTTCTTTACGCTGTAATTTCTTTCTGAGCAGCTTTGGATGGTATTTGAAATGTAGATAGGTTACATATTAAATGGCCTTTTGTTTGGTCAAAACGAAAGAAGTTAATGGTCAAAACGTATGCTATTTTGAAACGAAGCCATGGTCATAAATCAGTTCGTTAAAGATTTTCTTTACGAATATATTTACTATAAGTACTATAACATATAGGTAATACATGTGTGTATTCAGCCCTTTTTAACGTCCCACTGCTGGGCACGGGCCTCCCTTCAATACGAGGGGGATCAGGCCATAGGCCACCACGCTGGCCAAGTGCGGGTTGGCGGACTTCATGCAGGTTTCCTCACGGTGTTTTCCTTCACCGTAAGGCAAGTGTTAATCTGTTAGAAATGATTCGCACGTGAAAATATCAGAGGTGCGAGACCCGGGATTTGAACCCGCTTCACTCGGTTTCCCAAACGAGCGCGTTACCACTGGGCTACTTATATATTGCCTGCCTGCCTGCCACTGCCTTTATATTATAGGTAATATGTCTCTTTGTTATTAAATGTACAAGGGGAATTTAATATGGTCCTTGCTAATCGATTTTACTTGCATAAACTCTTTATATATTCATTCTACATTGCGGGATGTCGCAGCGTATGTGGTTTTGCTAGAGCTTATACACAAAACACAATGGCATATTTATCTATTCCTGGTTTAGAATAATACAACTATGAATACATTCTTAGTTATGAATCTCTTCTCAATTTTCATCCTTTTAATGATTCGTGGGTAACCATGGGAATGCCCTAAAGTGAGTAAGATAACGCCATAATCTACTATAGGCGAAATGCTAATTTGACCTCAAATCCTTAGTTTTCGCAATCTAAAAAGATATCTTAGTGCTAAATGGGCATCGAGTATAAAAAAGTTGAGAAACTATTAATTATTCCTGAAAAATATAACGTAAAATTGACATAATGTTAAAGATTTTGTGATGTAAGGTTTAAAGTTTAGTTATATCCTTTAAAAAATAAACATTTCTATATTTTTAACTAGCATTGCCCGCGGCTCCGCCCGCGTTTAGATGACCAAAAATCAAATTCTTAGGTTTTACATATTAGTATACTCTTACATTGCAGTTTTTGTATTTTTTCTCAGAAATGAGATATTTTCCCGTGATAAGAAGTATCCTCTATGTTGACCCGGATAACCAACTATCACCATACCAAAAATTTCATCAAAATCGCTCCAGTGGTTATTCTGTGATACATTAACAGACAGACAGAGAGACAAAAATTCTAAAAATTATAAATTCGGCCTCTGTATCGATAATAATGTTTATTTCAATAAGATTTTCCAAAAAAATATTTAATGTACAGATTCGGCTTAGTTACAATTTTATTATATGTATAGATATACAAGGCGTAAGGAAATAAAAAATATAAAATGACAATTTGGTAGCAGATTAATTAGTAACTGATACATTTGCTTATGTTAAATGTATGGACTTAAAAAGATTTTAATCAATAAAAAGCATGTTTCTTAAACTAAATTACAACTTTTAAAAAATATATATAACCGAATCACTAGAATAAACGTTAATGATTCAAAAGAACAAAAAGCTTGTGAGCTTTTATCGACTGCGATTACTTTATTATATATATATATATATATATATATATATATATATATATATATATATATATATATATATATATATATATATACCAAATATATCTAAAAGAGTGTACATTCGGTAATGATGTAAATATAAAGTTAAACTTTAGCCATTATTAGAAGCGATGCGACAAAGGCAGAAGTTTTAAGGGTTTCTCTCAACCTTCTTGTTAATAGTTGAAAATAAACAGTTTTGAATGTTTTAATAGGAAATGTTTAAGGATATTTCAACATTTTCATTCACTTTATCTTTCAAATACTAGCTTTTGACTCTGGCTTTGGTTGCTTAAAAGTATTTACTATATTTTGTTTCTATGATATAGGCCATAGAGTAACGCCATCTATTGACAAGTTTGGAACTGAAATAGTATAGGGGACCTAACATTTAAGAACTATTATTTAGCGGAAAAATATTACCAGTAAATAATCTTATCTGTTAAACAACTACAAGATCTATCTATAAGTTAAGTTTTATCAAAATCTGTTCAAAGGTTTATATGTTATTAAGTAACAAACATTCAAACATAATTACTAACTATAATTATTTATAATTATTAGTGGTTATTTATTTGTTCGTCTTTGCTGTGTCCCTGTATCATTTATTTCATTACGAAACAACAGGGCTCATATAGTATAAAAAGAAAATTATTATTTGAAATGCGGTGTAAAGAGTATTTGTGTATATTTATATACGTTTATGTGTATGTAATATGTATATATATATATATATATATATATATATATATAATTAATTATGTAGGTATATATGTATCACTTTATATCTGGGCTAAGTCAACGTAGGTTTGTAATCGCTTTGCATTAAAATATTAATATTAACTTCTGTTTTAAAATAATACAGAAAAATATTATAATATAATAATACATAAAACAAATATGTGACATATAAAAAAAAAAAAATTATTGAAATTGTGAATATTGTTAGGTAAAATACAAACATACAGACAAAATGATGGCTTCATTCCTCTCTAGTGGACCATACTTCACTAAAATGGTTCTTTTAGTGGAATAGATTCTCAAGAGTTACTTGAAGGAAGATTTAAGACAATATAACTCAAGGACGGCGCTTCACAAGGTTTTTTAACAATTTATTACTAGTAAGAAAATCCTTAGGTGCATTAAATTGATTTGGTGAATTAAATGATTAAATAAATAAATAAAAAATTAAAACTTTGTTAAAAGTAAATCTTCAATATAGTATTATACAAAGTGAATTTGTTGGTTTGTTAATTAATATATGGATGTTGTTTTTACCTGTTTTTGCATAGAAAAATAGAGATAGAATAGTTTTACGAGCCGGAGAGAGAAAGCATCTTATATGATAGACAGACAGACAAAATTTTATAAAGTATAGATTCGGCCTTTGTATCGATAATAATGACTATTTTAATAAGATTTTCCAAAAAAAAAAAAAAAAGGTCACGAAAATTAATTAAATTATTTTTTAGGTGTAACCTAAAAGTACTGAGTATACTTCTTAAAATTTAGATACTTTTGACCGACTTAAAAGAAAGTGGAAGTAGCCCACTATATTCTTTTGCGTGTATATTACGCAATAATTTCGTTTACAACGCTAGTTTGGCGTCATTTTTATTTTACAAACAAGCTTATTTTTGTGTTACTAGCGGACAATCCTCGCTTCGCTCGGGTTCGCCTCTAAACCAACAAAATTAAATCTAGCCCACGGAACCGTACATTTTTCCGGGATAAAAAGTAGCCTATGTGTTATTCTGATGGATGAGCTATATTATTGTAAAGTTTCATTTAAATCCGTAGTTTTTGCGTAAAGGATTAACAAACATCCTCACAAATTTTCGCATTTATAATATTCGTAGGATAAATGTTAGTTTTAGTGAAAATATGAAATAGTAAAATAATTCGAAAAATTTAACAAAATTGTAGCTTATTTAAAGAAAAAGAAAACGCAATCAGAATGATCTGAAGTTAAATGAATCGAAGGCAACGACCGAGCTAAGTAAATTATGCAAATTAACATCGTCTAGCCAGGTGTTCTGTGACGTCATTTAGAACAAAATCTTCATCTCAGTTATTAGAACATTTTTCTCAGTTAGTAGATATTTTCATTTGTCTCTGAAATTTTAAAGACTTCTTATTAATCGAACATCTATTTTATATTATTCACCGTCGGGTAACTTTATAAACACAGGCTATTGATTAATTGAGTTGAATATTCATAAATTATTTCTAAATGCTTTTAAGCTTTTTAAAAATCATTTGTTCAACCCCCAAGCACAGATTTTTATTCTAATTTAATAGGACTAACTTTGAGACACAATATTTCTAATTAAAACTAATCACAAAATTCCTTTCATAATTATAAAAGGAATTTCAATATTTGCCAATTGGCAAATACATCGCGTAGCGTACAAAAAAGTTATTTTTTGAAAACAGCCAAAATAAAATCAAATAATGATATTACTCAACAACAACAGCCAAAATAAAGTCAAATCGAGTATTACTCTTCTATCACATAATCTGTGGATCAATCATCGATTTGCACCCACGCACATATGAAATTTCTCTGATTGATAGATGTTCTCAATCTCATTGGATCCTTTATGAAATGGGATGAGAATCGTCATCCAGTTATTTTTCAACCGACTTCAAAAAGGAGAAGGTTCTTAATTCGGCTTGTTTTTTCTTATAAATTTTAAGTCCGCATAATGACAAAATTTGTTGACACTACTAATATTCATTAGGAATATTTTATAAAACTAGCACTTTTGCTCGCTTATCTCTGTGCGTCCCTAGGTACGATTTGGGTCACAATTTTACAAGTTTTAATTATTTTGCGCGGAACCCTAATTCTTTTTCTAATATAAAAGCAGCCTAACTTATTTATTATACCATCAGTTATCTGCTAGTGAAAGTCCCGTTAAAATAGGTCCAACAGTTTCGGAGATTAGAACAAACAGACAGACAGACAAATAGACTAAAATTTTAAAGGTACTTTTTTTCATATAAGTACCGTATATACTTTCATATGCATTTAGTTAAAGGCTGTTATTTTGAAATTATAAACAAACACTTCAATTTGATTTATTTGTATAAGTCACATATTTAACAGTAGCTCAAAAGAAAAATTCTTAGGAAACACTTAACAGTTATAACAAAATTGCGTCGAATGCGGATCGAATCCAAAACTAACATTACCATGGAAGTTTCTATTCTATTTTAACTATTAAAGAATACTCTAACTAACAAAAACAAAGTAAAAACTTTTTCATTAGTATTAGCGGAATTAAACTACTTTCTGTGTACAAGAAAGGAAATCTCACAAAATGACATACATTTTAGTGGTTTTTTGTCGACCCTCTTACGACTTCGGAAGGGCGCTAACTTCTTTCAAAGTTCGTGACGAGGCTTTGCTTTCCTAAACCTCCCTTTGTTTACAAGTAAACTTGGCATTCCTCACAATTGGATACAGAATACCTCTCTTCTAAGTGTTTGAACTTAATAAAGGCTTTTAGTTTTAAGATTAATATAAAGTATTTAAAGGGTTTTGTGAAGGCAAAATAGTTTTTGGAGTGAATGAGTGTATGGTTTTACTTCTTAACGCTGAAACGGATCAATGAATTTAATTCAAAGTTCAAATGGTTACATATATTTCCGAAAGACATAAGGTTTATATTATATAATCCGGTTTACTATCGACGCATTTATCACGTGGGTGGAGCAGCGAAAAAGAACAAGTTTATGATATTTTATTAAATTTTAAAATTCATTTTGTTTTTCTTTCCTTATAATAAACTAGCTATGCGTGCTTGTTTCTATTATTTGTAACTGATTTATATTAAAATTCTAACTGAACAGATTCTGTACATTAAATATTTTTTGGAAAATCTTATTGAAATAGTCATTATTATCGATACAGAGGCCGAATCTATAGTTTTTAGAATTTTTGTCTGTCTGTCTGTCCGTCTGTCTGGGAACGCATAGCAAGAAAACCATTGAACAGACGTTGATGAAATTTGGTATGATGATTGCTGGTTATCCGGGCCAACATATAGTATACTTTTTACTGTGGGAAAATATCTCATCTCTGAGAAATCTATACTAAACGTGAAAGCGCAACGAGTCGCTAGTCGTGGAATAAATTGAGAAATCACTATTAGTTGTCAATAATACAAAATGGCTTCAATCGAATTAAATAAAAATAGTACCTACCTATGCCTTTCATATTTTAACAAAAAGTGCCTTAGATATGAGTTAAAGTACAATAAAAACTAAATATAATCGGCTTTACATTCCCAAATTGAAATATAACAAAAGTCGACCCGTGGCTTTTACCACAACAAATACTCTATTAATAGACGTTATTTCCTCTCTAATACGAGATTGAAACTTTTTAAAGGCCTACAGAATTGCACGGTTGACTTAGCATTTCAAAGGCTTGAGAATAAATCTTTTAAATTTCATTTCGATAACCTAAAAAGCATTTAATGGAGCAAATGGAATCATTTATCCCTATCAACTTCATCGAAGCGTGCAATCAAATCAGATCAAAGTGGTTCAAAGCAGTTCAAATTGGTCCAAAATGTTTCAAAGAGGACGTTTTCTCTTTTGTGTGCTTTTTTGTTTAGTTCTTTAGTGGCTCCATAGCATTCATCTTTATTAGATAAATTATATACTTGAAGGAATAAATATTAATAATAGTAGGGAAGTTTAAAGACACGATACCGAAATATACTTTTCTAAGAATTTTAGAAATTAATCTACCACACGGATCGCAAATCTGTTCGATGTACTTACCTAATACAGGCCATAGGCTGTATAATGAACAAACTAAGAATTTGAATAAATACAAAAAAAAACAAAATTAACAACTTTGTGTCCGACCGGGATACGAACCCAGACACTTGTAGTTGTCAAACTTGCGTATTGGCCGCTTGACCATAATGCTTATGTCTGAGCGTGCGAAATTATCGAATATAATATTTTGCGTGGAATAATGCAAAAGGAATCATAATAATAATAAAGCTTTATTTATTGTATACATACTTATAATTTTAAATTAAAATTACTCTTACTTAATTAACCATTTTTAACATTGTATTTTAACAGATCATATTTATAACTTATTTGATTATACTTAATTTAACTTCAATTTTTGGTTAGGGACTATTTATTAACTTATAATTTTTAACTAATAATTTTGTAATCTAGAATTAAATTATTTTAAAAATCTTTAATATTATTTGAAATGATATTGTATATATATAAATTATCATTAATAAATAAATAAACAATCTCAATAAATTAAATAATTCAATTGAGTAAATACTAAACATTTCACAATAATAAATGTAAATAAAATTTCTTTCCATACATTAATTTTGACAATAGTTATAAATTAGGTATTCAATTTCATAATTAAATGTATTTATTTAGTAAATGTCTTTTTCATGTATAGACCCCTCTCGGTTAAAAGCCTTCTCCAAAGTAGTCCTGCATAGAGCTCTCCGTTGGAGATTATGCTTGTATGATTGCAAAGGGTTTCTTTTCAAATTTTGTTTCCAATATATAATTTGTTTCTGATATAAAGTTTATAATTTTATCTTTGTGTTCTTTTGATTTGTTGTAGGAAATGCTGCTTTTAATTCTAGAAGTTTTTCTGGTGAAGATATGTATACCTTTGTTCATTGTATGTCTGTTTTTCTTTGGACGGTTACGGTTGAACTCCCCCACAGTGACCGGCCGTACTGAGGGATAAAGATGAGGAGGTTCCTACTGTGTTTAATATACTGTATCTTGCTGTGTTGTTTTTAGTTGTTCCTGGTTATCATTTGTGTGGTTGAAAGTTAATTTTGGTTGTTGTAATATAAAGTCTTTAATATTAGCAGGTTTGGTTTTCTTTGTATGTTGTTTATTTATTAGTTTTTGTTTATAATTGAGGTAAGGCGTTTCTGAAAATACAGGCAGACTTCTTTTATTTGAGTATTGGCGAGAAGTGTTCTTATTATTATCCACAATAATTACTTTGTCATATTTAATGAAAGCTGTTTTGCCTAGGTCTTTTTGTTTATCTTCAGTTGGGCTTGTAACTCCTTGCGTTTGTTTAAGACTTTATTTTTTCCTCTAGTTCATGATAGGATTTTTTACCTTTTTCTACTCCGAACATAACCAAGTTCTTGCGCCTAATATGTCTTTCTAAATTATTTATTGAGGTACTTTGTTCCTGGATTTTTTTCTCAAGAACTTCAATTTTTATTTCTAAGTGTTTAAATTTCTCATTTAAGTATATTATTGTTGATTGTATTTTTAATGTCTTCTTTCATTTCTAACATTTCTGTTTTCTGCTGTCTTATTTCTTGTTGCATGTTTATTAGCAACTTTTTTATCTCCTCCATCTTAAGTGTGAAGTCGGAAGTAGAAAAGCTGATTAAAAAAGAGCACCAATTATACCTAGTTGAATTGCAATTTTATACAGAGTATTAGTTTTTGAGGTTATAAACTTATTTTAATATTTTACGCTTCCACTTCACAAATTATTTTGTTTTATTGTCATCACACACAGAAAAGATGGTTTTGCACTGATAGTATCTATATTTTATATATGTAGCAATATACTCTATGATCTATATGTTATGTTTGTCACTTTTGTATTTGTTTGGTAGGTGAATTTTGAAAAGCTCATTTGTTCTTCAACACATCTAGACTTGGTGATGTTTACATATTGCCCATAGATTTTATCGATTAAAATTTCTTAAAACTATTATTAAATTAATTAAAATTTAGAATTTTTCTTTAGATTATTTCCACTTAAATATTTTAAACTTGATGTAAATACGGACACGATATTGACAGTTGCACAGTGGCGCCTCCCACCCACCAGAAGTGACAACTGACAATGCAAAAATTGTGAAAAAGCAAGAGAAAACCGCATGAAAATTCGAAAACACGCGTTTTTCCAGACATAAGACTAATCTAGATCGATTTATCACCCCCGAAACCCTTTGTATACTAAATTTCATGAAAATCGTTGGAGCCGTTTTCGAGATTCAGATTATATATTGATATATATATATACATATATATATACAAGAATAGCTCGTTTAAATATATAAGATATATATACTAGCGGACCCGACAGACGTTGTCCTGTCTACACGTCTTTAATTTGAAAATTTCAAACTTTTTGGACAAAATTGTGAATCTAAACCATTCCCAGATCCCCTTGAACGCACACAAAAAATTTCATCAAAATCGGTCCAGTCGTTTGAGAGAAGTTCAGTGACATACACACTCACAGAAGAATTATATATATAAAGATATAATATGTATGTCTGTCTTTCTGACCGATTTCAGCCATGGCCGCCAATATTATTGAGACACAAGATAACTTACCATTTTTTTCAATCTCATATTCCAGTGGAAAGACAAGTCGACAAGACCAGCGAGAGATTAGATGCAAGACCGACTGACCGGCTTTACGTGCTCTCCGAAGCAGGGGAGTGAAACACCGCCAACTTCCTAACTGTAAGTGTTACCCAGACTATTTTAACAGAAATAATCAAAAGTGTCCCGGCCCGGGACTTATACCGGTGACCTCTGGATCTATCACCGTACATGTTATCCACTATGTAATATTTATATCTTATACGAGCATAGTACATTCTTCTAGCCATTTAAGGTGTTTGTGCTTATATTCTAGCTGTGGCAAGGGACGTATTGAACTTTTATACTCAGTAATTAATTCTCACCCGTAAAGTGTTAAGCAATGTTCCTAATTTTCTATCTTAATTTAGCTATTAGAAATATTTCGTATTTTCAGTATTTTCCACACAAAACGCGTGTAGTGCCCTCATTAATTGCAAATACCCGCTACACTACCGCTTGGGCTGATTAATATATTTTTGATTCAAGTGATATATTTATTAGATCTTGTATCAGTTGTTATACTCTTAAAATGTTAATATTCATTGAAAATATAACCATGCCTAGTCATTTCAAAGAAGAATATTTGTAAATGTCCGTGTTAGACTTCTCAGGCGTAGTTAGATCGTATCGTGAAAAGTTTCCAAGCTGCCAAAGTATGTTTGCTATGTTATTTGGGTATGGGTCGGGGTTTCAATATTAACCGAATTCAAAAAAGGAGGATTTTATTCAATTTAAGTATGTTTGTAGAAGGTATATTTTTTGTGTGTACGCAACAACTTTATATATTAATAAATTGGGTTAGTAGAAAAAATATTTTGATCACATAAATGTTTAGTTTACTTAGTATTCAATTCAGATTTTACTATATTATTTAATAATTAAAAGGTTTTTGTTCCACTTATCTAAAATACTTTCTTATCGAAATAAGGCAATTTAAGCATTTATTATAAGAAATAAGTTGTTTTTATTGATGTAATACTTAGCTTGCCAAATTGATCACTTGGATCTCAGAACATATTTTGAAATAATTTTATACTTACTATTATGTTTCTTTTGAAATCTATACTAATATAATAAAGAGGTAAAGTTTGTGAATTGTGAGTTTGTGAAGTTGTAGGGGGTAATCTCTGGATCTACTGAACCGATTTAGACAAAATTTGGTAAGAAGATAGTTTGAGACCCTAGAAAGGACACAGGATACCTTTTTTATCCTGGAAATCAACCCTTAAGTTGGTGAAAATGGGGATAAAAGTTTGTATGGGGAATCAACCTAGGGACGAACCCGAACGAAGCGAGGGTGTGTCGCTAGTGTACATATTATAAAAACTCATATCGCATCGTATTGTAATTTATCAATGTCAGGAATTTAAGCTTAAAAGTTAATACTGATTATTTATGTAAATTATTATATTTTAATAGAATTAAAAAGTTATGTAATTAAAACAGTAACATAAATGCGAAACTGTTTCTTTGTCCTTCTTTCACGCAGCAACATATCAACATTAGTCATTATGTAATATCATAGAGATGTTGTATGTGTTGGAGGGTAGTTAAATTACCAATTTGCATTGAAAAAATTCACAGAAGAAAAGATACTCTTTCTTATATGATAAATAATAATTCAGCCCATATAACGTCCCTTTGCTAAGCACAACTACTAGATTGCACATGCCTGTATTTCTTTCGTTACATATGCAGGCTTCCTCACGATATTTTCATTCTCTATAAATCAAGAAATCATGTTGGAAATGATTTTCATATGAATACGTCAATGGTGCGAAACTTGAGCTTAAACTCTGTTTTATTTAAACGAACGCGTAGCCTGAACTGGCACTGCCTTCTAGTCGAGAGCGATTGATACTAAGTAATTATAACTATAATAAACTATTAAAGAAAAATACTTGCTTCTAAAAATATTTCATATACACATGTCCATTTACTTTTATCAATAAATAAGTGACTCACCTTAAGGGTTAGTATGGAATAGATATATATATATTATATATATATATATATATATATACTATATTTTCTTTACTATAATATACATGTACATATATGTACATATATAAATATAAACCTTCAGGAAGGATTTGTCTAAATCATAGTGAAAACCATATAAAAATCTGTAGCGTGGTTTAGAAGTTAGCAGAGAAACAGATAGACAAAAACAGCGACTTCATACTACCTATGTACATATACGAGTATATAGACAAAATTCGTCACGAACGCTAACTTAACAATGAGAGCAATATGCATTTAAATCACCGTACAAAACATCCGTTGCCTGTCATATGCGAAATCTGCAAATAAAAATTTCCTTCCGAAAGCGTTTTTAAAGAGATACTACATTTAGATATAATGCAAATTTATTCATTGGCAAGAAAGGCCGTGAGCCTACTGGAGATTGAATTTAATCTTCAATTCGTAATTTACTTTTGATGTTGAATTAAAGGCCCATCCTTGCCTCTTTCGTACGATTTCGTCAAGCTTCTGATTCATATTATATTATTTAGCAAAACAAGAAGGTATATTTTATTAAATCGCTTGATCGTTTTAAGTTATCTCATTACTATATTAATTGCTGAATCCTTTTTAATCAAACTCTAAAGAATAAATGATTTAACTTTCTATAATCGATGTAGCTAATAGAAAACTAAAAATAGAAATAGACATGTCTTATTAATATTATAATAATAGCGATTCGTCAATCAATTAGTGTGAGATAAATGGATAAAAAATACGTAATTTTTTTTATGAATTTTTGTTTTTCTTTTATAGAGATGACTTCTACTTCTTAGTATCATAATTTTCGTATATTAACAAGGTTTTATTTATAACTAGCGACTCGCTTCGCTTCAGGTTCGTCCCTAGTGAAAGACAAAAATGAATCTATCCCACGGGAACCGTACATTTTTCCGGGTTAAAAATTAACCTATGTGCTATTCCAGACTATAATCTATCTCTGTACCAAATTTCATCCAGATCCGTTCTGTCGTGAAGGAGTAACAAACATCCATCTATCCTTACGTACTTTTACATTTATAATATTAGTATGGACATACTCACTCACGGACTATATACAAAATCTCAAATTCCTCAAAAGCAAAAATTTGCCACGTAACTCCCACCTGCCTTGTTTACATATATGAAAACCATCTAAAAATCAATTTTGAATTACTTCTATGAAAGTCATAACGTAATACAAGCGTTATATGTAACATACGTAATAGGGATGGTAGAGACATAAAGATGAGTTGTTTTGTATACTCATATATGTATTAACTACGCGGACGGGCTATACTAAAGCCGTAATTTGGCATAGCACTTACCTTAAATTTCACTTACAAAAAAATAAAGCAATAATATACCCGTATATAAAATTTAATATAATCAAAAAATATATATTCTAAGCAATTTATAAACGACGACTAACACATACATTAAAATAAGGAAATAATCACCTGAACATACGGAGCGCGTGCTACCTGTGGATAAAATTAAAACGAACTCGAAGACGTTTTTCAATTTCGAGTGCACTTATCTTGTCTTTCCACTGAATATATAGCACTGAGTAGAGTTTTATTTTACTTGAAGTTACAGTAAAAAATGTTAAAAAGCATGAGTAACACTTAAGAAATTGCAAATAATAAAAATGCATTATAATTTGCTTAAGACAGGGTAAATATAATTATATATACATATAATAAATGATGATAGCTGGTTATCAGGGTCAACATATAGGATACTTTTTACTGCGAGAAAAAATCTCATCTCTGAGAAATCTATACTAAACGTTATAAGGTAAAAGAGTTAAAAAGTATACTTATTATAAGAATTGCTTTATGTGCAATAACGAAGCATATCTGCTACTAAATTTTATTATTGGTAGCACTAAACTAAATAGTTTGGTCCTGATTAAAACAAATTCAGACTGAAGACAAAAAACTAATACTCGACATCTATTGCCACAAAAATGATACCTAGAGTATTTTTTTTACTACTTATCCAAATTTCTTAAGCAAAATAATCAGACGAAATAATATATCACTAAGTATATATAAGAGGTATTTATTCAATGGATGGCGTACCTTAGAGAGTCGATCAGTCACGAAAATGTCGATAGAATGATCGCCTTCTTAACACATCCTTGACACCACCAGCAGATTGCGGCTTCTAACCTAATGTGCCTGTGAGTTAAATGATACACAGTCGTCTTGAATGTAGAACAAATACAGAAGTTATTCAGTATTTAGTATATTATTATATTAATGTTTTCTTAAATTTACGCAAATATATATAAATATATGTATATTATATATATATATATATATATATATATATATATATATATATATATATATATATATATATATATATATATATATATATTATATTTTAAATAAATATAATTGAGATATAAATACATACTTTTTACTTAAAAAAATATACACTGACTTCAAAATCCGTGAAAAAATCCCGAAAAGATAGTTATTTATTTAAAATATATTGTAAAAGATAATAAGATATGATGAGTTTATGATTGTAAAGTGTAGATAAATAACTAAAAATTAAATTAAGTTACCACCGTCATTACAAAACTTTGGTAAGTTAGAAACTATCAATAATGTCTTAAGTAACTATTTTTATACTTGTGTTGCTTAATTTCAAACAAAGGTAAATCCATTGTATGTAATTGCGAGATATAAGACAAAAATGGATTCTGAACATAATTCACGCTTTCGTATTAAAACAAAATCTTTATTAACGAAAAGAAATAGTAAATAATCGAATACAACAATCAAAACAAATAATAGTTATTCCATAAACTTAAAAAATACGTTTTTACTTTGGATTTAACTAAATTTGATTTAATATGGCGAGATTTATCCATTTTTGAAAAAACGAACTTTAGAATTATCTAAGTTTGATAAAATTTAATTGGATGTACCAAGATTTGATAAAAAAAGCATTCTTTATTATCTGGCGCTCAGGGTTGTCACAAGAATGTTTTTTTTTATTTTATAAGCAGGAGGTACCTTTATCCAGTCAAAATAAATAATAAACAAATAATACAAAACCAATTTTTTTATACTTTTTTAGATTCAATACTTTACAGTAATCACGAGAGAAACTAAGGTTGTAGACATATGAAAGGTTATTATATAGTTGTTACAAACAGTATCTACATAGAAATTTTACAATGATTTAAATAAATAGAAAAACATCGTTAGATTTGATTTTGTGTCCACATGTGGATTTCTTTTTGGCGGCTGATTGCCACAATATTTAAAAAAAACAAATGATATGAATCTCTCCACGACCGCGGACACGCCGGTGCTACAGTTAACAATAGATTTCTTAGAAATTTAATTAATTTCTTAGAAATTTACCTGGAGGTGTTAACAAACTTAGGAAAATATTATAAAGTATACAATCACATAAGCGAACATCATAATCACACATGCCATAAGCGCCTTCATTTAACTTCAGTAGGCTGCATACTGGGACTAATATTTTTTACAAACCACCACATAATATTATTATTTCACTTTCATCTGAAACATATTCATTAAAAAATCAATCATCACTACAAACTTAACGTACAACCCTAGGTCATATGTTTAGATGTAACGGTCAAAACTTATATCTATAGAAAAAAAGGTGTTCGGTACTTACAGGGTTTTTGGCTATTTCCTGCTTCTTCTTTGCTACTTTTATATTAGGCCACTTTCGGGCTTTAGTTGGGAACACGATTTTTACTAATCGATAAATAAATTTAGCTTTACATTCATTTACACACATAGAAACCAAGGGACACAACAAGAAACCTTTGATGTATCAATGACAACGGACTGCCATATTGTATAAATGCGGCTTGTTCATTGGTTCAAATGGATTTACCTTCCCAAGATAAAAATGGCTTGACGGATTTGTCATTTTTTGATAAAATTACTAGACTTTATTTGTATTTTTCTTTGGATGTAAATGGATTTGGCTTTATTTGTTACAATAGGTTTTATTTGTTAAAATATATAACATTTTTTTTTGCAATTACGTCATACCAAAATGTCAAAAATTTCCAATTGTGGATTTACCGTCGTTTGAAGTTAACCGACACACTTATAACGTGTAATTTTTATTGTTCACTAGCGGCTCACCCTCGCTTCGCTCGGGTTCGTCGCGTTACGTTTTAAATAGATATAGTTATTAGACAGCGTGAGCCGTATAATTTTTTTTCCTTAAATTTTCATTTTTTCTCTTTATTAAAACCTTCCGTGGACCTTTTATATATATATATATATATATATATATATATATATATATATATATATATATATATATATATATATATATATATATATATATATATATATATACTGATATATAGTCTATCTATTCCATACTAACCGTTAACAATATACATAATATAATTATATGCATATTGTACAGATAGTATTACCTATGTATTTAGATGTTAATTAATTATCTAACGTAAATGTCATATTACTCGTAGTAATTAATCTATATACAGGCAAAAGCATTACAGCTTAGTGCCTTTTCCTTCTCTGTTTGTCAACTGATTTTTTTTTTGTATACTAGCTATGAACGAGCTTAGTGTTGTCTACAAAAAATATATAAAGCAAATTACCCTTTTTGTAACAACACTAAAAACTCGAAAACAGCTGGACCGATGTCCATAATCTTTGATTTGTTAGATATCTCCACTCCGAATAGCAGAATAACTATTAAACCATCTGAAAATTTGACGAAAAAAAAAGTTTAAATTTATTTTATTTTTGCCTTATAAGGCTAATGCTGGCTAATAACTATTTATATCTATTTAAAACGTACCTAACGATGAACCCGTGTGAAGTAAGGGTGAGCCGCTGGTAATGTATATATATTTAATAATATATTATATAGATAAGTAATTTTTATTTACATGTTTTTCACAAATTTTCCATAACGATTCTGGTCTAATTTAAACCATTAGGCGAACGGTGTGGTATAATTAGGTATAAGATGAATTCTATTTAGCATTACAGTTTGCCAGTTTACTCGTCTTTAAAGCACTGTGTAAATCTTTGCTTCAAATGTACGTAAATATTTGTATTCCCCATAACGCGAGTCTCGGATGCGCGGAGACACTTTATATGTTTATAAAAGGAAATTTTTAAGAAGTTCTCAGATCAATATTTTAGTACAACGTCACATGCATTACTAAACCTTGTGCTGTTATGATTCTGTTGGTTATTTTCAAAGAACCTAAAGTTTCTTAGAATATTTTTAATGGCTATTTTGACACGGTCATGAAAGCTTTCGCCTTAACGATTGCTGGCTCTATTCTCGTATATGGCATTTTTTGCTCATATACAAAATAATGTTTGCGCAATACAAGTCAATCAACAGAAGAATTTAAGTGTGCTATGTATTTATTACTAATACAACTAATATTTTAATAAGTAACGTGATAATATTTGCCTAAGCTTGCACAACAGGTCATCAAAGTTTCATCATAAACGGAAGCTTAATAGTTTTGGTATAGGAATACATAAAAAATGAAAAAAAACAAACATACATAGAAGAACCAAACGTTTGATAACTATGTAGCATATATTATTCTGCCTCTGAAAGGAAGTGTTACACCGGATATTACGGGATCGATCTCTGCGAAAAACGAATGCCTATAAAATAAATAAAATAACGGATGCTTTACGTAGTATCAATTGTAGTAAATATGGAAAAGTTGTTTAAATGCTGAAAAAGTCTCTACTCTGACTGCCTTGTATAGTATCTAGCATGTGCAGTTACTAAAACGAGGTCATCGGTTCTAATCCCGGGTCAGGGTAAGTAAAGTAATATAAAAAATTTTCTTAACAACCCAGAGTAATTAAAAAAAAGTAAAAAAAAAAAAATTCTTAACACCACCCAATTCCAAATTGAATAGATTTTTTTTTTGTGTTTCACCCTTGTACGCTGGATAGCACGTTAGTCCTGCATAATGTCTCAACGGTCATATCGAATTAGGATTAAAGTGAGGCGACTCACCGGTCATCAAAACAGATCAATTAAAGGTAGAACATGATTATTTATGATTATAAAACATATCCACACGATGAATAGGGAAAATATATTTCATACTACGATATTACAATATATTAGAATTTATAAGAACTTACTCGATAATAATCAAAACCTAAATTAGAAGAAATGCCAATAATCATAGCTGTTGAAGGTTAAACGACCCCAAAATAACACCGCGATCAGTCTAAGTTGATAAATTGAAATTTATTATTGTTTTATCAAGACTCTATTAAAGGCCGCAATTTCTTCCCCGAATACAAATTTAAACTTTTTGACAGTTATTCACAACTTTACCGGAGATTTACAGTTTCTTAACGCAAATAAAAAGTTTGCAAAATTTTCGGGACTGCGACAAATTTTGATTGCTAATAAGATAACTTCAGTAATTATGACGTATTACGAATAAGGTATAAAAGTTTGTCTTTAAGAAAAAACATTCTAAAATTGTACACTTAAGTGTCATTATAGGTATTGTATACATAACATTTAGTATAGATTTCTCAGAGATGGGATATTTTCCCGCAGTAAAAAGTATCCTATATGTTGACGCAAATAACCAGCTGTCATCATACAAAACTTCATCAAAACCTGTCCAGTGGTTTTCTCGCGATGCGTTCCCAGACAGACAGATAAACAGAAAGACAGACAAAAATTCTAAGCACTATAGATTCTAGGCCTGTGCATCGATTATAGAGACTATTTCAATAAGATTTTCCAAAAAATATTTAATGTACAAATTCTGCTTAGGTGGAATTTTATTTTATGTATATATGACAATATTATAAGTATTATATTGTTTATACATATTAAGTTTTATCAGAAGACTCCACTATGTTCTATACATATAGATACTGAACTCAAAGCTCTGTCATATAATACATAATTTTGAAAATTTGCTCACAAATACTGGATATGAAATATAAACAATAAACGTTTATACTCGTAGTCTTTTAATAAACTAGGTTTTCAATTTAGAAATTAGTTGAATAGTTAAGGAGTTCTAAGAACCTTCCATCTTCAAGTGAGCTTTAAAGTACTTAAAATATATTAGAAATAAGTATAATAAAATATTAAGTTTTTTTCGCAGCTTACATGGTAGATGAGACAGGGATGAAAGACAAACTACGTCCGTCCCCAAGATACAATCTATGTCCTTATCGAATTTCATCGAAATCTGTCCAGCGGTTAAAACATAAAAAGTTAAACACAAATCCAAAGTGTTTTCACATTTATAATATTAGCATCGATATAAATACGAAAGCGTGCAAGAGACGTAAGCTTAGTTAAGAGATGAGAGGAAATAAAAGTTTAGAGCTTAATTGCCAGTTAAAAGGACGGTAAATCTATAATAATATAAATATAAAGTTGTTAAGTGAAGCCATTATTACGACGACAATGGAATAAGTCAGGAGTAAACTCCTAAAACCTTTTGTTAACTGTTGGAAGCGTTAACAATATTATCTTATTTTAAAACAACTTACAAATTAGCAATTTGAACTGCTTTTTACAAGCTTTCGTTCAACTTGTTTTGTTCGTATGTCTGGATTTCCAGGTCTTACTTTGTTATCCTTATGTAAGTTATCTAGTATTGTGAATAAAATGAGTTTGTGTATTATGCAATAATAATTATAGGACCATGAATGTATTATTTTATTTATATTAATTATTATTTAATATGATATAGCTGCCTTGCTATTCTTAGTTGTCTAGGATGGGAGGTCCAGAGGTTTCAAGTTCGATTCCCAGATCGGGCTAAGTTTAATTGCTGAGTTTTTTCTATAAAGATATTCTCAGTAAAAGAATTGGGAATTGGTTTTTTAGTTACCCCATGCTTCGGAGAGCACGTAAAGCCTTTGGTCCTGTGCCTTAACTCTTACCGAACTCTCATTCGTCTTATCGGACTTTGAGGGTAAAGGAAATAGAGTACGATTTTACTTTCTTAAACTTACGCGAATATATGACATTTTAAATAAAACTCGGGAGAGTCTCTCCCGTGACCATGATTGCTGTAAAGCGTTCGAAACTTTGGGAACCAAAAATCAAAATAAATCCATGCAAAAATCCAGAAAGACAATTTTATTTAAAGAGTGCAATTGTGTCTGCGCATAAACTTGTACATTGTAAAATCTACTACGCAGTTGGCTTATCTCAGTGAGATAGGCTGCCATGGCGGAAATTGTCCGGGAGGATATAATCATCATATTATGTTATTAAAGGCAGTGGTAGCCCAGTGGTAACGCGCTCGCTTGGGAAACCAAGTAAAGCGAGTTCAAATCCCGGGTCTCGCACCTCTTTTATTTTCATGTGCGACTCATTTCCAACATGATTACCACTTCTCTTAATGATGAAGGAAAACATCGTGAGGAAACCTGCATGTCTGAGAGAATCTAGCAAGTTTTCAAAAGACATGTGAAGTTCGCCAACCCGCACTTGGCCAGCATGGTGGACTATGGCCTGGTTCCCTTCGTACTGAAGGGAGGCCCGTGCCCAGCAGTGGGACGTTAAAAGGGGCTGAATAAACACATACATACATTGTGTTACTATACATACAATGAAGCTGCTAGAGTTTAAGAAAAAAAAACATTTTTTTAGGAGTTCTAGGCTGTAGATGGATATTTTATTATGTATTTTACACAAAATCATCAGCAATTGAAAACCAAATCATGGTTCTTTTTTTAATGAAATGATTATCCTATTACTAATCATCTCTACTATTATATAAAATTGTTCCATATATATTTTAGGAAAAAAAAAACAAAGAAGTACAGGTTATTACATTTATAGCGATTTTGAAGTTATACCAATTTACTTTATCTTTATTATTAGATTTTAACATATTATCCCGATACCTCTGACCAGAGTCGTCAATGGGTCTCATCGTCATCTTTCCTACTTAACTTTATACACAAAATATATTTTTTAACTTAATTTAAAACCTTTTTTTTTTCAAAAATACGTTTATTTAATTTATTTATCATTTTATTGCAAACACTTTGATTGAAAGCTATTATACATATCAAATGATTCATATCGATCATATTAAATCAGTTATCGGCGTGTGCTCGAGTGCCTCTCCAGGTTCAAACTTGAACGTAGATTAATTCCGTCCGATATGTAGACTATGCAAATGACTTAAGGCTTGATATTGCTTTAGATGGAAGTGATCTAAAGGATTATATTTAAAATGACATTGAATTATTATTTAACAGGTACCTATTCATTTTATAAAACTGAAGAGTTTTTTGATTTTTTGTACGCGTAATCTCTGGAGCTACCAATCTGATTAGTATATTCTTTTTGCGTCTTATATACTACTAGCGGCTAACCCTCGCTTCGCTTAGGTTCACCTCTAGAAAAACAAAAACAAATCTATCCCACGGAAACCGTGCATTTTTCCGGGATAAAAAGTAGTCTATGTATTATTCTGATGTATGAGCTATATTATTGTAAAGTTTCATCAAAATCCATTCAGTAGTTTTTGCGTGAAATAGTAACAAACATACATCCATGCATACATTCTTACAAACTTTCGCGTTTATAATATTAGTAGGATTTATTGAAAGAGGCGACTACCTAACATTATGCAGAGCGGGCGGAGCCGCGGGCAAAAGCTGATGTTGATCATTATATTATATAGTACATATATTTGCTATTCTTATTCACTATTTTTAAGGAAATCAAAAACTTCCTGCAGTGTACTTCTAGATGAATTTTGGTCATTATTTTATTTGAATGAGCAATCTAATCAGAAAAGTCGTATTAGTGTGCTTAGTGCGTCGACACAACCGGAAGGAGACCCAAGTGTAAGATTGAGGTACAAGCATATAGCATCTAGATTAACTCCAGGCAGCTATTTAGGATTTTCTGGATAAAGAGTTCTAATAACTGCTACTACCCGACTCAAGAATCAAATCCCGAACTTCGAATAAACTATCCTCTACACCATCGAGACAGTTAAATAACTAACAACCTTCAAGTTTTAAAATCTTCAGAAAATCGTTATAATAATTCATTATACCTTGGAAATTTCTTCGCCATCCTACATTTCTTGCCATTAATTTAATGCCAAAACTTTTATATCACCTGCTATAACTTTAGCTAATAAAATTGGTACATACGTTTCCAAATTAAATTCATTTCTTTAATTAAATTATTTTTTTAACACACATATATATTTTATGCCAATAAAAGATATAAGAAATGTATATAAAAGATTAATTACATAAGTTAATCTGTTAATAGATTACAAATTTATTCGCTTACAGTTACAACGAAATTTCGCGTGCAATTTGCATTCACGTCGTGACGAACTCGACGCGTCAATGATTCATTGGGGGCCATAGGCTTAATTGTATGCAGAGCGATCATCACGTTTCCTTTGTAATGGGTGCACTTTGTTTGATCGTTACAATTTTTAATTAAAACGTTATGGTCTTACTGTAGGGAGGAATTCGCTTTTACTTAGCACTGATTGTTCTCGTTTGCATGATGCAGCTGTATTACACTTGATTTTTCTGTCTTTACTAACTGTTGTCTGTGCCCATATATTCGTGCTTTTAAAGTGAGTTGATTCTTTACATTTACTATTGTTTGTTATATGATCCTAACATTAATACTATACACGCGACTCGCGCGGTTCAAAGCGAGTGAAGCGGTTCAAATCTCTAAACATTTCCAACATGATTACCACTTGTCTTACGGTGAAGAAAATATTGTGAGAAAAACTGCATATCTGAGAGAACGTAGCAAGTTTTCAAAAGACATATTGTGAAGTCCGCCAACCCGCACTTGCCAGCGTGGTGGACTATGGCCTTATCCCCCTCGTACTGAAGGGAGGCCCTTGCCCAGCACTGTGACGTTAAAAAGGGTTGAATACGTGTATATATAGATCCAAACTATATTATTTATATTAGTATGTAAATAAATAATAATAATTATTTATTTACTAAAATTATGCACCCACTTCAAAACCACAATAAAAGTAAGTCGAGGTTGTTTTTTTTTTCTATATTTAAATAAGCAAGTTCTTCTATTATCTATGTATAAATAAGGCAAGCAAAAACAACACAATTCAGTACCTTTTCCTCCTCCACTTGTCAATCGATTTTCTTATTTTTTTTTGTTTAGAAACAAATTTAAACTTTAATGGAACTTAAATATATTTTGACCTCCAAAGCAAAGACCTCAATTGATAGCTTTTATGGTAAAATAAGTGAAAATTTTCCATTGCTTGGTTGATTTTTTTCTCAATGCCATAAAATCACTTGGAATACAGAGAAATTTCCTGAAAAATCTTTAACAGACAGTTTCTTCAGTTAAATACATATATACTGTACAACATTTTTAAATAAAATATTACCTACACATTGTATAATGCTTATACTCGTACATAAATGTCATACACTGATATAGAAAATCACGCAGGCACTATGAAAAGAGCTGATGAGTGATCTCGATGAATTCAGCCGTAAATGTAAACGAGCGATGTGGCGTGATTAGAATCTGTATGCTACGAATTATTCAGCCTATTACTAATCGCCTTTGATTGTTCACGTTCAAATTTAAATTCTAACAAAATTAATGTCGTACGAAATTCGCTAAAATAAATCGAGAGAATAAAATTAAATCAATCTTTTACTTCTTCGTTTATTCGGTTTCTTTACGTTTTACGTTTGTTTTTAATTGTTAGTGTACTCGGGACTTTCCCGCTTTGCTCGGGTGTGTTCAAATATGGCTAACAATACTATGCACACTCACAAACGCGCAACACGTGCGCATGCAAACACGCACATATGCACAATGCAGACATGATAACGCTATAATCATCTATAATAATAATAAGACTGATATTATAGAGCCAGAATTTGTATGTTTGTTTGTCTGAACGAAAATTAAAAAAAACTTTTTGCATAAGATAACCCGTTTATTAAGGAAGGCTATATACTATATCATATATATATATATATATATATATATATATATATATATATATATATATATATATATATATATATATAATATCATCATGCTACTACCCAAGAGAGTGGACCAGAAGTATAATTATATATTCTATCCATTTAAGGTATTTAAATCGTACGTAGGGTTGAACCAGAGCGAAGCGATGGTGAGCCGCTAGTTTACGTATAAAAATAAAAAATAAATTATAAAAAAATTACAAATTATGATTTAATACGATTGAATTAGTCATTTCGATACAATTTCTATTCGTATGCGATTGTAGAATGTCATTGTTTAAACAACAGCTAAGCTTTATAGACAATCGAACCATTTGACCGAGGCGGCACTTTCACCTCACGCTATTAACTTAGACAATATCACGCAAATACGTGGATCGATTAGCTTTTAAATTGTATTTAATTAGTATTTCCACAGAGTAATAATAAGTAAGTAATGTTTTTCATCTATACATATAATAAAATTGTAACTAAGCCGAATCTGTACATAAAATATTTTTTGGAAAATCTTATTGAAATAGATATTATTATCGATACAGAGGCCGGATCATAGTTTTTAGAATTTTCGTCTGTCTGTCTGTCCATCCGTTCGTCTGTCTTTCTGTCTGTTACCGCATCATGGAAAAACCACTGGAGGGATTTCGATGAAATTTGGTATGTTGATAGCTGGTTATCCGGGTCAACATAGGATACTTTTTACCGCGGGAAAATATCTCATTTCTGAGGAAAATACAAAAACTGCATTGTAAGAGTATACTAATATGTAAAACTTAAGAATTAGCTTTTTCGTCATCATACGCGGGCGGAGCCGCGGGCAATGCTAGTGTATTATATAATGCAGCGTTTTCCCGCAGCCCCACACGCGTAGTTTATTTATGTATAACTAGCGAGTTACCCTTGCTTCACTCGAGTGTATTCCTATGTTTTAAATAGATAAAAAATAGTTATTGCGAGTGTACCTTAGTAGATCAAGATATGCTACTGCGGAGTTCTCTTTAGGCCTTTTTAAGACCTACAATTTGTAGCACATTGTTTTGATTTATCTCTTAAGGTTTAGCCAGCATTAACCATGTACATTTAAGTACACTAAGGACGAAAGTAATTGTTTTCAAAACCATTTATTATATTCCCGTGGGAATAAAAGATTTTTCCGTAATAAAACCTATTCTAAATGTTGACCTCAGTAATTTACACTATGTGTAGTATATATATATATATATATATATATATATATATATATATATATATATATATATATATATATATGTATACATCTTTTACTTAAAACCTCGCGGTTAAATTCTTTATAGATATTAGTTGTTAACCGAGCCACCTGTGGCTCCGCGTGCTTTGAAAGGTTAAACAGAATTACAAACAAACAGGCAAACAGACGAACATAAATGTAACAACAATTGTTTTGGTCTGTGTTCTGTACGAAACAATCACTGTTTTTAAAAGATATTTAATGTACAGATTTCGTTTTGTTACTATTTTATCATGTATCTATACTTCACTCCTAAGTTTGACATCATCCCTACCCTATTTTTCATCCATTTGAAGTTATTTTTATACCAACATCCCCAGAAGATGTAGTGCTTAAAACTTTTGAATTAGAACAGCTGTCAATTTTCATTAGAAAGATTATTTCAGGTTTTGGTCACCGTTAAATATGTAAATAAAAGCTTGGTTTTATTGTATTTTTTACAAGGAAAGTTCTTATACTTTCCAAACAGTAAAATATATTATTCTTAAGCTCTTTATATAGAACTTAATAATCGCACTAATATTATAAATGCTAAAGTTTGTACGTGTGTTTGTTTTTTACTCCTTCATGTTAATGCAACGGGGCATATTTTGGAGGAAATTAAATAGACTACTGAGCATTTAGGGACTCACCCGAGCAAAGTGCAGACAATCTGCTAGTAATACCAATTTTATGGAAACTTATTAAAAAAGTATCTTATGCAAAATTAAAAAAATATTTAATTAAAACTACCATTTCACATAATTATTCCTACACCCTAAGATTGCCTGGAAGAGATCGCGCAAAATTTGTAAAATTGTTGTGACTTGGACAACACAAAAACGCGTAATGTCAGTTGAATCAAGGTGACGTGGTTGGATGCGCTACAGAGGTTATTTTAAAAAGCAATAGTTTAAACTATTTCTTATAAGAATAAAAGCTTTAAAAAAGTATATATAGCTTTAAAAGTGTGATTAGGACAGCATCAATCTGGCGTACTGCTGCTTGTAAACATAATCATCTTCGGTCAAGACACTCGTATAATTAGAAATCAAACATCACAAGGTAAGTTCGTTTGATTCTCAATTATTCCTACACCCTAAGATTGTCTGGAAGAGATCGTGTAGAGCTAACCTCCTGTGCATCTTCTGTTTATATATTTTTTTTTCTTTTTATATTATTATATTTCCTTCATAAAGTATAAATAATCGGTCAAGTACGAGTCGAATTTGCACACGAAGGGTTCCGCACTATCGTATATGAACTTTTTTTTAGTATGACTTTATGTATGTAGTAACATTTACATTAACATCGATGATCGATTACGAACGTTACAGAAATGTTTCTTATAGTTTTATTATTATTATTTTTATTATTTAATGTCATAGCGACATTAGAAATAGATACTCTGTGAAAATTTCAACTCTCTACCTATTACGGCTTATGAGATACAGCACTCTGACGGACGGACGGACAAACGGAGGAACGAACGGACAGCGGAAGGTCAATAATAGGGTTCCGGTGGCACCCTTCGGGCACGAAACTCTAAAAGGTATATCTATCTACATTATAATTTTTTTCATCAAATAACTGAATTTCGTCCCAAAATAATCTTCCAATTATGTGTTAAACAAGCACATGAGCGATAGATTCTCAAATATCAATTATGTAAGCTAACAAAGGCATTACATTTGACGCGATCAACATTTAATAGAAATTCAATATTAATAACATGCAGTGAACAGGTATTATACGATGTATGGAATTTAATAGAAAATGAATCAATTATAAATTAACGACAGTGTACTGTAGCGAGCTTGTTACTTAGTGTTGGTAGAATTTCACTTGAAAAATTAATACTTTTCATTCATATTTGTTGGTTGCTGCTTAGCTTAAAATAGAACTATTTTTTGATGATGATATTAGTAATTCTTATGTATAATTTTCATGGATACTATAATATATGATCATCCGATGGGTGGTTAATTAATTTAAATAAATTACTGACAGTTTAATTTTGACCATTTTAAATATACCGCTCGTTTCACTTCTTTTCTTCGCATTACATTTATACGGTCTCGCCTATATTTTAAGAATTATATATTATACTAGCAGGACCCGCGGCTTCACTCGCGCTATAACTACAAAGAAACTCTAAAAAGGTAGGTTTCATACAAACTTTTATCCCCTATTTTACCAACTTGTAGGATGAATTTCGAAAAATGCTAAAACGCTAAAACACGTATTTATTCAATTGTATTAAAGAGCATTAATACCAAGTATCAAGTAATTCTGATAATAATTAATTTTTTTGGTTGTATTATAACGTGTTTTTCCGTGGGAGTGAGATAATCCCCAGCGATAAAAAGTAGCCTATGTCACTCTCCAGCTCTCTATCTCCTCAATAAAATCACGCCAATCTGTCACTCCGTTTCGACGTGAAAGAAAGACAAATAAATAAACAAACAAACACACTTTCACTTTTATAATATTAATTATGGATTGAATCAAAATATTTTGTATTATTTAGGCTTATACCTTAACAAATGATAATAAGAACAGAAAGTATAAAATGATGTGGTATTTCTAGGAGAGATGTCTATATAGAGATAATAATATATTATTACGGTTAATTTTTTCTTTTAGTCTTTCAAAGTAAATACGGTAGCAAAATCCAATCAATATAAACGAGCATAATGTGACTCCAACTAAAGCAAATGAAACTGGATTTACAGGTTTTATTTAATTAGCAAATCCACACCAATACCTATACTAATATTATAAAGAGGTAAAGTTTGTTAGTTTGTGGAGATTGTGAGTTTGTGACGTTCTAGGCGGCAATCTCTGGGTCTACTGAACCGATTTAGATGAAATTTGGTAAGAAGATAATTTGAGACCCTGGAAAGGACATAGGATACTTTTTATCTCGAAAATCATCCCTTAAGTGGGTGAAAATGGAGATGAAAGTCTGTATTGGGAAGCAAGTTAGGGACGAACTCGAGCGAAACGATGGTGAGTCACTACGAGTAGTTTCAAATATGAAAGAAACTGTCTCTTACTTTTTGACACTTATATTTCTCAACTGATATCAATAAAATTTGACAGTGACCATATAGATGCCAGAGACAGAGATATGCCCTGCATCCCCGCCCCGCCTACACGCGAGAAAATCCCGGAAAAAAAACTAGTAAATTACAAAACACCATTTATAGTTTTTGATAAAATTTTATTAATATTTAATCTATTCAAATTCAATTTTATCAATTTAGAGAAAATCCATTTAAAGCTAAAAATAACTATTTATTAAAATATATACATTATAATAGGCTATGTATGTAGTCTATAATGTCCTATGCCACAGAAGCAATTATGTAAACCGCATTGTTTGCAATACTACCAATACTAATTAATTAATTTAAATAAATAAGCATCAGTTACTATTTTATACTTATAAAGTAAACGTGAAGCCAGAAATACATATACGTACATACATACCTAAGTTTAGCTATATTTGCGGTCGGAAGTTCGATGTTCTCGAAGCAAGTTACTTTTTACCACTGTTGGTTTGTGTATTTTCTACCGTCTGTACAATGGGGAGTGTTCTGATAAACTTTATCGATCTGATACCACCGTTGGTTTTCAGTATCGCACCAGTTGCAGTCGGGTTTGGTGTCACCCATCATATATTATGCTTGTTTTGCATCATGAAAATGTACGTGCCTCACCTCTTTACGTACTATTTGACGATATTCCTCTCGATGTTTTCCTTAAGTGTGTATCAGGCTAATTTACGGATGGATGGAACACGACTATCAAAAAGTTATTTACCGTTATCTACAATTTTTATATATTTTGTTCGACAAAGTCATGATATTTATAATTTATCTTTTTATCTTTATCTAATATACTTAGGCCCAGTGGTGACGCGCTCGCTTGGGTAACCGAGTGAAGCGGGTTCAAATCCCGGGTCTCGTATCTCTGATATTTTCATGTACGAATCATTTTCAACATGATTACCACTTGCCTTACGGTGAAGGAAAACATCGTGAGGAAACCTGCATGTCTGAGAGAACCTAGCAAGTTTTCGAAAGACATGTGAAGTCTGCCACCCGCACTTGGCTAGCGTGGTGGACTATGGCCTGATCCCCCTCATATTGAAGGGAGGCCCGTGCTCAGCAGTAGGACGTTAAGAAGGGCTGAATACAATATACTTAGATTGTTGTTCATATGTAGTGCTCTGCTTAAACTTTGAAGATCGTCTCATGTGTCCCCTGAGCTTTCAACACAGACTGAGTGACCCTTTATGTCACGATAGATTAATGTGCAGATGTTATCTTATTGATTTATTTTTAGTATTGAAGTTATATTTCTTTTGGCACATTTGAAAAAAAATATGAGAGTAAAATTTTTACACGAATTTTTTACTAGAAAGCGACATGATGAAATTAGTTGCATTCGTCGTAGTAGTCGACGACACGTTTGGCTCAGCTAGTAGTGACCCTTCTTGCTGTGCCAACGGTCGCAGGTAGAGTCCCGCTGGGGGCATTCATTTGTGTGATGAGCACGAATGTTTGTACTCCAATCTTGGGTGTTTATATTAATAATATGTATGTATTTAAAGTTATATATATATATGTAGTGTATCAACTATCTGGTATCCATAAAACAAGACTCGTAGCTTACTATGGAACTAGATGGTGCTGTATGTTAATGTCCCAACACACGTACATAATTATAACTATTTCAAATATTTATGTTACCTATGAATATGTCAAAAATAAAGTTTATATCATTATTTTCTAACTATAAACTTAGAAAATAATCAGGAAATGCACAATCAAAGAATAAAATAAAACATGGAACAGGAAAATATATGCAAGCCAATACTTTATTTTCTACATATTTAAAGTTTGTTCGGTTTCTAGTGAACGCTCAAGTTTATCGGATCAATGCTACGTCATACTGAGCGCTGAAACTTGCCTAATTAGTTGATTAATGCTTTTACAGCGGTAAATGAATTTTGTTGAGTACTAGAAGTTAAAGTTTATTTTTCTTAAGAGATTTCTTAAGATATATAATATATTGTGTATTATAATTATTGATGTAAAGATATATAATTTTAAAGTAAAATGAAGTGTTTATAAGTTCTTTGTAAATACTGTACCAAATTTAATATTTTAATTAAGATTATAATATAATAAAAAATTTAAATATTATTTAAATGTAATATAGGCTATGTTTTATGCTATCTACACACATAATAAAACTGTAGAGTTCGAGTGCCTGTACATAGAAAAAATGCTAAAAACTGAGTCAGGGGATGTAAGAGGAGAAATAGAACAAATCCAGATTTTTTCCATTTTTTTTGTCTCTGTCTGTTTGTCTGTTTGTACGGGCTAATATCCAAAACTGTTGGACCAATTTAAATGAAATTTTGCATGGTAGTACCTTATATCCCCGGTCAACATCTAAAATTCTTTTCATTCCAGAAAATTGAAGAGTTTCCGTGGGATAGTTAAAAAAACTATAGTAACTTATACAGCTTAAGACACAACAACTTATGCACCTAATTTGTTAGTATGTAATTAAATTGATTTAGAATTTAAAATACAATTTTGCTTGTTAAAAATAAAATACATTTCATTCATTTTTTTAGTATTATTGTCATTTAAGTAGAGTGTATGTATTACCTAATTATAAAATGTTGTGCATGCCTGTAATTTAGAGTTATATACAAAAAAGGAATTTATTAACGTTATTTTAG
The DNA here is from genome assembly GCA_951806755.1 of Brenthis hecate. Lineage (NCBI taxonomy): Eukaryota > Metazoa > Arthropoda > Insecta > Lepidoptera > Nymphalidae > Brenthis > Brenthis hecate. Next base: position 2,596,901 of record OX638253.1, on the reverse strand, counting down.
TGATTAAGTTTGTGTATGTACTCTAGTTGGTAAGCCTTATTTAATAATAAAAAAAAATACTTAAGAAAGTTTTTTTGGAAATAATTTGTTAGCGGCTATATATATTTCTTCTACAAAGTAAACCTAATATTTATTATGAATTTTGCTATGAATCACTCTAAATTCTTCATTCTATTAGTCAATGGCTTAAATGAAAAAATTATAATGTATCGTTTGATAGCTTTATAAAACGTTGATACTAAATATAGTAAGTAAAACTGCAGAATAGATTTCGATTTTATTCATTTTTAATAAGATGTTCATTTATTTGAATATTAATTGAACGCTATATAAGATAAAGAATAGCATGTCTCTATGAATTTTCTTCATAATTAAAGAGAAACACAAATTTTTATACCATTAACATTTTTTCCCATAATCTTGATTATAAAAACATAGGCACGTAATAATTTTAAATCAAATTAAAGTTATAAATAAAAAAGTGTGTGTCCCTTACATTTTCACACTGTAATATTTAAATAGATTTAGTCATATGATGAATGGAAAATACTTCTGTCTTACATTTTTATTGGTACTCAGGTAAGTGAAGCCGCGAGTAAAAATTAGTTACAATTTAAATAAAACTATCTTTTCGGTTAATTCGCGGATTTATTTTGATTTTTGGTTCCCGACGTTTCGAATGCTTTAGAGCAATCATGGTCATGGGAGAGACTGAGGTGTTAGATGTCTCGAAGGTATAGTTGTTACAGACTATATATAATCAAAGAAAGTATTAATTAGTTACAAGTTAACCATACAAAATGGGGTTGAGCTTTAAAAAGTAACTTATAACAGACCAAAACCCACAATTTCATTAGCAAAGCCTTAACAAATATAATTCACGTTACTTATTTAAGGCGATTAGTGTCCCCGATGGCCTTGCGTGTCTGGGCGGGGCATAGCGCACTGCACCCGCGCACCCCGCAAAAATCATCAAAAAAATCCACGCGCTAGTTCAACAAACAAGCCATGGGATAGATTATTGCCTACGAGCGATACAATCAGAAAGAGTCAAAAAGATGCAATGCTAGAATTATCGTATTATATAAGTAATATAATTAATTATATATAATTTATTATATTTATTGTTTTGTATATATAATTCAGTATATTCTTAAATATATATATGATGATGTTCTCCTAGCCGATTCCGGCCACGGCGGCCAATCTCAATGAGATTAGCCAACTGCGCAGGAGATATTATAGTGCACAAGTGTACGCGCAGACACAAGTGCACTCTCTATTCCTATCACTCTCATACTCCGGTGGGACGACCACTCGACACGACCGGTGAGAGTTAAGGCGCAGGACCGACGGCTTTACGTGCTCTCCGAGGCACGGGGGTGAAACACCGCCAACTTCCCAACTCCGGGCTGTTACTGAGACTTACTATACAGGAAAACTCAATAACTAAACTTGGCCCGACCCGGGACTCGAACCCAGGACCTCCGGGTGTGCAGCCGTACATGCTAGCCACTACACCACCGAGGCAGTTAAAACCAAATTCTTTGGTTTTACATATTATATATATATATATATATATATATATATATATATATATATATATATATATATATATATATATATATATATATATATATTTGGCTGTTCTGAATTGGCGGGAGCCGCTGCGTAGAAGGAAACGGTAACGGGCGAGGCGCGCGGGAGTGGCGGGTCACACCCGCAGCGCCCGAGAGCTCGTCCAGTGTAGTTTGCGTGTCACGTCTGTACATGCACACAAAACACTCGAGTACTTAAAAAATTTCTAACTCCTATGTTATTTTTGTTATAATATTTATTTTATTACTTTTTGTCGTATTTAACTTTTGTTATTTATGTCTTACAAGTAACCTCGAAAAGGATTTCAATTTAATATTTAAAATGTGTGATGATTAAATGTATTTTATTATTATTTGTATGTGTATGTATTTATAATTTATTTTTTAAATTTATTTATTATTTAAAAATAAATATTATAATTATATTTATTAGAACTAAATAAAACAAATCACTAAATATTATGAAAAAGTGAAAAATAACAATATTATGTTACTTTATCATATATATGTATTTATAAATGTGTATTATCCACTCGAATGTGCGAGGTCACGGTAATGTTACAATATTCTATCTTCATACAAACGGTCGGAAATCGAGGTATACCTACACGGCTCGAGTTTGGTATACAACCGTGCGTCGTATAATTGGATACGATAATTGTATAAGGTGGTTGTTATGTTATGTAAATTTTATAATTTGATACAAAAATAAACATTTTATTCGTCTCGTAAATTCGCCAATGTTAAACAAAAAAGTATCGAGACATCGTATGTTTTAAAAATAAAAATAATTAACAAAAAATAAAGTATTTTTAATTAAAATAAAGTATTTTTAATTTTTGAATAAATATAAAAAATAAAATAAAAGTAAAACTTTGTATGCGACCGAGATTCGAACCTGGGCCCCTGAGATTGATGATCTTGCACCTTGGCCGCTTGAACACGATGCTTATATCCGAGCGTGCGAAATTATCGAATATAATATTTTGCGTGGAATAATGCAAAAGAAATAATAATAATAATAAAACTTTATTTATTCTATACATGCTTATCTATAATTTTAAATTATGATTACTCTTAATTAATAATTTTTAACATTGTATTTTAACAGATCATATTTATAACTTATTTGATTATATTTAATTTAACTTCAATTTTTGGTTAGTGACTATTTCTTAACTTATCATTTTTTAAACTAATAATTTTGTAATCTGGAATTAAATTATTTTAATTTTAAATTATTTTTATTTCAAAAAAAAGTATTTTTAACTAAACTTTTTATCCGAATGCGGATTTTGTATACTATTAAATTTAACAATAAAGCTTTACGTACGTCTTAGTCGAGGCGCAAATATTTTTCAATCTCAAATTTATAAGGGTGGTATGTGACCCTTATAAATTTGAGATTGTAGGTGACTTATACTATAATATTTAATTTATCATATTTATATATTAAACTTTCCATTCAATATATTACAATATTTATATTTTATTAAATATTTAATTTACGTATTTATATCATCTACGCACTTGCATACACACGTACACATAATTATTTATATTTATTAATTATTCATATATATTAAATCCACAAGCACAGCCGCGCGAAACCCGTAGTATGCGGAAGATCGGAATTTGTTTTACTCCTACCGGCCACTTGTAACTTTTTACTAACAAACAGTCTATGCTTTACCGTTCGATGCCAATTGCTTGTTACTTTGTTTAATATAATTTAATCATTTTCGTAAGATATTGTATGTGGACTTTTTATGTTTGTACTGAAACTCTTTGTGTCATTGTGTATTTCCCTAAACTTTCCTTCTGTATTGTTTTTAAGTGTGTGTTGAATTTTTCATTATAATTTTATTAGTGACGTAATCTTTTATTTGTGCTTTCTTGTCACTCAACAACCACCGAAGAGATTTTTAAATTAAATCTACTAATAATATTTTTTAAATAAAAAATATAATATTTGAAATCACAAAACTGGAAATAAACTGAAGTAGGCAGATGAAATTAAACTAATGACATTATCCCGCGATAAAAAGTATCCTATATGTTTACCCGGATAACCAGCTATCATCATACCAAATTTCATCAAAATCTATCCAGCGGTTTTCCCGTGATGCGGCAACAGACAGACAGACAGACAGACAGACAGACAAAAATTCTAAAAACTGTAGATTCGGCCTCTGTATCGAAAATAATGTTTATTTCAATAAGATTTTCCAAATAATATTGAATATACAGATTTGGCTTAGTTACAATTTTATTATATGTATAGATAAAAATAACAATAACTATACCTTCATAGAACTTAATTTTTACATTAAACTAGTTAAAATATTCTACAGCGTCCAATCGCGTACTTTACTACACATTTATCTGTCTGCGAGCTTTTATTCTCTGCACGCACACATACAAAAATACTTGTGTACATAAACAATACATGCATAAATTCATCGTAAAAAAACAGGAGACAAAAAGTGACACAGCCCTCCCGTCCGAGCGCCAGCGCGCGACTGCCGCGCGCGCCCGCGCAGAGCACCTCTATAGCTTCTAGGCTTGTAAATAGCATTTTCGACTTTTAAAATAGGAAAATAGTAATTGATTTACAATTTTTTCTGATGGGCATAAAGTAAAATAGATATATTATTTTTTAGTATTTAAATGATTCCAAAATTCTTAGCCGTTTAGAAACAGTACGAAAGGCAAGTCAAAAAAATACCATTTCTTTAAAATAAAAAACTAATAGATATTTTCGTCCCACGAAAAAAATTTAACTTGAAAATATTATTTAAGAGTTGATGATTCACATATATTTTTTTCAAGCATTTCGGTCAAGCCATAAACGAGAAGTACGCTTTAGAAAGTAGCTCTTTGCTAGCCCTTGAGGGTACTAATCGCCTTAAGCTCGAACTAAATAAAGGACATCGTTTTCCCGAAAATTTAAAACGAAATTAAATTTTCCTTTTGTTTTTGTATTCAAGATAACCATCTTGCATTCAGAGAGAAGCGTTTATCAGATTCGTTTGTAAAAAAGCTGAATAAATTTGTATTATTCGAATGTTTCAGTGCGGATCCTTTTTTCCATTTAAAATGAATTATCGCCAGATGAGGCAAGAATAGAGTCACTTACCTAACTGAGAATCTCTGACTTCGCTACTTTCGTGTATTATATACGATCAACCAAAACATCGATCATTGTGACTTTAAAAAGTAGGAGGTGGAGGTAGTTAATTACATAGTACCTTGGCGACCGGAGTTCGCTTCGCTCGGAGTTTTTAGCCAGAAGTACAATTTTCTTTTTTTTTAAATAAACTAAAAACTTGAATAAATATAAAAAAAAACGAAAGTAAAACTTTGTATCCGACCAGGATTCGAACCCGGACACTTGTCTGTGGATTGTCAATCTTGCGCCTTGACCGCCGGATGCTTTGACGACGACACGTTTGGCTCAGTTTATAATGACCCTACTGGCTGAGCCAGCGGTCGCGCGTTCGAGTCCCGCTGGGGGCATTCATTTGTGTGACAAGCACGAATGTTTGTAATTCAGTCATGGGTGTTTATATTTATAATACGTATGTATGTAAAGTTTAATATATGTGTAATGTATCAACTATCTGGAACTAGATGGTGCTGTGTGTTAATGTCCCAACATATTTATATTTATTCATGCCCGAGCGTTCGAAATTAGCGTTCATATTTTGCGTGCGAAATAAAACCTCAAGAAAACTCGAAAACACGCGTTTAACCGATATAAGACTAATCTAGATCGATTTTTCGCCCCCGAAAAACCCCAGATGCCAAATTTTAGCGAAATCGCTAGAGCTGTTTTCAAGATCACCGGTATAAATAAATAAATAAATACCTATGCAAGAATTGTTCGTTTAAAGGTATTAGATAGGATTTTTGTGGAATATTTACACACCATGTTCGCTTATTGGTCGAAATTCGACCATATCATTATTGTAAGTTAGAGGAAAACATAGTAAGAGTATATTAATAGAATTTACCTATCTATATAATAAAATCTTAATGTTTCGTCAAAAGCTACTCAACAATAATAAATAAAATTGGTTGACAAACAGACCAGATAATGGTACTGAACTGGTTTATTTATATAGAGACTAGCGACTCACTCTCGCTCCGCTCGGGTTCGTCCCTGGGGTGGGGTCTGGGAGGACCACCCTTATCCTTATCACTTAGGGGTATGGAAAATAGATAATAGCCGACTCTCAGACCTACTGAATACGCATATAAAATTTGGTAAAAATCGGTAAAGCCGTTTCGGTGGAGTACGGTAACTAACATTGTGACATGGAAATTTTATATATAAGATATTCGCGATTCCTTACTTTTAAATATGTTATACTTCAAGATACTCATATATAATTTAAATTTTAATATTATAATAACATAATGAAACACTAAAACATAAATAAAATTCAATCTATATACATAAAAATCAGTTGCTGTTCGTTGGTCTCGCTAAAATGCAAATAGTTGCTGAAAAATGGTTGGACCGATTTGAAATATTTAATTTTTTGTTTTATTGGGGGTGTTATCAGTGGTGGATTAAGTATAAAAATAGGGGAAACCCATAAGAACAGCTGGGAAATCGAAAAGTTAAGAATTGTTTATTTTGTATGGGAATCACTATTTCGGATTACTTTCAACAGTGGCGACCTCTCATCTACAACAAAGCGTCAAGTTTAAGTTGGAAAAAAATAATATCAGTCTATAATATATAATCTATCTATTCCATACTAACCGTTAAAACGTACCTAGGGACCAACTCGAGCGAAGCAAGGGTGAGTCGCTAGTCTTTAATAATTTTTGAAAACATAGTATGTGAATCTCTGAACTTAACCACCTTTTTATCGACTATACCTTAAAAGCCTATGTTAAAAAATAAAGAAAAATCTTGAAGGTTTTCACAATAAAACAATATTAAATAAAATAAATAAATTAAAAAAATATGGTAAAATTAAATGAAATATATAATAATAAAACAATTTATATATTTACATATTTAAAATTAACATGCACTATATTTCACTATATATCTATCAATTTGTTTGCTTGGTACTAAATCAGTCCGTATGTTTCCACAACTTCTTTCTTGACGCCAACACCATGAGTCAGCAGTTAATAGGTCGGTGTCACGTTACCTTTCAGTGGAAGGACTTTATAGAACTGGCGATGATTCTTAAAGTTCGTTTTAACTTTGCACCTGTTGGTTCAAAGTTCTTTTCTTTAATTTCAGATTTGTCATCTTATGATAAGTATTTAGTTATGACATAGAGATATGTTTTAAAAGAAAGTCTTCTGATTGCTTAGCATAGACTATATATATATATATATATATATATATATATATATATATATATATATATATATATATATATATATATATATATATATATATATATATATATATATATATATATAATCTATATTAATATTATAAAGAGACAGAGTGTTTGTTTGGTTAAACGCGCTAATCTCAAGAACTATTAATCCGATTTAAAAAAATCTTTTTGCATTTATTAGCCCACTTATTGAGGAAGGCTATAGGCTGTATATCATATGATAATTATAGTATATCTATGTCATACTAAAAACTAAAACGTACCTAGAGACGAACTACACCAGCGAGGGTGCGCCGCTAGTAAATAGATAAATACTATATTGGACATATAGATGAAGAGCACAAACCATAAATCACAAGAAAAAGATAAGAGGCATGCAAAGGCGGTCTTTTAGCTATAAACAATATCTGACAGGCAACCATTAATGAAAGGATTAGTAGAACTGTAAACGGGATATATATTATATATATATATATATATATATATATATATATATATATATATATATATATATATATATACCATTAATAGGGATATATATACAAGGTGTGTATATAATACACATATTATATGTATAATGTACATTATACATACATGATCCGTGAGTCTGTGGGTGAGAAGTTTTCACTATTGATGAATGTCTAGGATAATTTAACGTCTAAACATATATATTTATTATATAAGAATAGAGAATGTATTATAATTGTATAGCATACATATATACATATATAATAAATAACCCACATAGAGGCTGTGGTAGCCCAGTGGTAACGCGCTCACTTGGGTAACCGAGTGTAGCTTCAAATCCTGAGTCTCGCACCTCTGATATTTTTATGTGCGAATCATTTTCAACATGATTACCACTTGTCTTATGGTAAAGGAAAACATAGTGAGCAAACCTACACATCTGAGATAACCTATGTGAACTCCGTCACTCCGCAGCTGGCTATCGTGGTGGGCTATGGCTTGATTCCCTCGTATTGACGGGAGGCCCATGCCCAGTAGTGACCCAGACGTCAAAAAGGGCTGAATACAATAAATAACATTACATACAGTATGTTGATTATACAGAGAAGCGATAAAAGACATATATAATAGTTATTATGTACTCCTGGGCAGTTTCGGCCCCGTCGGCCAGTCTGAGACTATACTCCTTTCACTTCTTAAGGATAAAAGTGATGATAATTCGACATGATCGGTTAGCAATCGATTTTTTTGGCAAAGACACCCAAGGTCAGATTTGAGACTAGGACTAGGACAAACCAAGGACTTTCAGATCTGTAGCCATATATTCTAGCTACGAGACTAAAGAGATAGTTTTAGAGAATGATAATTATAATATATTATACAGTACACATAAGTATCTAAAACTCCACCTACGGTAATATACCGACGCTTAGATATAGATTGTTATTATCGATTGCTAGCAGTCTCTAGCCACAATAAAAGCCTATTAATATCTGATATAAGAGTAATATGGCCATTAAAATGAGGAAAAGAAGAATTAATACTATGTAATATTATTAAAATTTTATTTTTATTAAAATTATTATTATATGTATTGTTATATATTCTTATCCAACCAAAAAACCACACCTCCGTCGGCTAGTGTACGGCTATAGATCCAGAGGCCTTAGGTTCGAGTCCCAGGTCACGTGAAGTTAAGTATTGAGCTTTTTGTTTAGAAATCTTTTTTTTAATTGTCGTCCCACCGGAGTATGGCTTTAATCCCCACTTACACTAATGACTGCGTGTTGGATGGGAATTAAATAATTTATAGAGTAAATTAAATGGCAAAAATGAAACTATCTTATATAAATAGCCCATTTTGCGTTTTTCATAAAAAACATTATTTTTTATTTTGTATGGAAATCAATTTAAATAGCGTACATAGGCGTCAATAACGGTTCAAAGCGTGGGTTAGAAAGTGTTGTATATTTCAAATGAAATTGTTATGATATCTTTTATCTATTCCTTTATATATTTAGGTCACATATTTTATGATTGATCTATTGTTTTCAACGTAACTCATTAGTTTCATACTTCATATTTTTATATTTTTGTGAATATATATTTTTTTTTATATTATTTATTAACTTCTGCTTTATCGTGATGTCTGTATTTTTAGTTTCTCGGCAATTAAAACTAAATTGACGAATATTTTATAAAAAAATATCTATTTTTTGACTACACGTTTGGCTCAGTTTGTAGTGTGTTCCAGCGGTCGCGGCATCGAGTCCCGCTGGAGGCATTCATTTGTGTGATGAGCACGAATGTTTGTACTCCAGTCATGGGTGTTCATATTTATAATATTATGTATGTATTTAAAAGTTATAAGTATACGTATTGTGTATAAACTATCTGGTATCCATAACACAAGCCTCGTAGCTTACCATGGAACTAGATGGTGATGTGTGTTAGTGTCGCAACATATTTATTATATTTATTTATTATTTATCTATATCAGAGGTTGCAAGTTCATCTGTCGCCATGTCTCGTTTGGGAGAATGGTTTCTATAGTTCTCACTTACTTATGTACTACTTTGTACGTTTTAAGAAAAACTGTGTACGAGGAATAGAAATATTTTTCCTTCTTTGGATGAAACCTAAAAATTATGTAAGTATCAAAGATCTACTTCGTTGTCATACTGTAACATATATACATACTGTATTTGTGAAATAAGTACAAACGGAGTATATACATCATCTTAAAATGCAATCTTTAAAATTTGTACATTGATTTGTTTAATAATAATAATTTTTAAATAAAACGGTATTAAAAAATTATATTTCCTAATAATAAAAACACAATTTTCACAAAATGTGAAAATTATTCACGAGAACAAAGCAAGATTACATTTCCATTATTAAATCTGTGCTTATATTATAAAGATGAAAAAAATTAATCTCTACTTCTCTAATTCTTGTTTGTTCAAACGTGCTACTTTGAAATATATTTTTATAACCTACTAGCATGTCCCGCAGCTTCGGCCGCGTTCAGATGACCAAAAACCAAATTCTTAGGTTTTATTTTTTTTTTTGTATATTTTTTCTCAAAAATGAGATATTTTTCCGCGGTAAAAAGTGTTGTATATGTCGACCCGGATAACTAGCTATCACTATACCAAATTTCATCAAAATCCTTCCAGGGTTTTTCTGTGATGCGGTAACAGAGACAGACAGGCAGACAAAAAATCCAGAACAGCACATAATAGTACATTAATAATGTCTAAAACAAATCCATTTCGTTAAAACGTACCCTTTCCAATTTCATTAAAGTACCGTACACAGGCAAAATAGATACCAAAAATGTAATTTTAAACAAAGTAAATTGCGCATCAAAAATTCCAAAGCAAAGACTTTGATCCCTCCGTGGATATCACATTCAGGGCGCTCTACCAATTAAGCTATGGACTCTATGTTCTCTGTTACATACTCTATGCTAATATAGAGGAATGAATGGTTGTATGGCAAATTTTATATTCCATTTTATAAAAGCTAATTTATTTTAAATAATTACCTCGTTATATTATACATCATTTGCTAATTTTTGCTTTATTGTCTGTATTCGTATTCAGCCCTTTTTAACGTTCCCACTGCTGGACACGAACCTCCCTTTAATACGATATACATCAGGCTATAGTCCATCATGCTGAGCAACTGGGGGTTGATGGTCTTCATATATCTTTTGAAAACTAGGTTATCTCAGATATGCAGGTATCCTCAAGATGTTTTCCTTGACTGTAAGACAAGTGGTGATTATGTTGGAAATGATAATTTATTGATTAATCAACTAAATCTATTAAGCGAAACAATTAGTGATTAAATTCTAAAGATTTAGATACTCTACAATATATGTAGTTAGTGCAAAAGTTTAACCAATCTTAGTTCATTTAAATTTAATTACAGGAGTATATATATATATATATATATATATATATATATATATATATATATATATATATATATATATATATATATATATATATATATATATATAAATTAGGAGATTGGCTCATCAATACTACTTAAATAATAGCTGATTGAATTGAATAGCTATTGTTTTTTTCTTAAATAGCATTAGCAGTGTATGTTACTAGCCATTTACCATACTTACTCAGATAAATCCCTAGATTGTCGTGGAGGCAATCAAGCCGGGCATGAGATACACAGGTGGCCTACTTCGGGTGGTGTACTATGCGGAGTGCTCCTGGTACTTCTCTAATAGCAGAGTGGACCGTAGGAGCAACACGTTAGTTCTGTGTTGTCTGCTTCGGCAGACCTGCCGTCGGGGCGTCGTGGTTGAGTGCGTAAGCGATCCTGCAACGTCCCATTAAGACTGAGCGGTTTTATTGGGTTTTAATGGATAGTACAGATTTTTCTAGTTTCACATCTATAAGAGTGTTATAATTTTCTTTTCTCCACAAATAAGACGTTATTTTAAAACTTTGAAAATAGATGCCTTTTTTTTGCTAAATACCTTTTTGCTCACCTATCAGGTTAGATTGATATAAACAATAACACCATCGTAATATAACTGTACCCACAAAGTGAAGGACAGAATTTATTTCCACATGCACTCACCGAAGACCCATTTCCAATTTCATGTGTCAATTTCATTTTCATTCTCCACGCGAGATGGGTATTTCTTATTGAAAACGATGAGTGCATATGTCTGTTTTCTAAATATTTGTATCTACGAAACTATAGCTACATGGTTTTTCCATTGCGGTCGAAATCATAAATTCTAGTCTACACTTTTCAAGAATGTCACTTTATCAAAGCTTTTAAACCATGTCGTATTACTACTAAATGGAAATTTTAATATTTTTTTTAATTAAAATAGTAAAATAAATCGTTTTGACATGAAATCATAATATGTCATTTCTATATATATCTAGACATATAATAAAATTCTAATAACGAAGTCTAATCTGTACATTAAATATTTTTTGGAAAATCTTATTGAAATAGCCATTATTATCGATACGGAGGCCGAATCCATAGTTTTTAGAATCGTCTATCTATCTGTTTGGGAACGCGTCACTAGAAAAAAATAGATAGATTTTGATGAACTTTAGTATGATCATAGCTGTTTATCCGAGTTAAGATATAGGATACATTTTACTGCAGGAAAATAACTCATCTCTGAGAATCTATACTAACCGTTAAAACGTACCAAGGGACGAATCCGAGCGGAGTGAGGGTGAGTCGCTAGTATTCTATAGATTTCTATTCTTCAGCAATATACATATTCTCTTATCAAGTTCACCTATATCGAGATAAATGTTTGCATGATCAGATCAAACTATCAGATCAATAAATACACCTCACCTAAATAAATGTAATTTAGATTGAGTCTGATACCTATATCTTTGCCTCTATGCCAATTGTAACTAGGAGTAAAATTACTTGTAATGTGAATTCAAAAGTTACTTTTTTAGTAAAAAAAAAAAAAACAAAAAAAAGCAATATTAGTATCGGACTCATCTAACTAAGCCTGCCTGTGTTGCATATGAGCATGTGTTGGTTACAAAATTAATGTAAAGCTAAAGCAAGCATCGTCTTTCGTAGCTCAAAGAAAAACAGACTCTGTTCTAGTTCGCCTTTACCGTGTGTAAACTAATGAGTATTAATATAAATTGTCACAAGATGTCCATGAAGGCTTGACAAGTTTCCAACTTAGCCTCCTGTAGAGTGTAAATAATGATTAAATAAAAAACAACGCAAAGTTGTTTATATAATCAAACTACAATTATAAATAAATATTATTCAACGACATGTTTGACTCTGTAGTGACCTTACTTGCTGTGCCAGCGGTGGTGGGTTCTAGTCCCGCTGGGGGGATTAATTTTTGTGATAAGCACGAATGTTTGTACTCCAGTCATGGGTGTTTATATTTATAATATGTATGTGTTTATAGTTATATATGTGTAGTGTATCAACTATCTGGTATACATAACACAAGCCTCGTAGCTAACGATGAAACTAGATGGTGCTGTATGTTAATGTCCCAACACATTTATTTATTTATTTATATAATCAAACTACAATTATGAATGCGAAGAAAGTTTGTACGAGTTTTTTCCTCCTTCACGTTGGTCAACGGCTGGACGGATTTTGAAAAAAATACACATATAAAATATCCTGGAGAAATATTATAGATTATCCATACTTAATATATAATATAATTTAATGTGATTATAAATGTGAAAGTGTGTTTGTCTGTCGTTCTTACACGTCGAAACAGAGTGACGGATTGATGTGATTTTTTTGTTAGAATATACATAGTTGAAGAGCTGATACTTTTTACCGCAGGAGATTATCTCATTCCCATGGGAAAATACGTTATAATTCAACCCACAACAAGTCATACATATGTATATATTTAATATATACTTTATCTATATGGAATAGACTAACCGATAAAACTTACCTAACCTACATTAGTTACAAAATGTATACCTATTAAGGTATATTAATTATAATATTTCATTCACAGTAAATAAATAAGAGCAAAATAAAAATAATAACAACAAACAAACAGATGTTTTATACTATATATTATACAGGTATTGATTTGAATATTATATTAAGCTCTTCTACATTTATAACGTAACTTCCACGTTGAACTAAAAGAATCGTCGAGTCAAATGTCTGACGCGTCAGCAAAGTAAATTCGAAATCGGCATCTCTGACTTTTCAAATTTACATTTCTATGTCCGTGTCATTCTGAAAAGACTGGAGATCTGGAAAATGGTACATTTATTTTTGTTACATCGTCTTTCAGATTTGCTACGTGAGTAAATGGAATTTATTTCTGCGTAGGAGCCAGGACTGTCATGAAACGCGATATCGAACAATTGATAATATTACTTTCAGTAATAAAATAAGATTCTTTAGACCGTATTTTCTTATAACTCAAAGTGTGAGTTCTACGTGGAAGTAGTAATTTTAACTATGGAACGAGTTTTATGGTAATATTTTTGAATATCAAAATCATAGTTTTTGCCCATGACTTTGCTTGGCAAGCGGAATGATGACATGTAGTCTGTAGCGTCCTAAAGATACAAATTTTATCAAAATGTGTTCAGCGGTTCACGTGTTAAAAGGTTACAGACAGATAGACTTACTTGCATATTTATAATATTAAAGATCAACAATTATAACGGTATTAAGTCTACTTTATCATTTTGGTGATAACCTTCTCAGATTGACTCAAGTACTTGATAATCCATTAGAAAACCGTATAAGATGACATATTCTCAGATATTAAAACAGCAAAGAACTGCTAAAATAAACACACATGAATATAGTATTAAAAATATTTCCGCAGAGCCGCAATCAAGTGTACCATGTTTAATTCACTAAGGTAGGTAATGCAGCATAAAAAAAATTCTTGCATATTAACCATTTAAGCTTGCAGAAAACCCATCTATGCAGTTATAAAATTGCACTAGAATTTCTATTAACATGATCAATTTTAGGTTTCTTAAGCATTTTTAATATACATATTTATTCTTCTATCACCTCTATCGATTAGTGGCAGATAACGCGCAGGATCGACGGCCTAACGTGGTCTCCGAGGCAGGTATACTCACAGCCGTCTTCCAGTTCTGAGCTAAATCTGGGAAACCAGTAACAGATTTGGTCCGACCCGGGACTCGAACACCAGACGTTCTAGCCCACAAAAGAAGTCACATTGTACATATAAAACATTTTTGATATAAATAACGACGTGTATTATTATAATGGCAAATTAGTTTTCTCGAAAGGCGAACACAATACACCTCTCACACTATTCTTTTCGTAAATAAATTAGCGTTTGCCCGCAGCGATCGGATATTCATTATTTATCCGTTAGGTACCGCGGCCTATACTAAGGTTGCCAGTTTTTCAAAGAATATGCAAGCAAAATATAATAAAGTTGGAAGCTAGTGCATACATACAATGAAGACACGCTCGGTTCAGTTTGTAGTGAACGTACTTGCCGTGGCAGCGGTCGCGGGTTCGAGTACCGCTAGGGGGAATTCATTTGTGTGACGAGCACGAATGTTTATACTCCAGCCATGGGTTTATATTTATAATATGTGTGTATTTAAAGTTATATGTGTGTAGTGTATCAACTATCTAGTATCCATAACACAGGCCTCGTAGCTTACCATGGAACTAGATGATGATGTGTGTTAATGTCCTAACATATTTATATTTATACATATTTTGTAATGAGAGTGTAAAAAAAACATCATCCGTTGTTCTGCTTTACATAATACGCAGTGGATACAACTAACCACTAACAAAAGTTAGGATCGATATCGTTAATCGAATTACTTATCACACTCGAGATATAATATTATTCAGTTTTTTTTTATTTTCAATTTTGCTTAAAATTTGTTGACATATTCAATTAAGCACATATTTCAGTATTTATGAAAAAGAAAACAAACAAATGATAAAATTCATCATTAAATATGTTGAGAAATATTTAACAAATATTACTATATTCATTTGTTTAGTAACTATTAAGTAGAGTATTATTTTATTGATAAAAGTTTTGGGAACATCTAGTTTTTTTTTTAATACTAATGTTGAATTTTAACCATCACGAATACTAGTTAATATAAAGAACGTAAAATATACTAACCTATATTAAAAAGTAAAGAAATTCTTAGCATTATAACGGATAAAGTGTTAAAACGTATATCACGTTAGCAGGTAGATGTGTCAACCCTATATCAGAGTTGCTCGTTATAAATAGTTTAGGAGATAATACCACGTCGTGGACAAAGGTTGATTAATGGCTTCTACGGTGAGATGTGAATTTTATTACATCAGCCCTTTCAAGACTTATTTATACTAGCAATAATCAAATAATGTTTCTTTATTTTCATTAAGAGTATCGCATTTATGGACTGGATATTTCCCCCATACTCGTGGGAACAATCATGGAAACTCGAAGCAAACAAAATAAAAAAAATCCAGCGAGCTTTCGGCAAGGCCGGCACAAGTGCGCAGTTAGAGGATGAGTCGTCGGCTTCTGAGGCCCCGGCTCCAATTAACCCTGCTGAGCGGTCGGCCGATGAGCTGAGAGTGGCTGCTGGCATGAGTGTGGCTGACATTTTGGAGGTTGCGCAGAAGTCTGGCAATTTGAAGGGCGGCTTCATCAAGAAGTTGAAGGATTCTGCTGCCACGCTCAAAAATATAGTTGAGGCCCTTGCCGGCCGCACGGCAGCGGATGAGACGCAGCATTTGCGGTCTGAGAATGCGCGCCTACGTCGTGAGTCGGAGAGCTTAAGAGCGGAGCTCAAGGCCTATCGCCGCGAGTTTTCGGACATGAGGGCGGAGCTCGCTACGGCGAAGGCTGGACCATCGGATGCCTTCGGAAGTGACTGGCTTGAGGAAATCCGGGCCTCAATTGTTTCTTCCGTAGGCACTATTCTGGATGCCCGCTTCGCAGGTATTGAAGACAGGCTTCTGCCTGCGAGGCCAATCCGCCCTCCTTTGGCCGCGGATAGACGTAGGGCGGCTGTTGTGCCAACTCCTGTCCCGGTTCCGTCTCAAGAGACGCCAGCGCCGGCTGCGGCTGAGGCGAGAGGGGGGTCGGCTTCGCGCAGAAGCAAGTCTAAGAAGAAGAGGCCGGCAACCTCTGCGCGTCCGCGTCCCTCTGTACCAGCGCCAGCTGTATCGGTCCCACCTCCTCCAGTGGCTGAGCCTAGGCATGCGGTGGCTCCGCAGGAGGAGACCTGGGCCACGGTGGTTAGAAAGGGCAAAGGAAAGGGAAAGGGCAAAGGAAAGGGGAAGAAATCATCCCCTCCTACTCCTGCTTCCTCATCCGCTGCAGTGCAAGCTCCTAAGGCCCCCCAGACACGGGCACCGAAGGCCCCCCAGACACGGGCGAAACCAAAAGTGGCCGATCAACCGCGCACGGCTGCAGTAATCATCACGGTTTCGCCGGAAGCGGCGTCCAAAGGAGTGACCTATGCGGGGGTTCTCGAGAAGGCTCAGCAGAGCGTAGATCTCCAGCAGTTGGGAATAACTGGGGGTCTATCGATTAGGGTGGCAGCAACGGGGGCCCGGCTCTTAGAGCTCCCTGCATCCGTTGCATCTGAGGCGGCGGACAGGCTTGCGGAGAGGCTGAGCCAGGTCCTAGACGGGTTGGCGACTGTCACGCGCCCCACAAAGACGGCTGAGTTGAGGGTCTATGGCCTGGACGACTCGGTCACTAAGGAAAGGGTGGCCGCAGCAGTAGCGCGCGCAGGCAACTGCTCTGCAGCCTCAGTGCGGATCGGCGAGATCAACTCAAGGTGGGGTGGCTTGGGCTCGGTCGTCGTAAAGTGTCCGGTCACGGCGGCCAAAGTAATAGCGGATGCGGGCAGGCTCCTGGTGGGCTGGTCGGCGGCTAAGGTGCAGGTTCTGGAGCAGCGTCCTTTGCGCTGCTTCAGATGCATGGGCATTGGCCACACTCTGCCCGTATGCCCATCGAGAGTGGAGAGGGGGCGCTTGTGCTTTCGATGTGGTGGCGAGGGGCATCGGTTTGCGGACTGCTCTGCGGAGGCAATGCGCTGTGCTGTGTGCGCGGATGCTGGATGCCCGGCTGGGCATATAATGGGCGGGAGCGAATGCAAGCCTCCCGTCACGAAGGGTAGGGCGGCTCAACGGACCAGAGCCGCCCCTAGTGTTGGAAGCCGTCAGGCTGAGGAGGAGGCGCAGATGTCTTCTTAATGGCTGAACACATGCGCTTCCTTCAAGCGAATGTCAACCACTCGGCTGGAGCGCAGGATCTGTTGCTGCAGTCCATGGCCGAGTGGAATATCGACCTGGCGGTAGCCTGTGAGCCCTATTTCGTCCCCCCCCAACCGCACTGGGTGGGGGACCTTGAGGGCTTAGTGGCAATAGTCACGACTGGGAGCAGCACCGGCACCCGCCTCTCGATAATTGAGAGGGGCCCGGGACTCGTCGTGGCAGGGTGGGGAGAGTACGCCATTGTTGGCGTTTACTTCTCCCCCAACCGTAGCCTGGCGGAGTTCGAGGTGTTTCTCGACTCTGTTAGAGCTGCGGTTTGCAGGCTGTCGCCGAGGCAGACGATCGTCCTCGGCGACTTTAACGCGAAGTCTCGGGCTTGGGGGAACCGCACCACGAACGCTCGTGGGCGAGCAGTCCAGGTGTGGGCCCTACTCTCCGGCCTGTCCCTTCTGAATGTTGGGACAGCGTTCACATGCGTGCGACAGCAGGGGGGGTCTGTGGTGGACCTAACGTTCGCCACCCCCGCCGTCGCACGCAACGTGATGAACTGGAGGGTAGAGGAGGGGGTGGAGACTCTGTCGGACCACAATTACGTCCGATTCGAGATCTCCACCCGTCCGGTTCCGGTGGACCGCCCTCGTGGGCCCTCTCGTGCGTTTCCGAAGTGGGCCCTTGGCCAGCTCGATCCTGAGCTGGCCCGTGAGGCGGCCATCGTGGAAGCGTGGAGCTCCCAGGGGAGGGTGGTGGGCACCAGCCCTGATGTGGAGGAGCTGGCTGGCCGCATGCGCGACGCCCTTACCAGGGTGTGCGATGTGGCCATGCCTCGGGTGCGGCGGGGCTTTGTCCGGCGCAGGTCGGTTTACTGGTGGTCGCCCGAAATAGCACAGCTTCGGGCGGCCAGCAGTAGAGCAAGGAGGGCTTATGTTCGGTGCCGTAGGAGGAATGGCCTGGACCCCGAGTTGGAGAGTGAGCTGCGGCAGGCTTATAAATCTGCCAAGAAGTCTCTGCAGCTCGCGATTAGCCGGGCCAAGGCGGCGGCCCGTCAGGAATTGCTGGCGAGTCTCGATCGGGATCCGTGGGGGCGCCCTTATATCAGCGCGCGGAACAAGCTCCGCGCGCATGGCGCCCCAGTCACGGAGACCACGCCGCCTGATATTCTCCTACGGCTGGTGGGCGGGCTGTTTCCAGAGTCGTCCGGGCACGACCCCCCAGTGATGGCTCCTCCCTCTTCCTTCGAGGGAATGGAGGAAATCCCCCCGATCACTGAGGGGGAATTTGACCTGGCCCTTGATAAACTGCGGGCCAGGCGGACGGCTCCGGGACCGGATGGTATTCCAGGGCGTGTTCTGTGCATCGCCCTGGAATACCTGGGAGGGGATCTTCGGGAGCTGTTCAACGCATGTCTTCGTGTTGGGCAGTTCCCGAAGATCTGGAAGGAGGGAAGATTGTGCCTGCTGCCCAAGGAAGGTCGTCCTCTGGACTCCCCTTCGGCGTACAGGCCAATCGTGATGCTGAGTGAGACGGGCAAACTCCTTGAGAGAATTCTCGCTGCCCGCGTCACTCAGCATCTGGAGGAGGTGGGGCCGGGCCTTTCAGAGGCTCAGTTCGGGTTCAGGGCGGGCCGTTCAACTGTGGACGCCCTGAACGCCCTGAAGGTTCGGTCCTTGGCCGCAGTGGAGGAGGGGGGCGTGCTTTTAGCCGTCTCGTTGGATGTGGCCAACGCCTTCAACACTCTGCCGTTCGAGACTCTACGAGAGGCGCTTCGCTATCATGAAGTACCTCTCTATCTCCGGCGGGTGTTGGACGCGTACCTCCACGACAGGCAGGTCGTGTGGATGGGGGCAAAAGGAGTGGTCGGTCGACGAAGTGTCGATTGCGGGGTTCCACAGGGGTCCGTTCTGGGCCCAGTTCTGTGGAACCTCGGGTATGACTGGCTCCTGCGGTGTCCGCTCCTTCCCGGGCTGGGTGTCATGGCTTACGCTGATGACACCCTTGTCACCGCTCGGGGCCGTACATACGAGGAGGCGGCACGCTTGGCCACAGTCGGCACCAATCTGGTCGTCGACCGGATAGGGATGTTGGGCCTGAGGGTCTCCGTCTCTAAAACGGAGGCCCTCCTTATTCATGGCCCACGGAAGGGTGCCCCCCGTAACGCCTGCCTGCGCGTCCAGGGAAGGATGGTGGAGGTTCGGGCCCAAATGAAATACTTGGGCCTGATCCTGGACGGTCGCTGGACGTTCCGTGTCCATTTCGCCCAGCTCACCCCGAGATTGATGAGCGCCGCCTCGGCCCTCGGCAGGCTTCTGCCGAATATCGGGGGCCCTGGATCTCCTTGCCGACGGCTCTATTCCGGCATAGTGAGATCCATGGCACTGTACGGTGCTCCTGTTTGGATGGACGCCCTCTCCGCTTCAAACAGGGCACAATTGCGCAAGGCGCAGCGGGTCCTGTCGGTGAGGGCGATACGGGGGTACCGTACAGTGTCGTTCACAGCGGCAACACTTCTGGCGGGCGATCCGCCCTGGGAACTCCAGGCGGAGGTGCTCGCCGAAGTGTACCAGTTTCGGGCGAGTGAGCGTGCGCGCGGGGAACGTCCGGCGTGGGAGGGAGTCGCTCGGATCAGACGCCTAGCAGACGAGGCTCTGATCCGGCGCTGGTGGGAGGAACTGGGGACTCCAACGGCTGGCCTGGCGACGGTGGGTGCGGTTCGTCCGTACCTGTCTCGCTGGCTCAGGAGGCCACACGGTATCCTGACGTTCAGGCTGACGCAGATGCTTACCGGGCACGGGTGCTTTGGTAAGTATCTGTTTCAGGTTGCACGTCGGGAATCGTCGCCCGCATGCCATGAGTGTGGTGCGTCCGTGGACACCTCGCACCACACACTCGTGGAATGCGCCGCTTGGGCTCCCCAGCGCCATGCCCTGATGGCGGTAGTGGGTGGAGACCTTTCGTTGCGTAGCGTGGTTGGAGCCATGCTACGTGACGAGAGGTCCTGGTCGGCGATGGTCTCCTTCAGCGAGACCGTCATGTCACTGAAGGAGACGGCGGAGAGGGAACGCGAGGCTAGCGCCTTAGCAGACCCTCTTCGTCGCCGTCGGCCAGGGGGGAGGAGGCGTCGATATGCGCATCTTCTCCCGCCACCCTAGAGGAGCTACTGCGGGGGGGTCTCTCGTGGACTCCCCGGCACGTCATCGGGGCGGTCGGGATGCTCTGTGAATCGAGGGCATCCTGATTTAGGCGAGGTTGGCCCGCGAGGTACGGGCCGTCCGCAGGGGTGTTGTAGTGTGTGCGCAAGCGATCCTGCAACGCCCCATTGCACTGCGGCGACGGGTTCCGCTGTGGGTTTTAGTGAGTAGGAGTCTCACAGTACCTTGCCCGTTATGACGGCCGGCAGGGTCCCCATGATGGGTTTCCCCAGCGAAAAAAAAAAAAAAAAAAAAAAAAAAAAGAGTATCACATTTTTGTAGTGTTAATTAAATTAGATTTTATGTTATATGTCAGAATTTAAATAAGTAGAAGCTAATAGGGAGTGACATATCTATACATATAATAAAATTGTAACTAAGTCGAATCTGTACATTAAATATTTTTTGGAAAAATCTAATTTAAATAGACATTATTATCGATACAGAGGCCGAATCTATAGTTTTTAGAATTTTTGTCTGTCTATCTGTCTGTTACCGCATCACGAGAAAACCACTGGACAGATTTTGATGAAATTTTGTATGATGATAGCTAGTTATCCGGGTCAACATATAGGACTTTTTACCGCGGGAAAGTATCTCATTTCTGAGAAAAAATACAAAAAATGCAATGTAGAGTATACTAATATGTAAAACCTAAGAATTCGATTTTTGGTCATCTGAACGCGGGCGAAGCCGTGGGCAATGCTAGTTGGTATATATAAAAGGAAATCGTGACTGATTGACTAATGTATAAAATAAATAAAACAGATAGCTCAACCTTTTAACGAATTGGAGTATTTGAGACACAGATAGTTATTTTGATGAACCCGTTCAACCCCTAAAGGGATCAAACGAAGATTCAAAATTTGTAAGAGAAATTATATAAAAAGTATGTATGAATTCAAAAAAATTGCATAATTATTCCAGTTAACAAATAATTAATATGTGTTTTGTCCTTTTTCAAAAACAATCCCTTCAAGAGGCGAAAAGAGGTAAATAGTCTAAAATTCAACATGGGTGTCATTTCCATAGTTTAATGGGAGGTTGATCACGTAAATGTCATCAATTTTGAATTAAACTTGAACATCAAAATGCCCAAATTTATCATTTTGTAAATTCTAAAACTAAAACTTATCAATCAAACTTGACGTAAACGAAGTTGCGGGTAAAAGCTAGTTAAGTATACAGCAATTAAAATATAGAAAGCATAAACAACTTTAGACTCTTAAAGTAAAATAATCAGGATGGTGCTGATCTTATCAATATTTGTAATAGTTTTATGGGTAAATACCATCGATCAAAAACTATTTTGATCAATGGTAAACACTTAACAAAAATATTTTACTAGATAATTTTATAAAGATTCCATAGAATTTAACAACATACCAACAGAAAATCCTATTTTTTTTAATAATATTTTTTCATTCAAAAGATACAGCCTTTCTGTAAAAATATATTTCTAACTAATATTGTTTTGGTACATGATAAAAGTTTTACTAAATTATGTTAACTTCGTTTAAACGTGAACATAACATGTTTAGTATTCACATTTACGAACGCCGCTCATGACTTACGTATTCAATATAGACGTAATATAATTTGCGAACATAATGTGGACATTTCTACGCAATGTCTACAAAATATGTATTTATTTATTATATAAATCAATAAATACTTATTAAATTGGGAAAAGATTTTCCTATTAAATTATGTAGTTCCACAAAATATAAACCGCTAAGTGTAGTGTACTCATAGCAATCGAACCTTTGTACAAAAACTAGTGTTCGCTTCACTAAGACGAAATGCGACCATAATCTATACTGTTTGTTAGACGAAAATCGGCCATTTTAATTTTTATAATTTTGATATATCCAGTATCACTCTCACAATTAAGACACATCTCAAATTAAAATCCATCAAGCCGTTTAGGCTACAAAGCGTGCCAAAGAAATATATATATATATATATATATATATATATATATATATATATATATATATATATATATATATATATATGGACCAAAACTGGTTGACGTAGCTAGGGCCGACCTCGGCACCACACCCAACAAAACAATAATAATAATGTATGTATATTTTTTACATACATACACTCGAAAAACATAACCTTCTGTCTGGCGCAGTCGGGTAAAAAGAGACGGAATTTTTACTCGAAACCATTACTGATTGAATTGCCCTAATCTATCCTAAGTAGACTGAGACAAGCATCTGCCTGATCCATACAAATATTCATCCTATGAAAAAATAACTCGATCCTCAGGGATACCAGACCAACGAGACGTTACTAATATGTACATTTTAATCATTTACAGTCGCGTTTTACGATAAAAATTAGCAATTAGCAGTGATTTCAAAAACACTTTCGTATAACTAAATAACTTTAAACGTTAAAGTTAACGTCAATTCTAATATAAACTCTGAATAACTGAAAACTTGGTTAATTCGCTTTAGAGTGATTAAACTTGACAAACGATTGGACTGTGGTGTGAATATAAATGCTTATATTTAGACAGATTATAACGACCTATCTATCTCTCTCTCTCTCTCTCTAACTACAGCCACTATCGTTACATTACTTAAATTGCTATCGTTTTATTGTAGTGTTAGTACATCGTTAAATTCGACGTTAAAATACATAAATTACGTGCTCGTTATCGAGAATCGTATTTGTAAAGTATTAAGAACATAATATTATGACGTTGTGTAATTAACACTTTAGACTTGCTATTTAAAAGATTTTCAAAGGTGGTGATTTGATTTGAAAAATAAAGTAATGACTATTCCAATAAGATTTTCCATAAAATATTTAATATACAGATTCGACTGAGTTAGAATTTTATTATATGTATAGATTATTATACTAATTTATATTATAACTAGCGACTCACCCTCGCTTCGCTCGGGTTCATCCCTACTTACGTTTTAACGTTTAGTATAGATTTCTCAGAGATATTTTCCCGCAGTAAAAAGTACCCTATATGTTGACCCGGATAACCAGATATCATCCTCTATCAATATCATTTCTTTGATACGGTAACAGACAGACAGATAGACAGACAGACAGACAGACAGACAGACAAAAATTCTAAAAAAGAAATCGACCTCTATCAATAATAATGTCTATTTTAATAAGATTTTCCAAAAAATATTTAATGTACAGATTTGACTCAGAATTTTATTATATGTAAACGTAGATAACTAAATAGTTGTAATTTTAAAAATCTTTGTTTTTACACAGTATCACAAAAAAATCAAATTAATTAGACAATTATATAATAATTTCTCTTTTTCTCAGTCTATTATATGTGTTCAAGAAAATTTAAATAAATATTTTAGCATAATACTATTTTTATTATCAAGTTTTGTGAAGAGGCTCATTACTGAATATATAATAAACACGTCTGGGTGCCTTTTAAAGGTTAAAAAGATTTAATTACAAAACATAAAATACGTAAACGTATGAAAAAAACCTTTATCTTGTTTAATCATTTCAATTTATTTTATAAAATATTTGAAGGCTTCATAGAACATTTGTTTGCCTGAAGCGTTGAATACAATACCGCGAGGTCTCAAGGGTCTTCTTAAAGTTGGTAAAATAATTATATTGAATTTCAATAACAAAACAAACTGAAGACTGTTCAGATTCAAAAGTAATAATGCTAATTATATTTGTATTACTTGCTGTAGTTTTGCGCGTAGAAATAAATATAATGAACCAACTTGTGAGTGGAGAGTGGATTTGCATTCCTGGAGTGCTTTACATTTGTTGATTTTTATCTAATACCTTTAAACGAGTAATTCTTGTATATTTATTATTTCTTATATATACCGGGGATCAGGGGAATGGCTCTAACGATTTCGCTGTTTGGTTTGTAGGGGTTTAAATACGAGTTTTTGAGTTTTCATACGGTTTTCTTTCGCATTATTCCACGCAAAATACGGTCGCACACTCAAGCATAAGCATCATGGTCAAGTGGCCAAGGGTTCGAATCCCGGTCGCATACAAAGTTTTCACTTTTTTTTTGTATTTATTCAAGTTTTTAGTTTTTTTTTTTATCTCAGAAATACGATATAACAAAAAAGAGCTCTTAGCGAAGCTCAGTCGCCCCGGTACTTGTATTTGAAACAAAACTATCCTTTTGGATTTTTCGAGGGGTTTTTTTTTATTTTTGCTTACCTGTTGGTTTACTAACTTCAAAGCACATCCGTACTAATATTATAAATGTAAAATTAATTGTATATATACTGTGTATTATCTTTTCTCACGCTCAAACCGCTGAACAAATATCGATTAAATTTGGCATGGTCATAGATTGCATCATGGATGGATATAGACTACTACCTTCGATCCCCGACCCACTTACCACGCCAGCGAAATCCCGGGTAAAAACTAGTTTAAAATAATTCAAATATATAATCTATTTATGTAAAGAAAAAAACAGGCAAAAAGGATACAATAATTCATTAAATAATTTATTGCTCTGTAAGAAAACCTTCAGGTTAGAAGCGGGCGGTATTTAATTACACTTGGCGTTAAACGAACCGTTGGTAGAAAGAAAAGTTTTTTTCTGAGTCGACTTGCGCAATTAATGTTCGAATCCGAAATATTTCCTTACTATACCTTTCTGTACGCGTGTTAAAATTCACCTTAATGCTATTTATTGTTCGTTTTTATATTTTCAAAAGGTTGTCGCATTGAAACGAGGCCCGTGCCCAGCGGTGGGACAATGAAAAGTGCTGAAGCGAAATTAATATAACAATGAAGACAGCTACCAACCTTCCAACTTCTTGTTTAACTATAATTACAATATTATTATATATCCATACTAATATTATAAATGTGAAAGTGTGTTTGTTTGTTTGATTGTTTGTTTGTCTTTCTTTCACGTAGAAACGGAGTGACGTATTGGCGTGATTTTTGGTTTCAAGATAGTTGGAGAGCTGGAGAGTGACATAGTGATACTTTTATTGCGGGAAATCATCTCATTCCCACGGGAAAACACGTTACAACACAACCCAAAAAATATTTATGATCAAAATTACTTAAAACTTTGTATTAATACATTTCAATACAACTAAATACGTGTTTTAGCATTTTTCGAAATTCATCCCATAAGTGGGTAAAATATGGGATGAAAATGTGTATGAATATGAAACCTACTTATTATATATATTTTTTTAGTTTAATCTATCTATGTAGATAAAAAAGAATGTTTGTTTGTATATTTGTAATCTATACGTTCCTAAACTATTCATCCGATATCTCATTGTGATGAAACTTTGGTAAGCTTATCTGCGTACGTCCGTGAAGGTTCCTAGCTCAAGATTTTTTTGTATGCGTACCATTAATTCCAAGGGACGCTCCCGAGCGAAGCCTGGGTAAGCCGCCAGTACGCTAATAAAATCAAAGGAATTTAATACATCGCCAGCGTACTAATTAATCGCGATTGTCATAGTGGCTAACAACTATACCCTTATATAAAAACTAGTATTACGCAAAAAATATAAACTATGTAAAAATAAATTACATAACGAACAATAGAGAAAGAAAAATATGTATGTATATTATGTAAAATATTCCTATATCTCGGAAACGGTTATAACGATTTGGATCAAATTTTGTATTTAGATAAGGTTTTGCTTTTTATCTATATAGCTTTAAATATATAATATATATTTATCTATACAGGTGTCTTCTGAAAGAGGGAAATTTTATAATAACTCCATAACACACGCTGGACTTGTCAAAAGTAATTTATTCA
Source organism: Brenthis hecate (assembly GCA_951806755.1). Taxonomy (NCBI): domain Eukaryota; kingdom Metazoa; phylum Arthropoda; class Insecta; order Lepidoptera; family Nymphalidae; genus Brenthis; species Brenthis hecate. The sequence goes on along the minus strand of OX638253.1, from coordinate 2,570,218 downwards.
AAGCTACTTACCATAGAATTACGGTATACTCTCTACAGTATATTATAGATAATTCTAAACCCGCAAGCAATTATATTAATGTCACTCAATAACCCCAACTAAACACGCTTTCATGTATTCAGGCACTTGAATGACCAGTTACAGCTTGCCTTATGTAATGTCTGTTCTGTCAACCTATATATATATATGACGTTATGACTTCTTAGAACTTTATACCTAACTAGCTTTTTTCTCGGTTTCGCTTGTGTAGTCTATTTATTTATAACTGTTTCGATCCTAGGAGGTAAGAATGCTAGCTAGTGGTTTACCGTTGCTTCATCCGGGTGCGTCCCTCGGTACGTTTTATCCCCCGACACAAAAACAGGGGTGTTATAAGTTTGACGTCGATGTCTGTCTGTGAGTGTGTGTGTGTCTGTCTGTGGCGTCATAGCTCTCAAACGGATGAACCAATTTCAATGCGGTTTTTTTCATTTAAGCCAGTTTCCTTGCGGTGGTTTTTAGCTAAGTTTGGTTAATATCGGTCCAGCAGTGTAAGAGTATCAGCTCTTTTTCAAAATGATGTGAGGCATTTTGGCGTATGATTACTCGATTAAGTGCTTCACGCGTGCCAGTGTAATTGTTAAATGACAATTAATTTGCGTAGAGGTTATTTTAATTTTTTATAAATATAAATAGCTACTGTGTTTCTTAGGACATAGATGTATGCTTGATATTGCTTACTTTTCCGTAGGCCTTTTTACACCCTATATTTTCCAGTGCATTGTTTAGATGTATATATATTTTATATGTATCTTAAGGTTTGGCCAGCGTTAGAGGTGTAAATTTCTAAGAACAACGACAGATTCAGTTATTGACTTTTCCCGAGCCAATAAAAAAAATTTCTGTAGTAAAAGGTTTCCTAAATGTTGACCAGAGTAAGCTATCACCACACAAAATTTTGTTAAAATCGGTTAAGTACTTTTTGCGTGAAACGCACGCATTTAAACAGACAAATAGACCTACAAACAAACAGACAAAAATGTTAATAAGTATTGTGTTGGGGTCTATATTCTGTAGGCAATACGTTACAATCATTGTTTTTAAAAAATATGTCACGTACGGATTTCGCTAAGTTACTGATTTATTATATGTATAGATAAACAAAAAAAAAACGAATTCGATTGGTACGAGTAGTTCCAGAGATTATCGTGATTAAACAAAAAAGAAACTGAACTGAATTCTTCAGCTTTATTATATTAAATATCTTCTGTTTAATGGATAATATATGTATATAGGTATAGATCATGAATTCCTGGGTTCGACTCCCGGGCAGAGCAAAATAATTACTAGGATTTTCTGTCACAAAATACTCAGTAGCAGTTCGGACTTGGAAAGTTGATGATGATTACGCCTTGATTTTATTTTTCATAGTTTGTGTCATCCATCGGAAAAAAATAGTTGAAGTAACAGAATTAGCGTACTTGCGTCTGCGCAGAAACTTGTATATTATGATGTGTCTCCAATTGTGGCTTGTGTCAGGTAAATCGGCCACTTTTATTAAAAAAAAATATATTTATTAGTACTTCCTTTTTTCTATTCAAGACAAGGATAGTCAATAGGAAATTAACGTGAGTGAGAAAGAGGCAAATCACTTTTAAGAAAGGAATTGACCTTATCAGAACATCTACAATTAAAATATTCTTTGTTTTCAGTATATAAAAGTTAAAAAATGTATTGAGTTATCAGTATAAGCTCAGAGTTATGTGCAGACTAAGAATAAATACCTAGAAGCGACAAAATGAAGTGATCTGAAGTGATAGTGTAACTAGTGGTGAAAAAGTGCTCAGTAACTGAGTTTAGTCGATACTGTGCGTGTACTGCGAGTGCACGTACAAAAAGTCTTTGAAAGTAAAAGCAATAAAACATCCATTGTGCAAGTTCATTTCTTTTATTTCTGATCCCGAAATATTAGCTTGAAAGAATAATTTTCCTTAAAAGAATATACAGTTTTTTTTATATATATATTATTTTGCCTATATCATAATATATAGTTATATAGGATTCAAATTCTATCATTTGGAAGTGACTCTTCACTAATTCACAAATATCGTATCCCGACCCCAAAACATCAGTTTAATTCAATTGTACCTACTCGTTATACAGCAGACCTCTCAATAGATGTCAAGGTACACTTAATCGTTTTCCGATTTCTTGTTATTGCTGTATCGATAGTTGAATACAGACACAACTACGTACTATCTTACATAGACGTTTATAAAAAAGAACACTTTAAATATGAATATTACTACTAGCGACTCACCCTCGCTTCGCTCGGGTTCGACCCTACTTACGTTTTAAAATTTAGTATTGATTTCTCAGAGATGACATATTTTCCCGCAGTAAAAAGTATCCTATATGTTGACCCGAATAATCAGCTATCATTATACCAAGTTTCATCAAAATCCCTCGAGTGTTTTTTTCGTGACGCGGTCACAGATCTGTATCAATAATAATTTCTATTTCAATATTTCAAAAACATTTTCCAAAATATATGTAATGTACAGATTAGGCTTAGTTACAATTTTTATTTAAATTATAGATAGAAGATATACATATATATTATGTGTACTACAGTAAAAAAAAATTATCTTCTGAGTTCCTTTTTTTTTCATAATGACTTGTTCATAATACTTGACAGTTTAATGTTGTCATAGATACCGCTGTCAAGAAACGTCGAGAGAAACAAGAGAAAAAATATAAACGTGTGTATGTGTATGCAATTCACTTACGGTAGAAGTGAAACTTCTTTGGGAGATATCGCAATTAAATTAAAACAATTAATAATTAAATAAGGCATTTTACAATCATATATTTATAGAATATCATATTCGGGAAGAATATAATATTATATATTTGTCAGACAATAAAAACGGTTACCATGGCAACAATTGGTCAAAATCATGGATGACAAATAAAAGTCATAATAGCTTTTATTTAATTTATGCACATTCATTCCATAGTAATAAATATTCATTTTTATTATAAGTAATAAGTTTTTTTTTTCATTTACCAAGTTTAAAAGTTATTTTACATTTTATTTAACATATATTTATTATTAAAAAAATCTCATTCTCTCGCCGGCTTAATTCTATATATTTATGTGTTTGTCTCTTTCTCGTGCCGTTTCATCCAATTTCAAATCACAACGATTCTAAAGAAGTTTCACTTCAAAAAGTTTTTTTTAACTTGAAACCGCGGACAGAATCTATTATAATATAATTGTTATCCTGCAGTTTAGGGGTTAATACGTAATGATGAAAAATAGGAAGTTCTAGGTCATAGATACGAGTTTAAGCTATTAATGTTATTGAGCTTTTCAGACAAAAAATTTAAATTCTATAATCGAAAGTTTACTGAGGCTTCGAAGAGGAAATAAAGTACAGACTATTGGTAGTATCCCGGTCGTCCACATGTTTTCTAAGCGGTTGTGTTGAATTGTCGACCCACTAGTATTGAGGGTGTAAGAAATATACTAAGAGTACTCTACTACAATATCTCCTGCGCAGATATCCTATCAAAATGAGACTTGCGACCGTTGCTTAAATTGACCAGGAAATTATTATTTTTATTATTAGTTTAATTTATATTAATTGTATTATTATTAAGTGTTTTTAACAATTTAACAATTATAAAGTCCTAAAGTTTCTTAGATACTCTACCCGTTCTGCTAATTCAAATCCCGTTTTAAAATACCATAATATATATAATTTTACATGAAACCTTATCACTACGTAGAATAAGCATAAAATATCAATAACACATACTAACGATAGTGTAACGAACTAAATCTGAATGCAATAAAATCAAAAATCTATCATTCGAGTGAACGAAAAATTTCCACATCTTGTTTCATATTTCGCGTAGATCAATCAACGTCGCGTTGTTTAATAAAAAAGGAAGGCGCAAAAGGCAGAAAAATAGGTTAGCTAACATTTTTTTGTAAATTCAACGTTCAAACTGTCAAACAATAGTTCGGAATTCAGTACTTAATATTTTACATTTATATGGGAAAAAGGGTTTTGATATCGGATGATGAAGTAATGTTATGTGAAGAAAAATTTTTTAATGTTTTTCTATGGATTGACATTACCAATATCTGTAATATGGTACTCTAAAGTATCTTATAGATATTTAGAGGTAAGTAATACGAGAAAATTATTAATAAAATATACTATATGCGCCAGGTGATCAAATGACTGTTTCCGCGACAATGGAGGTCGATAAATATCTTCTTTTTTTTTTTTTAAGAGAAAGTTTCATACAAGTTTATAAAATACTAGCTGTATTTATTGACATAAGGGGTCAAACTCGTAGACCTATCATTCCGTCGCTAACGAGAATAAAAAAAAAAAAAACAATCCACCTTTTTATTTTTGTGCGTACGAGTATATAAGAAAGATATTATTTAAGACATGTCCAATAATAATCTTAAGAAGATAAAAACGAACACATCGATTTAATGTTAGTAAAATAAATAAATTATGATATTTTTTTCATTTGGAAAATAACTTTTGAAAAGTCAACCTAATATAAGAGTCAGTGCAATCTCCGTCCTAAAGTTACTGTGGACTTGGTATACAATTCCGCTAACAACAGACTAAGAAAAACTCAACAGTTGCTCTTTTAAATTTTACTTTTCAATTATAAAGAGACTGAATCACTTGTTTATGATAACTAATGAACATAAAGTTAATTGTATATTTATAAGATAATTTTGTGAATTGTTATTTATAAGCTCTGTACGTAACTATAACAGGTATATATTATACAGTGTAGTACTTACGCTACTACAAAACTTACCAACCTGATTGTTCTATCTTCATCTCCTAAGGATTCGTATAATTTATAAATATAAGCTTAAACTAAATTAATATCATTATAATAGTAACTAATTCTGCTAACACACCCTAATAATATATTTGTACTAACCTTAGAACATAACTGTCCTTATTGTCCCGAGGTGGGCGTAAATAGCTGCGACACAGTTTATACTAATGCAACTACTTACGATCTAAATGTTTTTAATATGTATGTTATTATGTTCAATAAAAATCTTTAAATCTTTTTAAATGTACACTAACAATATTTTAATACAACAATTATTTACTTTGCATCAAAAAATATTGAGATTGATCGATGATTTGAGAGCATTCATACATGTAACATTGTTCAATGTAAAAAATAGTTTTTTGTTTGTGCACATACTTTAATTATTCCAGTACGGAGATTTGAATGAAAGCGCGAGCGAAAAACTTTTTGATGCTCGAAATTCATTAAAAGTAGGTGACGTCAAATTGGGAAATATGAATTTCGCAATTTTTAAGATTAAATGAATTCTAATTATGACAGACTAGCAGAACCCGCGGCTTCGCTCACGCTAAAACTACAAAAAATATCTATAAAGGTAGTTTCATACAAACTTTCATCCCCTATTTTACCCCCTTATAAAATGAATTTCGAAAAATGCTAAAACACATATTTATTTAATTTTATTGAAGAGCATTAATACCAACTTTCAAGCAATTCTGATCATAAATATTTTATTGGATTGTATTATAACGTGTTTTCCCGTGGGAATTAGATAATCTCCCGCGGTAAAAAGTAGCCTATGTCACTTTCCAGCCCTCCAACTATCTCCACACAAAAAGTCACGCCAATCCGTATTTCCGTTTCGACATGAAAGAAGGACAAACAAACAAACACACTTTCACGTTTATAATATTAGTATGGATATGGATTTATTAAAACGTTACTTGTATTTAATTTTAATTTTTTTCAGCTAATTCTATCATTATACCTGACGCACAATTATTTACATCTAAGTATTGTACTATTTCAATACAAATCTAAATATAAATTAAAAATAAATTAAATTTGAATTCTAGATATCATGTAGATACATATAACTTAGTATTCACGTTAAATTATAAGTAGAAATACGAACATAGTTTTTTATCCTTTAAAATATAAAGGGGCAGAAGACAGAAAAATTTTCACAGGTGGGTGACAGTTACATAAGTATTAAGTATGTATGTGTGTATGTATTTATGTATGTATGTATGTATGTATTCTGTCATCTTAGTACGCAAGCAGAGTTGAAGGCAATATCTAGTATTTAATGGAACATTTAATAGGTATATAAAGAAATATAGTCTAAGATGTTAACTTACTTCAATACCGATCTGACGCAAGGAAATGAAAATATTCATGGAAATGGCTAAGGAAATTGTTTTTTCGCTCCGATGACCATTTTAATTAAGTACTCTCCCAAACAGCTTCGTTCAACAGATATTGAAACCGTTATGTTCTGTACATGAAAGGGTAAATAATGACTTTTTATGTACATTCATACATACATATGTACTCTTTAAATGATTGCAAACCGTAAATCCTAAAGGTATGTTAAACTAAAATTTTGTATGGTAATTTTTTTTATACCTATAAGATTGAAGCATTCAGACGTAATATTAAAGAAAATATATAAATAAAACTATCTTTTCGGTTAATTCGCGGATTTATTTTGATTTTTGGTTCCCGACGTTTCGAATGCTTCACAGCAATCATGGGAGAGACTAAGGTTTTAGACGTACGGCAATATTACGTAGCGACGAACCCGAACCATGCGGGGGTGAGTTGCTGTATAACATAATAATAAAGCCAAAGACTTTTTTTGCAAATTGAACGCGGGCGTAGCCGCGGGTTCTGCTAGTTTTAGTTCCTTGTGTTTTTTTTTTATATTTTATTATACACATGTAGTGCGCAAGATTTAATAATATTTTCACAGCTGAAATGCTTAATTTGAACATAAAAAGCAAAACATAAATAGTATTCTGTATAAACATACCCTGTGTTTTATTTCAGTCAAATTATAGTTTCTATGAGATACTCTACTCTCTAACTTCTAAAAGTTAAAAGATCTTTTGTTGTTTTTAAAATATTAATTTAAATTTTAAAATAAAAACACAAGAATAATACAGTTATCTATAGGTACATATAATAAATTTGTAACTAAGCCGAATCTGTACATTAAATATTTTTTGGAAAATTTTATTGAAATAAACATTATTATCGATACAGAGACCGAACCTATAATTTTAAAATTTTTGTCTGTCTGCCTGTCTGTTGCCGCATTACAGAAAAACCACTGGAGGGATTTTGATGAAATCGAATATAGGATACTTTTTACCGCGTGAAAATGTCTCATTTCTGCGAAAAAATACAAAAACTGCATTGTAAGAGTATACTAATATGTAAAACCTAAGAATTTGGTTTTTGGTCATCTGAACGCGAGCGGAGCCGCGGGCAATCCTATTTATTTAATATATATTCATTGGGCTCGTGGTTATTATATATGCTGTAGATCCGAGCGTCTCAGATTCACCTAGCTCGGAATTCGAACCCGCAACCTTCGTAAAATAAGCAATACCAATCAAGCACTCAAATTCACTAGAACTCATAGAACTTAAGCTCACATTTAAAACACAAAAGGCGCAATCTGTCAAATACAAACGTATTTCTGTGTGCCATCAGTGAGCTGATGTCAATCGATGCGTTCCAAAATAACTTTTCAAATGCACCTTAAAGAGTATTCTTCTGTAAAGAATAAGACAATCGGAGAAAACAAATTAAGGATTTTAATACATTGGGCGTGACTAAAAAAGAAATAGACGGATGGATGTAACCTATGATGTGAATATGTAATTCTGTACTGGATATGCTTTGGATTCTGATTTCGATATATTTTTCAACGAATTTTATGTATTATTTATATATTTTTTTAATTTTTAAAAGTATTAGAGCTTAAAAAGGTATTTGAATAAAGTAGAAAAATTTGGTTTGTAAATCAAATTTCAAAAGCGACTTAACTTTTCTCTATTAGTAATTATAATGAAAATGACTGATAGTAAAGAAAAGGGTTCGAACATTTTTCTATTGGAGCTAGCATTGGTAACCCATTATAGGCCATTTTAAATTTTATTAAAAATAGCGGCACACGATGAAACTGTTATCAAAGTAAAGAAGACAGATAAACAAACAAATAATATCCGTAAAATGATGCCCTAAAGTGTCACGTTTTCAATACATTTTGAGGTAAAGATCATTTTTAGAGAAAACTATGAATTTTTCTTAAACAATTCAAGTTCAACTATTTCTTACTTTTTATCGTCTGGAAGTTTGGTTTGGTCTGCTTTGGTTTGTTAGTGTCTGAATGTGACAATTTATGGCGTAATATTGTTGATACTATATTATTTAGTTGTTTTCTATATAAATACATTCGTCTGATAGTGAGTTTAATATTAATAGCTTAGAAATAAAAATAAAATTGGCGGAATGTTAGGAATGCCACAGTTTCTCTCTTCAAGATTTAAAAAATAATTTAAAAATTATCTTCCAAATCAAAACTATGTATAATTATCTTAATTTCATTTTTATATATTAAGTTTAGCAAGGAATAAAATCAACATTAGCAAAATAATTAATAAAATAAATAGCAAAATAAAAAATAAATAAAAATAATAAATTAAAAAATACTGTAATATTACGTGATATTGAATACTATTTTTGTTTTCTCGAATTAATTATGTTTAGTCTCATCTATAAAATCTTATTCCACAAAGCTTGTTGCTACCCCTAAGATATCAGTAAAAAAGTGTCAGTTCTCATATATCCGGACTCGCTATTTGTAGCGCGAGTGCGTCCCTATAACGTCTGCCTCTGTGATACTTCTCATTCATCCACATTTATTTAGTGTGAATGTACCCTATTGCCATTATTTATGTTTTGTTGTATTCGTTTTAACGAATTATTGTAATTTTACTAAATATTTAACTAATACTATATTATATTAGACTTATATTGAAAAAAGTTAAAAAACTTTTGCATAATACATATGGGGGTTAAAATTATCGTAAATAGTCATCCCTATCACCCCCTAACGGTAATACGTCGAACTACCAATAACCCTATGTTTCTTATCCAGTCGTATAATGAATAAATGTCTTACTCAGATTAATGTATTAATTAATTAATAATTAGATAGATTAATATTTCTCACTTCCAGATTGACACCTGGAAGCTAAGGCTGTAAAATATATGTAAATAAAAAATATATAAAACTCATAACATACCTATACCAATTATAATACCTATTTAATCAGTGAGGCAGTCCATCACGAATCCACCTGAACTTTAGTACCGAACGAAAATATGCTGAATATTAAAATGAGTCTGGAATCTGTTCGAATCAGACATGTCAGCTGATTTATGTCTGAATGTAAGATTGACATAGCATTTGCGTAAGTGGCAAAAACAATTTTCGACAAATCTCATTACTTTTGTATGATAATATTGTGGGTATTTCATTTTCTTTAATGAGATTTTCAAATTAATTTACCAATGTTTTTAAGATAAAAACCACAACATTTTCTCTTTCTAAGGTAATATAGACTAAATAGCTGAACTGATTTTGATATAATTTCAAGGGTGCATTCTTTAAAGCAAGACGTAACTAAAATTTTCAATTAGTATCTTTTTTTTTTATAAAAGCGAGGACAGATAAAATAAATAAGCGCTAGTTTAGTTCTATGCGTCAGGGGCTTGCAATATTTACTATGTCAGAGATTACGGGTTCGATTTCACAATTCCCATTCTTATACTAAAATTCATAGAGACCATAAAAGTTAGAAAATACAATATAGTAACTATCTAAACCATGTAAAATTTAAAAGAAAATACAATGAGTGGCTTACCTTCAATCAGTGACCAGGCCTAGATAAAGATCAGTATAAACGCTGATGTTTCTACGTTTTTATTTACTGCAAGAATGACGTCTAACGATGTAGGCACAAATATACTTTTTATTTGTAAATAAGAACTCCTTCGATAACCATTTTATTACTTTTTGACATGAAATTTGAAAAAGATGTAATAAAAAACATTAAAAAACGTGAACATAATTACATATATTATACAAGATATTTTTTTTACCATACCATAGCGATAATAATTATAACAAAATCGAGCAAGTACGAGTATCACTCGCACTCTGAGAGTTTCGTACTTATTCATAAGTAATTTATGTTAAAAGTAAAATATAATTACCTATCTACAATATTAATTTTATTGGCAGCATTATTAAGTTTGTATTTCATATAATTTCTATGGATGAAAACCTAAATGTACAGCAGAAGCATCTCATCAATCTTCAAACTTAAAACTTATTTAATCTTACATAATAATCTGCATATTTATAGTATTTAAACTATATGAAATATATGTCTATTATACTTCATGCCTTTAAAAAAATTTAATCATCTTTGTCAATGTACTTGAGACGAAAATTTCACGTAAAAATTTTACGACATCCGCACCGACTTTTACGGTGCCATTTTAAAAACCACGTCACGGAGCAAATGAGAACAACTTAATATAAAACATATAAGCTCATTCAATTTTAAACTCTATTTTTATAATGATAAGAATCAAATTTATATCCTGAAGAGCCAGCAAAATTCATTTAAGACCATCTTCCTCTAATGAGTTTACGCTAAAAAGAGACGAAAACTGAAATTATCAAAGCTGGATAATTCTAATTTTCAGTGCTTTTAAAGTATTTTATCCCTTTTTATTATTTGACTTAATATAATAAAACATTTTTAAAATTTCTACATTTAGCAAAATTTTATCTTGTTTTATCATTTACTAGTGACTCGCCCTGACTCCGCTCAGATGTAAACTATCACATATGCAATACCCATAAAAATGCATATAAGCAAAAATCAGTTACTGTACATTGTTGTATTCAAACTGAGGCATCACATAAATGGTTTTCAATGATTTACTTTCTTAGACTTACGAGGATATTTGACATAGATAAAACTAACGTTAGAGGTCTCTCCCATGACCATAATTGCAAAGCATTCGAAACGACTTTTACTAAATAAAGCTGTTATTTTGACATTACAAACAGACACTTTAATTTTATTTATCTGTATAGATTGGAAGAGCACAGTAAAGGATTAATGGACGAGAAATTATTAGGATGGACCTAAGTTTAAGAATAGTCTCTTAGTACGTTGTTAGAACTATGTAGTTCAAAGATTTGCGTTTTCACTTAATACATAGGTAAAGGTTTATCAAATATAAAAAAGTGTGTATATAATATTAACTATTTCTAATAACCAAAACAAAACAATCTTATAAAACATCTAAGTGACATAAAAAATCACAAGACCGCCGTCAAAAAGCTAACAATTACCGCTCCAATGATAAAAAAAACCTGAAGATTTATTGAAAGAAACTTCCATCCGAATAATAAAAGTAGGAAACGCTTCAATGGTTAATGAGTATAGGAACTAGCGTGGATTCGGGACTATTAAACCGAGGGCCGGACGTTTATTTTTGGATTATTATCTTAACTAGTAACGGGGAAATAAATGGAATTTCAGCTTCTTACACTTTCCTGAGTGAACGAACGACGGTTTGGCTGATCTATTTATATATAGCGACGAGGGCGCGAGACTTCCCCTCCTTTTGTTCCTATTTAGTTGAAAAATAGAATTGAACTCTGAAGGGATGCGTGAGTCAGTGACGGTTGGCGCGCCGGCGCGTGCGCATACACGCGCGCTAATCGGTTCAAACATGTGGTGTAGTGATCCATTGTGCTAGTGTTTGTGATACTGCAGTTTTGATACTACTTTTTGAACGGTAAGATAGATTTAAGGGAAAATATTGCGGTGTGAATATTTTAAGTTTAAAAGCCACGTGCTTCTATTGGCATTTATATTTAGTTTGTGCAGACAGTTAAATGTACCTATTTATTTTTAACTTTGGTATTCCTTACGGACTGGTGTTGGATGTCTAACATAAGTTCCTAAAAGTTTATAACTATTGTATAATACTATTATTATAAAATGTATCAGTGTATATATATATATATATATATATATATATATATATATATATATATATATATATATATATATATATATATATATATATATATATATATATATATATATATATATATATACAAAAATACCTTTGTAAAGTTGCACAATGTATGTAATCTAAACATATTTTCAAAGTAAAAATAATGACAGCGATTTGTCTATAAAATTTTCCTTGCAAAATATAATACTTAAAAATATAGATATACTTTATTATTTGCAAAACAAATATTAAAAAAAAAGTAAATAATTCCTAGTACACAAAGTTGTACCTAAAACATCAATTAAAAATTACATTAGCGATGAATTTTATAAGGAGGTCATGAGGTCAGTGATCGTACTAATATTTTCCGGCCGTCTGCCGGTCGATTTTCACAGCTGCTATTACAAGTGATAACGACTCTAAACGAAGATAAGTGAAGAGCTTTCTTCGCGTAGTTTTAAGAAGTTTACATAACTTACTTTTAAATTACTATTTTTTCATCTGAGGGCTGATTTTTGCTGTCATCAGATAAAAATTATGCTTACAATCTAGCTGATTGAATATAAAAGTGAAATTATTTAATTTTTACCATAGTAATATTATCAATTTCAAAATAGTTATGTCTGTCTGTTGGCTTTTTACTCTTATACCTATGAACTTATTTTGATAAAATTTGGCAAGTACGTAGATTGTGTGATGGGGATGGTCATGGTAAGCATATACCAAGCTTAAGAAAGATGCTGGCAAATACTAGATTATTATATAACTGTAATGTTAAATTGTCGTTTACAAATTATATGATTAGATTATATTAGCGACTTGCCCTCATTCGCGTTCACTCGTTTGATCAATTTTTTTGAGCGAAATTCTTAATTTTTTTTGAGCGGAACCCCCAATTCTTTTTCTAAAATAAAAGTAGCCTAACTTACTCCTTATAATAGCAGCTATCTATCTGCCAGTGAAAGTCCCGTTAAAATCGGTCCAGCCGTTTCGAAGATTAGCCGGAACAAACAGACAGACGCACAAAATTTTTAAAAATTGTATTTTTCTTATAAGTACCGTATATACTTTCATATACATTTAGTAAGAAGCTGCTATTTTGACATTACAAACAGACACTTAAATTTTATTTATCTGTATAGATTACATAAATACTCGTAAATGACCATATTATTTTATAATTTCACTGTAATTCGCCATTTTTACTACTAATAGACACTGACATTTTACACGAATATTTGAAATTTTATTTAATTTTATCTTTCCGGTTTTCATTTGTGAATTTATCACCTGTCTCTCTCCTGACCATAACCGGAAACAAAAATCAAACTATTAAATCCGCGAAAAAATCCGAAAATATAATTTTATTAATAAGTCTATCTGTTTATTAACTTTTATCCAAATCTGTCCAGCACACACACACATACAAAATTTCGCATTTATAATAGTAGTATATTTGATAGCTAAAAATAAGATTCGCATATGAAAATCTCAGATGTGCGAAACTGAGTTTGGAGTTTGAAATCGCTTAACTTGGGTTTCGAAAATCTGTTACGAGTACTAATGGACTATCATAACAAAGTCTTAATATTATCAAGAATAAGAGGATCTAAAATAACGAAATACACAGTGTTTGTTTTGAATGTTTGATATGAAATTATATTTACTATGTTGTAAACGCCACGCCGATGCACCAATCTATATGGGGATTGGATACAATGTTTATTTTAGTATAAAAATATTTTATGTATAATATGTAGATTTATTAAAACACTAGCACTTTTTTAAGTGATACAAGTGTAGCGATAAAAGTAAATTATAAATTAATATTGTAACACCTACTGTCTTCTCATTTCTATTGTATTTTTAATCTTAATGACATGTGTACATACAGTAAGCTCACCCTTGCTTTGCTCAGGTTCGCCTCTAAAAAAACTAAAACCGGGATAAAAAGTAGTAACAAACATCTAAACTTTCACATTTATAATATTAGTAGTATAGTAAATAAATAAAAATGAATGGCTAAATGTATTGCTAAGAGTAAAACTCGAAAACGACTGGACCGATTCGGCTATTATTTTGTTTCACATATTTGATGAAGACCGAGGAAGGTTCTTATGAAGAAAAAAATTGGAAATATTTCACAAAAAACATAAAAATCTGTAAGTTTGTGGACGGCTACAATCCAATAGCTTTTGGTAGAACGAACGTCTGTCGGATCAACTAGTATTAAATACTAGCGGTGCAGCTAGCGGGTTTGCCTCTAGGAAAACAAAAACAAACCTATCCCACGGAACTGTACATTTTTTCGGGATAAAAAGTAGCCTATGTATTATTTCAGACTATATCTATCTCTGTGCCAAATTTCATCCAGATACGTTTAGCTGTTCTGGCGTTAAAGAGTAACAAACATCCATACTTACAAACTTTCACATTTATAAGGAGTAGAATATACTGCTGAAGTAGTTGAATCTACCGACATTAATTCGTTGACAGTTAGACGTATGTTATAATAAGTCCCGATAATTGAGATACGCATATTCTAGTTAAAATTTAGAGAATTATGTGAAATTGTATTAATCTAAATATCTCCATAATTTTAAAATTACGTTTAATGTACTGACACTTCAAAATAACGCTTTGAAAACTGAGGTGAAACATCAATTACTAATAAGAAATTCTTAGATTTACGCGAATATTTGACATTTTTTGTCCTTCACTTCAGTCTCTCCTGTGACCATGATTGCTGTAAAGCATTCGAAACGTCGGGAACCAAAAATCATAATAAATCCGCGAAATAATCCGAAAAGATAGTTTTATTTAAAATAAAAACAATATATAAAGGTTTGGTTATTCGAAAATGTGGCCAAAAAGGCGGGAAATGGAATACAGAGTGCTATAAAAGTCCTACCTCACAGTTTTGTGGGCACATACTCGTATCTTCCAAAAACATCAAAAAACTCCGAATAACGTTCACAGGAACATATGTGCGTGTTCACGCAGCATTAGTTTCTGGTTTTTACCTTTTTCTGATAGCTTTATGCAGTTCATTCATGCTCGTATAGTCGTCAAACATACATATTATGATTGTTCTGTAATATTCTAAGTAAATGAATGAATATAAATGAATAATTTTGTATTTTTCTATATAAATTATTATGTGTTATTAAAATGTATATCATTAATTTATTTATATATATATATATATATATATATATATATATATATATATATATATATATATATATATATATATATATATATATATATATCTCGATACTTCCATCCCCTATTCTTTTAAAATGTTTCTTTAAATTTTCTGTTATTGAAGAAAATTACACAAGATGTATTTATTTTATTATATATTATATTTACCAAATCCAAAAAATGTATTAGCGTTTCTCCTCGTATATATAATACACGTGCATAGCTCTATGTTATATAGCTTATAACCTTTCTTAATAATCTATACATATAATAAAATTGTAACCAAGCCGAATCTGTACATTTAATATTTTTTGGAAAATCTTATTGAAATAAACATTATTATCGATACAGAGGCCGAATCTATAATTTTTAGAATTTTTGTCTGTCTGTCTGTTACCGCATCACAGAAAAACCACTGGAGGGATTTTGATTAAATTTGATATGGTGATAGCTGGTTATCCGGGTCAACATATAGGATACTTTTTACCGCGAAAAAATATCTCATTTCTGAGAAAAATACAAAAACTGCAATGTAAGAGTATACTAATATGTAAAACCTAAGAATTTGGTTTTTGTTCATCTGAACGCGGGCGGAGCCGCGGGCAATGCTAGTAGGCTATAAAAAGCTAAAAAGTAGTCAAATTTGCATAGCAGTTATGGAGTTTAGTGCCATGAAACAAACTCTTCAGCTAAATAAATTACTACAGAATACGTCATAGTATGAAGGGTAGCCATTGTAACTAAATACATATATATACATGTCCAAGCTATGTTTATCTCTATACCTGTAAACTATTATTTACACGATTGCTAAAATTGTATGTGTGTGTATGTATGTATTTGGATGGATGGATTTAGGTGAAATCTAGTAAACAAATATACTATGAAGTAGAATAACACTACTACTTCTACTTCTTGGCGCCTAGGGACAAGAGAAGCAAGGTTTAGTTGGTAGTATTAAATGAAAAAAATGAAATATAGCGTACTTAGCTTTAGCGACACTCGTAGCAAACTCAGTGCTTCGTAGCACTGAGGTATAATCAAGAGATCGAAGGGTCCGGAAATTCATCAATGGGATATTGTGACTACAGAATTTTGTTATCTATACAAACATAATAGAGACTAAACTGGCTTGATAACGTTAGTAATAAGAGCTCCTTTATACTTGCAATGACAGGTTGGTCGACTTTGAATAGGTTATCAGTTAGTCTTTGATATGACTTTGTGATGGCGATGGGCCAGTTTATACTTTAGAGCTTTTACATTTTTCGTATCAGCAATATATGTCTTGGATAACAAATCATCCAAAAGTTATATCAAAGTATAATATAAATATTATATTTATCTTATTTTTTAGCTTTTATTTATGTATATTGTATATGTATACTCTTATTTAGTATTAGCGACTAACCCTCGCTCCACCCGGGTTTGTCCCTAAGTACCTAGGTACCTAGTTTTAACAGTTAGTATAGATTTGTCAGGGATGAGATATTTCCTGCAGTAAAGAGTATGTTATATATTGACCCGGATAACCAGCTGTTATCATACTGTCATCAAAATCAGTTCAGTGGCTATCTCGTGATGTGTTCCTGGACAGAATGACAGACAAAAATTCAAAAAACTATAGATTTGGCCTCTGTATCGATAATAATGACTAATTTAACAAGATTTTCAAAAAAATAATTAATGTACAGATTCGACTCAGAACTTGATTATATGTTTAGATGAATATAATTAATGAAAAAATATATACGAGTATATATTAACATACTATATTGTAGGTTGTGCAACAAAATGTTAGTTCTATGTTTTATTTATGCGTTCAGAAGTATAGGAAAAGTAACAAGTATTCGATTGCATTGCGCGTCACAGCAAGGCTTTAGGAAATCCAGACGAAATTGCATCGGAGTAACAAATCCCTGCACTACGTTTACGAAACAAACGTTCAATATTACGTTTTTGTAAATTGGTGTTTTGCGGTTTGGAGAATTAAAAAGTATTTGCAAATTAGTACAAAATATAAAATGAAATGAATTATCATCCAATATTTAGACTTTTTTAAGTTCCACTGGTGGGCACAGACCTCCATTTAATACGAAGTGTATCAAGGGTACAGTCAACCACGCTATCCAAATACAAATTGACGGACAATTACTTTGAAAACTTGCCATGTTCTTTCAGACAACAACTTTCTTCACGATGTTTTTGTTCATAATAAGACAAGTGATCATGTTGAAGACTGTTCGCAGATAAGATAATAAAATATGCGAGACCTGGGATTTGAACCTGCTTCATTTTGTTTTTATCCATTGTGAAATTGGAAATTGATTTTAAAACATCTGTTAATAGTGCCTATGGAGAATCCCATGATGCTCACTACTTTTTTTTGTTTTCTACTAACCACATTGTGGATTACTACTGGTTTGGGACAGTAAACAAACAAACTGTCGTTCTTAAGCACTATTTTTAATACGAGTACAATAATTATTTATAGAGTTCGCCGAGTGGTCGAACTTCGACCATGATTAATATTATTTTTTTTATTTATAAAACTAAAGCTTCTCAACAGCTATAAACTTAAACAAAAAATAAACAGATCGGTACACAAACAAAATGTTTATTTTAATTAATTTAATGTATTTATATTTTATATAAAAATATTAGCTTTCTACACTATATCTCCATATAAACTTTAACCTTGTCAAATTTCACATTCGTCCGTCCGCGTAATTTTCTTAAAAAGGGGTACAAAATTTTTGCTTCACGTATTAATACATAGTTCTCAATTTGACCACAGACTTTAACACTAAATAAAAGAGTATATATGCATGTGTCAAATACATGGTAGTCTGTATAATGTTTTTTTATTGATTTATTGTTTTTTTTTTGCATAATTAAAAAAAAAATATTAGCATTCCGCAACCCTCCCCTATATCCATACTAATATTATAAATGTGAAAGTGTGTTTGTTTGTTTGTCCTTCTTTCACGTCAAAATGGAGTGACGGATTAGAGTGATTTTTTGTGTGGACATAGTTGGAGGGCTGGAGAGTGACATAGGCTACTTTTACCGCGGGAGATTATCTAATTCCCACGGGAAAACACGTTATAATACAATCCAAAAAAATATTTATAATCAGAATTACTTGAAACTTGGTATTAATGTTTATCAATAAAATTAAATTAATACGTGTTTTAGCATTTTTCGAAATTCATCCTAAAGAGGGGTTAAATAGATTAAGAAAGATTGTATGAAACTACTTTTTTAGAGATTTTTTTGTAGATTTAGCGCGAGCGAGCCGCTGGTTCTGCTAGTAAACTATGTGGGTAATTTCATACTCCTCCATCCGCGCAATTTTCGTAAAAAGGGGTACAAAGTTTTTGCTTCACATATTAATATACCTATCACTATCATCTTAGGTACGCAGATTTTGTTCACAATTTCATGGATTTTATATTTTTTTTGCGCGGATATTTTTTTCACTAATATAAATGTAGTCTAAATTACTCTTTATAACATCAATTATCTGCCAGTGAAAGTTCCGTCATAATCATTCCAGTCATTTCAAAGTTTTGCCGGACCAAACAGACGGACAAAAGTTAATTTTTTTTTTATTATAAATACCGTATATACTTTTATATGCATTTAGAAAAATGTTTTTATTTTGACATTACAAACAGATACTTCAATTTTATTTATCTATATATAGATGTATAGATAAATTAATTTGTTTAAAACATTCAAGTCCATTTAATCCAGTGTGTTTCGACCGCATACATCAAACGCTTGGCAGGCTAAGCAACACGGCAGACGCAATAGATCGGCGACATTTTGCGGCATCCAATATTGATGGCACACGTTACAGCGAGCCTCTATGCGCAAATCTGGCTAAATTTGAAACATATTAGTGTAAAATTTTGAATTTAAAGGTTAATTTCATTATAAGGTGCTAATCGTTGTTAACTACCCACGGTTTTAGATAAAGCAGAAAGTTTGAAATGTAAGAATGACAAGTACTGACTTTCTTGTCTAATTAATTTTAAGTGTTAATACTTATAAAATATATTATAATTTATATTTAATATAGCATTGGTTGACCCTCGTAACTCAATGGATTGACATGTGTCTGATTGGCATTGGATTTCTATTATCTAGTTCTAAAATAGATAATTTAAGCAAAATATGTAGGTATATTTGAACCAATTTTACGTCTGCTTTCAAACAGTACGCAAAAACGCTTTGAAACATAAAATCTATACATATAATAAAATTGAAACTAAGTCGAGTCATTCAATATTTTTTGGAAAATCTAATTGAAATAGACATTATTATCGATACAGAGTCCGAATCTATAGTTTTTAGATTTTTGTCTGTTTGTCTGTCTGTCTGTTACCGCATCACGAGAAAACCACTGGACAGATTTTGATGAAATTTGGTATGATGATATCTGGTTGTCCAGGTCAACATATATATTATTTTTTACTGCGGGAAAATATCTCATTTCTGAGAAAAAATACAAAAACTGCAATGTAAGAGTATATACTAATATATAAAAACTAAGAATTTGGTTTTTGGTCATCTGAACGCGGGCGGAGCCGCTGGCAATGCTAGTAATATATAAAAGTACCGTAGAAAGAAAAACTCAAGTGACAATTTCTATTTCACTTGTAATTTACTACCCCGGACCTTTCACACAGAGTAGTTTAGTGCCATACGGAGAGTAATATTATCAACAAATATGCGTCAATGCGTCACTTACAGCATTACTAAGTCATTGCACTGCGTCAGTAACAAAATTCATTCTTCCGTTCAAATTTATTTTGCCGACACTAATTGGTGGGACGGATAAATTATGGTTTAAATTGTTTATACAAAGTTGACCGTGGATGAAGTTTGCAACTTTGTCCATTTATCTATCTCTTGATTTACGATACTTTTTTCCCGTAATTTAAGGATTTGTTATCAACTTCAATGAAATATTGCTAGAACATCACGAGCATCTTAGAAATGTTCTAAAATAAAAAATTGTTTGGTGTTTTACTTACTTGTGACTTAACCTCGCTTCGACCGGGCGCGTCCCTGGAGGCCTTTTGTATTTGTTACATTACTCGTAATACCAAAGGCGCTATCTTTTGAAAAGTTTTATTAGTAACAGTAGCTATGTGTTTCTCCGAATCATGATCTATCTTTTTACTAAATATAATCCAAATTCATTCAGCCGTTTTAGCATTAATGAGTAAGAAATATACACAAATACTGACTGCCTCAGTGGTGTAGTGGCTACCATGTACGGCTGCACACCCGGAGGCCCTGGGTTCAAGTCCCGGGTCGGGCCAAGTTTAGTTATTGAGTCTTTCTGTAAAGTAAGTCTCAGTAACAGCCCGGAGTTGGGAAGCTGGCGGTGTTTCACCCCCGTGCCTCGGAGAGCACGTAAAGCCGTCAGTCCTGCGCCTTAACTTTCACCGGTCGTGTCGAGTGGTCGTCCCACCGGAGTATGAGAGTGATAGGAATAGAGAGTGCACTTGTGTCTGCGCGTACACTTGTGCACTATAATATCTCCTGCGCAGTTGGCTAATCTCAATGAGATGGGCCGCCGTAACCGGAATCGGCTAGGAGAACATCATACACAAATACAAATTTTCAAATTAAAGTATAATTGTGTTATAAATAGTCCTCTTTAAAGACTCTGTAAATAACAATAATAAGAAGCTTAGTCTCAAGCAATTTTGTTTTAGTTATAGTAAATAAGATTATAATATTACACCACTAAGAGTGAGTTCAGACCTTTATGATTTACAGAAATGATTTTCGAATACGGTTTATTGTGGCGTATGCGAACATATTATGGCATATTATTGTATAGAAATTACTGCTTACGTCGTCCTTACTTTAAACTAAAGTTTAAAGCTAAAACTATAATAATATGTCGAATGGTAGTTTTGAATTTCATACTAAATCTTAACCAAATCAAGATTAATATCTACATTCTACATCATTAATGTAAATATTGTTGGGAAATAGAACCTTTATACCTATACTTTACATTGTATCACGACCTTCAGTAATATTACAATATTTCTATTATTACAATAGTATAAATTACTTATCTGCTTCAGTGGTCCTAGTGGCTAGCATATACGGCTACAGATCGAAAGGTCCTAGGCTCGAATCCCGGGTCGAGCCAAGTTTAGTTAATGATTCTTCCTGTTTAGAATGCCTCAGTAATAGCCCGAAGTTTGTAAGTTGGCAGTGTTTTACTCAGTGCTGCGCCTGATCTCTCACTGGTTGTAACTAATTGTCGTCCCACCGGAGTATGGGAGTGACAGGAATAGAGAGTGCACTTGTGTCTGTGCATACTTGTGCACGATAGCATATCCTCCGCAGTTGGCTAGTCTCGGTAAAATTAGCCGTTGTGTCCGAAATTGTATGTTTACATTTGTCCTTATAATGCTTGGTTGATAATGTCGGTGTAATGTGAGTTTATTTAATGCTTTTATGATATACTGGAGTGTACTAAAACCTGTATTAATTAGAGACAGGATATTCAGAGCTTTAATATAACATGGTATGTAATCTTATTTTGGTACTAGCATTGCCCGCGGCTCCGCCCGCGTTCAGATGACCTAAAACCAAATTCTTAGGTTTTACAAATTAGTATACTCTTGCAGTATAGTACATTGCAGTTTGTGTATTTTTTCTCAGAAATGAGATATTTTCCCAGGGTAAAAAGTATCCTAAATGTTGACCGGGATAACCAGCTATCACCATACCAAATTTCATCAAAATCCCTGGTAGTTTTTCCGTGATGCGGTAACAGACAGAAAAAAATTCTAAAAACTATAGATTCGGCCTCTGTATCGATAATAATGTTTATTTCAATAAGATTTTCCAAAAAACATTTAATGTACACATTCGGCTTAGTTACAATTTTATTATATGTATTGATTAGTAAAACGCAAACAATATATGTATATGTAAATGGTATAAAATGAAAATGGCTCCAACCCAAACACCTTTCCAACAAACATTACAAAACTTAATTTTCTGTCACTTATATAACGCGTTCAAGAGAAATTAGAACATTAAGAATCGTCAAGTATTATTTAAACGTTTGCTGTTCAAAGTAATTTCTTATATTTTGTTAAATGTTTAATTGCTAATTACTAAAGGCTCAAACAAGCCCGTTTGATATCTATATATATCTATATATATCTATGTATAATAAAATTGAAACTAATCGCTGTCTGTACATGGAAGGTATTTGAGCAAAACTATTATTTAGGGTATTTTTAACGCAATAGAACCCAAAACAAGAATTTTTAGAATTATTGTCCATTTGTCTGTGCTCTCTCCGATCTCAGAAACGGCTTAACCGATTTGACTGCGGTTTTCACTGAAGCATTGTGGTAAGCTTCATTTAATATTTAGTATGTGTTTTATTTCAATCGGTTCATAAATAAAAAAGGTTATGTCGATTTAAAGATTCACATAGGGACGAACATGAGAGAAGTGATGGTGAGTCACTACTCACTAGTATTATATAATTTTATTTTGTTAAAAGAAAATACGATCATATAATATAATAATATATAAAAGTAAAAAAAAAACTCCTAAAACGGTGGCATCAATTCATATTATATTCCACATCAAGCCCCACAAAACTTGATCTCTCCCTTAAATTATTATAGAACACGTTTAAACAAATTAGAATATTAAGTGGCATCAAGTATTCTTTACGCGTGTTCCCTTTGAAGATAGATAATAAAACACCCCGTATACAATATATACAAATAATTATAATGTAATTAGTATGAAGGTTGATGGTGAACATGAAAAGCGTAAGCTTCTACGTACGTAATTCTATACACGTTACAAAGTGTATTCTGTTTGGAACGCTACAAGTAGAAACGTCTACCGCAGTTACATTTATTTTGTTCAATTTGAAATTCAGGTAGTATATATATAAAATATTGTACAAAATTAATTTTGTCTTACATTTATGTAGTACCTGAAATTCATATTCGTGTAAGAAAAGAACATATTTGAGTAATGATTAAATAAATAAAATATAAGTTGGGACATTAACACACAGCATCTAGTTCCGTGGTAAGCTATGAGGCTTGTGTTATGGATACCAGATAGTTGATGCACTAGACCTATGTATAAAGTATAAACTTTAAAAACATGCTTATTATTAATATAAACACCCATAACTGAGTACAAACATTCGTGATCATCACACAAATGAATGCTTCCAGCGGGACTAAAACCGCGACCGCTGGCATAACAGGTAACAGGTAGGGCATTACAAACTGAGCCAAACGTGTCAAAATGATTACTTTTTTAAAAGGGTATTTTTATTGTGTTTTTTACCAGTTCTTTTTTGTGCGATATCATAAATATATCAATGAAAACCTATCTTTATAAAAAATAACCGTTTCCATTTTTTTATTAATAACACTAAAGCTCGTCAAAAGCTACTAAAAAAAGGTATTTTTGAAAAATAAAGGGGAAAATGGTACTGAACTATGTCCTCTTTGGCTATTTATATATAGATTGGCTTTAACTGCCTTAATGGTCTAGTGGGAGGAGTTTAAGGTCTTGGTTCAAGTCCCGGGTCGAGCCGAGTGTAGTTATTGGGACTTTCTGATAAGAAATTATCAGTGACAGTCCAAAGTTGAGAAGTTGATAACGCCTCGACTAAGTCTCGACTAAAACTGTTATCCATATACTACGAACATCATCTTTGGTGGTTACTCATCTTGTGGGCGTTATCAGGGCTCAAATAATAAAGTATTCAGTGGTCAATACACAATTTAATCAGGGAAGTCACAATGTTATAAACTTGAAACGGTAATTCTAATGATTTCGAGCTAGCGGGTTCACAGTCACCGATCATCGACTTCCAACTACAATATCAAAGCAAAACTCTATGATCCACCATGATCAACCGACTTTACTAAGCCACGTATCTGCAAAGAATGTCGTGATGGCGTCTCGACCCCGCTCGAGACTAAATCTCTGCTCTAAATTCAAAATCAATTTAAAAGCAATAAAAAGTAAATTAAAGAACATAGTGACTTTAAACAATAATAAGGTTTCATAACAGAAAAAGGTAACTAAATCCTCCTCCGTCTTATATATATATATATATATATATATATATATATATATATATATATATATATATATATATATATATATATATATATATATATATTATATACTAGTTCAAATAAAGACTGCTTTTTTTTATATATACGTTATAAATAATAACGTTATATATATATATATATATATATATATATATATATATATATATTATATGTAAGAGTTACAAGAAGAATGATGAATGCACTTGGATAGTCTAATAGAAATTTACTTTGGCCGAAATCAGTTAGAAAAATAATTATTTTTATTTCTAGTTTCTCAATATTTCTGTTATAGCCCAGTAGATATATCCAAAATGTTGATATTTGCTTCCATTCTTTTAGGTATGTCATTAAATAACAATCAACAATAACAAACTACCAAACTTTCCCATTTAAAATATTAACACAATAAATATGAAAGGTACAGGTATGTAGAGTTATTTTGTATGCCAGCAACACTCGACCCAATTCGCGTTTTCGCTTTTATCACCAAGTAATAAAATCTAACAAAGTCATTGTAAATTTGGAAAGAATTTTTTCTCGGGAGAAACCGCTGAAGACAATCCGAAAGGCAAATTTCATTTTCATTCCGCTGTGCGTGCTCAATATCTTGCCGGTTCATTCTACCATTTTCAAGGGACGCATAAGGTTTAATAGTATGGAAATGAGAGACTTGGTGGCCTTTCGGGAGCGTCTTTTGTTCTAATCGAGTCGAAAACGTGATAAGAAAATTCTTGAATCATATATGGCAATTATTTTTTGCATAACTTCTTATTGCGTTTACGTTTGATAGACGGTATTTTCTTTATTAACTTTTCTGAAGTACTTTCGTCTTATTGCTTGGAACAAAATAAAGTAGATACTTTTAGTTAGTAATTTTGTATATTTGCTTATAATGTAGAGTCCTTAATGGACAACTGTTGCCATTGGGTAACAGTCGCCCATTTATATAAAAATGCGTTAATATATAATTGCGTGCGTGTATGTGTGCGTGTGTGTATCTGCGTGTATATGCTTGCATGTGTGTGCGCGTAGGTAAATGTGTACATACACACAGACGCATACAATAGAACAAACATACATATGTATGTTTGTTACGCCGTTACTACATACATACATATGTTTGGAGGAACTCCATAAGTTTCGGTTAGTAAAAAAAATTACAAAAGGGTACGCTGTCTGTTTATAATAATTTAAATACAAAACGTATATAAGGATATATTCGAGCGAAGTGACGATAAGTGAGAGTTAGAAAATACTAATTTAAAAATAAAAAGCACGATTGATTTGCAGAGCAGTTCGAGCTTAAAACCTTGCAACCTTAAAATTTTCATTTAAAAATAGTATTTTATGTATCACTATATGTATTCAGCCCTTTTCACGTCCCACTGCTGGACACGGGCCTCCCTTTAGTACGAGGGGGAATCAGGCCATAACCCACTACGCTGGCCAAGTGCGGGTTTGCGGACTTCACATGTCTTTTGAAAACTTGCTAGGTTCTCTCAGATATTCTAGTTTCCTCACGATATTTTCTTTCACCGTTAAAACAAGTGGTAATCATGTTGGAAATTATACATGAAAATATCAGAGGTGCGAGACCCGGGATTTGAACTCGCTTCACTCGGTTTCCCAAGCGAGCGCGTTACCACTGAGCTACCACTGCCTAATAATAACTACATACCATCTGTTAATACGTATTGATGTAAAAATATCATCACCGTCAGATATTAAGAGGGCTGAATTATAATTATATTTTTATTTTAAATAAATTTACATTAGAAATAATAAAGTCAATAGAAAAACTCAATAAACGTTAACCAAACGTATCACGAATCGCAAAAGCTTACTTCAAGTAAAAGCTTAAAAAAGCTCTGTTTCCGGATTAAGTTCTTTTATATTTAGAAGTGCTCTATACATAATTTGATTGCCATGCAAGTTCTATCCACAAGAAAGGAGACCAGGAATCGGGCACTAATACATAATGTATTAGCTAACGTTCGCCTTCGTAACCCCTTCCATCACAGAGCTTATTTGTGTCTTTTGAACAGCTTAAATTGAGGTTTGAAATTCCTTATAACATTAGAATCTACATTTTTATATAAATAGGCAAAGACAATACGGCTTAGTAGCTTTTTTCCTCTGTTTGTCAACCGATTTTCTTTTATTTGTTCAGAAGCAATGGACGAGTTTTATTATTATAAATAAGCATTTAGGTAACATTTTTTTTATATACTACATGTAATTTACACATTATTGTACTACATGTAATTTAAAAAATATTAAAATTAATATTAGGAATGATAATTTTCATTTAGTTTGCTGTTATTTAAAAAATCAAAATATTAAGCAACACAAAATAAATGTATGTGGTAATAGTGTTTATTAGCATCTAATTAGGTATCTATAATTACTGCCTCGGTGGTGTAGTGGCTAGCATGTACGGCTGCACACCCGGAGGTCCCGGGTTCGAGTCCCGGGTCGGGCCAAGTTTAGTTATTGATCTTTCTGTATACTAAGCCTCAGTGACAGCCCGGAGTTGGGAAGTTGGTGGTGTTTCACCCCCGTGCCTCGGAGAGCACGTAAAGCCGTCGGTCCTGCGCCTTAACTCTCACTGGTCGTGTCGAGCAGTCGTCCCACCAGAGTATGAGAGTGACAGGAATAGAGAGTGCACTTGTGTCTGCGCGTACACTTGTGCACTATAATATCTCCTGCGCAGTTGGCTAGTCTCAATGAGATTGGCCGCCGTGGCCGGAATCGGTCAGGAGAACATCATCATCATCATAGTAAATGAAAACTATCAATTAGTATTTTTTTACTTTTTAATGTTTTATTTTGAAAACGGTTTTAATTTTTTTTAAGTTATTATTTTTCCATTTTTAGTTTAGACATAGTACCTAATAGCGAAATAAGAAAAAGTATTTTAAAAATTCAGTACGTAAAAATGAATCATCCCCTATTTTATACACTGAGGGTGTTTTTTTTAAATTTAAATGGATCTATTAGGGAATAAACCTCTTACGAACAAAAAAAAAAGAAGACTTCCAAGTGTATAGTTATGTCCAAACATACATAAAAAACTATCGAACACACATAAATAACATACATAAGAAACTTCCTCCTTTGAAATGGGTTAAAAAATAGTATGTGTTTCTCTTTTCTATGTATTTATTGTATATACCGTAGTATGTACATAGTAATACAGTCTAACCAAAATATGGATGATATCTAATTATGTGTACTCGTAATAATTTAATTTCTAACCACTGAGAGTACTAAATACAAATATCTGTTTTTCTTCAAAGTGGCTTACTTGTATACACCTGAGTGTAATGCACCCCTGATATATTTGGCTGACCTATAAAATATATTAATAGATAGAAGATAGTATTGAAACATTACTTTTAAAGCCGTAAAATTTATCGATCAATTTGTATGTAAATGATCATCTGTGGGTTTGAGTAGATGCTTAAAAGTCTTTTTCATTTTCATTACTAGTGAAAAAATTGATTAAGCGAATTAAATTTGATTTTCAGCTATTTAAAAACCATGTAGATCAATGGGCTATATTCAACTCAGGAAGAAAAACTATTTAACTATTCAGTTATACCTATATCCAGTTAAATTTCTAAGAATTTAATTATATTTTTAAGAAATTATTTAAATTTCTAAGAAATCCATTGTTAACTGTAACACCGGCGTGTCCGCGGTCGTGGAGGGAATCATGCACATACAGTGTACATCTATTGATGAAAAAACTTATTAATTTACTCACTACTAAAAGGCAATCACACAGCCTAAAACGCTAAGTACCTATGGAATATTAAAAAAAAATATGCAAGAATTTATATTAAAGAAGAAGCATTAGAGTACATTCTTTTAAATTTATCCTCTAAAAGTTTAGCCGTTTAGGGGATACGATTATTTTTATAAAAAATTCTCTTGAAGTTAAATAAATATGTATGGGACATTAACACACAGCACCATCTAGTTTCCCGGTAAGTTACGAGGCTTGCGTTATGGATAACGGATATTTGATACACTACACATATATAACTTTTAATACATACATATTATAAATATAAACATCCATGACTGGTGTACAAATATTCGCGCTCGTCACAAAAATGAATGTCCCAAGTGGGACTCGAACCCGCAACCGCTGGCACAGCAAGTAGGGTAAGAATAAAAACAAAAAAAGTAAGGGTAACAACACTACAAACTCAGCCAAACGTATTGTCAAAAATCTTAAATATATGGAAATAAATATTTAAGATTCCATGCATATTACCAATGGGAAATCCAATTTTAGATGCTATCGTTAAGCAAGACTACGTATTATATATAAACGTGGAATGGCTCAAGTCCTACTAATACTTTAGAAAGATAAAATCTGAAGAGAATTAGCGAAAGGAACTATAAGAGAAAGCGCTGGACTTTTGGCAATTTTTATAAAATTCGTATTATAATTATTTATTCCAATTCAGCATTCAATTTTTTTTAATTATTCAATTCAATTCAATTCAATTCTCTTGTTTATGGCTTCAAAAGTTTTATCTGTGTCGTATGTGTTTCAAGTTTTACCAATCGCACGTGCATAAAAATTGAAATTAAAAAAAAACAAATTTCTGCACTTCTAGATGTGGTATCTGTATAGTATAAATAGGCTTGGACAAAACCGTTCAGTACCTTTTTCTCCATTGGGGGTAATCGGTTCTGCGACGAGTGCGGTCATCTCACAGCCACTTCAGAATAATAATTATAATAAATAATTTCTTAATATTAATATGTGACAATACTTCAGTAAAAAATAATCATTAAAAAAACAATAATTGAAATCGATTCACGTTTAAATATGACATAGTGTCACATCCACAAAAAACCAATCGATTCACATATCGAATTCACATTAAAATTAAATATTTCCTTTTTGAAGTTGGTCTGAAAGAATAACACAATTAATTTCTATACATTTCATAATATTATTAAATGTTTATTTATGGCTTTAATAACAACAAATGGTGTTGTATTTTTCATTAGTAGTAAATGAATCGTTGCAATCGACTGCTTGTCACGGCGGTAGTTGACAAATGAAATTTCCCAACGAACTGACGGCTGGCGATAAGGAAAAATGACATTGTACAGTTCAACTGGAGTCCAATTTTCAATATACTGTTTAACAGAACATTCTTACCAGCAAACAATTTTTTTTCTAATAGGTATGTCAAAATAATAACACTCTTATCGATTTTATTGTTGTAAAATGTGTTTTAAGGAATATAAGGGTACGCTCCTAAGTTTAAATCGCTTAGGAAGGTATAAAAGACAAATGTTCAAAGATTTCTTTTTTGCCTTGAAACCTTTGCAGGCGTTTACAAGATAACTTTCCAGAGTATCTATCGCAGTCGGATCAATTATTTAAGAACGCCTACAGGACAAACATACGAACATTCATATAATACTTTGTTAGATTTACGCGAATATTTGACATTTTAAATAAAATTTTGCCGTGACCACGATTGCTGTAAAGCATTCGAAATGTCGGGGAAAATTTATTTAAAATATGAACATTCATTTTAATATTTTGTATAGAAGATAAATTAGACACGCGTCTATTATATTTTGAAAATCTTTAAATTATTCAGTCATAATTTTATTTTGTATGTCCTTAAATAGTTACTAGTTACTTCATCCATATATATATATATATATATATATATATATATATATATATATATATATATATATATATATATATATATATATATATTGCTTCATTATTGTCTATAATATCGTTTTTTTTAGTCGGTTAGAACACAAAAATCTACTATCTATATCATAAGTTCGTCTGTATACAATTCATACAATTGACTCTTTAAATAAATATGATAATTAAATTACTAACTTTCACTTTACAAAAAGACAGTCTTCCATATTACATTCTTACTGCGCTAGGGTAGGGTGTTTTAGAAGTGGCAGAAGTAGAGAGTGACCTCTTTATCTCTACAAACACTTGTGTTTACACTCACAATCGATCAGGAGGACATTATAGTACTTCCCAGCCACTCAACTATATTTACACCAAAAAATTATTTCATAAATTCGCTTCGTTTCGACCTAAAAAAAGGACAAACAAACGAACCCCACACCCTCTCATATTTATTACATCAGTATGGATAGGAATTTCTATTTAACCTGACAGCTGGCCATGGAAAATGATATCGTTCCAAATGTTCGAACAATATTCGAATTACAAAAACTTTGCCAACTCATAAAACACGGTCGCAAAAGAGGAAATTATCGTATCGTTGTTTCGGTAAAGTTTTTCTTGTTTTTATGGCATATTTCGTACTTAATTTAATCCTTGAGTGAAACTCAATTTAAAAATATATAAGAAATAGCTTTCTGAAGATTAAAGTATACTAGATTAATTTTTCTATCAGACGTGTATGGCGTATTCGTTAAATATACAAGTATCGACTACTACTATCGACTAACATCGCTACACTTGGATGCATTCCTAGGTGACTATTAGTAGACAATTCGATTCCCCATTTAACAGTCTTTCTACATACTAAATTTCATCAAAATCTGTCCAGCCGCTTCAGCCTGAATGAGTAACAAACACACACACATACAAAATGTCGCATTTAAAATAGTAGGATGTATGTATTGTACTTAGCCCTTTTTAACATCCCACTGTTCATCACACGGTCCCCGTGGGATAGATTGGTTTCTGTTTTTCACTGGGGACGAACCTGAGCGAAATGAGGGTGAGCCGCTAGTATCTTTATAAAAACAATATAATTATAAGATATTTCAAGTATTAATAAATTCCAAGCAACAGTATGTTTTACGTAAATTAAATTATTGCAATGTAATTTAACAGAAAGGCATTTGTTAGTATACACAATGTTTTGGACTGAGTCACGTACGACATTTATAAGGATTATAGGTTTTAAAAAGAGTATTAAATTAGTTATTTTAAACCCTAATCGAATGTTTTGTTTTATGAATCCAAAAAGTATTAGTAAACATTATTTATTTATTTAATTTACGTCATACATAATATATTTCACCTTACATTCTTACATCATCAACAATTATAATTAGCGAATTAACATTCGCTTCGCTTCGCTCGAGTACGTTCCTAGGACCCTAAGAGTAGCCTATATATACTACAAGGCTATCTATGTACTAGATTTCATTAAAATCTTTTTAACAGTTTCGGCATTAGATAGTAACAAACAAACACACATACATACTTTCGCATAAATAGTATGAAGTTATATGCACTCGTCGTTGTAAACCATATTAATTTTTAATCGATACACTCAAGTATTTTGAAATGATTAATGATCTCTTATTGTAATGTTTGTCTGTTTGCCTACGAATTTATTCTAACAAACTAGGTATTATTGAACCATAGCGGTTTATAAAAATCTATAGACAAAGCTTTTTCAATATTAATGCTTTGTTTAATTCAGGCCTTGATTTCGTGTGAATGTAAACATTTATCCTCTTCAGCTACATGTGAAGCTTATCGCTTTCATCAGTTAAAATACGGTACACGAAGCTTTTAAATTAATCCGTTCGATCGTGACGTGTAATCGTTCGCGCTTATTGGGATAATTTAAGTGCTTTTTGTTAAATGGTTGAATCTAATAGCGTTCATTTTAAGCAATTACTATGCTTTTTAACAAGGTAAGTTAAGGAAGTAAAGGCAGTGGTGGCCCAGTGGTATCACTCGCTTGGAAAACCTTGTGAAGCGGGTTCAAATCTCCGGTCACGTATCTCTAATATTCTTGTATGCGAATCATTTCCAACATGATTACTACTTTCCTTCCGCCAATCCGCACTTGGTCTGTGCTGTGAACTGTGGTCTGATCCCTCTTGCATTGAGGAAGGCCCGCGCAAAGCAACGGGACTTTAAAAAAGGGTTGTATGAGAAAGTAAGATTGAGGTATTATCTATACATATAATAAAATTGTAACTAAGCCGAATCTGTACATTAAATATTTTTTGAAAAATCTTATTGAAATAAACATTATTATCGATACAGATGCCGAATCTATAGTTTTTAGAATTTTTGTCTATCTGTCTGTCAGTTTGTCTGTTACCGCATCACATAAACCACTGGAGGGATTTTGATAGTATGGTGATAGCTGGTTATCCGGGTCAACATATAGGATACTTTTTTTGCGGTAAAATATCTCATTTCTGATAAAAAAGACAAAAACTGCAATGTAAGAGCATACTAATATGTAAAACCTAAGAATTTGGTTTTTGGTCATCTGAACGCGGGCGGAGCCGCGGGCAATGTTAGTAGTAATATAATATTCAATGTTTTCATTCGTAATAAAAATATCTTTCAATTTAAAGTACTAAGAAAAAAGTCTAAAGTAAATTGCACATTTTCATATAGTCTAAAAGGAATTCAACGTCGGTATAGAAAGTCATAAATTTGTACAAGATACCATAGTTTGGCGACTCTTATATAATTTCGTAACTACGTCACATGTTTTCAGCGGAGAAATATTTTTTTTTTGTTAATATCTAGTTCCGTTGCTTGCTCAAAATAAAATTTGAAGCCGTTCCAAAAGCTCTACAAAATCCTTTACAAATCGGACAACTATTATAAGTGTGAAAGTTTATGAGTATGTTAGCGTATTTGTAAGCGAATGTATGTGTAATTATTGCAGGACTGATTTGGATGAAATTTTCTACATAGATAGATAAACTGGAACACATAGGGCACTTTTAGGCACCTAGGGGCGGGTCCATACAAGACATCCTTAAAATAATTTTACATACATTTAATTTTTTAAATATATATATATATATATATATATATATATATATATATATAATATTTTTATTTCTTTCTGCATTAATACGTATATAAAAATTGTATATTTTTGGAACGGCTTACCTATAATAAAATTACATCCTTCGCCATTGGTTGCTAGTACTTCATACGATCAAATGCTTTTGATATAGAGCGCATAGAGTGGAGAACGCTTAGTCATATGTATAGTAGTGCTAAATGAACAGTTCATAAAATAATTCTATCATTCGTATTAAAAGTTTGAGATTAAATTGTATTGTATTAAAAGTTATGTGTGTCGCATTTTGTCAGCAAAATTATTTTGTTTCGAACGCTTCGAATCCTTTACAGCCAACAAGGTTACGGAGAATCTAATATTTAAGATGTCTCAAAAGTCAATTTATATTTTGTTGGAACAAACAGTACTACCCACAAAAATTATACAATAACCAAGTACGCGGATTTTGTTGCGCGGAATCCTAATTCTTTTTCTTAAATAAAAGAAGCCTAAGTTAGTCCTTATAACAGCTATATGCCAGTGAAAACCCAATCAAAATCGACTCGTTTCAGAGATTAGCCGGAACAAACAGACAGACAGACAGACAAATATATTAAAAACTAATTTTCTCTTATAGCGACCGTATATACTTTCATATGCACTTAGTAAAAAACTGTTATTTTAAAATTACAAACAGACACTTTAATTTTATTTATTTGTATAGGTAAATTTGGAAGAAAATAATTATTTGAAATGTCAAATATTCGCGTAAATCTAAGAAAGTATTCACATTACATACTCGTAAAACATGAACGAGGTATTTTAATATAAAGACAGTTCACAGACCCTGTACAGTGTACGTGTAGAGCTTAAAAGTTTTCTAAATATCGCTGAGCTCTATTTTCTGTATAGAAGAGCAATGCCACGGGTAATAGTATTTTATTGGTGACTCCTCTCACATTAAGATCAAGTACCAATAGAAACAAAAAACGTTTAAATCTTTATTTCTTAAAACGAAAATATTTTCTATTTCTAGCTTTTTAACAAGCTTTTACTTAAATTTCAATGTTGGTTGACATGTTTATATGAAAGAGTAACAAACATCCATACATCCTTACAAATTTTTGCATTTATAATATTAGTAGGATTGTTACTTTTTCTAAAAATCATCTCAATAAAGCAATGTAATCTAGGTCACTGCCAAATTAAAAAAAATGCTTGGTCTATAAACTGCCATACCACAAAAAATAAAAACGGACATACGTGTCAAAGAGTGTATTAACACTCCTCTTCTATTATAAAATATAACAATGAATTCTTATATTATAATAAATTCTTTATATTGTAATGAATTTCACGTTCAAATTTAATTTTGCAAATATTGTTTTTTTTATGAAATCTCATTAAAATGTTTAATCTAAAGAATAATTTATAAATGTCCCCATTTCAAGGGTAATTGGATACAGTATTACAATGAATTTTGTGTATAGACTTGTTGAGAACAAAAGCTGGCCGTTAATTAAGAAATATTTTTTGTTACAGGGACAAGATTTATAGTTCGAACGAAAGCATATTCGGTGAGTTATTTTATTATATTTTTTAAATAAACAATCTCACAATATAAATAGAGTCGCGCTAAAAATATAGCCATAGATAGTTCGCCTGTTTTATTTGTGTATTTTCTTTTGCTTATATTATTCTTGTTAATAGTCGTAAATATGGATTTACACAACATACTAGTATTGCCCGCGGCTCCGCTTGCTTTCAAGCGACTGTAAACCTTTCAGATTTGTTGTTTCGAACGCTACCAAACTTCAAAGGATCAACTGCTAGTCTAATCTGAAGATTGCCTGCAAATTTCATCAAAATTGCTCTAGCCGTTTTGGAGTCCATAGGGAACATCGATTTTATTTATTTATTTATGTACCAGAAAAAAACATACAAGTTAAAACAGATGCCATGTGTACAAAGGATGACTTATCTCTTTAAGAGATTTCTACCAGAAACCCTCAAGCGTGAGAAAATATAAAAATAATAATGCGGTGCGGTGTAGGTACAAACTACAAACATCAATTATAATATAAATATACATATATACAAACATACATACATACGTACATAGATACATACATACATGTTTACATAGATACTTACATACATACATATATACATATACATACATATTACATATATATATCCATACATACATACACATACTTCAAGAAATATATAATAAGGAAATCATATGGAGTCACTTAGATAAAGTTCTTTTAAGCGAGATTTAAACAGTTTTAGTGATGGATTATCATTTGTAATCTTATCGGGAAGGGAGTTCCAGAGTTTTGCTGCTTGTACTGTGAAGGATTTCTCATAAAAAGTTTTATGTGTATATTTAAAAAAAAAAATTAGTTTGTTAACTAACAAAGCATTACTTATCCTTTCCTCATTATCTTATGCTAATAAAATACGTCGATAGACTATATACAGGTTATGTTTAAAGAATAGTCTAGTTTTTAATTAGTGGAGGAAATTTTTAAAGGGGTTCGGTAGTTTTGTTAAATTGTCCCCTATATACAAATATACATACCAATTATAAGCTAACTGTTTATTTCGAAGAATTGCTAAATTTAATTACAGATTTTTTTTTTCATAACTAAAAATACCCTACCTCACTTACACTTTCTGAAAGTTTGAGGGTTTAATGTACTAGCAAATTATCGCATATGATTTGGTTGTATAAGAAAATTAAAAAAATTAAATAAATTTGCTAAAACCAACCCGAGACTCGAACACAAAACCTTCGGATCTATAGCCGTACAGGTTAACCACCATGTCGCTTTAGTGCTTATTTGTTCAAACAACGAATTGTCGATATACTTTAGAGTAAAGACTTTTTACCTCTATTTTAAAAACAAAGCTTTATTATTTAAGCTATACTTGATATATATATATATATATATATATATATATATATATATATATATATATATATATATATATATATATATATATATATATAAAGTAAAATGTGATTTTAATACCAATAGAATTACCATTTAAAACTCTACTATTCTGTATTAAAAGCCTTTTGGTGGTCGTTTTGAAAAATAAGCACAGATACAAACCAACGGCATTTATAATATACATACACATAGTATGTAAAGGCTGTCGAGACGTAATTAGTAATAGTCAGAAACGTGCAATTAATAAAGTAAACTTGACAACTAAGTTTGTAAGTTAAACATCCATTACTGAAATGGTTATTTAGGTTCTAGCTGGTCATTACGTTATGTTTCTGTAACTTAATAGCTTACTTGAATTAGTTTTACTTTTAGAAAAATCAGTCTAAGCCGCAATTATAATTTGATACTAGTTACTCAGCCTCACTTCGCTCGTGTTTACTTCTAGAAAACGTAAACAAATCTATCCCAAGGGAACCGTACATTTTTCTGGGATAAAAAGTAGCCCCATATATTTTTAGATGTATGAGCTACATTATTGTAAAGTTTCATTAAAATCCATTCAGTAGTTTTTGCGTGATTGAGTAACGAACATCCATACATCTACACACCCAGCCATCCATACATCCTGAAAAACATTCGCGTTTATAATATTAGTATAGATTCAAAATATATAAATTACTAGCAAATCACCCTCGCTTTGCTCGGGTTCGTTCCTGGGTACGTATTAACGGTTAGTACACCGATAACTACTTATCATACAGTTGTTGTAGGTTGTATTGTAACGTGTTTTCCCGTGGGAATGAGATAATCTCCCGCAGTAGTCACTATCCAACCCTCCAACTAATTCCATACAAAAAGCACTAAAAAACACAAAAAATTGAAACAAAGCTAAAATATTGAACTTAACAAAAAATGTGTTATTCATTAGCGTCTAAGGGTTCAGCCGGGCGCGAAGCCACAGCACTGGGAGGTGGCCCACTTCGGTGGGCGGTGTACCATGCGGGCTGCTCCTAGTACTTTTCTAACAGCGAAGTGGTCTGTTGGAGCAACTCCATGGTTGTTGTGGTCTACTTTGGCAGATTTACTGTCAGTGCGCAGTGGTTGAGTGCGTAAGCGATCCTACGACGCCCCATTAAGTCGGAAGAGGTTTGGTTGGGTTTTAGTAGGTAGTACTGGCTTTTCTAGCTGATGAGTCACACATTACTACCTGCATGTCTACAGGTGGTATTTGTAAATGCATTTTTCAACATTAAAAAACCGTATGGATATATACTAAGTATAAATAAATCTTCTTAAATTCAACACTATGCTACCTTGATATACCATTAATATAATTTAAAAATATTTTAAAACTTAATTTGTACTGCAGTAACATATTTTATTCTTTAAAATTCTAATCTTACATACAAATTTTCAATATATCTAAAAAAGCTGTGCTAAAAAAAAAGTAACACATACAAAATTTGAATATACATGAATCATCGTGTTGGTGGTACAATGTTATCAGTTCGCTTAAGGAAATTCGACGCAAGAGACACATTTAGTGTGGATTAACGTTCTTTGTTTTAATACTGTGGAGCTATTTCAATTGTCTAGAGGGTTTTTAGTTAAATAAGTGGTTTATGGGACAGGAACAATGGACGATGTGTTTTGTTGAGGACATTATGGGTTAGATCGGACCGGAAAAGCATTTTGAAGGCTTTACGACGCAGTAGACTCTAATTTAATCTCTTTAGCGTGTTCTGCTGATAGCCATAGCTTAGTTATTTGTTGAAATAATTCTATTCTATTTTAAGTTATAACCACTTTTAAATAAAAAATATATAAGTATACTTCAACTTAAAAATCGTTCAAATTAAATGAAACGAATAAGGGTGATACTTTCTTAGATTTACGCGAATACTTGACATTTTAAAATAAAACTATCTGTTCGGATTTTTTTGCGAATTTATTTTGATTTTTGGTTCCCGACGTTTCGAATGCTTTACAGCATTCATGGTCACGGGAGAGACTGAGGTGTTACATGGCTTGAAGGTATAGTTGTTACAGACAGCCTACCCACAATTTATTGTAGTCGGGAACCAAAACTCAAAATAAATTCGCGAAAAAATCCGAAAAGATAGTTTTATTTTAAAACGAATAAGGTGACTTTTTTCCTTATGTAAATTTATGTACATATGTACATGTGTGCTTATTACATTATATGATGAACCCTATGTCGCAAGACATAACCATAACCTGATCCATTTGTTAATTATGACGGTTTAACTTATCACTTTATTCAACGACTGTCTCATAACGTCTTGTCTGTATCCATAAACTATAATTTATTTCGTGGAAAACTTTTCATAACGTGTCTAATCTTTGAAAATCTGAAATAATATATGAAAAAAACAGCTACAACATAGTTAAGCTGTAAACAGCTGACTTAAATATTTCCAAGATCACTTGTTAGGGGAGGAAGTATTTGAATTCCACCGTACCAATTTTCCGCTACGAAAGCCAATTATAATGCAAAATAATATTTACATCTCTTTACAATTCCTACGAGTAGCTAAACAATAATAATTTTTATAGTTTAACAATGTTCATAAAAGCGTGCTTCGAATAACAATCAATTGAGATTTAATGCGTACTATTTGCTATCAAAGATTAATAGATTATTTATCTAGGTCAATCTAAGAATTGTTGGGCATGACTGTGTTTAGCTATTCTTTTTGACTTCAATCACATTAAAGTATAATAAAATATCAAAAACACATATTTAAACGTTATTTCTCACTTTATATTATAAAGATAACATAATTTACGTAATTCATACATTTAACACTACATTACAGCTATAAGCATTATTAGTAATGTGGCTTCATCTGTGCAAGAGCTATTAAATTTTTCATACAGGACTCGCCTTCTGACACCCCTTCAGACATCTCTTGAGTCTGATCCTTGGTATTATAACCTGAATTAAATATAAGAACTTCACAAGTAAATAGACGGAGTAATATAATATTCACTACATTTTTGACCGATTTGGAGGAGGAAAATGGAGAAGGTACCCAATTCATCAGTATTTTTGTTGGTAAGTTCTATCTGTTCTCATATTTTGGACCGATTTTATAAAGCTTTTCTTTTGTAAAATCGTTACTTTTTATGCTATAAATTTAAAATATTATTTTTGAAGTAAGATTCTAAGTAATAATTTTATTTATAAATAACAGGTTTACCGACTTCAACTTCACTTTTTAAATTTATAATACTAGGTTTATGAAATTAAAAAAAAAAATTAAAAAAATATATAACTTTTCCTTTAACGTCGGTTAAAAAGAAAAGATAACCAATTTCAAGAGTTTCCTGATCTCTGACCAAATTTAATTGGCTTTTCCAGAATATATTTATGTAAATGCGTAATTTCTTATTTGGAGAATTTTTACGCTTCATATATTTAGGGTCGGACCCGTCCAGTTGACTGTATAATATTACTAGGGTCAATAGCACATTAGAGAATCTGATTTGTTCATTATTATAACTATAATAAATTCAATTGTGCGAGCACAATAAGAGAATTTGATAATATCCTTTGATATTGATATAATATAATGTTGTACTTTTGTGAAAGAGTTAAAATATTTTTATTATATTCAATATAGATAATTTTGTTTCAAACAAAAAAAACATTTATATACTTAGAAAAATATACGCGGATTTTTTTTAGAAAGTAGGTCAGTGAAAAAGAAGATCCCGAAAATTTCAGCTCGATACGATTTAATCCAGCCGCTGGAGAATTTTTTTAAAATTTTAGTCATGTTCAAAAATTCATATTCAGCTCCTGTAAAACTTAGAGATTCGATCAAGACCGAATTTGTCTTTCTCAATACTTTGTTTTTAATAAAAAATACCTAATTGATCTAAACTTAAACCCGGCTTGGTTGTGGGTTTCTGAGCCACTGTTTTCCAATTTTCAAAGTGCTCTCAATTCTACAATTTTTGGATTAGAGGGATGATCAAGGACTTAAAATTTTTGTTGAAGTATTATACTCTATTGATTTCCATCCTGATTTCCTCTGATTACTGCAATATCTTCGAAATACAGCCATGTACAGCTGATCGATTTCTCAAACATTGCTGTTTTAGATACTCATAACTTTTTCTATTAACTCGAAATCCTTTTGTTTGATTAGTATACATATACATTATGTATATTATATTTGTACGTTTAGGCCCATGGAGTAGGGTTGTCACAATATATTTTCTGAGTCGCGTGCTATATAGCTATTTCATCTAAGGAATAAGGAAGACGCTAACTAATGAAGACAAAAACGGTAATCAAGAATGATATTTGTATCCATATATTACTGTTACATAATATATTACCTTATTATGATTATAGCCGTAATATATTTAAATTTATTAGCTGACACGACAGCTGTCGTAATTCAGTAAAGTATGGAAAGGGATTTTATAAATACACGAGGTAATTATTTTGTTGACACTAGAAATTTTTGTCCTGCGGGGTTATTCGTTAGCATTTTTATAATAAAAATAAACAATTGAAATATACATATAAATTTCTTTAGTATGACTTGCTGTTTTTTTAAGGTTGATTAAAATTGTTTGGAGATTTGTTAGAATTTAGATTTTTTGATACATAAAATTATTAGGAATTTCATTTATGCTCTAGTTAAAAACCAAAAACAGAAAGAACCCTTATAATTTAGCCATGTCACTCTATGAAGCAGTTTTTGAGATATAAGATATTTTCAGTTACACTTTTCAGTAAGTAAGCTCAGCGATTTCAAAATTAACTTAATTTTACATAGAAAATAATATAAAATACAAAACTTTGGCCGGTATTATTATATAAATATAAACAATATGGATGATATAATACACATCGTATCATGATAAACATCGTATTTTCTTTTAACCCAATAAATAACATTTTAGAGGACCCTCAAATCCCGAGTGAGACTCACCGATTTTTAAATTTAATTTAATAAAATACAAAGCTATATTAAAATGTACCTAATCTAGATATAATTTGAATAAATCTGGGTATACAAGTATAATAAATGTATTAAAACGATGAATATTCTCGTAAAAATATAAAATCGACCGTAAAACATGGCCGTATCTCGTTTACGGCGGCTTTATAACGTCACGTAGAGTTGTTAGATATCAGCATAAATGTAGATTAATATTATAATTAAATAACATGTACCATACTTAGACTAATATAGACGGAGCCCTCCAAAATAACTGTCGAAGTCAAAAATATTAGCGTGATTTGCTGTTTATGCTACTATTATTGATTTATTTAAAGATAAAATTACAATTTTTGAGAATATAATATAAAAAATTAGAAATAATATTATTTTCTTTTATATTCTTTAAGCATTTTTTCTCTTCCTTGAAAGAAACATAGTATAGGTAATATTAGCTTATTTTTTTTTCTTTGTTATAATAAAATTCGTTAACTATTTTTATGTATTAACATTTATTTATTTACTTACTATTCAGTATACAAATTGTCGTTTGTATACTTTTAAAAAATATTATGAATAAATTATTTTAAAACATTATTGTTTGGCTTTATGTTTAGTTCCATGAAACTCTGTCTTTATTATTCCTTAGTCTATTATTATAAATAAAAAGAAAATTTATACATACGAGTATCTTTGAGTATGTATGGTTGTTACACCTTTACGCTGAAACGGCTGGGCGGATTTGGATGGAATTTAGTACAAAGATAAACTTTCTTCTTAAGTAACACATAGGCTACTGAAAGTAATAAATTTTACCAAAATGTGGTGCTGTCTGTACTTAATATTCTGCTTTAAAAGAACTTTAGACGTTTAAATTCATAAAAATAGTACTGTAATAAGCTCTTTTTATTAATTATAATAAGAACATGAATTGGAATAGGGAATATGCGTGTGATTTTAAAAGTTGAATTTTTTTTTATAATCTTTTTATTGCTTTTGAATTAAGCCTATTTTTTATGTAATCTCTTTTTGATTACGAAAATAATTATTAAAAAGTGCACATATAGGTGGGAAATTCAAAGTAATTGAAATGCACGCCAT
The DNA here is from genome assembly GCA_951806755.1 of Brenthis hecate. Lineage (NCBI taxonomy): Eukaryota > Metazoa > Arthropoda > Insecta > Lepidoptera > Nymphalidae > Brenthis > Brenthis hecate. Next base: position 2,528,021 of record OX638253.1, on the reverse strand, counting down.
TGGTCAGACCGAATATGACATCAAAGTATTATCATAACTGAGCGATTGGAGATTTTATCGCTACACTTGAGTCGTTATTTTTCTGTGAATATCATACTGTGACGTCACGCCAAGTGCTCGAAATGGCGGGCTCTTAAAGTATCCGTATCGGTATAATAAAAAAACACCTTTTTTTAAATGGATATTTTCTTACAATTATATAACGATGTTAGCTATTATATATAATATAAAAAAATGACGCATATTCCCTATTGTATATCATTTAATTACATAGTTCCAATCGCAATACTTATTGATGAATAAAACTGTTTAAAGCTCGCCAAGAAGTTTTAGCTATCAAGATTGCTTTAAAGTTACCTGCGAAACTTGATACGAACCTCACATACTAATTGCCGTAACTTACTAGGTTTAATTACCTACTTTATATTTGAGTTTTGGAATTACTTTAAGTTATAACGACTGTAGTATTTAAAAAGTTTTTATTTAAAAAGTTTTTATTTATAAAGGAAAAGTTTAAATGCGTAATTATTACATAACACACACACATAATTTTTTTTGTCTTATTATAATTTGGAAGGAGACTTTCTAAGACTTTCTAATTTTTTTAATATTTTTTTTACTAAAGCTCGGCAATAGTCACTAAATAAAACAAAAGGAAAATCGGTTGACAAACAGAAGAGGAAAAGATACTAAACTGCTCTTTCTTTACCTATGTATACATAAATACAAAATTGTTAATTTTTCATTGTTTTTATTTTTATTAATCCATTCGACAATAAATATACATCTATACATATAATAAAATTCTAACTGAGTCGAATCTGTACATTAAATATTTTTTGGAAAATCTTATTGAAATAGACATTATTATCGATACAGAGGCCGAATCTATAGTTTTTAGAATTTTTGTCTGTCTGTCTGTCTATCTGTCTGTGTGTTACCGCATCACGGAAAAACCACTGGAGGTATTTTGATGAAATTTGGTATGATGGTAGCTGGTTATCCTGGTCAACATTTTTATTGCGGGGAAAAATCTCAACTCTGAGAAATCTATACTAAGTCAAAACGTAAGTAGGGACGAACCCGAGCGGAGCGAGGGTGAGTCGCTAGTATATATATAAAATGTAATATTGTTTAATTATTCTTCTCTCAGTATTCATCTCAAGTTGGAGCTTTTAAAATATTTCATTAGAATATTTTGTTTTAATTCTTAAAATTCTATAATCAAGGTCAACTAAAGAGAGGTAGTATGTGCTCGTACAAGAAGTCCTGACATATTTTTATTTGGAGAACTTAATATCAAAAAGTATACGGTATTTGTTAAACACTAATGACGTCCTTAAAAGGTTTCATGGCGTAATAACTGAAAAACGTGCTTTTACGAAAAGCTCTGAATATTTCGTAAAAAAATAATTAGAATGATGTAAATTTCCCCTAAAAAAGGTATATTTTGCTCATATACTAATAAACTCTTACAAGGATAGAATTACGAGTATATAGTAACACCTGATTTCGGTCTATGTAAATATCTATGTAGTATCGCCAAAAACATCTTAGACTAAAATTATTACTTAAAAAAAACATTTAAAAAAATCATTAATACATTTAACTTACTTTGTTGAATAATGTAAGTTCTGCTTTTTGAGGTTCTTATCATTTTAAATAAAACTATCTTTTCGGATTATTTCATGGATTTATTCTGATTTTTGGTTCCCGACACCCGAGAGACAGAAATAATCTGAACAGAAAGTTTTATTTAAAATGTATAAAATTCGCTTAAATCTAAGAAAGTATTATGAGGTTCTAACCAATTGTAGCTTTAAGCTTTTATCAGTTTAAAACTTTAAATAAGACAATTTAATTCAAAATATTAGTATGTATTTTCCCTCTATAACTTTGGCCTAACTGGGTACATAATAAAATATTTAATATGAATCTCCATACTGTTTAATAAAAGCTTAGCCTTGAAACCAATACTGTATCATGCTAAATTGTATTATAGACTGGTCTGAAATAGGGTTGACACATAAAAAGTTTCCAGAAATGTGTATTAATTTTACCAAAGTTTTCCAATCTTGTTTGTCACGTTGTTACTAAATAAAGAATTCTCTTTACTTCTAAGTTTTTGCGTTACTTTTAATATTATATATTATTTCTTTGCTTTATCAAAGAGAAATGGAATGAAAAGATCTAATCTACATTTTTATCTAAAAAAGATGATTAGTAGTTAAAGCCCCGAACTTTTGCGATTGTAAGGGATAGTTCTTTGGATAATCTAAGGTACTTTAATCAGGTAATTAAATTTTTTCAAGATTTCGTTTTTATATCGTATGTTTTTGTTCTAACAATTAGACAATAAAAGTTTCCTTCAACTATATTCTCTACATTCTACTTATTCTACATTTATTAGGTATAAATGTGAAAGTCTGTGAGAATGGATAGATGGATGTTTGTTACTGTTTCACGCCAGAACGGCTGAACGGATCTGGATGAAATTTGGCATAGAAATAGATTATAGTCTAAACTAGTACATAGGTCACTTTTTATCCCGGAAAAAAATTACGGTTCCCGTGGGATAGATTTGTTTTTGCTTAGCGACAAACGCGAAGTGAGTCGTTAGTAATGAATATTCAGAACCTAAACGTTGGCTTACAGTGTTCTAGGATTTTAAGTTATTTAAAACAAGTTGAAACAACTATTCATCTTTGAATATTTTTACGGAAATTTTATTTTTCTTGAGATCACAATAATATTATACTATATCTAAAGTTATTACCTCGTTAATTTTGTTAAAATTATCTGCATACTAGCTCGTGTAGAACACGTCCTTCCTGACGGTGTCTATACTTTAATAACAAGTTTGATAATTAAGGTTCAAGTATAATGTGTTAGAAACTGCATAAATAATGTTTTATTTTATTTATACCTGATACATAATTTATATGTAGGGTAGGGTGCGTTTTATGTACGTATTCCTACCCACATTCGTGGTTTTCTAATCGAGTAAAGCGCAACGCCATCTATTAGTATTGATCGGAATCACTTTCGCTGTGACCCCTACGTGAATTTCTTGCCGATCAAGCCGCATAATCGTATTTTTCAAAATATTTGTTGTTTTTTTGTAAATATACTTCCAAAATGCTAAAATTATTCAAGAAAATAGACAAAAATGTTTGAAATTAAGTAATTCCTGTGTTTTTGTAGGTTTTTCTTTCTTTTTCCTCACAGTACTTTTCTCAAACCTACACTTCAAAATAACACTGAAGTTAGCCGCAGATCGTAAACAACATCGTGGCTATTGACACTGCGTACTCTTATCGGATGCGTACTCTTAGTCCAGTCTACACTATAATATGTAATTTAATGTTAATCAAAACTTTTTAATAGCTTCTCATGATATATAGAATCTTACTGATGGATGGATGTTTATCACTCAATCATGCCAGAACGGCTGAACAGATCTGGATTAAAATTTAGCACAGAGATAGACTATAGTCTGGAATAGCACATAGATTACTTTTTATCCCAAAAAATTTAGGGTTCCCGTGGGATATATTTGTTTTATGTTTTTCCCTAGGAAACCAACCGGAGCTAAGCGAGGGTGAATCGCTAATTATTAAAAGTTTATGCTATGCGCGCGTTCTTCTTATTTATGTATTTCCGCTTTCTTGTCGCTATAAAACACAAAAAAAATTTGCCAAATCCAACTAGTAGTTTCAAATATGAGCGTGTTCAAACAATCTAAATAATCTATTTAGCTTTATAACGTAAAAGTATAGCATGTTATCTAACTTATATTTTATTGCTGTGTATAAATTTTTATGATCTTTATCAGCCCTAAACTGTCGAGGGGAAATAAAAAAATTGCAGACTTGGCAACCATTTCGGTTTTTTTCGCTAGCCAATTGACACAGATCGGAAGTAGAGTACTCGGCCAGCCGTGGGCGGGCCACAACAATCTGTTCAGAAATAAAACTAATTTGCTTCGAAAGACGTAATTTCTGACCGGATTTTAGTTAATTTTTTTATTAATATTAAAATATTTACATGCGCTTGTGTAAATTTTCTACTTTTATTTTAATGATGTAAGCTTTTAGTTGAGTGTATAAAATGTATGTTTGATAATACAAGGTGATTATTTAGTCTTCCTTAAAAACATCGTCGACAAAAGTACAGTCGTTTAAAGGGTTAGTATAGATTTCTCAGAGATGAGATATTTTCCCACAATAAAAAGTATCCTATATGTTAACCCGGATAACCAGTTATTACTGTACCACATTTCATGAAAATTTGTCGAGTTGTTTTCTCGTGATGCGTTCTCAGACAGACAAAAATCCTAAAAAACTATAGATTTGGCCTGTGCATCGATAACAATGACTATTTGAATAAGGTATTCTAAAAATATTTAATGTACAGATTCGACTCAGAATTTTATTATATGTATAGATTATATGTGCATATTCAACTCAAACTCCATATACTGACTACAATGAAAAAAAAAGAAAGAAAAAGTAATTAACGCTTCAAGGGTCGCGGGTACGCTGACATGTCAGTTAACAATTAATTTCCCGGACACTAACCACGGAGGCGTTTTTAGAAACAATTACGTAGTGGTATGAAGGACGACATACGTATGTTATCCTAAACATTATGCATATAAATGAAGAGTATATAGAGTTTAAGCACATAATTGTTACTAGAAATATATTTATTTTGTGTTATCTTTGGCCGCTTCATAAAGTAGCCCCCTTCATTCTAATCCCATCCCATAATATACCATAAATCCATATCCATACTAATGTTATAAATGTGAAAGCTTGTGAGGATGGATGGATGTTTGTTACTCTTTCACGCTAATATGGCTGAACGGATCTGGATGAAATTTGGCACGGAGATAGATTATAGTTTATAATAGCAAATTGGCAGTTTTTATCCCGAAAATCTAACGTTTGTATCGTAGGATAGATTTGTTTTTGTTTTTCACTAGGGTGACTAGCTAGTCTAGTAAACATGAATGCAATCTATAGAGACAATAGAAACATATTGTTTAAATATACATATTAATTAGTAATATTATAATTAATATAAGCAATAGCTTTAAACAGGAACTGAATCCGTATTTTCCAATGTAATAATCGAAACCAACCCAACATTAAAATGCTACACGATGCCATATATATGTATTTTAAAATTAGATTGACCATAACGGCTTTGGAATTTCCTTTAGAGAATATCTCTCGTATTAGTTGGCAATGTTTTTTTTTAACATTGCTTACAACATGTGGATATGATATATTGTGTGACACATTGTTTTCTTTAAAAGTCGTTCTAATTCATCTCGAGTATTCAAGTGGTGACTTATCTAGAAAGCTTGAAATTATCCCAAACTAATACGTAGATTTTGATACTTTTATATGTAGAGCTTACTCCGTTTAAAATTAAATAATAAACATTTACTTAAGCTCTTACAAAATAAATGGATGGATTAAAGTGACAAGACGTTTTTCCCTCCTTAAATCACTATGAATAACTTAATACCATATTAGTTAAATATTTATATATAGTTTTATATATACTTAAACTAATATTTTTGACATTGTTTTCTGTCTGTTTATTTGTTTGTTCGTCCAAATCTGCGGAACTACAGACCTAGCGTTAAAAGGACTTTTCCTAGACTGATTCCAGTGAGACTAACATAAGGCACAATAATCGAATAAGTTAGTTGCGTATGAAAATATGTAGTAAGATTTTTATAGCTATATTTAGTTATTACCAGTATATTATAAAAATATTTAAAACTAGCATTGCCCGCGGCTCCGCCCGCGTTCAGATGACCAAAAACCAAATTCTTAGGTTTTACATAATATTAGTATACTCTTACATTGCAGTTTATGTATTTTTTCTCAGAAATGAGACATTTTCCCGCGGTAAAAAGATAACCCGGATAACCAGCTATTACCATACCAAATTTCATCGAAAATCCATTTAGTGGTTTTTTGTGGTGCGGTAACAGACAGACAGACAAAAATTCTAAAAACTATTATAGATTCGGCCTCTGTATCGATATTAATGTTTATTCTAATAAGATTTTCCAAAAAATTTTTAATGTACAGATTCGGCTTATTTACAATTTTATTATATGTATAGATAACAATTATTATACATATATGCCATATTTAAGTACATATATACAACGCAAATAGTAAGAAAATTTGACATTCCACACAAGAAACCAGAAGATCAGATAAAAAGTCCCACATTTAAAGTACAGATGGAGTCCCACAGACCCCGAATACAAAGTACGATATTACCCCAACATGGGTAATGGCTTGTGAATCTCTACGCAAATCTTTCTTTGAATTATCTCTCTCACTATTTTGAAAGCAAATAGCTTAGTTTTGTATAAGTAAATAGAATTTTTAATTTGTACCTAATTATGTATTACATAATATGACTGCAAGTCATATATTCAAATATAAATTAAAGTTTGTATGTACGTTTGTTTGTCCTTCTTTCACGTCGAAACTAAATGATGGATTGGCGTGTTTTTTTGTCTGGAGATAGTTGGAGGTCTGGAGAGTAACATAGGCTAATTTTTACCGCGGGAGATGATCTTATTCCCTCGGGATTCGGTCGTTATAATACAACCCACAAAAACTCATCATATACTTATATGTTTATAATATATGTCTATTTATTCCATACTAACTGTTAAAACGTATCAAGGGACGAACCCGAGAGGTGAGTCGCTAGTAGGTTGTGAAATTGTAGGTTATCACCTAAGCTACTTTTTATCGACATATCTAGCCGCAAACAGAAACTAGTACTGTAAACTAAACCACCCCTAATAATAAATGTTATTTTTTCTTTATAAACCCTTACAGTTCCAGTAAGGGCTACTTTTAGAATAAATCAAAAGTATCTTTACTAAATTGACCTTTTTATAACTAAACATTTTTTTTTTTTACATAGATTTGTAATTTTTTTTTATTAAATATCTATATTTAAAACTTAGTATAAAACTGACTTTTTAATGTCATTGTTATAATTGTATGGCTTTTTAGTTAAATATAATATAAGCTAGTGATGTTGTTATATTCTTTTGTGTCATAGAGGAAGGAATTGTCGTCTGTAATACAGGCTCGGCCTAGTACAGTCGGCAGTAACAGCAACTTATAATATATAATTAGCTTATTTTGCGCTTATTGTAAAGTAAATGTAACTTATGCTAATAAAGTTTTATTTATTTTAATTTTATTTTATTATAGATTTTGGGCTGAAAAGATATTTTAACCAATTTTTTATTCAAATACTAATTGATTTTCCTGTGGAGTTAGTATTTTGGAATGATTTTGCGACAAAATTTTTTTTTCTAAAAAATTGAATTCTATCAATAAATAGTTTTTCATGCAATACCTAATAGATTTTCCTATATATATATATATATATATATATATATATATATATATATATATATATATATATATATATATATATATATACATATTTTATTTCTAACTTTATTCTAGAAAGTTGTCTAAAACAGTTTTAGACGTGGGTCTCTGGATTACAAAAATACATTTTCACTGAAACTTTCTACGATTGTTTTTTTTACGAAATATCACGTAAATTTTTATTATAAAGCCACATGAAGGAATAGAATTCATGACCTCGGTCATATCAAATAATGCTAACAATCTACATGCGTTAATGTGTTTTGACATCATTATTAGGTATTAAACTCTATACAAAAGCTGATTTAGAGATTTACATTATAATATATGAATGTAATTAAATATGCGTATGTTTTAATGTGATATCGTTAGGTAACTTTACTGGAGTTTGCTTGTTGCCCATTTTAACAAGAAAATAAACTGTAAAATTCAATATTATTAAAGACTAGAATATTAAAGACTTTGTCCTTGACTTTGTTTTGCAAAGTACTAAAAAATTATATACCTGCGTAGCAAATGTCATGATGATGATGATGATGTTCTCCTGACCGATTCCGGCCACGGCGGCCAATCTCATTGAGACCAGCCAACTGCGCAGGAGATATTATAGTGCCCAAGTGTACGCGCAGACACAAGTGCACTCTCTATTCCTGTCACTCTCATACTCTGGTGGGACGACCACTCGACACGACCGGTGAGAGTTTAGGCGCAGGACCGACGGCTTTACGTGCTCTCCGAGGCACGGGGGTGAAACACCGCCAACTTCCCAACTCCGGGCTGTTACTGAGGCTTAATATACAGAAAGACTCAATAACTAAACTTGGCCCGACCCGGGACTCGAACCCAGGACCTCCGGGTGTGCAGCCGTACATGCTAGCCACTACACCACCGAGGCAGTTCAAAGTCCAAATCCAAATCTCATAAAAGTTGATTAGAACATGTAAATGCCATGAAAGAATAAACAAACTTACCTAAATTTATCAATATATAAATAGAGATTGACAAAACAGTTCATTAGCTTTTAAATAAAACTATCTTTTCGAATCTTTTTCGCGGATTTATTTTGATTTTTGGTCCCAGAAGTTTCGGATGGTTTACAGCAATCATGGGCACGGGAGAGACTTGTAGTTGCTGTAAATCAATCGGAACATCAGGTACCAGATAATGTGAGAAGATAGTTTTATTAAAAATGTCAAATATTCATGTAAATCTAAGAAAGTTTAGTACCTTTTACTCCTCTTTTGGTCAACGCAATTATTATATTTACATACATTTGTATGTTTTCCTCAAAATTTTCAATATTGATTATAGTTGAATTTTGGACCACTGATGGGACCAACAATAGTATTATATATATAAACATAAAACATATAACAATAATAATAAATTACATACTACTTTTCCATATATTAAAAAAACACGTTCATTAAAATTTTAAAGCTTAATGCGGTGATACCACTTGTTATGTCACACTTCACCCGATTTCCCTACAGCGGTATTTGCCAACAAATGTACGTAGAAACACAATAGGCCAGTACACATAAATCATGCTGTTTATCCCTCTAGTTTATACATCACACGCAATGCGTTAACATTTTACCAGGCGTCCCTCAGAGGGAATGTTTCATACTTATCTTTGTTAGAATTAGGTATTGCGAATTTGCTTTATTTGGTAGTATGATTATGAGTAATATAGAATGATTTTAATTATATAATAGCGACTCACGCTCATCCCGGGTCTCGAATCTCTGATATTTTCATGTGTTAATCATTTCTGACTTGATTAAAACTTGCCTTACGGTGAAGAAAAGCATCATGAGGAAACCTGCATGTCTGAGAAAACCTAGCAAGTTTTCGAAAGACATGTGAAGTCGGCCAATCTGCACTTGGCTAGCGTGGTGGACTGTGGCCTGATTCCCCTCGTACTGAAGGGAGACCCGTGCCCAGCAGTGGGACGCTAAAAAGGGCTGAATACAATACAACATACTATATAATATTATGTATGTGTGTATGTTTGTCACTCCTTCATGCCAATTTAGATTTGTATTTTTAATGTTGTTTCTTGGGTTTGTATGAAATGTAAAGTTGTTGGAGATACTAATAAAGAGAAAAAAAAACGGCTAGACAGATTACGATGAAAATTTGTACATAAACACATAGATTGTAGTGTAGAGTATGAATAAGTCGCTAGTAATAAATAAAATATACATCCCCTTTAAATCCCCTCTGCTGGACATGAGTGGCAGTGGCAATTCTTTTTAAAATGTGTTTTTACACAATATTTATGTCTGATGTGTGAGACCCGTGGTTTAATATGCTTAATTTAATTCAATTATAAGCGTTTCTCCTTAGAAATTATTATATATTTTTCTGAAAAAAAAAACATATAAAATTATAGTTAATTTAAATGTAAAATTCTAAAGAACTAAAGCATAAAATACGTAACTTCCTTTTTATAGCATGGGTATTTGAAAGGGCTACTAATGAACAGACTATGGATGTAGTTGAGTTCGTTACACACTTCACAAAGTAAATGTACAGATACCAAAAAAAATTAAAGAAAATATTAGCTTGAAAATGTGCTAATTTAAATTTAAAATTATATTAATGGTTTAGAATATTATTTTTATTGGATGAAATATATTCAAATTTTGCTTTATACATTCGTTGAACCTAATATTGAATGTATTTAAATAGACTGAATACGAAGAAAAAAATTATTACATATATCTAACTAACAATTTTCTTCTATTTATTTTTTATTACCATTATAATGAAACAGATTTTGATGAAATTTACCACACATTGTATGACACAACAAAATATATGATTAAGTTGTTTTTTTTCTAATTTCATAATTTTTTATGGTATGGTAAATGTCTAATATTTTTATTAAATATATTGATGCGACGGTACATATATGTACTTAGTACTCTTAATGAATTTTTAATAGGAAAAAATATCTTTTACGCAACATGATACGTTAGTGTATTGCATGCGTTAATTAAATATTTTTCTTTAATATAGAGCGTGCTCTATATTAAAACATCTAATGAGTTTGTTGATGTTTTATAAAAAAAAGAGCTTCGTTTTCATTAATACTACAAAAAAATATTATATACACATTATCTTTTGATAGAAAAATAACTTAAGTTTCACAATTTACGTATTAAGTACGTTAGAAGTGAAGCCATTTTATTTTTTTCTTAATTAACTTGGCTTTTGACATTATGCCCTTGATTTCTGACCGTACCAGACTTTGTTTAGCTCTCTTATATGAACGATCGTTAAAAAATATTTGCTTAAAAATGTAATTCTTAAAAGATTGCTTTAAATATATCTCAAATAATAAGTAATATAAAAACTTTTTAACAAAAAAATAAAAACCGACTTCAAACAAAAGCACTAAAAAGTGAAAAATAACTGATTGGTAGTTTTCATTTACTATACATACCTAATCAAATATTTTCGAAGTCGGTGTGCTTTGGCTAAGTAATTAAAGCCCACCTATTAAATACATACCTAATCAAATATTTTTGAAATCAGTCCCAGCCCATACAAAGCAAAATATATATATATATATATATATATATATATATATATATATATATATATATATATATATATATATATATATATATATATATATATATATATGTATATATGTGTGTGTGTGGGTCTTAATAATCTTCAAAGGTAACGTAACCTGCCATCCTAAGCAATGCGGAAACGTTTATTTTGAGAGTACAGTATAAACAAAGCCACAGGTGCGGAGGTAGCAAATTAAATACAAGCAGTGAGAGAAGTGCCCACATAAATAATTCGGCTTTTAATAAGAGAGCGAATAGGTACACTCGGGCATATTTTGTATAAAATCATCTAGAACAAGAACTATTTGAAAAATGTTTTATGCCTAATATTCTCTTCGTTATACATGTTTAATACTTCTTTAACATTTTAATCTTGTTTTCAGTCCTTTTTAACGTCCCACTGCTGGGCACAGGCCTCCCTTTAATGCGAGGGGGATCACCACACCACGCTGGCCAAGTGCGGGTTGGCGGACTTCACATGTCTTTTGATAACTTGATAGGTTCTTTTAAACGTGCAGGTTTCCTCACGATGTTTTTCCTTCACCGTGAGTCAAGTGGTAATCATGTTAGAATTGATTCGCACATGAAAATATCAGAGAAACGAGAACCTGTGATTTAAGCCCGTTTCACTCTGTTTCCCAAGCGAGCGCGTTACCACTGGGCAACCACTGGCTGTATCTTTAACCCCCGATGCAAAAAAGACGGGGTGTTACAAGTTTGACGTGTCTGTGGATGAACTGATTTTGATTTTATTTTTTTGTTTGAATGGTGGATTAATCGGGAGTGTTCTTAGCTATGTCTGATGAAAATCGGTCCAAGATGGTCGAGGGTTATTTTAAATTTTTAAATTTAATCTTGTCCTCCCATTATTATATTCTATCAATTTTAAAAAGGCAGGAAAGGATGGCATAAAAATCAGGAGAAATCTGCTTAATTTGCGAGTAAATTCAAATATTGTGCCTAATAAACATATTTTTCCTACTGCAACGCTAACAATAATATAATAATTTACTCTTAACTCTAGATATTTTCAAGATGATTATTTTCTTTCTTTTTCTTGCTATTTCTTCTCTTTATATTTCAAGTTATCCTTTATAATAAATTATTTAAATATTTTAAGATATAAAGTCACATTAAGTTTATAAATAGCTTTACATTTATCAAACACTAATAAAAATCGAAGCAATTCTGAATGCAACTACCCGTAAAAATATAAGCGCTCTCAATCTCAACGTGCATATTTAAAAATATAATGTCGAGTGTTATGCTCAATCGACTCTAAATCGGGCATGAACATTTGTCTCGTAGTAAAATTCAATGGTACAGAAACAGTGATAACAAGATTTTCTATACAAATACAAAAATATATACAAAAAAATACTATATATATATATATATATATATATATAATATATATATATATATATATATATATATATATATTAATTTTTCATATATTTAGGTATTACTAAATAATGTTGTTTTGCTATAATGTAACTACCTCGCTGGTCTAGTGGCTAGCATACGGCTGATCTGGAGATCCTAGGTTCGAATCTCGGATTGGGACTGAATTATAGTTATTGGATTGTCAGCGCCACGTTTTGGTAAATTTTATCACTAGCCTATATTTACTCCAGATCCAACCAATACCCTATCTGTTTTTTAAATTTCATCCAAATCAATTCATCAGTTTCAACGTGAAAGTGAAACAGCAAATACAAATTTTCACATTTACCCGTATAATAGCAGTGGTAAGACGAATTCTGTAAGCGAGCAGAGTTGAAGGAAACATATAGTGTATTAATAAACTCATCTTTTATGCTTCGTTTGAATTTAAGTGGATCCCCAGGTTAGAAGATCTGTTTATTCTTCTGTGAAATTAACATCTTGGTTAACGACACTCGACTAAAATTCCTTTTTGTAATAAAAAATAATACTAAAACGTGTATGGCTATAGCTAATTAAGAGCTGTTTTTTTTTTGTTTACGTATTAAAGTTATTTATAAGTTAAAGTATAAAATAATTCAATTAAAAATGGAGCTTATATAAGTAGTTTCATTTATTAGGCAACACGTTTGGCTCAGTTGGTAGTGACCCTACTTGCTGTGCCAGCGGTCGCGAGTTCGAGTCGAGCATTTGTGTGATAATTACGAATGAGTCATGGGTGTTTATATTTATAATATGTATGTATTTGAAGTTATATATGTGTAGTGTATGAATTGTCTGGTATCCATAACACAAGCCTTGTAACTTACTATGGAACTAGATGATTCTGTGTGTTAATATCCCAGCATATCTATTTATTTATTTTACTTTTATTTTCTGACAGGTTTTATGTATTTACTAGCGTTTTTTAACTCGGAAGAGACTTGAACATGTTTTGTTCTGGCACTCTAGGAAAGCGGAAGGAAGTGAGAATTTACTCATATTACTTACATATAAATTAAAAAAATCAATATCGTGTTACTAAAAATATTATTTAAGATTAAAGTGTTAGATATATTTAAATTGTAATTTATCTTATTTTATCTTCTACGTTTGTTTAATTAGAACCTTTAAATAAATTTCTCTATAATATTAGTATAGATATTTATCTATTTTGCAGAATTTGTTAGTTTATTTGTTTTTTTGAACGCGCTAATCTCAGGAACTACTATTCCGATTTGATAAATTATTTTTGGATTAGATAGCCAGTTTATTGAGGAAGGCTATATATCATATTATGATATATAACTATCTATTTATCTATCTATTCCATAGTATACTTTCTGTTCCCGAATTAATATATACAAATAAACTTCTCTTTATTTTTTATATACTATTCATGAACCGCTTACCCTCGCTTCGCTCGTGTGCGTGACCAGGTATGTTTTAATTTTTTTTTAGTGCAACCCAATTTTTTTATTCTAAAATAAAAGTAGCCTAAGTTACTCCTTGTAACATTAGCTATATGCCAGTGAAAGTCACATCAAAATCAATTCACCCTCCTCGGAGATTAGCCAAAACAAACAGACAGATAGACAAAAAATGAAAAAAATGTATTTTTATTATAAGTACCTACCGTATGTAATTTTATGTGCATTTTGTAAAAAACTATTATTTTGCCATTAAAACAGCCATTTCAATTTAATTTATATACATTGTTGTAGATTACATCACAAATTTGTACTATCGGTGTAAGCTTCTAACAATTCTGGTAGAAGCCACCTGACAAACGAAGCCAGAGGCTGTCGCCTATACATCATTTTCGTATTATAATTAACGGCATCTGCAACTAATTGGACAGTTGTGACGTCGATCGCGAGTAATTAATAGCTGTTCGCTATGAATACTGCGTGTTATAAAATTATCATTGTAATTTGAAGTGACTTTTAGATTTACATTGTACATATAAATTTAATTTTATTTTTAGTACTAAATATGCAGTTTTTAGTGCATCATTACTAATATTTTTCTTTTACTTCTATAATAGTAATATCAATAGATCAAAATAAAAGCACAATAAAATCAAAGAAAAGTACAACTCATGTTATCTATTTGCTAAAGAATAATATTATATCAATTTTCTTATTATTTTATTACAATAATATGATCAAACATACTCGTACATATAAATAACTTCAACGTGCCTTTCTTATTTTTAAAGCTTATAGCCTCGTATTTTTCTATACATATAATAAAATTCTAACTAAGCCGAATCTGTACATTAAATATTTTTTGGAAAATCTTATTGAAATAAACATTTTTATCGATACAGAGGCCGAATCTATAGTTTTTAGAATTTTTGTGTATGTCTGTCTGTTACCGCATCACGGAAAAATCACTGGAGAGATTTTGATGAAATTTGTTATGGTGATAGCAGGTTATCCAGGTCAACATATAGGATACTTTTTACTGCGGGAAAATATCTCATTTCTGAGAAAAAATACAACAACTGCAATGTAAGAGTATACTAATATGTAAAACCTAAGAATTTGGTGTTTGGTCATGTGAACGCGGGCGGAGCCGAGAGCAATGCTAGTCTATTATAAGATCGTATTTGTATTTAATCTTTATCAGCTTTTTCTTTTATAATTTAGTATCAGAAATAAAGCGTATAAGTAAACAAATAAGCTACTAGATATAAAATAAAGTACCCTTTAGGGGGCTCTAGCTGTATAATCGAGAGGCGGTCTCGAGAGGCATTGGATGGATTTTATTTTGGGAATAGCAAGTGCCGACAGTTTTAATTTACGATGTTGAACATCTTTCGGTAAGTTTTTTTACTTCTAGTTTGTTAGATCGAAATTTATGTATCTATTTATTATTACTTGCTTTATGGTGAAGGAAGACATCGTGAAGAAACCTGCATGTCTGAGAGAACCTAGCAACTTTTCGAAAGACATGTGAAGTCCGCCAACACGCATTTGGCCAGCGTGGTGGACTATGGCCTGACCCCTCTCGTATTGAAGGGAGACCAGTGCCCAGCAATGGGACGTTAAAATGGGCTGAATATATTTATTATTACTATGTGTTTTATATGCCGTTTTAGTATAGAAAGATTGAGGGATTTAAATCTGTAGGGTATAATTATAATAATCTCCACTGCATTAGAATTGTGTTTGTTACAGTCATGTATTCCATTTGATGTAAAAAAATGTCACAATGTGATCGTAGAGTACAGGATTTTTGATATAAAATAAAATAAGTATTATACAAATTTTATTTCTACTCTAGTAAATTATATCGAAGAAAGTTATTTCAATAAATTATTATTATTAGTGAGATGAAGTAAATTCACTTTATTTCAATTTTAATCTAACTTAAGCCTCTCTACTCTCTATTTCTAATACAATTTATTTTTTTGTTCAATCAAAAACTCTATATAGTCTAAATAATAATATTGTAACGCTAACACTTAAGAATATGCTTTATACAGAACATGTAGGCTCAAACCCAGAGTGCAACAAATACTATGACCATAAATATTTCCTTCAAGCAGGATTAGAACTTGCGATCTCCGACGTAGACACTTACTTATACACTAAAATAAATTAATAAATATGTTGGGAAATTAACACAGAGCACCATCTAGTTCCATGGTAAGCTACGAAGCTTGTGTTATGGATACCAGATAGTTGATACACTACACATATATAACTTTAAATACATACATATTATAAATATATACTACGCCTGGCATTCATCAAGTCATAAATAATGATATTTGTTATACATTAATCTATTTTTAACTATCTTCAGTTAACACCCTTATACAATAATTGAGATTTGAAGGGTAGTATTTTTAGTTTCCTGAAACACCTGGGTTCAATATTCAATCATCATTAATCGTCGTTCAACCCTAACTTTTAGATGTAAGGTTAACGACTTACCCCATGTGTCAAAACAATATGGAAGGGTCTGGGCACACTTAGTGACAGATTTCATATAGTATACATGTATAAGGAGGTTAGAATTTTTTTTATGAGTTATTTTTTTATAATTGACCAGCGACTCACTCAGTTTCATCCCTACGTTTTAAGGTTAGTATAGATTACTCAGAGATTAGATATTTTCCTGCATTAAAAATTATATATACATAACAAGCTATCATGATACCAAATGTTATCAAAATCTGTCCAGTGGTTTTCTCGTGATGCGTTCCCAGACAGGCAGATTGACAAAAATTCTAAAAACTATAGACTCGGCCTCTATATCGATAATAATGACTATTTCAATAAGATTTTCCAAAAAAAATAATTAAATGTACAAATTTGAATCAGAATTTTAATATATATCCTCATACTCGTAAGTATAGATATGTCTTTATAAGAAATGTCTTTGCACTGAATTTTGCTAGTTTATTTTAGTTCAGTAAGCATCTGATAAATGAAAGAGAAGAAATAAGCCATTTTAAATCAATCTATTAGATTTTTTTAAATAAAAATATTGCTTTTAAATAAAAATATCTATTGACATCTTCTCGCCCATTTCCAAGCATAAAATATTCAAAACTGTCATATTGAAGTGAATGTTAGCATAACGTAATATTTATGTCTGAGACTAAAAAATTACGTTACAAATAATTTTATAGAAGATTAGCGACTTAACTTAACTTCACTCGAGTTCGTCCCTAGGTTGCTTCCTCATACAAACTTTCATTCCCATTTTCATCCCCTTAAGGGATGATTTCCAGGATACAAAGTATCCTATGTCCTTTTCAGGGTCTCAAACTATCTCCTTACAATATTTCATCTAAATTGGTTCAGTAGATCCAGAGATTACCCCCTACAACGTTACAAACTCACAAACTTTACCTCTTTATAATATTAGTATAGATAATAGCTTTGATTATAATGTGATCGCCTCCAGATTGTTCCGATGTTAGAGAAATATTGTAATTTGTCATTTTATTTTAAAAAAACGCTTAAATGAAGAGTGTAGTGCTGAATTTATTTTGCTCGCCAATTCGTTCAGAAAAACTCATTAGGCATTTTCAAACTGGAACATTCTTGTTAATGAATAGTTGTAATAATTTTTAAATTTAATGAAATTGCTTAGATTGAGACGGTTGGTTATATTTTTTGATATAACTTAGATTACTATAACACGACTCACCCTGGACTCAACGGTTAATGACGCACAGGAATGTACGGATGAGATCGAGTAAACAAAGGGTAAGATTGATAAACGAGTATAAAAATAGACATTTTAAACGGATATGGATGTTTTATAAGTTGCAAATATCTACTTGTTAGAATTAAACCTATTATATACTAAAGTTCGGACAGTGGTCAAAATTTGACCATGTTCATTGAAAATTTGAGGAAAATTTATGGGCGCTGCGAGAGAATTGCAATGGGACTTGCCTCAATGCCATGAAGTAAAATATATAGAAAAAGTTAAAGAAATAAAATTGTATTAGTAAAATCTCTGTTTAAAAGATATCAACGACAAAAGATGATAAATATGATATCAATAATAATTATAAAGTTAATCATTTACAGATCAGTTAGTAGTTTAATGTGAAGAAGTAGATGCACTAAAAATAATCCTGCCGCCGTCCATCCGAAAACATATTATGTATAAAAACAGAGCAAATAAAAATATAAATAAAAACTTTTTAACAAAAAAATAAAAACCGACTTCAAACAAAAGCATTAAAAAGTGAAAAATAACTGATTGGTAGTTTTCATTTACTATACATACCTAATCAAATATTTTCGAAGTCGGTGTGCTTTGGCTAAGTAATTAAAGCCTACCTATTAAATACATACCTAATCAAATATTTTTGAAATCGGTCCCAGCCCATACAAAGCAGCAGTTGTTTTCTTTACTCGCGATAGTTTAACATAATTTGTATGGAGCTTAAGTCAAGTTGCTATTTGTAATAAGAAAAAAAAATCGAATAGGTTGTTGGAAACCAGCGTTAGCCATACATTTATTTAGCGGTTTTTTTTTTACAAAATTTTAAATAAACATATAATTTCATCCATATAATGGTTACATGATATATGTATGTATAGATAGATATAAATAATCATTTAAGACGTATCACTAAACCGAAAAGCATATATATATAGTTCTATCAGAATAATACTTTCCGTACAATGGATCAGTAACACTTGAGAATCATGAAGAATTAATTTAACACATTCAATATGTTAAATTTCAACTTATTTTCTCCATTTTTCGTTTCCAAAAAATTTTCCCCATATAAAGCACTAGGCTTATCTCTTACGATGTATAAACAAACATAAAGTCGCATTTAAGATTACCAACAAAGGGCTTATCAGTGCAAAATACGGTTGTCACGTGCCCTTATGCTCAGTGATTGGATAGCAGGCCGGGTATCAGGTTTGAGATCAAGTGAAAACGTAAATTTGGTACGTGCTCCGAAATGCCACACGGTTTATTTTTTCTTCATCTTGGGTTCCTTATGGTTTAGATTATTGCAGCTCAGAAAACTATTTGTTTTACAAATCATTATTCCATCTTTCTTATTTTTTATATTTGCATATCTATAGTGTTCGAGCAGTGATAGCCCAGTGGTAACGCGTTTACTTAGGAAACCGAGTGAAGCGGGTTCAAATCCTGGGTCTTGCACCTCTGATATTTTCATGTGCGTATCATTTCCAACATGATTACCACTTGCCTTACGGTGAAGAAAAATGTCGTGAGGAAACCTGCATGTCTGAGATAAATTAGTAAGTTTTCGAAAGACATTTGTAGTCTGCCAACCAGCACTTGGCCAGCGTGGTGGACTATGGCCTGATCCCCATCGTATTGAAGGGAGGCCCGTGCCCAGCAGTTGGACGTTATAAAAAGGGTACCTATAGTGATGAACTTCCCATTATCTCTCACTCCTCATCGCCACATTTCATCGCGGACATCACTTGCACAGTAATTATTATTTATCACATATTCGCTTCGTATATACATTTATGTATATTTTAGTCCAATTGTACTCGTAGTTTTTCTAAACTTTATAATAAACCTAATTCGATAGCTCAAGCTGAATTTTTCACGAGATCAACTCAATTTAAATGAAACTTACCAATTTTTTATTAGAAACTAAGATAATAGATCTATAACATCAATTTTAAACGTTACACAAGCAAACACATAAAATCTAGATGATAACATAATCATTAATTGATACAGATATACATCATACATACATCGGTAATGGAACCAAGTAGATATCAAGAGTTGAAAACTGAAAGTAAGATACTGAATAAAGCTTTGAATTTTCACCCGTACTTTAGATATAATTTCAATTAAAAACACCAAATTTTATTTTTATCGATGGAGTTATTCTAAATATAGTCTATACATATAATAAAATTCTGAGTCGAATCTATACAGTAAATATTTTTTTACTATTTTATTACTATACTGCTACTGACCATCCTCTCATTGAGAGGCCCGTGCCCAACTGTGGGACGTGAAGAAAGGCCGAAGCTTTAAAAAACGAAATAATATTTTTGCCATTTTACAGTCGCAGTATTAAGATTTTTTTTTACTTTACTAACAAAAATTAAACTCTACCAAATCGTATTCATACGGAACCTGTCTCTAGAAATTATACCGCCCTTTTCTGGTTTTGT
This sequence comes from Brenthis hecate, assembly GCA_951806755.1. NCBI lineage: Eukaryota > Metazoa > Arthropoda > Insecta > Lepidoptera > Nymphalidae > Brenthis > Brenthis hecate. The sequence continues at coordinate 2,507,888 of OX638253.1, read as the reverse complement.
TTAAAAATACACTTTGCTTGTTTTGAATTGAATACAGCATCTGAATATTAAAGAGACCGTGAGGAGTACTGAGGGAGTTTTTTTCATTAAAAATAGTTGAGTAATTTTGTTACTGTTAAGATATTTAGTATTCCGTTTTCTAAAAAATATGATGCAAATATTCAAACTGAAATTTCAATATAAAAAACATACTATAAATAAAACACTCGTACATTTTACGCTCACTTGTGTTCTTATATTGGTAAAAATTGAAGTAAATGTGTATTTGTAGATACGTTACGTTGGAATTTCGAATTTGTGTACATAGATATTATATGAGATATATTTTAGCGGTATAAAAGATGAGGGAGAAACTCAATTTTTTTGACGACACGTTTGGCTCAGTTTGTAATGACCCTACTCGCTGTGCCAGCGGTCGCGGGTTCCAGTCCCGCTGGAAGCATTCATTTGTGTGATGAGCACAAATGTTTGTACTCCAGTCATGGGTGTATATATTTATAATATGTATGTATTTAAAGTTATATATGTGTAGTGTATCAACTATCTGGTATCCATAACACAAGCCTCGTAGCTTAAAATGGAACTAGATGTTGATGTATATTAATGTCCCAACATTTATTTATTTTATAATTTGGGAGTACTGTTTTAGTCAATAATAATTTTAAACTGATTTTTGTTTTTTTTTTAATATACATACCTAATTTAAGTGTACTCATATATTTCACTCGGTAAATATTGACCTTAACTTCGGGTGAACTTCAAAATTTTTTAAAAGAGTCTTAAAGACTGCTTTTAATTAAAAGATTTTGATTTCATTGTACTTTTTTAGTTGAACAGTAATTATTTAGTTTACTTGATATAAAATATTGAATAACTAGCAACTCACCCTTGCTTCGTTTTTAGACAAAAACAAATCTATCCCACGGAAACCGTACATTTTTCCGAGATAAAAAGTAGCTTATATGCTATTTCAGACTATAATCTATCTCTGTACCAAATTTCATCCAGATCTGTTGAGCCGTTCTAGCGTGAAAGCATAACAAACATCCATACATCCATCCTCACAAACTTTCACTTTATAATATTAGTATGGATATGGATAATGTCCTCTGTCTATTTGTGTACAAATAAAAAGTTTGTTCCTTACTTCTTCACGCGAAAATTGGCAGTCTCAAAGGATTTGAATAATTATATATTTAAAAAATATCACTGAACCCAAAAGCACATAGTGTAGTTATAAAAGAATAATACTTTCCCTATTGATGTGCGTATCTACTATAATATTATAAAAAAAATGTTTTTTTTTTGCTTGTATCAAATAGACTCAGAATTTACTGAACTGATTTAGATGAAAGAGATAGTTTGAGACCCCAGGAAGGACATCATTCATCATTCCAGAAATCATCCCTTAAGGAGGAGAAAAGTTGTATGGGAAAGTTGTATGGGGAGAAAAGTTGTATGGGGGTGAAAGTTTGTATGGGAAAGCAACCCAAGCGAAGTGAGGGTGAGTCGCTGTATTCTATATTAACACAGTTCACTTTTTATTGACGTGGTAGATATACCACGCGAGTAAAACCGCGGGCAAGCCTTATTATATTTACATATGAATTTATTACATTTATTCAACAGTAGTAACATAGCTTCGAGCAGTAAAATAACTTTATGTTCGCGAGTCATAACCGAGGTATTGAGATATCGAGGTGAAAACTGCTATCGTAAAAGTTTGTTACAAACTTCGACATTGTTTCAGTAATTTACAGGTTAAAATTTGTTAAAGTTTTTTGTATAATGTACCTGATAAATCATTTTGGTAACATTTTAAATAAAACTATCTTTTCGGACTTTTTCGCAGGTTTATTCAAATTTTTATTTCCCAACGTTTCGAATGCCTTACAGCAATCATGATCGCGTTAGTATAGATTTTTCAGAGCTAAACTATTTTCCCGCAGTAAAAAGTATCCTATATGTTAACCCGGATAACCAGCTATCTTCATACCATATTTCATCAAAATTTGTCTAGTGATTTTCTCATGATGCGTTTCCAGACAGCTAAACAGACAGACAGACAAAAATTCTAAAAACTATAGATTCGACCTCTGTATCGATAATAATGTCTATTTCAATAAGATTTTCCAAAACAATCTTTAACGTACAGATTCGACTCAGAATTTTACTATACGAGTATGTTTGGATAAATTAAAACGTCAAAATGATTCATTATCATTTTGCTTACATAGATGCCGAAATATACTTTTTCACACAAAGCATTTACACCGTATATAATATAGGAAATAGGTGCTCTGTAATAAAAAAATTAAGTTGTTATATATTCTATGTTTTATTACAGAGCATTTGTATTTGTATGTGGGGGATTATTTCTAGAAATACTTAACTGACTCTAAAAGTTCTCTTACTAATAGAAAGCTCGTTTTCATATAGACAATAAAAAAATAGCACATGCAAAATGCAGCAGAATCAAGGACAAAAACTAGTGTAGGTTCTGTAAACAATATCCTTAAGAATAACTGTGTTATTGTGAAACGTACCTTCCTGTAACAGAAGCATTAACATCATATTTTTATGTTGGTTAAACCACATTACTTTTTATTTTTACAACCAAAAATTCAACACTATAAGTACCCATAATGTAACAAGAACAAAGTACTCTTGCGGGGCTGAAGGAGTATTACGTGCGCTCCGATTTCTACACCAAGAGGCTTTCCGCTTTAAGGGCTTAAGGAAATTGTAAATATAATATTAGATAAGTAATTTTGTTAAATAGAATACTTTAGAAATTTTCCTTTTAGATTTTATTTATGTCGTAGCTCGTAGTTTATGTTGAATATATTTTTTTTTAAGTTTATAAGTATAGTGTGATAATGATGTGAGGTTGTGAGTTCGATTCTTGTATAGGTAGAGTATTAGTATGTATTGCTATTTTATTTAAAAAATTAAAGATAAAGCCAATATATGTACCTCATTCTTAGCATTACTGTCTATATATGATTACTATATAAATAATAAGCGCTCATGTAAAACATTTAAAGAATAATTATGGACTTACACCATATCGCAACAAATATTCAAATGGTCAATTTGATTGGAGCATTCTGGCATAGATATAAACGACTAAGCCGGTCTCGCTAAGCAGTCATTATTATCTGCTTCCAATATATAAGCATTAAAACATTTCATAATAAAATATTAATTTTATACCACAGCTAAAACTATACATCATTCAATTAAAATATAAATAGTTGTTAGAGCTGCTATAAAAAGTTACATAAGCAATCTAACATTTTAAATATAACTATCTTATCGAAATTTTTCACGGACGGATTTTTGGTTTTGTTCCCAACTTTTCCCCACGTTAAAGCATTAGGTTTATAACAATCATGATCACGGAAAAGACTAAAGTATAGACGTCTCAAATGCCATTATATACTTGTTATGAAACGAATGAAACGTCCGGAACCAAAAATCAAAATTAAACCGTAACAAAATCCGAAAAGATAGTTTTATCTAAAATGTTAAATATTTACGTAAATCTTAGAAATTAATTTTTCCAGCGACAGAATGCGCTTAACTTTTAATATATTATAATAAATTATGTTTGTAAATAAGAGAAAATTCTGTATCATAATGTCAATTTGTTGCAAACGTTACAAAAAATGGGACCCAAATGCAGTCTGCAGATGTTGCCGCTTCTCATATTTTTGTCATCACTGAGTTCATATAAATTTTCAGGCTCACTCTTTAGGCTAATGGCCTAGGACCTAGGTCTTGTACACATCTGTTCCTAACTACAGCTAAAAGATGGTCGAACTTTGAAACACCAGGGATTTGATGTCGGTCCCATATAAATTATGAAATTTGGTTGAAATTGGTAAAGATATTACGTTACATGGACACAAAAAGCTATATACGAATTTACCTCCATTTTTTAAGTCGGTCAAAAATATACGCACTCCTACCCTCTGTATCCATTTCCTTAAACGAAAAACATAAAATTGTAAAACAAAAAAACCTATATCGAATTAAATAGTTTTTCTTTTCTTTTCCAGGTTTTGATGTCCGATTTACTGTAAAGGTACGTCATAATATACTAAATATAAAATAAATCTTATTTTTATTTTGTGAAAAAAAATTTTTTCATTCTTATAAAAATTAAAAAAAAACTAATGCGTTTCCCGCTTATAGCCGAATGTATTAAAGTATATAATAATAATGATATTTACTAAAAAGTATATTATTTTTATTTACTACTAGCGACTGACTCTCGCTTCGCTCGGGTTCGTATCTAGACAAACAAAAACAAATCTATCCCAAGGGAACAGTACATTTTACCGAGATAAAAAGTTGCCTATTTGCTATTCTGATATATGAACTATATTATTACTAGCGACTCACCCTCGCTCCGCTCGGGTTCGTCCCTGAGGTGAGGTCTGGGAGGACCACACTTATCCTTATCACTTAGGGGTATGAAAAATAGATAGTAGCCGATTCTCAGACCTACTGAATACGCATATAAAATTTGGTAAAAATCGGTAAAGCCGTTTCGGAGGAGTACGGTAACAAACATTGTGACATGGAAATTTTATATATAAGATAAAGTTTCATTAAAGTCCAATCAGTAGTTTTTCTGTACTAAGCTTTCTCTGGGAACTCTTTAATTTTTCGGTATGAAAAGGATCTAAAATGTTGACCGGAAATATAAGGTGGAAGTATGGTGGTAACCATGCAAAATTTCATTTAAATCGGTCCAACAGTTTCAGAGATTAACCCGTACAAACCGACAAACAGATAAGCAGATAAGACAGAGAAACAAAAAACTTGAAAATAATCTGGATTTGTCTATTATCTATTTCTCTTCTTTTATCCCTCTGAATCTGTTCTTAGCATTTTTTTTCTATGTACAGACATTCGACCTTTACAGTTTTATTATAGGTATATATACATAATATTACAAATTCACTGAAAGTACAAAATTTACTGATTTTACACATCTTCTCAAAATCAAAGTTTCTCAAAAGCTTTATAGTAATAAAACAAATATTCTGAAAGAAAAACCATATTTTCAGCAATCTAAAACAGAAAATCTGATTAGTTACAATCAAGCACAAAGAAAAATCCTTTTTACACCGTACTTAGTCAATTTTCTAGATCTTTTCCTCTAAAAAGTTGCTTTAATTGCTTATCTTGGAGGATTTCAGCTCCAATAAATTGGATATAATTGAAGCTATTTATATCTTACACGTCACTGATTTCAAAAATTACTTTCCTTTCGTGAACTAACACCTGAATATTTTATTCAGCCTTTCCCGTGACCATAATTGCTGTAAAGCATTCGAAACGTTAATAACCAAAAATCTAAAAAAATTCGTGAAAAAATCCAAAAATCATAGTTTTATTTAAAACTAGCGACTCACCCTCGATTTGCTCGTGTTCGTCCCTTGGTACCTTTTGATTTTTTTTATCTGTATAGATTTTTCGGAAAATCTTATTGAAATAATCATTATTATCTATACAGAGGTCGAATCTATAGTTCTTAGAATTTTTGTCTGTTTGTCTGTGACAGCATCACGAAAAAACTACTGGAGGGATTTTCAACATGGAGGGTCAACATATTGGATACTTTTTACTGCGGGAAAATATCTCATCTCTGGGAAATCTATACTAAATGTTAAAACATAAGTAGGGACAAACCCGAAAGGAGCGAGGATGAGTCGCTTGTAAAAAATAAAAACGTTAGTTAAAGAACTAGAAACAAATCAAGTTTCTATTTTTAACAAACTTTTTTTTACTTTACGTGGGCATTTGTTTACAGGTTTCAGACAAAATTCTTATCCGATTAAAAGAAATAGACCAGCACTTACCGGGTGGAGCAACCGTTGTGATAGTCCTAGTACTACTATAAATGCAAAAGTTTATAAGTGTGTGTATGATGTATATATTCTATACTCCTTCTAATTGAAATGGCTGGACGAATGCGTATGAAATTAAGTACACAGATGACTATGACCTGGAGTATCATATGCGCTACTGTTTGGCGCCTAGGGATGCATAGAAGCAAGGATAATTCGCTAATTTGATACAATATTTGTGACATTTCTTTACATTTAGTTTTACTCGATTATAAATAACCCGACAGGGTAACAAACAGACAAACATACTTCCTTCCTTCGTAGGATATAAATATATCATACAGTAACGAGACGTGTAGACTACACTAACTGCCGACGTGACATCAGCGTCCGTTAGAGGAAGGACGTTATATGTATACTTGTTCTGAAAGTGTTATCAAATATCTCTATTTATCATGTCCGTAGCTTAAAATAGTCCTACTAATCCTACTAATATTATAAATGCGAAAGTTTGTGAGGATGTATGGATGTTTGTTACGTTTTCACGCAAAAACTACTAAATGGATTTCAATGAAACTTTGCAGTAATATAGCTCATACATCAGAATAATACGTAGGCTACTTTTTACCCTATAAAATTGTACAGTTCCCATGGGACAGATTTGTTTTTGTTTTTCTAGAGGGGAATGAGCCGCTAGTGATGTATAAAATTAACTTTATAAATAGTTATATATTTTTTTGTAGTTTTTGGCTAAGTGTAGTCTTTACTAAGGATGGAAATATCAAAAATATTCATTTTATTTTTATTAGAGAAATTTTCAAATGATATTGTGTACTAAATTATAAATATAACATGTACAAATGTACAAATGTTAAATATGTAAATGTATATCAGTAAAGTTTCCTCTGAGAAATGAGAGAGGTACCATAATAATTTTGAGAAACATATCCACCCCATGAGTAGAATAATAATCTAATATAATAAGTTAATTTTGAAGAAATTGACAATTTTTAAGAACTAATAATTTCTAACAAAATAGAAAAAGAAAGGGGCACATTGTACCGTTACATATTTTAAAATGACTTAATTTTACATCTTGAGTTAACTGTATTAATATAAATTTTTATTTGTTATTTTCCTTTAGGGCTTACTTTTTCAAAAAACCTTGCTGCATGCTTACATTTGTAACAGGGGCTAATGTTATTAGGCTAATTTACATTTATATACATTGTCTATTAGTCATCGTTAGAGTTTTAAGTTAATGTCAAGATTTTTTATCATATATCAAGATTTCCCTCATAAATACTCACGGTGTCATAAATAAACCGTAGTTAAGACGCCGCCGGAAGCAGTACCGCCACGCTTCCTTTCGATTACCATCGCGCAAATTTGATCAGTATTTCAAATTGGAATCGAAGTGTATACCAGCTGATTGCTTGACTGGATTCTGCTAATGTTGTTTCTATTCTAATCGCTTTAAGTCATTTTCTTAATGTTTCAAAAGATCTAACATAATGTAAAAACAATTAAAGTAAACATTTAAGAATACGAGGAATATCTATAATATATCTTGTTTCTTCTTCAGGCTACTTCTTACACACGTAACGGCTATACTGATTCAAATAATTTTAGCCTTTTCTTTCTATGTGCCTATCACGTGAAAGCATTTTGCTCTAACTTACTTTTTTAGGAAAAATAAACAAAAAACCTGTTATAAAATATATAACATAAATATGTTGGGGCATTAACACACAGCACCATCTAGTTCCATGGTAAGCTACGAGGCTTGAAAAAGACTTCGAGTTCAAATTTCTAACACAAATTTAGTAAATACTTTCCTACAATCTACAAAAAGTACCGAATTCGAATACGCAATGAATCATAGTTATCTAACGCCCTTCGTACGCTATTTGCGTCGGCGTATTTTTGGAACGGAAACGGTCCATCCATTTGCTGGGGGTCTGAGGGCGTTGCACTAATGTTCCGATGTGGTTCCGACTGAATATTTGTCATATTTGTTATTTTCTACCACAATTTCTGTGAATTCGTGATCAAATATGGCGTCTTGATGGCGACCGATATGAGTAATTCTTTTTGTTTTGTTGGGGATGTGTCAGGAGTGGTTTAAATTTAAAAAAAAATGAGGGAAACCCAAATAAGCAGCTGAAAAATCGAAAACTTCAGAACTGTTTTTTTACCTATGTATAAATATGTAATATATAGTTTAGAGGGCGAGTCGCTAGTTAATAATAATTATCCAGACTATATTATAAAGGTGAAAGTGACTACTTATTACACTTTCACGCCTATTTACACTATTTATTACATTTTCACACCTAAACCGCTAAACAGATTTTGATAAAATTTGTTAAGATCGTATATTGTATTCTGGGGATGGATATAGGCTACCTTTGGTTCCGACCCCACTTACTACGCTAGTAAGGTCGCAAGCTAAAACTAGTTATAGTATGAAGCAAATATTTCAGCATTTTCGAATAGTATAAAACTACACCTGCATGGCGAAGCCCGGGAAAAGTAGCGGATGTTAAAAAATAATATATGCTATACATTCTCATGCTGAAAATAATAGACAGTATGATTTTTTTTTCCTCCCTCTACTTCTGACATTGATTGACAGTGAATCCAATATCTAAATCATTAGGCTGATTTATTCAAAAATCATTAGATCTAACTTATATTTCCTTATTGCCAATTTTTATTTAAGAATCATATTATAAAATTTTATAAATCATAAATCGTTTTAAATCGTAGAATGACAGCTATTAAATAAGATATCAAATTAAACACCAAGCGACACGTGACATACACGTGGCACTTTTTATCACCATCCTAAACAGATGTTTTACCGATCTATTTATGTCTATATAAATATCTATTAATATTACACTTTAATTATAGATATCAACGATTTTAATCTTGGTTTTATTATTCAAACTCTGAAAGTAATTTCCTTTTCCATTTCCTTTGTCTTTGAAGAACTTACGAGTGCTACGATAAGTGAAACCGGTGAAACTGTCAAAAATAAATTAAATGATATGGGATGTTATATATTCTTTTAATGATGTTTTATCTATACATATAATTAAATTTTGAGTCGAATCTGTACATTAAAAATATTTTTGGAAAATCTTATTGAAATAGTTATACTCGTATCATTATTATCGATATGGAGGCCGAATCTATAGTTTTTAGATTTTTTGTCTACCTGTCTGGGAATAAATCACGAGAAACCCACTGGACAGATTTTGATGAAAATTGGTATGATAAAGCTGGTATCCGCATCAACATATGGGATACTTTTTTCTGCGGGAAAATATCTCATCTCTGAGAAATGCACACTAACCGTTAAAACGTATCTAGGGACGAACGCGAGCGGAGCGAGGGTGAGTCGCTAGTCGTTAAATAAATCGTTAATTTGATTTCTGCCTAATTTTAACATATCAGTTACGTTCATTTGGCAAATAATTTACGCAACTAAAACATGTCATTCACAGTAATATTCACTCTATTTCGAATAATTTTCATAGAAAATTATTATGATGAAAGATATTAATTGCTATAAAATAATTGTTGTACTACTAGCGATTTACCCTTGCTTCACTCGGATGGTCTTATAGGTGTCAAACAGTAGCCCGTGTTACTTCAGGTCAATAACCTATTTAGGTATATTCGGGTATTTCGTTCATCAACAAATTTATCCATCTCAGCGTAAAGAAGTAACAAACATACACACACATAATGTCGAAATTGGAGTTATGCAAAATATATCCAACCACAATAACTTACTATTGAGAAAATAGAAGTTTTAGTAAAATTGATATATCAAAATTACACGACCGTAGTTTTTTTTTAATTCCTCTTAAATATTGATTATTTTATCTACTTTCTGTATATAAGGTGATATGTAGGTGTCATTTATGACAGTGACTAAAAAGAACGGTTTTCGTGGGCTGGATCCATTTTGCATAACTTCGACCAATTATTTTATTACTCAGATTTGAAAATAATAAACGTTCAAAATGAACCTAACCAAAGTGCCTATAGTTAAACTATCCCTTGAAAAGTATAGCGTTCCATACAGATTGTTATTTTTTACATTCAACTATTCACGTGCAGGAAGCATTGTAGCGAAAGTTCTCTGCAAGGATTTGGAGTTGTTGATAAGCGATGGTTCTGCTTTAAGCCGCGTTCCTGTAGAAATCACTACGTATCGATACAATATAACCATTTTTAGATTATATACTCGTATTAATAATTACATTCATCCTAATTTTTGATTTACTTCAAACTAAATCGATAAGTTTAATGCAATTGTAGCTTTTTTATTTTGAAACGATTTTCAATGTTATTTTTTTATAAATAAGAATCTAGTTCTGCCCCCAAGACGTACCTTAAGATTGAAATAATGACTTTAAATATGATTTCGAAGTTTTCATTTTTTTTAATTATTTGTACACACATGTGAATTTTCTGTATAAATATTCTGATCAAAAACTACGATCAAATTGTGCTGAAACTGATAATACAAATAAAGCAAACGCTTAAGAAACAAAAAGTAGTTTTAATATAGCGAAGATGAAAGACTATTTACTCATTCATATTATAAAATAGCAGTCGCTATTGCAATACGTAATACGCCCATAATCTTCCTTTCAAAAATCCTTTTGTAACAAAGCAGTCGGACAGATGTGGATTGTTTCGTATCGTTCATTTTTCTATCATTCCAGATTTTAGATTTCTTTACATAAGCTCAATTGAACATTATGAATACCAATTTTTGACTGCGGCTTAGCTCGCATAAAAAGTAGCCTATACAAATGACAAACTTATATACTGAGTGATAAGTAATAAATATTAATATACATAAATAACTTACGGATTTATGTAATAAAGCCACAATTTTTATAAACTAATTAAAGAGAACTAATGCTAAGACGACACATAAGAATATACTTAGTATTATTTTTATTATTCAAATTTTATTCCCAAGAATTTTATTAAACTAATAAATATGTATATAAAATACTTTTTAAAGAAAGTAAACGTAACTGTATGACAAAATCTAGAATAGCAGAATAAACAGCAAATTACTATTTTTTACTTTGGCATTTATTTTGGGAGGCTCCGTCTATATTATTATTCATAAGTCCGAGATTATGTAATATCGCCTACGTAAACTTTTAACTTAATATTTCTCTCAGGATACCTACTCATATTACATACTAGCCACTATCCCCCGCTGCGCTCGGGTTCGTCTCAAGTGAAAAACTAAAATAAATCTATCCCACGGGAACCGTACATATTTCCGGGATAAAAAGTAACCTATGTGCTATTCAAGACTATGATCTATATTTTGTGCCAAATTTTATCCAGATCCGTTCAGCCGTTCTGGCGTGATTGAGTAACAAACATCCATCCATCCAAACTTTCGCTTTATAATATTAATGTTACAAATCTATCTCGCAATCCCTTAAACAGCACAAAATCTACTTCTTTAATTCCGGTTAAATAGTAAATAATGCTAAAAGAAAAGAAACTACTTAAACTATCCATCAAGATCAGAAACACAAAACATGAAATAGACGAGGCAAAATGTCTCGATCCCAAGAATATTTCGAAGGCTTTGAATGAAAGAATTTTAATATTACATATCGCAGCGTCAAGTATAATTTCTTTGAATGTCGACCAACAATTTGTTGCGTAGCTCCTTTTTAATATCATCCATTTTGTACATTTCCTTCGCAATGTTGGACGGAATATTTAATATTCTTGGGCCATTTTGTGATTTATTATAGTTTGGTTAATAGTTTTTCATATTTTTCCTATTTAAATTAATATATGTACACATTTTTCTTGTAGATAAAAAAAAATTATGGTTTCCCGCTAAAGTCCGAAAATTCTTTATTTATGTTCTTAAGAAAACATACTTTTACAGTATAACCTAGTCAAAAAAAAAAGTAGTTCATCAGTGCGAAGATTTCGCATAACAAACACAAAAATACTCCCAAATTGTTCATAAACATTCACCTTTTTTGAAATCCGTCAAGTAAATACATACATTTTCCATTTAACACTCTACAGAAAAATATAACTTTCAGCAATCTAGTATTTGGAATTGAGGACAGTGATTTTTCCACTCGAATGAAAGTTGATTTTTAATGTTATTTGTTCAAGAGAATTATGCGAAGGAAGCATCGGGCGTGATGGAAAGACTGTCAGCGGCATTACCGAACCGAATCAATTTCAACGCCCCTACCATGTTTAAGTATAGAATGAAATAAATCGTTTGAAATGTCGTATTTTTCTCACACCTTTTTCAAATAAGTGTAATTCGTCTGAGGTTTTTTTACCGATTTTAAGAAGGAGGTACACCGTTCAGGTGTTTTTGTGCTTAAGTTATGGGATAGCTTCGGCAATTGTTAAATGATTTTTCTGTTTTTCGACAGACTAGTATTCAATTAATTATTAAAAATAATTATACAACAATAACTTTTATAATATTAACCTGTCCACGGCCGCAGAGCCACAGGTGGCTCGGTTAACAATTAATTTCTTAGAAATTAACCGCGAGGTTTTAATTAACTTTTTAAATTCGAGATTGAAAGAGTTGATTACTTAACTCTTTTAATCTTCAATTTAAAAGTCTCGAATTGATTTTTTTATCAAATATTTAGATACAATAAATTAAATTTAATTTTTCTAGTGGTCGAAATTCGACCATTGTTATTATTAAAAATTAAAGGAACACGGACATTTTTCTCTTTTAAATTCGTTTATTGTGACTGAAGGCATACTTTACATGTACTTATAAGACGAAACAGTTCAGTATACATTATAACTACATGTTGAGTAAAGAGTTACATTACATACATATAAAAAAAATATTTTATTTAATTTAATAGAAGTGGCTACTAAAGAAAAAAAAAGGGTGTCAAATTATTTTGTCCTTGCCTTTTTATATAGATATATTATTCCGTTTTATATTTTATTCGCATTTTTTTAGATTAAACTTTTACTTTTTAAAGAAAAAAAAATCGTTTTTAGAATTATTTTCTTTTTATCTTTGTATATTTTATCCATAGTTGCTTTTTTTCTGGAGTCAAAGCCTTGGTTTGGTAAGTGTAAATACTTTTTCCATTAACGCTGATTTTAATACGCTAACTTTGATGATTTCTTTTATTGATTTTTTAATAATTAAATGGGTTAACAAACTTAGACAAAAGCTCTTTCGAGTTTTCTTTCTATATCATGATAACCATAAAATATGTATGAGCATATATTGCGTGCTATATTTAATAGTTACATTAGTTTTTTAGTGAATCGAGAATAAATAGTAAGGTCCTGTCGGAAGATGGGTATTATCGACAAATAATTTCCTATTACGGGCACAGACTAAGCCGTCGCTTCAATTTTACAAAACAAACACATCATATTGTGACTTCAAGCGCATCCTTATATGCAGGATATTTTGAGATTTCCATAATAATCTTAAGTAGTATCTAAAGAATCTATATGGAAGATAATCTTTATATATAAAAATAAATGTAAGTCTGTTTATAATACGCTTTCTTAAGCCTTAATGAATTGTTAAAGCTGCCATCGTGATAACAAGATAAATTTTTTGTTATGTAGAATTTTTTGATAATATACTTAATTGCTGCAGGTGTTTATTTTTACTCTTCATTATCCTTTATTTTTTTCGCCTCGTTGTAAATTAAAAAAAAACAAAGTTATACATTTAAAAAAAAAATCATTGACGTGCGAGTAGATGATTTTTTTTTCGAAATAGCCAGTTGATGTTGGCCCTACTGGCCTTTACAGCATCACCGAACTTGGAGATGGACAAACGCTCTTATCTAAATATTTTAGCATGATATACTGACGATCTGACGAAATAGTTCTATAACTGAGATAATTTAAGATCTATAAGTACCTATGTAGTATGGTAAGGCATCAGGCAAGGGGTATGGGGTCGGAACGAGTATGTATTTGTTCCTTTTTCATATTATATTGGAATTCTTTCACTAATAGACACCTGAAATATTTTTATCGGTGTAATAATAATGTCGACCTGACTGACTAATACTATTGACTTGTCATCTGCGCAGGAGATATTATAGTGCACAAGTGTACGCGCAGACACAACGCGCACTCTCTATTCCTGTCACTCTCATATTCCGGTAGGATGACTACTCGACACGACCAGTGAGAGACCGACAGCTTTACGTGCTCTCCGAGGCACGGGGGTGAAACACCGTCAACTTCTCAACTCCGGGCTGTTACGAGGTATACTAAATAGAAAGACTCAATAACTGAATTTGGCCCGACCCGAGACTCGAACCGAGACTTCCGGATGTGCAGTCGTATATTTCTAGCAACCACCACCGATGATCAATGTACCAGGAGAGCGGAATCAAATTAATTTAAAAAAATATATATAACAGCTTATGTTAATCACATTTTTAACTATAATAAAAACTACGTATTGTCATACGTAGAAAAGCAAGGACCACAATGTAACAGCAAAATCACAAATGATTGAAGGATTTTATATATTAAGACAAGAAAATTAATTAAAATAAATAAATACGTATCTAGTTTATATGAAATAAATAACAAATAAAAGAAAAAAAATATTACTTCACAGTAATGTTAAGTACATTCTAAATACATTTATGACCTACATACGCTCGAGGCAAATTTATTTTTCGTATATTCCAATTTACTCCCATTAAGAGCAAATTAGGTGTCTTCCAATTTATAAAACGTAATTAACCTTTTAACTCCTATGTATTTTATATTTGTTTTATTAAAACAGTAGAATTCCATCTAATTACATTTAAACAACAATTAGAATGTACCTTTTGAGATATAACTTTAGAAGTATAGCACAAATATAAACAGGTTATGGTTACATTTTAACAACTTATTCAAATTAAGTATTCAGACAGACAGATAAAGTAATAAAAAGTAAGGAACCATTTAGAGATTTAATACAATCTTGATAAGTATGTTTGTCCAATCTTTTAAAGACTAATAAGATAAGTAATATTTCTATTAGCATTTTTATTTTCTTACTAGCGACTCACCCTCGCTCCGCTCGGATTTGTCTCTAGGTAGATTTTAACGGTTAATACATATTTGTTAGAGATAATAGATTTTCCTGCAGTAAAAAGTATCCTTTATGTTGTCCCAGGTACCCTGATATCCCCCCCCCCCCCCCAACGTGCGTTCACCTTTTCGTCGTGGGGGGGGGGGGGGGGGGGGGGCTCAGTAGTGCCTGGCAATCCAAGATCGATATATGGGGCATTTCACGCCAAAACGGACGGGTTCAAAAACTTTTATTTTTGATTTTATTAATATTTTTTTTATTTTTTGGTACCTATCAAAAGAGGCTTTCTGGTAAATTTTGATATTTTTGATCACTGATTCATAAATATCTTCGATCTTTACATAAACAAATGTTTTTAAAACAGTGTTTATACTTCGATTTTTTGGAAAATTTTATATTTTAAACTCCTATCCATCATACAACTTTGAATCCCAGTCCGGTAGTGGGCCTTCCATAATTATTATTTTTTCGATATTAATTTCTTTTTATTTTCATTTTCAACCGACTTGTAGGTGTATGGGGACCAGTCAGTCTAAAACTAGTGTAAGCTTTAAACAATCTTGTATTTAGTATTTTAAATTTACTGAAAAAAAACGAACTGTACAGAAGAGCTAATTCATTTCCTGCTTCATTGCGGGCTGCAATGCATTCTTGCCACCATTCCATGCGGTCCTGGCTCATTTATTAAAATTCCTCAGACACTTATTTTGCCACATGATATTTTTTTTAATTTTAATGTACCTGCAGAAACACTCTTAAACAGAGAGAGAGAGAGAGAGAGATCTATATGACTGCATATAGAGAAAATCAGAAAAAAATGATCTTGCTTGAATATAATATAATAATGTAGAAGGTGGAAAAACCTGCTGCCGGTGAAAACTAAAATTTCCTTAGCTCATTCCCTTCTGTTACCGATACTTGATTATGCCGACTCCTGCTACTTAGATCTATCTCAACAACTACTTAATAAACTCGAGCGCCTTCAAAATCTCAAAATAAGATTTATTTTTGGACTAAGGAAGTATGATCACATCACACAGTTTCGGACACAACTGAAATGGCTCACTGTACACAATCGACGTAACTTACACTCACTTTCTCTTCTATACACTGTCCTCTTCCATCCTAATACTCCTGCCTACCTCAAAGAACGTTTTTCATTCCTAGGTGATAGTTCCCAGCACGCTCAACAACTTCGCTACCGCAATGAAAGGTTACTCGAAATCCCACTAAGCCATTCCAAATCTTATGGTGAGTCTTTCACCATTAAAACTGCAAGACTTTGGAATGAGCTTCCAATTGAAATAAGAATGTCGAAGTCGGTGAGCATATTTAAAAAACGTCTCAAAAGACACTATCTATCACAGTAGGGTTATTCTGTCATTAGTGCCGTACTATGTAATTTGTTTATGCATATATATTCATATATAGACATTATTTTATTATTATGTATATGTATGTTATGTATATATACTAAAAATATATATGGTAAAACTAATATTTTATATATGTAAATTTTTATGTATGTTTATTTATATTAAGTTTTAATGATTTGCACTTTATGCACCTTTCCGCTCACTTATTTTCTTATATCCTTTACTATCGGTTGCCTGTAAGAGATCACTTTTAGTGATAAGGCCGCCTTTGCACATCTCTTTAATTGTATAATTAATTTTTTTTATGTTAATGTACTATTTTCTTGTGCAATAAAGTGTTATAAATAAAAAAAAAATGTTAAATTCTTTTTAAAACTAGCTATTTACACTAACTTCGTTTGAGTGTGTCCCTAGGAACGCAGTACGCCTACCTAAAAGTAGCGTTTTTGAGATATTCAAGGTCTATTTATGCAATAAATTTCATCTAAAATCGTCTAGCCGTTTCAGTGTGTAGTAACGAACATACATACACTTACAAACCTTCAAAATTATAATAGTAGTTCGATGATACATTATTATGATACAAAATCTCTATATTTGTAGAATTGCTGTCCATTTTTACATTACCTAGAACTCACCTTTCCTATAAAGAGAATAAAATGTAAACTTATATTAAATTTTGACGAAAACCGTTTAAAAATACAGACCAAATTGATTTATAAGATCATTACCCGCGTCGATGTATGCTATGCCCGAAGACAATTTGCCTCTGCAAAGCCTAAACATTGACTGTTCCCCACCGACTGGAAGTGAAGTAATTCACGCCATTCGCTCGCTCAAAAACGGAAAGGCCCCAGGAATCGACCTAATCACTGCCGAGATGCTGAAAGTAGACATTGCTACAGCTGCAAACGCCCTGACGCCTCTACTACAGCACATTTGGCAGAAAGAAGAGCTACCGGACGATTGGAACAAAGGCCTGCTTATCACCGTGCCAAAAAAGGGAGACCTCAGTCAATGCAGTAACTGGAGAGGTATTACTTTGCTTTCGATCCCGTCTAAGGTGCTCTGCAAAGTCATTCTGGATAGGCTATCGAAGGCCATAGATCCTCTCATACGCAGAGAGCAAGCAGGATTCCGACCCAATCGATCGTGTACAGACCAGATCAACACCCTCCGCATCATACTGGAAGAGGCAACAGAATGGCAAAGGGAGATATATCTTACTTTTGTAGACTTTGAAAAGGCCTTTGATACGGTGAGGTGGGCCAGCATCTGGTCCCGACTACGCAAAATTGGTGTCCCCGAGAAAATAATCAACATCACACGAGCTTTATACAAGAATTACTCATGCAAAGTGACGCATAATGGGCTCGTCTCGGAGGACATAGCGGTACATGCAGGCGTAAAACAGGGGTGTCTCCTTTCGCCACTTCTCTTCCTTGTCGTCCTTGATGGCATTCTGCATAGCACCACGGAAAACAAGCGCCGCGGTATAGAATGGGGCATAACCAACACCCTAGAAGATTTGGACTATGCAGATGACATATGCCTCTTAAGTCACACTCGCGCAGACATGCAGACCAAATTGGACGACCTACGAAAGGAGGCAGCAAATACAGGGCTCAAAATTAATGCAAGGAAGACCCAGGAGATGAGGTGCAGAGCAACGAGTACATCCCCGTTGGTCATCGGCACAGAGGTAGTGGAACGCGTCCACAAATTCACATACCTCGGGAGTTGCGTGTCAGAAGCGGGAGGAACCGAGGAGGACATCGCTTCGAGAATTGTCAAAGCGCGAGCAACCTTCGCACAACTTCGGCCCGTATGGCAATCACGGAAATTGACTCGGAGAATCAAGCTCAAAATCTTCCGGTCCAACGTAAAGACCGTACTGTTATACGGGTGTGAGACGTGGAAGGTCACTAAAAACATCTCGCAGCAACTCCAAGTCTTCGTGAACCGATGCCTTCGCAAAATTCTCGGTATTTACTGGCCCGTCAAAATTTCCAACGAGCAACTTTGGGAACACTGCAATGAAGTCCCGATCACTCAGCAGATCAAACGCCGTAAATGGCGCTGGATAGGTCACACTCTCCGAAGGGATCCAAACCATATACCGAGGCAAGCCCTAGACTGGAATCCCCAAGGAAAACGCATACGCGGCCGTCCTAAACAAACCTGGCGGCGGACAGTCATTGGCGAAGCGAAGGCCATCGGGAAAACATGGAGCGAAATGAAACGCGTAGCTCAAGACCGAACGGGATGGCGATGCACTGTGGACGCCCTCTGCCTCACCTAGGGGACATAGGAACATAAGTCAAGTAAGTACCCGCGTCGAAGCGCGGCGAGCCAATTCTATTACTGCTCGATATTTAACTACTATCAGAAATGCCTTAAATAACGTATATAATTTTTCTAAATGAAAAAAAACTGCCAAAGTCGATATGAAAATAAAATATTATTTTGCCAATGTAATATTTTTTATAGTTATTAAAGGCTAAAGTATAGTCAACAAATCAATCTACGCCCATCATTTATGCACATATATCATTATTCACATTACTACATACCAAAGTAAGACTTAAAACAGCATACCATTACTCCCTTCAATGTTTTGTTAATTATTGGTATGATTTTTCTAGCTGATTCTTTTGTTTATCTTATATATAAGTAATATTATTTTATAAATGAAAATAAATGTTAGTATGTTTGTCCTCTATGCATTTCTAAACAATTAATTTGAGTATGATGAAACTCTGGTGAGATATTCTATATACAGCTGCGAAAATTTCTGGTGCAAAATAAAATTATTGGACGTTTATTCTTTATATGTTTCTATGCAACTCAAGCTTAAGGACGTACCTGAGCGAAGCGAGGGTAAATCACTAGTAGAGGATAAAATCGGTGCTGAAAATGTATTATTAACCAAAAACTATTAAACTTGAAGAACTTGTAAACTAAATAAGTAATATAAACACTTTTTTCATTTGCCTTCTCAACATAACATCTATTTAAAGCAGTAAATTCAACTTATTATGCTGTTAAAGCAAAACACGCTAAACCGAGTGAAGCGGGTTCAAATCCCGGGTCCCATACCTGTGATATTTTCATGTGCGAACTATTTCTATCATGATTACCACTTGCGTTACGGTGAAGGAAAACATCGTGAGAAAACCTGCAGGTCTGAGAGAGAGAGAAAACCTGGCAAGTTTTCGAAATACATGTGAAGTCTGGCAACCCCTACTTGGCCAATGTGGAACTATGGCCTGATCCCTCTCGTATTGAAGGGCCCGCGGCCCGAGGACCGTGTCCAGCAGAAATTAAAAAGGGCTGAATAGATAGACAGATAGAAAGCAAAACAAAATACAAGCAATTTGCCAAAACCATTTTGCTTCATTAAAGCATATTCGGAATTTCCTTCATTATTAGAGACACGTTCTTAAGCCATTATCATGTAAACTTCAAACATTCTTTAAGGACAAACTGTAAAGTGTGACGGAACGCCGAAATCTTTCGCAGAATCCTATACTTGCGAGAATCGAAGCATCTCGAGTATTTGCATGCCGATGTGAAATTTAAAGCAATAAACGCCCAAGCTTGGGTTAAACGTAGGCAGTACGGTCTCGATGTAAGGGCGCAAAATTTTGACATAAGACTTATGACGAAATAATAGGTATATGCTTACATTATTTTATTTAACGAATAACCACTGATCTTGTAATCTTTACTAATATTTATATATACGTATGTGTGTTTGTTGATTAGTTTTCGTAGTAACAGATCAATGACATAATGTTATTGATCTAATTATAATTGTAATTTTTATATAGAGATAAATACATAAATATGTTGGGACATTAACACACAGCACCACTAGTTCCATAGTAAGCTAGGAGACTTGTGTTATGGACACCAGATAGTTGATACACTACACATATATAACTTTAAATACATACATATTATTATAAATATTGACGGAGACTTAAAATAAAATATTGACTAGAACTTGACCCATGACTGGAGTACAAACATTCGTGCTCATCACACAAAAGAATGCCCCCAGCGGGATTCGAACCCGCGACCGCTGGCACAGCAAGTAGGGGCACAGCGAGTAGGGTCACTATAAACTGAGCCAAACGTGCCATCGAGATTGATAAATGATAATACAGCTAATTTATGAAATATAAATCCAAATTGTAAGTTAAGAAATTTATAGCATCCTTCAGTACGGAAACATTTTAAAAATCTTGATTTATCCCGCACCGCTAAAAGCTCGAGAATGAAGCGAAAAAGATGGAGATAGACTGAGCTTTTAAGATTAACTACTAGAGCAAAGTAAGACTTAAATTTTTTTCGCTTCCCTCACAATTTACAACCAGAATGTTAAAAATATGCTCATTTAAATAGAGATTATGTGGCAGGAGATATAAATGCAGGTAAAATTATTCTTACGTATTTACGTAATAGTACTCTCATGGAATTCACTTACTGTGAGTTTTATATAAACTCTAGCAATCCCTAAGCTAAAATGTTTTGAAGCTTAATTTATTGAACACTAACTGACTGACTGACTAACTGTTTTCAACCTCGGATATGTTTGGGTGGCATATTTAGAATGATAACTCTTGAACCTAATATAATATATAATATGTATTATATATTTTTTCTATGAATTAGTTTTTAAGTATTAACCTATTACTCGAAAAATAACATTAAAATTTGGTTCTCAATTGCTAAGCAAATATCGTGTAGCAAAACACGAAAAACTAACCCAATTGAGTAAAACCTCACTTTCATAGAGGGCTAAAAATAAAAATTGAGTTAGCTTACAAAATTTAACTTGTATGCTTAATAATCTATCTGAAAATAACCAAATCGACATTCAAAGTACAGGTACACAATCTTCTAACACATAAACACAAAGGTAAAAGCCCCGATGAATAATACAGAAGCACTTAACACCTTCGAGAAAACGTGTCGCGAAAATTTTAATGAAGTGCCAGTTTCTTGAGATCTGAATATATTTATAAGAATAAGGATCGGCAATATCGTAGAGTACCTTATTTTTCAAATAGAAATGTCTCTAACTAAATTTTAGTAGAGTGGTACATTGTAGCGTTTTAGAGATAGAGATTTTAAAATAATTTAGATATTTCCAGATTTGTTTCTTAAATTACACACAAACAAACAGTTTTAAAATGCACTTTTATAGACTTCTGCTATAAAGATGCAAGCTCAATTTTTGCACAAAGTCAAGAATAAAACGAAAAATTAATTATAAACGTTTCCCTAATTAGTATGTACAGTAATTTGGTAGTTTTACCTGAAAAGATTTCCAGGAGTTTTGTAAATTGATGATTTTGTAGATTTCCACGTGCAAGGGAAAATGGTGCCAAAAACAGTTTGTTGACAATATCTTCTTTCCTACTCATTTAACGATGAAAGTAGTTATGTAATAAATGAATCTAGAGAATATTTTCTCTAATATATGTAATAATATTTTTTGTAAAGTGAATAGTTTTAGCGTACGAACGCTGCAAAGTCGACTCAACACGTGTATTGGACAAAAAACTCTTTTCCAAACCGCCATTTAGTCAGAGTGACTGGCGCGTTTTTTATCATGCTATCCTCCATAGACCTAATCCACATTCAATACACTATTACTATGTTATAATATATATACCTTTTTTGAGCACCAAATGACTGGGCTAAATATCATTAACAATTTAAAAGGCAGCAGTACCAGTCAATTTACTATGACAAAGTACTGACTAAGTTTTATACTTTCAAGAAACCTAAAAAGACACGGGTCTCTGTAATAATTTGTTACGAATTCTATTATTACGTTAAAATTCACTTGGTTATTCTACTCTTAGTTATCTGAATTATTATAAAAATTACTTTAAAAATATGATATAGATGTAAGCACTTTAATCCCCACTTACACTAGATAGATTGAAGAAACTCAGTAAAAAATCATAGTAGGTTTATTGAGAATCTTCATAAATCCTGCTTCATAGTTAACCTATTTTTTATACTGAGCATGTTGTATATTTTTCATCTAGATTTTTTGTAAAAATATTACTGAATTAAAATTAATCTTTGATCTGAATAACCTTTATTCGAGATCTATAAAAAAGAAATAATCTTTCTGATAGATCTAGAATTAGGATGATCTGAGCTTTAATTATTTTGGTATCTCAAATAAGACCAATTTTTACATTTAAATTATATAATACTTTTTTATAATACTTTCTTAGATTTACGCGAATACTTGACATTTTAAATAAAACTATCTTTTCGGATTTTTTCGCGAATTTATTTTGATTTTTTGTTACCGACGTTTCGAATGCTTTACAGCAATCATGGTCACGGTGTTAGATGTCTCTAAGGTATTATATAGTTGTTACAGACAGCCTACCCACAAATAACAAAATGAATTCAAAAATTGAAAAATGGCACCAAAGTACCTTACAATATTTTAACTTTTAATTAGCTTTATAATTGAATATGGAATATTATTTATTTAATTTGAGCTGTTATTATTATAATTATTACAATTTTAAAAACATTAATTATTAATCTAAATTTTTATTTTTAGTGTTGCCATTATTATATTTATAACCATAAAGAAAAAATCATAATATATTAATTATTTAAGCCACATAATTTATCTATGTGTAATTTGAAAAAGTTAAGATTAATTAAAAATAATAATTTTAATTTAAATTTGCTATTATTTAAAAAACAAATTATTAAGCAACACATTACTACATACATTTACAAATGAAAAAACAATATTTTATTTATTATTTATAAAAAATTATTTAAAACATTTAAATTATAATAAATATGTACATATGTACCTAGATTTGATCAAGAATGCAAAAATATATATTACAAATGTACTTCCAATTCGTATTCGTAATACTTCCAATACCAGTCTTATTTAGTCGTATGACGAAGATACAAATTATATAGAAATTCTGCAATTTCTATCCCTTTGTATATTAAGCTATTTTTAATGTCCCACTGTTGGACACGGGCCTCTCTTATACTATAATATCAGAGCATAGTCGAGCACGCTGACCAAGGCGGGTCGGTGCACTTCACATGTCTTTTGAAAACTAATTAAATTCTCTCAGACATAACAGATATTCTTCACGAGGTTTTTCTTCACTATAATGCAAGTGGTAATCATGTTGAAAAATAAATTTATCCTATACTACTTATAAATAAAATAGAAGTGTCTGTTTTAATGTTTTAAACAGCCTATTTAGGTTATACGAGTACGACTCTTTGACTCATACCAAAAATTAAACAATAGTTAAAAAATTGAATCTGTTTGTTTGCATTCAGTAATATTTAGAACGGATAAACAGATTTTAATGAGAACTCTACGAACCAATACAATATTTGTTAAGAGCATAGAGTGATGGAGTATTTTCTAAAAAAAAGTACATACCAAAGCGAAATTTGAAATAGTAGTTTCTCGCGTTTTTTGACCTGAAATATGTATCAGCGAGACCAAAACGGTTTAAATTTGAAGATATTTCTAAAAATAATGTTCACGATATTAATTTATGCCTTTTATATTTAAATTTTGTAATCCATGTGCTCGTTTTATAATACATTGAAAACTTTAACTCATGCTTCCAAGTTCACACTTCGGCTTTGTAGGGTATTTGGTGTACACAAAAATACAAAGAACAATTGGGTCTGGAAGTTACACGTCAAAGTCGTAAGTCCCCAACGTCGAGCATTGCCAATTGTAAAATGATCTTTTTACCCGACTGTAGCGAATCCCAAAGGAGGATTATGTGTTTGATTTAATTAATAGGTTATATTATAAGGTGCGATTTAAAATCTGTAATTTTTAAGTTAAAGCTTAATAAGTACTATTTTTTCTGGTAAAAATCAAACCTGTGCAATTAATTAGATAGCCCTATTTGTCAGAAATAAATAAAAGTAATAAACTTTTTGATTGCAGTCATCCAAAATCCACGGAATATATCCACTTTCCTTCACAAGAATAGATAATTTACAACGTCTTCATGCATGTAAAATAATTATAAGTTTTAGGAAATTAGTCTCTTCTAAATAATTTACATCTACAGATTAACTCAGTAAAATTTATCGTCAAAACTTGGTGTTATTTATGTTCGACAATAAGTCAGGGCGTTACCCCAAAAGTTTTCGAAGCGTACTTCATTATTTGGTTTGCTTGTATTTAATTTATTAGGAAATTTGAACTCAATTTATACCTGAAAGGCTTATTTTTAAATTTTTGGTCCATGGAAATATATGGTAGCTTATTACAATAATGGGCCTAAATATGCTTTACCAGTAAATTTGCATACTAGACAAACATTATGGACGCATTGGTATATTCACGTATCAGAAATCCATTTCATTCACCAATAATTACTAGCAAACACAGTGCGGAAACCACTACTAGTAACGAATTCACGAACATTATTTTCTCTAGGCCTTTATCCATACATATAAATAGTTCTTAGAAAATAGTCTGGATTAATTGTTTTAATTTCGCCCTTTTTTAAGCCCCAACACAAAAAGACCCTCTTTTTAAGTTTTAGACTTAACGTGTGTCAGACACATGTATTTGTGTGTCTGTGTCAGACACATGTATCTGTGTGTCAGACATATGTGTCTGTGTCGTCATAGCCCCCAAACGAATGAACCAATTTTAACTTAGTTTTTTTGTTTAAAGTCAAGTGTGTGACTTGACGAGAGTGTTAATAGCTATAAATCAAGAAAATTTGTTCAGTCGTTTGCGGGTTCAGCTCTTTTCTAGGTGGTAAAAGGATATGAACAACTTCCACAGATCTAATCAATTCGAAACTCGGTATCTCGTTGCTTTACTGACATTGCAATGATATGGTAACATAGGCTTTCACCTGGAATCTGCAAGATAGTCAACTCTTTACTAAAATAATGCAGAGATATCGTGTTTAGGCTCATTGGAATGTCTTCAACGAACAGTTTTTGTGGTTTTTTTTAAAAATTTCATTTAAGAGTTATTATCTTTTACGCTCATATAGTATTTTGCTTGTTATTAAATAATGTTATTTAAGATCACTCACTGACACACGTGAAAAAAGCTAAGCTGAAAGAGTTCGTAGTACAATTATTTCTTCACATAGGGTAGCAGGTAGTCAGTCAAACTGACTGCTAGCTCAATAAAGAAACTTCGATTTCATTTTAGCATAGGCCAATGCTACTTAAGGAAAAAAAATATATACATTGTTAACCAAAATGATATAATTCATAAATAATAATATTACATAATAATTCAGGCAGTGGTAACGCTCACTTGATTACTCACTTGATCTGATATTTTCATGAATCATTTTCAACAAGGAAAGAAACCATCGTGACGAAACCTGGATCTGAGAGAATCTACTTGTAAGTAATTTCTAAAAACATATGAAGTACATTTATGAAATAATCATTCAGTGTCAGACAAATCACAAATTAATATCAATTTACAAGTTTTAATCAATCTAATATCAATATGTTTCATTACACTTCATAAAATGAATCAAACAGGATCTAGCTATGAAAATAGCTTGTTATATTTTACGTAATATTCTCAAAATCACAAACTCTAGGCAATGGACGTAATTACTGTCCGGGCGCTTTGTCGTTGCCCGCGCCCGCACACCATTCTCACTTTGATCATTGCAGCGGGAAACAATCAGTCCTATACAAATTATTGAATTTCCATGAAAAAATATACAAAGGTATCACATAAATAGGTGGAATTTGTAGGATTTTTGTGTATATGTGTATTAAAGATTGTATTGTGGTATGTTCAAAATAGCATACATATAAACATAATTTACCAATTATCATCATTACCACTTGTCTTACGGTTAAGGAAAACATCGTAATGGATCTGCATATTGTCTGAGATAACCTAACAAGTTTTTGAAAGACGTGTCAAGTCCGCCAACTCGCACTTGGCCAGCGTGGTGGACTATGGCCTGATCCCCGTTGTATTGAAGGGAGACCCGTGCCCAGCAGTGGGACGTCAAAAAGGGCCGAATATTTGCATTGTGGTATACATATATTAGGGTTTACTTATGAACAATTAGATTTATCTACTAAAGTTGGTAAATGTAAGGTTTTTATAAAAAAAAGTTTTTGACATCATCGTGCTACATGGTAGGTTTTAACACAGAACAGTTCGAAGTTTAGCCATATAATGTTGGTAAATCTTAAGTTTCACTGGAAAAACTTAAAATTTTCCTTAGATCGAGCTACGAGTATGTCAGTAACATATAAGTACATATATCAGGCTTATTTGCATATCCTTATCTTTAATTTAAAATATAACAAAAACCTGATAATTCTCGTAGGTTTTGTTGTGTGGTAAAAAACATTTTTAAGTAGCAATTAATAATGAACATAATATACAGTGTTAAAATTACTATTACAGAAAATTTTAATTTTCTTTTAAATTCTTTTTACCTAATCGCGTTTAAACTACAGGAACAATGATGGTACGCATCCTTTGTATTCATTCATACCCGCACATTCTAATTGCTCTGACCATGTAACATCAAACAGCATTTCCTCCTACCTATATATACATATAATAAAATTCTGAGTTGAATCAGTACATAAAATATTTTTTTTGAAAATCTTATTGAAATAGTCATTATTATCGATACAGAGACCGAATCTATAGTTTTTGGAATTTTTGTCTGTCTGTCTGGAAACGCATCACGAGAAAATCATTATGCAGATTCATATAATTATATGATATAGTTATCCGGGTCAACATATAAAATACTTTTTACTGCGGGAAAATGTATCATCTCTGAGAAATCTATACTAAACGTTAAAACATAATAATAATTTCAAGGCAGTGGTAGCCCAGTGGTAACGCGCTCGCTTGGGAAACCGAGTGATGCGGGTTCAATTCCCGGGTCTCGCACCTCTGATATTTTTGTGTGCGAATCATTTCTAGCATGATTACCACTTGCCTTACGGTGAAGGAAGACATCGTGAGGAAACCTGCATGTCTGAGGGAACTAAGCAAGTTTTCGAAAGATATGTGAAGTCCGCCAACCCGCACTTGGCCAGCGTGGTGGACTATGGCCTGATCCCCCTCGTATTGAAGGGAGGCCCGTGGCCAACAGTGGGACGATAAAAGGGCTGAATACATACAATAATTTCAAGTCCTTATTTATTTATAAGTCAATTTTGATAAAATATCTTTTATTTAGAATAAGATGTTGTGATATATACAACTTGTCACTATTATTAAGATCGATTGCGTCTTCGTTTCTCAAACAGTGCTTCAATTTTGACATATAGGGATCGATGGGGACTTTTGGCACTTTATTTCTTCTGGTGTACTTATGGTGTATGCCAAAATTCAGCTTTGTCGGATTTGTTGTTATTTGATCACTATTCTTATATTTAATTTGACCGGGCCGGACCGAATTAGTAGCGTCTTACGATAACCCATTTTTCAACCTACAAAGTCACTACTCCACCTTTAAAAATACTTTCATGAGCGTAATCTACGTGAGAAGTTTTTTAATTTTCGTCTCTCTAGCCATTTCTACTTATATTCATTACCTTTAAAATATCCACTTTCAAAAATTTTAAGTTACAATTTTATACAGTTAGTCTACTTCTTATACAGAATTCAATTATATTAAAAAGAATATAGTAAGATAGTCGTCTTTGTTATCAACAGATATTGCATCTTACCCGTTGAAATCTATTGTGATGGCCACTGCTCAACAAAGATGCCAACTTTATTGGCTAAGTGCTACTTGTACAATGAAAGCTTTAAAGATTATAAACTAGTTTTTGCTCGCGACTATTCTCCTGTACTTAATTCATTTGTACATTTATTTTTATGTACGCTATCTTGCTTGATTATAAATTGATTATAATATATTTTTTTCTTTGTAAATATGTTGTAGGTTGGTCCCATATGAACAAGAATTCCATCCATTAGATATCAAAGTGCAAAATCAAAGCTTGACGTTTTACATAATGTCTATCTTTTCGGGGTTTTTTCGTGAAGATCATTTTTTTAATAAAGTTAATCCCGCAACGACCGCGGGTACACCGGTGTTACAGTTAACAATTAATTTCTTAGAAATATACCTGGAGGAGTTAAATTCGCGTAAATCGAAGAAAATATTATATTCGACGTTTGCTTAACATGTATATACTAACAGAACCCGTGATGTCGCTCGCGCTAAAACTACAAAAAAAATCTCTAAGAAGGTAGTTTCATACAAACTTTCATACCCTATTTTACCCTCTTATAGGATGAATTTTATAAAATGCTAAATAAAATACGTATTTATTTAATTTTATTGAAGAGCATTAGTACTGAGTTTCAAGTAATTCTGATGAAAAACATTTTTTTTTGAACTGTATTATAAAATATTTACCCGTGGAAATTAGGTTAAATCCCGCGGTAAAAAGTAGCCTATGTCACTCTGCAGCCCTCCAACTATCTCCACACAAAAAATCACACCAATCCGTCACTCCGTTTCGACGTGAAAGAAAGACAGACAAACAAACAAACAAACAAACAAACAAACAAACAAACAAACAAACAAACAAACAAACAAACAAACAAACATACAAACAAACAAACAAACAAACAAACAAACAAACAAACAAACAAACAAACAAACAAACAAACAAACAAACAAACAAACAAACAAACAAACAAACAAACAAACAAACAAACAAACAAACAAACACACTTTCACATTTATAATATTAGTATGGATGTACTTGTAAGGCATTTAAATCAAATGTCTTTTAATTTCATTGTCACTTTGTATAGCTTTGTATAGCTTAAGCTATTATCGCGTGTTACTCAAGCAAATTGTAATTATTTCAAAAAAGTTTTATTCAAAAGTGTTTGTATATCTAATTCAATGACTTTAATTTATTTATTATTTCTTTATTAATTAAAATTTATTAGAATCTATATAATATACAATATTTTCTCATACAAAAGCTATACAAAAAACTAACATTCATACTCTGTCTGTTAGGAACAATACAAATAGGTAATATTTCAAAAAGCTTTATAAAATGAACAAACAAAACATCTGACTAAAAAATTGAATAGTTAAATACAATATTTGAAAATTCCAATTGTATAAAAATCTAAATCTGATACAAATTATTACAATACGAAATATAAAATAACCGAAAAATGCAAAAAATATGTACATATATAGGAATATCAATGTCACAACTGCCAGTGCCGTACAAATTGTTGTAGTGAATAAATCCGTAGCACGAAGTTTGGGAACTAATACCGACTAAAATTTAAACTGGAACTCTCAACGAATACCCTTGGTAATTGTCGCTTGCATACACTCTAAATTTTTTATATTTTCACTGCACTTTGACCATCTGTGGATTGACTGTTAAAAATATACGTAATATAAACAGTATTGCTTATAAATTATTTATTGGACAAAATTTAAAATACAGACAAAATTATTTATTGGCTAAATAATTTATACATATAATAAAATTGTAACTAAGCCGAATCTGTACATTAATTGGAAGGATTTTGATGAAATTTGGTATGGTGATAGCTGGTTATTTGGGTCAACTTATAGGATACTTTTTACTGCGGGAAAATATCTCATTTCTGAGAAAACATACAAAAACTGCAATGTAAGAGCTATAAGAGCTCTTTATACTATACTAATATACTCTATATACTAATATGTAAAACCTAAGAATTTAGTTTTTGGTCATTTGAACGCGGGTGGAGCCGCGGGCAATGCTAGTTTATACTAATATTATAAATGTGATAATTTGTGAGGATGGATAGATGTTTGTTATTCAATCACGCCAGAATGGCAGAACGGATCTGGATGATATCTGGCATAGAGATAGATTATAGTTTGAAATAGCATATAGGTTTAATTTTTATCCCGGAAAAATGTACGGTTCCCGTGGGATAGATTGTTTTTGTCTAGGGACGAACCCGAAGCGAAGCGCGGCTGAGTAGATAAATAAGATGAAAAGTTGAAAGAAATTTTGTACACTCATAGATCAAGTGCAAGCCGATTTTGATTTCTGCTTTTTTTTCTTCAATATAAGTTTTTATCTTTTGTGTCAAACAAAAGCATATTGATTATAATAATAATTATGGATAATTATAATTCATATTATAATATTAATAATCTTTTTAATTACATTGTGATATAGGTTTTATCTAAAGGTTCATATTTAACTCAGTGGCGCTTTATTTGATACTTCTGATCCGCATCAAAGGGAAGCTGTACAGCTTCATAAAGCTGTACAGATGAAGATAAAATTGGTCCGAAAAATCAGATATTACGATTTTTTGTGACTTTTTATTTATCATTATCTGCGATTATATATTTTCTGTTATAATCAATCCTAGTATTAAATAAATATGTTGGGACATTAACACACAGCACCATCTAGTTCCATGGTAAGCTACGAGGCTTGTGTTATGGATACCGGATAGTTGATACACTACACATATATAACTTTAAATATATACATATTATAAATATAAACACCCATGACTGGAGTACAAACATTCTTCATCACACAAATGAATGCCCCCAGCGGGACTCGAACCCGCAACCGCTGGCACAGCAAGTACTAGGGTCACTGCAAAATGAGCCAAACGTGTCGTCAAATTACACTTTAAATATAAAAATTAAAGTTTTCAACGATCATAATATATGTAAATACAAAATTAATTTCAACATTTTCAATATTGTTGTAATTGGAGGATTACCGCTATGATAATTACCACTAACGTATTTTTTATTAAACTCAGCTTCCTTGTTCATAGTAATTAAAATGAAAGCATATCTCATTTTCATTACCGGGCTAATTATTATATTAATAATTATTATCGAGCCGAGAGAAATTAAAATACAACATTATATTATCGATACAATTCTGTAAGGTCTACGTCAATTTTAATATTAATAATCCTCTAATGTACATCCAAAAAGAGAAAATAAAATCTATACATATGTATAATAAAATTCTGAGCCCAATCTGTACATTAAATTTTTTTTTGAAAATCTTATTGAAATAGTCATTATTATCGATACAGAGGCCGAATCTACAGTTTTTAGAATTCTTGTCTGTCTGTATGTCTATCTGTCTGCCTGTGACGGCATCGTGAGAATACCAACCAACCAACCAACCATTGGACAGATTTTCATGAAATTTGGTATGATAGCTGGTTATCCGGGTCAACAATCAACGTAAATAGGATACTTTTGATTGAGGGAAAATATCTCATCTCTAGGAAATCTATACTAAACGTTAAAACGTAACTAGAGACGAACCCGAGCGGAGTGAGGGTGAGTGCGCTAGTATACAAAGTATAGGGGAAGGTACAAAAGCCGCCCTTATCGCTAATAGAGCGATTTCATCAAGGCAATCTTTAGGTGTAGGAATTAGAATAGATAGAAGGGGATCGATTTTAGTAGGTAATTCATATTGGTAACTTATTCTTAGCTAGTGATCAAGTATCTTTATAATAATTATTCATTTCCTTTATATTTAAACTATTTTTCGCCCGTGGTTTCACGTGAAAAGCGGGACGGGGTTTAAAGGTAGCCTATATGCGATCCCAGGACGTAAACATAGATTTATATCCTTGCAAAATTTTATCAAAACCAGACAGAATTACTTTCACATTTAGTATGGATATCTACACATATACTTTATACTCATAGATTTCATATAAACATTATTATAATCAGTTTTTTTTAAACTAACCTTATATAAAGAGTAAATGAATATGGTGGGATATTAACACAGCACCATCTAGTTCCATGGTAAGGTACGAGGCCTGTGTTATGGATCCAGATAGTTGATACACTACACATATGTAACTTTGAATACATACATATTATAAATACACCCATGACTGGAGTACAAGCATTCGTGCTTATCACACAAATATATCCCTCAGCGGGACTCGAACCCGCGACTGCTGGCACAGCAAATAGGGTAACTACAAACTAAGCCAAACATGTATATAATAAGCTAACCTTTATAAGCGATACAAAACAAAAGTCAAAACTATTCAGAAAGTTGTATACATTGTTTAATCTCACAATCGCGGTAATTAGCCAACTTAGTAATTACTGCAGCTCAAATAGCGGTCAGTAACAGCGAGTTGAGACGGCTTTTATAAGTTTTGTTGTTGCTATAATCTGTTAATAAAGTAGCGAAAATGCAGGGAAGTGAGTACGTATTTTATTTTAATGCGCTTTTGTATTACACTCTGTTCTCTGGACCAATATCAGCCATCGCGACCAATTTTATTGGGATTGGCCATCTGTGCAGAATATATTATAGTGCAATGCATGACGCACAGACACAAGTGCACTCTATATTCTTGCTACTCTAACAGTCCGATGGGACAACAATTGACACGATTATTAAGAGATAAGGCTTTTAGCCTTTACATGCTCTGCGAGGCACGAGGATGTATCGCCAACATTGCAACTCCGGGTTATTATTGAGAATTTTTTGACATAAAAACTCAATAATAATACTTAGCTTGACCCGGGACTCGAACCCAGGTCCTCCAAATCTGTGGCTGTACATGCTAGGCATTAGACCAACGATACACCCTATGTCCTACGAGTAGTGTCAATTTGAGTACCTATTTAGTTTATCCAGTCAATCCTACTCTAAAACATCGTCATCAGCATCATAATCTTAGCCTGAGTGGTTGGAAGTTTATTCATTTTCCCCGTTCATATCTATCATTCACCATATTACCTTTGAGTATGTATAGTAAAACGTATAGTTTTATCTTCCAGCTATCCACGCTAACTTAAACTTTCATTCACCCAAATCTGTCCATTTCATGATGTACCAAACATACACACACGCAAGCACGCACAATACTTTAGAATTTATAATAGTCCGATTATGTACTAAGATTGTTTATTGTATTATATCTAATTTTGTTTTCAATAAAATTTTCTTGTTAATGACTTCGAAGAGCGCCAGTTTGTTTTGTTTTTAAGTTTGCGTTATTAATATTATTGCGCTATATTATTTTTTAACCGACTTCAAAAAAGGAGGCTATCAATTTAAGACATACCTATGTGTGTAATATTATTGGAACTACAAAATATTCACATATGATAATTGATATTCTGCCTTATATCCTCTATAAATTCTACATTTGGAGTTTTAATACATACCCCAAACAAAAGATGCCAGTTAGTTACATTTAGGTATATTAAAACACTACTCTCCAGACTTCATTCATTCCGAATAGACTGACTTCCGACTCTTTTAACCGTACAATCGTGGTAATTATGCAACTTTGTGAATTAACTGCAAGCAATTTAAACAGCGGTCACTTGCAGAATTGCTAGAGTTTAAAATGTCACAACTATGACTTATACGAGTTGTAGTATTCCGTTATAGCGAACTGTTGTTATAAAACTTTGTATTGTACCAATGTACGCTTTCATTACAATGTTAGTGTACGGTCATGATAAGACATAAATTTATTTGGGAAAGTGATAAAACTGACCTCAAAAGTTTGCCTGTACGTGTTGTTAAACTATGAACTTAAAGCATTTTTTACTTAGTTGTATTTTTTTTAACTTAAATATGGCGACTTTTTGGCGATTTAACATATAAGAATCACATAATATTGATCGTCAGAGATATGAGGTATAAACGAAAAGAAAAAATACAATTAATTCAAGGCTTACTCTTTTGAAATTCAACTTTACCATATATTTTTTTGTTTTTTTTTTTTCATTAAACTGAAAATTTAATGTATGTAGTATGTACCCGAAAAAATTGCCTGAAATAGTTTGAGTATAAAATTAGCATATCAGTAGGTTAGTCATACTAATATTATGAATGTGAAAGTTTTTGAGGATGGATGTTTGTTACTCTGTCACGACAAAACGGCTGAACGGAACTAGAATATAAATAGAATATAACGGAAATACAATAAGTTCATTTTTACCCCGATTCCCGTGGGATAGATTTGTTTTTGTCTATGGACGAACCTGAAGCGAACCTAGGGTGAGTCGCTAACATTTCTTATTTATTAATCACAAGCGAATTACTCGCGCTTCGCTCGACTAAAGTATCCCGACCATTTTTTCCGATTTCAATTAAAGTTATTATGATTTTTAACAGTTTATCACTGACACATTTTTGTCGGAATAAAAAATAGCACTCCGTGGTTACTTTATATTGGTGAAAGAATTTTCAAAATTGAATCATTAGTTTCAAAGTTTTACAAAATTTACTTCTTTATATATAAAAGAATGCCAGAAGATCTTAAAAATAATTGCTAAGTATTCATTAAATCAATTTTTTTAATATACATATATTTATAACTTTATCGCAAGTATTTCTTGTTATAGTTTTAATCATGATCAATTAAATATTAAAAATGCAAAAATAAATTTTGATACCTCTTTTGTCTTTTTTGGAACACTCTGGATACCGATTCTGATTCATCAAATATCAGACTGATTCAACAAACTAGACCAGTGGAATTACTAAAAATCTGATATTATTTATGTTTTAAAATAAATATCACCCAGTTAAACTAGACTAACCAAACCCAAATAGTATTAAAAAAATTGATCCGCAGGACAACTTCTCAGATTAGAACAAAATCTATTATACCACCTAACTTTGATATACGTAATCTGTTTGCCTAAATCAACTAAGCATCCACTTTGTAAGTATCAACGTAACTCTATACACGTGCAAAGATTATTCCACTTCAGCCTTCCCTTTGAATTATAAAGTTTCGAATAGGTATATTTTGAAGTTATAGCGAATTAAATTGAACTTGATCTAACATACAAGAAGTTACTTGTGTTAAGTTTCTTTTAAGTTGTACCAATTTGAGTCGTTAAGCGTCTTGTCAACTCGTATCCAAATAAAATGTCAGAGTATAAGTAGGTAGTATAACTTATCATGTTCAATAAAACTCGGCTTAATTAAAATTTAGTTTCTAGCTAAGCTACGACAAATGATTATGAATACCTAAATAGCCAAATACTGTAAAAATATTATAATTACCAAAATATGTATAATGTATATAGTATTACTAGCAGATCCGGCTGTGGCATACATATGAAAATCGTTAATTTTGTAATAAAAAAGAAAATAATCGGGATAAAAACTACTCTATTTTTTAAGTTGGAACAAATTACACATTTAAAAAAAAACGTTAAAATTGGATAAGCAGTTTCGGAGTTTATCACGGACCAACATCGTGACACGGGAATTTTATATATTAAGATATACTCAGCTTATACCATCTCACTGATAGTAAAGCCTCATCTCATTTGACTCATCCGTTCACAAGCGTTTGTTGTGTTTTCGCAAGTGTCTGCGGCTCCTTGAAATTACTTAAGTATCTCTTGACACATTCCTCTAACTACAAACAAACATATAGGTAAATTTTATCACTTTAGTTTTAATTCAGTTGAGATATTTGGCTGGGGCTGTTAAATTCAAGATGTTACTATGTCACATGAAAACCGATTCAATAATATCAATTAAAATCTCAAGTAATTCGTTATTTACCTTAGAATACACGGTCCAGTAAATTTTCTCATTTTAATTAAAGAGATTTTCATTCCAGAACAAAACATTAAACAAAATTATTTAATTCTCCATAGCTTTTTCATATCCTGCCGCTTTCAGATCCTAACCTAATATTACCATGTACAAAAGGATAAAGACTATACTCATTTCCTTTTTAATTTCCTCTCGCTAGACCACTCTATTTATCATATACATACCTACTTATATATATTTATATATATATATATAATATATTATATATATATATATATATATATATATATATATATATCTTTATAGCGTATCGAGGATAATCATTCAATTAGGGCAGTATGCCACTTTAAAACTATTTTTCGAATATTTTCGCAATACTTTTTGATTCTTTGTTAAATTTGTTAAAATTAAAAATTATCATATATTTATAGACTAAGATTTTAGGTTCTTGTATAATTTTTGTATGTAGACAAATTAAACCTTAGGCTCTCAAGCATTCACAAAACGTTGGAAACAAAACGCCACTTCAAAAAATTCGAACTAATAATATTAATTATATAAAAATATAAAATATTCGCATAAACTTTTTTACAGTTTAGTTCTATCGAAATAAGAAATCGGCCCAATGAGCTGCTTTTGTTACAATAGAAGACAATTAATAAGGAAATAAACACCAATACTTGGACTAAATGTTGGGCAATCGTCAGATATGTCTTATTTGATTTTTGATAAAGATATTTGTCCAGTGGAATTTCACGCTAAAATCGAGTCAACCCAGAAGTCAGCCACCCGTGTGGAGTTCGGCAGCATCTACAATCTCTCACAAGATCTAAGTAACATGACAGGCATATAGCACATAGCTATAGTATAAATATACTACTCTAGTGATTCACCCTCGCTTCGCTCGGGTTCATCCCTGACTTGCTTCCCAATACAAACTTTCATCCCCATTTTCACCCCCTTAAGGGATGAATTCCGGGATAAAAAGTATCCTATTTCCTTCCCAAGGTCTCAAACTATCTTAGAAAATTTCATCTAAATCGGTTTAGTAGATCCAGAGATTACCCCTTACAAGGTCACAAACTCACAATCTCATAAATTTTACCTCTATAATATTAGTATAGATAACAAGAATTTTCTACAAAAAATTCTAAATTTATATATTTTAGTAGCATAATATACAATATTACATTATTATATCTTGTATACCTAAGTACTCGTATATATAATTTTTAGCTTATAACCTCCATGGCCAGCTTCTGTAAAAGCATGCAAAAAGTATCCTATGTCCTTCCCAGGGTCTCAAACTATCTTCTTACTAAATTATAGAGTTAAAATAATAATAATAGAGTTTGTCGTTAGTGAAAAAAAAACAAATCTATCCCACGGTAACTGTACTACCGTATTTTACCATGATAAAAAGTAACCTATGTGCTATTCCAGGTTATAATCTATCTCTGTGGGAAATTTCTTCCAGATCCGTTCAGCCGTTCTGGCGTAATTAACAAACATCATCATTATGGATATAAATTGGATTTATAATTTTACAAAAAAAAAAAACAATAACAAAATAAATATAAGCAATTAAATTACATTTATACTGGATTGTTACAATTGATCGAAGTTTGACCACAAATAATACTATAATACTATTTTAAATAAATCTATCTTTTCGGATTTTTTCGCGAATTTATTTTGATTTTTGGTTCCCGACGTTTCGAATGCTTTACAGCAATCATGGTCACGGGATGGGAACAAAAAGCAAAATAAATTCGCAAAAATCCGAAAAGATAGTTTTATTTAAAATGTCAAGTATTCGCGTAAATCTAAAAAAGTATTACTATAATACTAGTTTAAATTAAGTTTTAGCAGCTCAAAGTGAATATTTCATTAATTATTTTATATAAATGTTTATTCCAATTAAAATTCTACTGTAAACCAAAAAATTAAATCCATAGATTATCCCTTACAATACTTGAGCATTTCAAAAAGTGTTCGTATTGAGAGATCTATCACAATGAGTGACACATCGTCGTCTTAGTGCTTGTTTGTTCAAACTACCAAATACTTGTTATTCTTTACAGTAAAGAATATTTTTCTTCTATTGTAAAAACAAAGCTTTATTACCTTAGTAATCGATCGCCTATTGACTACATGAAATGCTATAAAATGCAAGGGTTGTCAAAAATGCTAATTTTCATCGAGAACGGTTTTAAATTCAAAGCCGTTTTAAAGTCACAGCAATTACAGGCAGGAGGCATAAATATAAATAAATAATAAATAAATAAATATTGTGTTGGGAGATTAACACACAGCGCCATCTAGTTCCATTGTAAGCTACGAGGCTTGTGTTATGGATACCAGATAGTTGATACACTATATGTATATAACTTTAAATAAATACATATTATAAATATAAATATCCATGACTGGAGTACAAACATTCATGCTTATCACACTAATGAATACCCTCAGCGGGACTCGAACCCGCGACCGCTGGCACAGCGAGTAGCGTCACTACAAACTAAGCCAAACGTGTCGTCAAAATTACACTAAGTGCATGGACCGTAGGTGTTATGGGCGATAGGTACATTTCCATCAGGTGAGCTGTCTGCTCGTTTATCACTGAGCACCATAAAAAAGAGACAAAACGAATGTGCGGCCAGAAGCCTTCCTTTATAATTTGAAGATAGACATTTATAACCAGTGTTTTCTATTACACTGTTTTATATTTTTTTAACATTCTATTTATAAATTCAAATTAAAAAAAAAATTAACGACTTTAAAAAATCTAATAAAAAGTGAAAAAAATATATTAATAAAAAGTACATATATACCTAATCAGATACTTTCGAAGTCGGTGCCAGCCGATAATGTTTTAAGATATGAATTTGTAATAGGTAAATTATTATGACAATTATGAATTTCGAAAAATGCTAAAACGTATAGGTGTTTATTTAATTTTATTGAAGAGCAAGTTTCAAGTAATTCTGATCATAAAATATTTTTTTTCGGCTGTTTCATAACGTGTTTTCCCGTGGGAATTAGATAATCTCTCGCGGTGAAAAGTAGCCTATGTCACTCTCCAGCCCTCCGACTATATCCACACAAAAAATCACGCCAATCCGGCATTTTGTTTCGACGTGAATGAAGGACAAACAAACAAGCAAAGAAACAAAAACACTTTTTCATTAATAATATTAGTATGGATTTTCAATTTTTTAATAGAAATTTCGGTTTTATGATAGAGAAAAATAATATACAGTTTCCAATATAAGTAAGCGAGACGTACTATATTCATTTAGTATATATACACCATGAGTTACCATGGTAACGCATAAAAATAATTATAATTTATAGACATGGCAAGGCGCATCTAGAGTTATAAATCTTTGCTGTAAACGAAAGGTACTAACTTGAAGTTCGTGGTCGTTTATAAAAAATATTAATGAGAATTAATGAAAATGTTCTATTCTATAATTATCGCCTTTTAGAATTATATCATTAGTTATTATCCTTCGATTTTAATATTTATAAGCTTTTTTACATTACGAAAACTACTAACTTAATCAAGTAAATAACTCTGAACAACAAAAAAACTGAATTTTAAACCAGTTATAAAAATTATAGGTACTTACTGAATTCTTTAAGTTTTTAAAAACTGTCCGTTAGTTTTTTTGTATACAGATATTGAAAATGTGTCTTTTTAAATTACCTATTATTATGTATTTTATTATCAGCTGTAATAAATGAAAGAAATAATTGTGTCAATAATTACCATTATGACACAGCGCCATCTATGATATTTCTAAGTAACTGTAAGTGCTAAGCATAGTTACATCTGTTTGACGTAATGCTCTATTGAAACACTAGATGGCGTTACATGTTAATATTTATTATTTATAGTATTATAAAATATATTTTTTAATATTATTTAAATGTAAATGATGTATATTAATTGTTTATTTTTATTATTTCTAACAATAAGAATTTTAAAGTAAAAAAAAAACTTTAATATTAAAAAAAAGAAATAATAATATTAAAATCCAGCAAATGACAGTAGCAAAACATATTTTTAATGTCGATTGAAATAAAAAAAGACGCATTCAAATAACACTGATGTTTTAACAAACCATTTTTCCTTTTGTTTCAGATAACGAACGAACGAATAATTCCAAAATATGTAGTCAAACCTAAGTTCCTATAGCGTAAGTTAGCAAAATGTACAATTCCAATGAGTTCCTGCATAGTGCCGGCGTGAGCCGTCACATGCAGGCAACTGGAGAAACTCCTCAGAAAACCAGTATGAAACGTCGTTCGTGTGAAGTGCCTTTAGGTGACATATCGTCTAACAACTTCAAAGTATCTTTAGGTGATATAACAAATGACAGCTCTAATTACGACTGTCGATCACTAAGATCCATTAAATCTGAAGATTGTCGATCTCTTCGATACTACAGGCCGATAGATAGCAGAAGCGTAAAGAACTTTAGATCTTCCTTAACTGATATTTCAGCGTATTCTTTATCTAGACCACCTAGTTATGATCAGCTTTCGCGAAGATCGATAGTCGATGGTCCAGAAGGTGGTGGTATCACCTCGAGTATAGAAGGCGTGCTCTGGTCCGATGAAGAGGAGAACGAGTATTTTTATCATGAGAACATTACATCTGCTTGGAATCAAGGTCAGTTTTAAATGTTAATATTTAAATTTTAACTAATAATTCACCCTGACTTCACTTAGATAGAGAAATGTATATTGATAAGTAATAAATCAGCATCTCTTCCAACTTTCACCCAAATTTTCATCGGTCGAATGTTAATTTATTTGTCATTTATTTAGTTTAATAGCTTACTTATTTGAGTTTCGTACAAACGGTGTAAAAGCGGAACCCTTAAGTTTATGATCATTCGTTCGTCTGTCTGTTTATTTGTCATTGCTTTTTTTAACAAGAAATGAAGTTACCCACAGCATAAAGCTACTATAACCATATAAAAATTAGGTTTATAAGATGCTATTAAATTAAGATTTATATCGTTATTTAAGCGATGTGTCTAAATTTTAAACTTATATCTACAGGTCATTGACCAACAAGATCAAAAATGACCACAAATCATCATCAATAGCGGATTTATCTAATTTACATAATCAGCATCCCACGTCAAAATCAAGAATTAGCCGTTATGTGGTTATTGATTCATAGTAAGATTCTTAATAAATGAAATGTGCCTATTTTCTGTAAACATTTAATTTTTTGTTGCAACAAAAATAGAAATTTGACGTCAATGAGAGCTACCGCGCTTGAATTCGCCGCGAGAGAGCGCTAGTGTAGAGTGAGGTCTCTAGAAATGTCAAATAACACTGATCGTTTGCGAGCTTTTCATCGCGGATTTTTACTAATTTATTCATGATTATAATAATTGTAAAGTTTGTGCCATTCCTGATTAATTATGGCATCCACGGTATCTACAGCTCAATAAATCTTATTACTTTAAAAGAAGAGTTAAGAAAAAGTCAATATTTTATTTATTTGGGTATAATTAATTATTTAAAAATCCTGATAGAACTGTTTTCACGGTTAACAATTATTATTATAATAATTTATTTATTTGTCTGATGCACTAGGAAATGTTCTTTCAACGACATCAGTAGGACCATTCTCGACAGTGGCGCCAGCTGTTGCCACTAGACACGATAGGCCTCTTCGATTAATCCTATATATGACTAGCATTGCCCGCGGCTCCACCCGCATCCAGATGGCCAAAAACCAAATTTTTAGGTTTTTCATATTAGTATACTTTTACATTGCAGTTTTTGTATTTGTTCTCATATCTCTATAAGATATTTTTTAAGAGATATTTTCCCGCGGTAAAAGTATCATATATGTTGACCCCGATACCCAGCTATCACCATACCAAATTTCATCAAAATCCCTCCAGTGGTTTTTCTGTGATGCGATAACAGACAGACAGACAAAAATTCTTAAAACTATATATTCGGTTTCTGTATCAATAATAATGTTTATTTCAATAAGATTTTCCAAAAAATATTTAAGTACAGATTCGGCTTAGTTACAATTTTATTATATGTATAGATTTCTAAGTATCAGGATAAGAGTTATTTTTATATAAATTTTAT
Source organism: Brenthis hecate (assembly GCA_951806755.1). Lineage (NCBI taxonomy): Eukaryota > Metazoa > Arthropoda > Insecta > Lepidoptera > Nymphalidae > Brenthis > Brenthis hecate. Next base: position 2,465,757 of record OX638253.1, on the reverse strand, counting down.
TTACTAGCATGGACTATACATATAACACTGCTTATAATTTAAAGTGGCAATTGAAAATATAAAAAAAAATAAGCAAACCCATAGGAAAATTATATATTATAAAGAAGTGTTAACTTATTAGCCACTTAATTTATAGATTTATACGAAAAAAAAAAACATCTTTTATCGATTAAGTAAATTATTCGGTAGCTCTCTTATCGGCTATTTCATATAAATTACTAACATTACAAGTTAACCATCACCATGTTAACGTCATTAAATGAATTAATGGTTTTGATTTGCATTTGATCATGCCACTTTCTATTTTTAACATAATCTGTTTAAAATTATAGAAAAAACTAGCGGCTTGCCCTCGCTTTGCTCGGGTTCACCTCCAGCAAAACAAAAATAAATCTATCCCACGGGAACCGCACATTTTTCCGGGATAAAAAGTAGCCTATGTGCTATTCCAGGCTATATATAATCTATCTTTGTGCCAAATTTCATCCAGGTCATTTCAGCCGTTCTGGCGAGATCTAGTAACAAACTTCCATTCAAACATATAAACTTTCACATTTATAATATTAGTAAGATACAATGAAACTTTTCTCAACATGGGTGATTCGATTTTTTTTAACTTATCGCGAGTTAGAGCTTTTTCTCGTAGTTCTTAACCATATATTATTAGCTCCTACGGGAGCTGTTAGATGGACCAGGAAAAATCTCATGGTACTCTCCGACCAATTAACTACGACTATCTTTACGCAAAGAAATCAATTGGTTCATTGCTGTATGATAGAAGGATTAACAAAAAACCAACAAACTTTTACATTTTAATATTAAAAATATATAAAAAGTAATTGACTACAATATTATTATGATGACTAGATATAAATATCTTTATCTTAAGCTACTATTGTAGTTATCTTTTTATATATACATTATATTTTAATATGTGTACTTATATATACAAAAATAGCTATTAAATAGATAGATAAAACAAGTCTTTTTTTAATTAGGACATATTATACTATGGTCTCACGTCATAACTCTGGCAGGATAGAGAAAAAGGATGTGACTCGAGTTGGATAAAGTAAAGCAACCTTCGAATTGACTTTTTGCCCACATATTTTATCTCCAATTCAAAAATAGGAGATACTCAATTCATTATTTTTTACCGCGTAGCGAGTAGTATATCACTCTTCAGCCCTCGAACTATCTCTACATAAAAAACCAGTCACTCTGTTTCGACGTAAAAGAAGGACAAACAAACAAACAAACAAACAAACAAACAAACAAACAAACAAACAAACAAACAAACAAACAAACAAACAAACAAACAAACAAACAAACAAACAAACAAACAAACAAACAAACAAACAAACAAACAAACAAACAAACAAAACAAACAAACAAACAAACAAACAAACAAACAAACAAACAAACAAACAAACAAACAAACAAACAAACAAACAAACAAACAAACAAACAAACAACTAAACAAACAAACAAACAAACAAACAAACAAACAAACAAACAAACAAACAAACAAACAAACAAACAAACAAACAAACAAACAAACAAACAAACAAACAAACAAACAAACAAACAAACAAACAAACAAACAAACAAACAAACAAACAACAAACAAACAAACAAACAAACAAACAAACAAACAAACAAACAAACAAACAAACAAACAAACAACAAACAAACAAACAAACAAACAAACAAACAAACAAACAAACAAACAAACAAACAAACAAACAAACAAACAAACAAACAAACAAACAAACAAACAAACAAACAAACAAACAAACAAACAAACAAACAAACAAACAAACAAACAAACAAACATACTTTCACATTGATAATAATTAGTGTGGATGTATATCAAATTTCAGATGACATTTGACTAATGCACATAACAGCTTCGGAAGCTCTCACATTCTATACACCAAATATCCGTTGAAATGCAACGTTATTCATTCTTGAAATATTTTATCAATTTCCGAATGCAATTACCTACGTGGACTTTAGCCCCAATATTTATTATAATAGTTTACTTAGTCCATCCTCTTGTGGATCATCCGTAAGACCGCTGCCTAAATTTGATAATTTTTAGTTCTAAAAATAAAACTTATTTTTGCTAATTAGGTAAAACTATATAAATAAAATGAATCACCGAAATGTATGTGAGTGAAATACTAATAAAAAAATAAGAAATGAGAAAAGTGAGTGAAATACTTTTTATCCCGGAAATCATCCCTTAAGGGAGTGAGAATGGGGTTGAAAGTTTGTGTGGGGAAGCAAGCTAGGGATGAACCCGAGCGAATCGAGGGTGAGTCGCTATGAGTATGCTAGCGGTCGCGGGTTGGAGTCCCGTTGGGGGCAGTCATTTATGTAATGAGCACGAATGTTCGTACTCCAGTCATGGATGGGTGTTTATATTTATAATATATATATATATATTTAAAGTTAAAAGTCGTAACGTTAAATAAAAGATATAGGTATCTGATACCTAAATATATTCTAGTTCATGAAGTTATCTTTAGGGTGTTATTTAGATGTAGTTTTACCGATTTTCTTTCAGTAGTTCTTCTGAAGATTGAGGTATATCTCATGGAATTACTAATACCTAGATATAGATATAAAAATTGTATTTCTGATACTATTATTGAATAAAAAAAATTGACTTGACCATCTAAAAATACATAAAAAGAAATATAAACACCTAGATGACCGCCACATAATTTGTAGACTTTCTATACAGAAGATTTTAAAACTTTCAAAATTAACCACCCAAGATGCAAGTTATCTCGTTGTTATTTCATATTGATTCGAATATTAACGTACTTATAATTAAATTTCAAACCAAGATTATTTCACAACTTTTGAGTTTGGTTTTATGTTCCATTTTTATTTAAACGTAAATCGAAATTAATATTCAATGTACTCTAATTAAAGCCTTAAGTACTGAGTTACAAAATGTGTAAAAGCTCTAAAAAAATTAAACTGAAAGCTGTTATTGCGACATTGCATCATTAGCAGACTGAGTTTCAGTTTTATAAATACTGGTTATTGCCTGTTTCTTCATTCTCGTGGTGCGATAAAAATATCCTATCTAAAGTCCTCAACTATGAATTACACTTGATTTCTTTAAACAAAAAAGTGAGAAGACGTTCGCAATCTTATTTCTAAATGTATTTTTTTAGCTACTATGTATTTTAGTAAACTACATATAACTTATCAATACATATAATAAAATTGTAACTAAGCCGAATCTGTACATTAAATATTTTTTGGAAAATCTTATTGAAATAAATAAGAGAGAATCTATAGTTTTTAGAATTTTTATCTGTCTATCTGTTACCGCATCACAGAAAAACCACTGGAGGGATTTTGATGAAATTTGATATGATGATAGCTGGTTATCCGGGTCAACATATAGGATATTTTTCACCGCGGGAAAATATCTAATTTCTGAGATAAAATGCAGATAAAATGCAAAAACTGCAATGTAAGAGTATACTAATATGTAAAACCTAAGAATTTGGTTCTTGGTCTTGTGAACGCGGGCGGAGCCGCGGGCAATGCTAGTATTTAGATAAGAACAATCTTTTCATGATTTAGAACGTAACGTAACAAATCGAAGATCTAAACAAAACGAACGTAACGAACGTAACAAATAAACTTTCGATAGAGATAGTTGACTAGAAAATGTTAGTGTTAGATGGACTTACCTTGTTAATCTCGATACTTAAAATGATTTCCGTGTGATACAAAACTGTTGCAAAACGTTGTTTAGAAAAGAGAAAGAAATAGAAAGAAGCGAGAAAGACAAAGAAGAAAATTATATTTGACGACACGTTTGGCTCAGTTTGTGAGTGTAAGTATGCCAGCGGTCGCGGGTTCGAGTCCCGCTGGGGGCATTCAATTATGTAATGAGCACGAATATTTGTACTCCGGTCATGGATGGGTGTTTATATTTATAATATGTATATATTTAAAGTTATATATGTGTAGTGTATCAACTATCTGGTATCCATAACACTAGCCTCGTAGCTTACCATGGAACTAGATGGTGCTGTGTGTTATTATCCCAACATATTTATTTATTTATTTATCGTATAGCATTTGAATTATTTTTGATCGTAAGTTTGATGTTTTACATGAAACGAAAGTTAATTTTGACCATATTATGTTTGTCCCAGTTTGATTAAGATGTTGATGAAGAAAGTAGCTAACGGCTTTTAGCGTTTCACATAACATGCTGTTATGTGTGTTTGTGTGTTTACAAAATTATGAAGCTGTTAGTAGCAATATAATTATACAATTTTATTAAATTGTTAATAAATAATTAGCCAAAAGCAATTATTTTAAATTACGGTTAAATGATAGTTGTACTATGTACATAATTTTATTGTTTTAAAACTTCCCCACCATGCTGAATTTCGTTTGTCCAGGCTAACCTCAGAAACTATTTAATGGATTTTCATACGATTTTCACCAATAAAAAGGGGGAAAGCGCAAAAAAGTGCTATGAATAAATAAAATAAAAAAACATAGGTACATACATACAGATAAAACTTAAAGGTGCATAAATAGTTATAAAATTCTACAGTACATACATATATTATACGTTGGGTTTGTGTTTAAGCCATTATTAGTATCAGTGTTAACTATTGGATAAGCGTCCTCATTTTCCCTCCATTTGCATATAGATTTCTATACCAGTACACTATAATAATTTTACCGTCTCAAGTTAAAGAAGGTGGCATTTTTATCCGACTGCGGTAAAGCACAAAGAAGGGGTAATGTGTTTGAGCTGTATGTATGTATGTATGTATGTATATTTGAGCTTATGTTCCCCCGTAATTACTAAATGGCTTAACTGATTTTAATGATTTATACGTTGTTCGATTCATCTTGATGACGCGAGTGTCATATTATTGATGATGATGATGTTCTCCTGACTGATTTCGGCCACGGCGGCCAATCTCATAGAGACTAGCCAACTGCGCAGGAGATATTATAGTGCACAAGTGTACGCGCAGGCACAAGTGCACTCTCTATTCCTGTCACTCTCATATTTTGGTGGGAAGACCACTCGACACGACCAGTGAGAGTTAAGGCGCAGGACCGATGGCTTTACGTGCTCTCCGAGGCACGGGGGTGTAACACCGCCAATTTCCCAACTCCGGGCTGTTATTGAGGCATACTATACAGATAGACTTAATAACTAAACTTGGCCCGACCCGGGACTCGAACGCAGGACCTCCGGGTGTGCAGCCGTACATGCTAGCCACTACACCACCGAGGCAGTTATCATGTCATATTATTATATATATCATTAAAAATCAAAATGGGAGATCTAAGGATTTTTCGTTCGAATCGTTACTAATTACATAAATGGCTATATGTATTTTTTTATTTTATTTAAATTACTAAAATATTAAAGTATTTCAAATAAAAAATAAAAACATATTAATCTGTGGGATTAGAATATTTTATTATTTTTTTAAAGAAACATTAATAAAAAGTGAATAATTTTAAATAAAACTATCTTTCCGGATTTTTTGCGGATTTATTTTGATTTTTGCTTCCCGATGTTTCGAATGCTTTACTGCATTCATGGTTACGGGAGAGACTCAGGTTTTAGATGTCTCAACAGTTATTATATCTATATGTAGTTATTACAAACGGTATCTACACTTCTAATTTTAAAAACGAAATTTAAAAATAATTCTAATCAGTGTTGCTATTGTTTAACAATTTGAAATTATTCAATTTAGTTTGTTATTTTTAAAATTTACATATTAAGATTTTTATATATTTATATACTGTAAATATTTTCAATAAAATTAAACGTCTGTACGTTCATAACTTGTTATAGCAATAAGTCAATAGCCTACAGTCTAGACGGTAATGACGTCAACCCACTTGTAGGATGGCAGTGCTGACCTGATTCGATCACTATCACTAGGTAACGCGTTAAATGGAAACCTATGCTTATAAATCGTTAACAATTTAATTAAAACTAAGATTATGTAATTAATGTATGAGTTTCTATCCATAAACACTCATACATGTAGCAAGACACTAAGGACCTATCACCACTATAGTGCCAACCACGGGTCATAACCACGGGATATCGGTCTGATAAAGTTTTTTTATACAAGAAAGGTTGCTGTGCAAGAACGGACTGTTATCGACACTAGTATGGTTCGGCCCTTAGTGTTGTAATATGAGAGGTTTCTACTAATATGGTAGGTTTCGTAAAGCTTAACTCGTAGGCTAACTTTTACATATAGATATATTGTGTGTGTGTGTGTGTTTTCAGCCATTTTTAACGTCCCACTGTATCAGTAAGAGGGGGACCAGGCCATAGTCCACCACGCTGGCCAAGTGCAGATATTGTGTAGGAAATAATAAATAAAAAAATTAACTAAAAATTAATTAGTACTAGATTCGCCCAGTGATCGAAATTCAACATTTCATGATCGATATTTTTTATTGGTAATTGTAAAGCTCATCCATAGCTACTAAGCAAAAAAAAAGAGAAAATCTGTTGACAATTGAGGAGAAAAAGGTTCTAAGCTGTCTCAATAATAAATAAATATGTTGGGAGTTGAGACATTAACACACAGCACCCATCTAGTTCCATGGTAAGCTACGAGGTTTGTGTTATATATACCAGATAGGTGATACACTACACATATATAACTTTTAATACATACATATTATAAATATAAGCAACTACGCCTGCATTACAACCAGTCGTGCTCATCATACAAATGAATGATAGGAAGGAAGGATATAGGATAGTTTTTATCCCGGAAATCATCCCTTAAGGGGGTGAAAATGGGGATGAAAATATGGATGGGGAAGCAACCTAGAAACGAACCCGAGCAAAGCGAGGTTGAATCGATAGTATGATATATTTTTAAATAATCCATTTAAAATAAATTTCATTGATAGCTTTTCAATAACTTCTTCACCCATTGCTTAATTTAGCCTTGTGGGTAGAAATTCATAAACATATTTAAAAAAAAATACAAAAAAATTATGGTCACAGGCACTTTAATTTGTGTAAAATGTATGTATGTATTATTTACCAATGATGAATACACAAACACGCGATTGATTACAGGGTATTATTTTAAAATTTAAAGAGAGATTTCATAAATTATATAGCTTGTATCTTTTAATCTTTTATTGCAGCTTTAATAAAAAGGCAACAGCAATTTAACTTAAACGGTGTTTAAACATGACTTAATTGAATGTTTCAGTGCAAATATATGTATAATCTTCTTTATTGTGAAATCGTCGTAGGCTTACCCAAAAACTTGTATATGCTCATATATTATAAAATATACTATGTATACACTTAGAAGTAATTGCTTAAAGGCAGGGTCGGATTCAACCTTCGCGCCGCCTCTGGACATAGTAAAAAATTCCGCCCCATTATCAAAATTTTGCATAAAATGGATAAAGTTTTGATAAAGTTTAATTTTTTTAATTATAATTTTTTTGAAAAATGCAAAAAAAATTATAAATGATTAGAATTTTTCGAAAAATGTATTGGTTACTTTTTTTAATTAATATTTTTTTGGATAACGCGAAGAGAATTTTTTCTCACCCTCCGAATTTTGTCACCCCAAAAATTTGACGCCCTGGGCACTAGGCCCGAGTGCGCCTAGTATAAATCCAGCGCTGCTTAAAGGTATAGTTTATTTCATTACATCATCTGACTGTTCAAACACAAGTCATTGTTAAGTAAAGAAAGTGATAACATGTTAATATAGGTAAAATCGGTAAAATACATAACAACCTTACTAATATTTTAAATATGTAATTGTTTCCGTTTGTGTCACTATAATATTTTTACAACTGAAGCGATGAACTCATATTTATGAAAATATAAAGGTAACTTGCGTTCTTGAAACCAAGAAAGTCTTATTATATTACCCTAAAAATGGTGAACGAGATAGGTTTATACCCCTTACTATTATGTTTCAAATGAATAAAATTGAGTTCTTTCTTACATAAGAAAGAAATATCATCATCATCTCACTGCCCATTTCCCAATCACATGGGGTCGGTGCGGTACATCTTCCGTACTGCTGATCGGTTTTGGCAAAAGTTTTACGACCGGCCGTCTGACTGACATCAACCCTCCTTAGGAATGCTTTTGTTTATCGCGGAAAGGACCCAAGATGCGATGACCAGCACATCTAATTTGGATTTAGGTATATAAAATTATCTAATGCCAGTCATATTTTTCACTACTTTCATTGAAATATAAGAAAGGAATACCTCTTTACATTTTTTATTGTCTTATTATCAAACAGAATCTATACTAATATTATAAAGAGGCAAGGCAGAGTTTGTTTGTTTGTTTGAACGCGCTAATCTCAGGAACTACTAATTCGATTTAAAAAATTATTTTTGTATTAAACATCCCGCTTATTGAGGAAGGCTATAATCTATATATCATCTCAAAAATGTACGGTTCCCGTGGATAGATTTGATTTTGTTTAAGGACGAATCCGGAGCGAAGTACTCGTACTTCGATAGTGTTCAGATTTGTGACCTGATCTTCTTTAGGCATAAAAAGTAGTGTTTGCTAGTTTTCCATGCTTAAATAAATCTACCCCACACGCAAATTGCACGTATATTAGAAACAACTAAGACCGGAAATGAAGACACCATTTGTACTTCGCTCAACAATTCTCAATAAATTTCTCTGCAGACCCGCTTATACATTGTGTGGTCGCTTGAGAAATTACTATTTAAATTTTCACTTTATTACACAGTTATGTTATTATGTGAATAAGAATGTAACGAATTTTGATGTTCTGGCGTAGTTATTAAATTATTTTCTTCTATGACGGCGGTCAGGAATTCGCATTCCGCTCGGCACAATTTTTTACTTTTACTTATATAAGTTTCGTGTGTTTTATAGTGTGTATGATTTAACTTAATTATTATGTTGGTTTTATCAAAGTTTTGTCTGAGATCAAAAATTCCATAAGCAGGATAGATTATGGCATTGAGAAGCACTGAGTGTTAGACATTTTGGCCGTATTTTACGGCAAATAATAAACTTAGTGGAATAAAAACCTTATCAGATGGTAACAGCTAACTAAATTAAATCATATTGTAACTAAATTCATACTGCTTCCTTCGCTACAATTCTTAAATGATAGTCAAAAAATGAACACTATCTTGTATGAAATCACGTATAACGGAGTACTAGAGCAGTATCTTTCATTTCTTTAGATATGCTACAGTCAAAACTATTTTTTAGTCAAGACTACTTTTAACTAAGAAGGTCGGTTAAAAGTAGTTATATATATATATATATATTATATATATATATATATATATATATATATATATATGTATATATATATATATATATATATATATATATATATATATATATATACTATTAACATACAGCCAAAGGTTTTTTTTTGTAGATTGAATGCGGGGCGTAGCCACGTGTTCTGCTAGTAATAGGTATATATGATAATCAAATAACAGAAAACTATATTAATCTATGAGTGATAGTTTCAATACAAACTGTAATTCCAATTTTCACCCCCTTAAAGGATGATTTCCGGGATAAAAAGTGTCCTATGTACTTTCCAGTGTTTCAAACTATCTTCTTACCAAATTTCATCTAAATCGATTCAGTAGATCCAGAGATTACCCCATACAACATCACGAACTCACAATCTCACAAACTCTACCTCTTAATAATATTAGTATAGATGTAATTAAGTGAATGTTTATATATTTTACAATAAAGAAAATTACAAGTATACTTCACTATATACACAAAACAAATGTACACTTAGTTATTACTGTACAAGTCATGTCCGCGTGGAATAGTGGCAAGAATGCTAGTCGCATTCCCCCGCTGAATGGCAATGCCGATTCTTTGGGCGAAAAATGCGCCAGCCCTCCTGTCATCAGTAGAGGTGATAAGACGAGGTGTTATGTCTTTTTAGAAGTGCTTAACTTTAAATTAAATATATTTGTGATTTTGATAAGAAATAGAATTGTAAATAAAAGTATGTAATAATTATGTAAATCATGACATGCATTTTTGGGTAACGCTATTTCATTTTAATACGGTAACTGAGATATGTAATACTCGTAGGTATGTTTCTTTTGATAAGTCACGGTAAAAAGTTACCATTGTCTCTATCGCGAGGTAAAAAATTCGTCGTTATTTAAAGTTTTGAGTTTCGTCGTTGAGTAAATTTAAATCAAATATTCAAGTGTACACTTTATTGAAAATATTAGTTATATAAATATTAGTAGAGAAAAACCTTGAACTATTTATTTTATATACGAAAGTTGTATGTGTATGTATGTATGTATGTTTGTTTGTTACTTAACGCTGTATCGGCTGGACAGATTTGGATAAAGTTTAGAACACAATACACTATGACCTGGAGTAATACATAGGCTACTGTTATATACATAAGGTAGGTAGGGCAAGTTTTTATATAAAAAGGAAAATAACGATTTCCTTTCATTTATAAAGAGACAATGATAAAAATGTTCAACGGCGTCTAACTCGTTATAGCAACTGTACTAACAAGCGTATTTATCTGCCAGGTGGGAAGGGACGCGCCAATCACCTTGCCAATTAGATTTCTATGTCCAATGATTACTATCGGTCTGGAAATCGAAGGATTTACGACTCGAATGAAATCTTGATCAGGAAGACGCTTTCGAAGTGTTCTAATGTACACGTGGATCTATTTTTTCTTATTATAAACTAGCTGACAGACTTGATTTGACAGATCTCGTTCTATCAAATCATAAAATGGATAAAGTTTAATTTTTTTAATTATTATTTTTTTGAAAAATGCAAAAAAAATTATAAATGATTACAATTTTTCGAAAAATGTATTAGTATTTTTTTTTCTCATTAATAATTTTTTGGAAAATAAAAAAAGCGTTATTGATAACGCGATCAGAATTGTTTCCCACCCTCCGAATTTTGCCGCCCCTAAAAATTTGCCTAGTGTAAATCCAGCGCTGCTTAAAGGTTTAGTTTATTTCATTACATCATCTGACTGTTTAAACCCAAGTCATTGTTAAGTAAAGAAAGTGATGACATGTTAATATAGGTAAAATCGGTAAAATACATAACAACCTTACTAATATTTTAAATATGTAATTGTTTCCGTTTGTGTCACTATAATATTTTTACAACTGAAGCGATGAACTCATATTTATGAAAATATAAAGGTAACTTGCGTTCTTGAAACCAAGAAAGTCTTATTATATTACCCTAAAAATGGTGAACGAGATAGGTTTATACCCCTTACTATTATGTTTCAAATGAATAAAATTGAGTTCTTTCTTACATAAGAAAGAAATATCATCATCATCTCACTGCCCATTTCCCAATCACATGGGGTCGGTGCGGTACATCTTCCGTACTGCTGATCGGTTTTGGCAAAAGTTTTACGACCGGCCGTCTGACTGACATCAACCCTCCTTAGGAATGCTTTTGTTTATCGCGGAAAGGACCCAAGATGCGATGACCAGCACATCTAATTTAGATTTAGGTATATAAAATTATCTAATGCCAGTCATATTTTTCACTACTTTCATTGAAATATAAGAAAGGAATACCTCTTTACATTTTTTATTGTCTTATTATCAAACAGAATCTATACTAATATTATAAAGAGGCAGAGTTTGTTTGTGTGTTTGTTTGAACGCGCTAATCTCAGGAACTACTAATTCGATTTAAAAAATTATTTTTGTATTAAACATCCCGCTTATTGAGGAAGGCTATAATCTATATATCATCTCAAAAATGTACGGTTCCCGTGGATAGATTTGATTTTGTTTAAGGACGAATCCGGAGCGAAGTACTCGTACTTCGATAGTGTTCAGATTTGTGACCTGATCTTCTTTAGGCATAAAAAGTAGTGTTTGCTAGTTTTCCATGCTTAAATAAATCTACCCCACACGCAAATTGCACGTATATTAGAAACAACTAAGACCGGAAATGAAGACAACATTTGTACTTCGCTCAACAATTCTCAATAAATTTCTCTGCAGACCCGCTTATACATTGTGTGGTCGCTTGAGAAATTACTATTTAAATTTTCACTTTATTACACAGTTATGTTATTATGTGAATAAGAATGTAACGAATTTTGATGTTCTGGCGCAGTTATCAAATTATTTTCTTCTATGACGGCGGTCAGGAATTCGCATTCCGCTCGGCACATTTTTTTACATTTACTTATAAAAGTTTCGTGTGTTTTGTAGTGTGTATGATTAAACTTAATTATTATGTTGATTTTTATCAAAGTTTTGTCTGAGATAAAAAATTCCATAAGCAGGATAGATTATGGCATTGAGAAACACTGAGTGTTAGACATTTCGGCCGTATTTTACGGCAAATAATAAACTTAGTGGAATAAAAACCTTATCAGATGGTAACAGCTAACTAAATTAAATCATATTGTAACTAAATTCATACTGCTTCCTTCGCTACAATTATTAAATGATAGTCAAAAAATGAACACTATCTTGTATGAAATCACGTATAACGGAGTACTAGAGCAGTATCTTTCATTTCTTTAGATATGCTACAGTCAAAACTATTTTTTAGTCAAGACTACTTTTAACTAAGAAGGTCGGTTAAAAGTAGTTATATATATATATATATATATATATATATATATATATATATATATATATATATATATATATATACTATTAACATACAGCCAAAGGTTTTTTTTTGTAGATTGAATGCGGGGCGTAGCCACGTGTTATGCTAGTAATAGGTATATATGACAATCAAATAACAGAAAATTATATTAATCTATGAGTGATAGTTTCAATACAAACTGTAATTCCAATTTTCACCCCCTTAAAGGATGATTTCCGGGATAAAAAGTATCCTATGTACTTTCCAGTGTTTCAAACTATCTTCTTACCAAATTTCATCTAAATCGATTCAGTAGATCCAGAGATTACCCCATACAACGTCACAAACTCACAATCTCACAAACTCTACCTCTTTATAATATTAGTAGAGATGTATAATTAAGTAAATGTTTATATATTAAAGAAAATTACAAATATACTTCATTATATACACAAAGCAAATGTACACTTAGTTATTACTGTACAAGTCATGTCCACGTGGAATAGTGGCAAGAATGCTAGCCGCATTCCACCGCTGAATGGCAATGCCGATTCTTTGGGCGAAAAATGCGCCAGCCCTCCTGTCATCAGTAGAGGTGATAAGACGAGGTGTTATGTCTTTTTAGAAGTGCTTAACTTTAAATTAAATATATTTGTGATTTTGATAAGAAATAGAATTGTAAATAAAAGTATGTAATAATTATGTAAATCATGACATGCATTTTTCGGTAATGCTATTTCATTTTAATACGGTAACTGAGATATGTAATACTCGTAGGTATGTTTCTTTTGATAAGTCACGGTAAAAAGTTACCATTGTCTCTATCTCGAGGTAAAAAATTCGTCGTTATTTAAAGTTTTAAGTTTCGTCGTTGAGTAAATTTAAATCAAATATTCAAGTAAACACTTTATTGAAAATATTAGTTATATAAATATTAGTAGAGAAAAACCTTGAACTATTTATTTTATATACGAAAGTTGTATGTGTATGTATGTATGTTTGTTTGTTACTTAACGCTGTATCGGCTGGACAGATTTGGATAAAGTTTAGAACACAATACACTATGACCTGGAGTAATACATAGGCTACTGTTATATACATAAGGTAGGTAGGGCAAGTTTTTCTATAAAAAGGAAAATAACGATTTCCTTTCATTTATAAAGAGACAATGATAAAAATGTTCAACGGCGTCTAACTCGTTATAGCAACTGTACTAACAAGCGTATTTATCTGCCAGGTGGGAAGGGACGCGCCAATCACCTTGCCAATTAGATTTCTATGTCCAATGATTACTATCGGTCTGGAAATCGAAGGATTTACGACTCGAATGAAATCTTGATCAGGAAGACGCTTTCGAAGTGTTCTAATGTACACGTGGATCTATTTTTTTTATTATAAACTAGCTGACAGACTTGATTTGACAGATCTTATTCTATCAAATCAATTGTTTAGCAGGCCCGATTAGAAAAATGGTGTTTTTACGTTTTTCTGGGTATTTCTTCCAATTTTTCTCTTCATAAGAACCTTCCTCGGAGTTTAGTGAATATTTGATTAAAAAATAATTGTCGAATTAGTCTAGGAGTTCTCGAGTTTTGCGCTTAGTAGCACATTTAGGGATTCATTTTTATTTATATGGACTAGATTTTTCTGCAGTTTTGCTCAGTACTTTGATATAAAGTAGCTTATGTGATAATGCAGGGTAAAAGCTATCTTTATGCTGGATTTGACCCAAATCCGGTAAGAAGTTAGTATGTAGAAATTATAAGCAACGATATTGGTTTTTTGTCAAAACAATCTCAGCAAAAGCCCGAAGTTAAAATGTTAATATTATTACATCCCGTCACTTTTATTACAAAGGAAAAAAATCTATTCATAAATACAAACCTTTTTTGGCCGCATCGCTCTCAATGCATGAGTCAGACTTTCACTCGTCTGATTTTTTATAGCATTCTTGAGAAAACTGTGAAATAGGTAAAAATATGTATTCTGGAATATTGTGGACGGATAATTTTATGTCCCTTTTGAAGTAACAATTTACGTAGGTTTGAACATAGCGCAGATTTATTTTATCAATATCGACTTAGTCTCACTACGCTTTAGTGCATCCCTAGGTTTCTAACAGTACCCTAAATGCTACTTCCGGTCGTAGTCTAGCTGTATGTATTATATTGTATTCAGGTCTTTTTAATATCCCACTGCTGGGTATGGGCCTCCTTTCAATGAGAGGGGGATCAGGCCATGGTCCACCACGCTAGCGAAGTGCGGGTTGGCGGTTCAGAGGCGGTGGTTCAGACATGCAGTTTCCTCACGATGCTTTCCTTCACCGTAAGACAAGTGGAAAATCATTTTGAAAGAGATTCGCACATGAAAATATTAGAGGCGCGAGTCCCGGGATTTTAACTCGCTTCACTCGGTTCCCAAGCGAGCGCGTTACCGCTGTGCTACCAATAAGTCTATCTACATACTAAACATCAAAATCCAGCGTGAAGGAATAAAATATACACAAAAACGTTCGCATTCATTATTAGTCCGACCAACAACTAGATTGACAATATTATAAAAATATGTATCTACAATATATACAGTACCTATGTATAATACTAGCGACTCACCCTCGCTCCGCTCGGTTTAGTCCCGAGTTACGTTTTAACGTTTAGTATAGATTTCTCAGAGATGAGATATTTTCCCGCAGTAAAAATTATTCTATGTATTGATCCAGATAATCAGCTATCATCACACCAAATTTCATCAAAATCTGTCCAGTGATTTTCTCGTGATGCGTTCACAGATAGACAGACAGATTTGGCCTGAAAATATAGATTTGGCCTCTGTATCGATAATAATGACTTTTCAATAAGATTTCCCAAAAACAATTTCATGTACAGATTCGACTCAATTAGAATTTTATTATATGTATAGACATTTTTGTTATTATTACAACTAGTTTTTATTGTACCGAATAAAGTCATAAGGTAGTTACGAAAATCCTTCGTAGTAATACTTTTATTACTGCATTGCAAGATTTAATGGAGCAATCAACAATGCACAGGATCATTTCAAAATTCAATAACACAACAAGATTCATAAATTGTGTGCAATACACACTGATATAGTGCCAATTAGTAGAGTCTGGTACTAACAATGTTGAAATTGTAGTATTAAGTTTTTTTTACTGTATCGTGCTTGTTGCGTATATAAGGATTGTATTGTAAAAAATCTCATTTTTCTTCGTAACTTAAGAAATATTTATTTTTACTAACTCTTGCTTTAAAAGTGACTTTATACACATATTAGCAGAATCCACGGCTTCGCTCGCGATCAAAGTACAAAAAAAACCTCTTCTTTTCTTTTCAAAAAACCACTGGAGGGATTTTGATGGGTATGAGATAACTGGTTATCCGGGTCAACATATACGATAATTTTTATTGCAAGAAAATATCTCATCTCTGAGAAATCTATATTAAACCTTAAAACGTAAGTAGAGATGAACCCAAGCGGAACGAGGATGAGTTGCTAGTCTATACATATAATAAAACTGTAACTAACTCGAATCTGTTCATTAAATATTTTTTGGAAAATCTAATTGAAATAGACATTATTACCGATACAGAGTCCGAACCTATAGTTTTTAGAATTTTTTTCTGTCTGTCTGTCTGTCTGTTACCGCATCACGAGAAAACCACTGGACAGATTTTGATGAAATTTGTTATGATGATAGTTGGTTATCCGGGTCAACATATAGGATACTTTTTACCGCGAGAAAATATCTCATTTCTGAGAAAAAATACAAAAACTGCATTGTAAGAGCATACTAATATGTAAAACCAGAGAATTTCGTTTTCAGTCATCTGAACGCGGGTGGAGACGCGGGCAATGCTAGTAATAATATAAATCTTTGGTGGTTCTTGAGTTGTACTGAATATGTAGATAATTTAAAGATGAAAAGCTATATGGGACATCATCAATAAAACATCAAATTAGACTATTATTCCTATTTGTAAAGTTGATTGAATTTGAAAATGTAGTATTCATATATCTGAATGCAAAGAAATGGTTATATTTTCTAAGATAATATTATAATTCCTTTACAGGAACTGATGTAGAGTCCGCTCCACATACTTTTTTCTTTGCAATTAAGTACATGATCTACAGGTCAGTTTATACACGTTCGATTTCTCCTCCGATGATTAGATATATTACGGTTAAATAATATTTTTTTTAATATATAAAAAAAGTAATATAAAGGGTCTCTATTATAACAGTATAATATTTTACAGAAACACTGAGACAATCTATACTAAACATATTATAAATGTGAAAGTTTAAATATTTTTATGTTTGGGTGTTTGAAAGCAAGTTAGTTACTCAATCACGCAAGAACGACTTTTTTTCAGAAACGTCACCTAGTTATAGATATTAGTATGTAGATAAACTTTAATCCGAGATATATGAAATAAGTTTATATATATATATATATATATATATATATATATATATATATATATATATATATATATATATACAAGGATTGCTCACCTATACTAATATTAAAAAGAAGCAGAGTTTGTTTGCACGCGTTAATCTCAGGAACTATTTATCCGATTTGAAAAAATCTTTTTTTATTAGATAGCCCTTTTATTGAGGAAGGCTATATATATAATCATGCTACTGATGTTTATAATTAAACAATTTTAACACAGGTAAAACCGCGGGATACACCTAGTTAATATAATAAGATTATTCTGCACGAAGCAAACAAAATCGTACTTAATGAAAAGAAATAAACATGTTGCTAACATCGAGTCTATCCGACGTGACACATAAATTGCCAACAATTTCTTTTAGCCATTAGTTATAGAGCGGGCTTTTTATTGTGGAACGAGACCACCTTGCGATGAGATTTATCGATTCCCTCAGTAGTTAATTGTTTCGACTTTATTGGGGTAATTGTGATCAATTACAGATTTTATGTTACATGCCTGGTAAGTGGTTGGCGTTGAAATATTTTATTCGCTATATTTTAAATGTAATATGCTTAACATTAAACATATTCTTGGGATATACTATAAGTTTTTATTCAGTTGGCTAGCCTACATACATTTTTGTATAATAATCATGATTTGTATAAAAAAAATGTAATGTATATATATATATATATATATATATATATATATATATATATATATATATATATATATATAATTGTATATAACATACCACAGATAATATATGTGCCCTTTTTGTAAGTTAGAAGTAATTTATTTAATTTTTAATATTTTTTTTTCTCTTTTTTTCCTTTTTTGTTTACATTAACTTACCTTATTATAGCGTAATTTCATGCAATGAATATGTACGCCTGATATGGGAAGGTACTAGCTCCTGAAACACAGTTTTCTAGTTCAGGAGTTAGGGCTGTGTGTATTTGTTACCATTGTGTTGTTTAAATAAAGACTGTTTTTTTTTATTATTATTTTTTTGTTTTACTCTTGAATCCTGTTTTCATTATAATCCAAATATATTTTTCTCACTCTTATCATATTTTGTCTAACTCTAATCTTAAACCCGCTAATAACACGCTGTACAATTGTTAAATGTTAAATTTAAAATCACATAAATTAACTATCACTTTAAAAATATAGCTAACCAACAGTTAAAGAAATATGAATTTTTATAATACATATGATATAAAAAACCTACTCTTAACTTTCATTGCCTATATACATACATATGTATTATATATATTTAAAACGACTTGAAGACTATTTCCGTTCTAGATTAGTGTTACTTTGAATGAATACCATTACCTCTACTATAACTAATAAAACGATAGTAGCAATAGTAACTAACGGAGTTGCTATAGTTTTAGACCAAAACCACTGTACAATATTGTATTTTATATATATATATATATATATATATATATATATATATATATATATATATATATATATATATATATACTACCAGTACAAATTCAAACACATACTCGTTCAAACTTCCCATCGCTACAAAACTTCACAGGAAAACTAAACCGCTGGGCTAATCTGTAGATTGCCTGAAAATTTCATCAAAATCGCTCCAGCTGTTTAAAAGTCCATAGGGAACATACATACACACATCTCATTCCTATACATATAGATTACGCTAGGAACTAAAGTAAAGTAACGAAAAATGTAGCCTGTAGTATTAACACTTTCATGTTATTTCTAGAATAGAAAGCATGGAGTCTATTTACATCAGTGTCATTAGGATATTCAATAAGCTGTAACTCATATTCATCTATCATCTAAGGAGAGTAATCTTTGAAGCTATTTTGCAACATATTTCGTTTTAAGCAAAAGTGAGTGAAATTGAATAATTGTTTTTAATGAATACGATGAAATTATAAGATTTAAAATAAAATTCGAAACATCGGGAACCTAGATAAATCAACGAAAAAATCAGAAAAGATAGTTTTATTTCAAATGACAAATATTTGAGCAAATCTAAGAAAGTATTCTTCTTCTCCCTGCCCATTTCCCAATCACTTGGGGTCGGCGCAGTACATCTTCTGTGCTGCTGAAAGGATTTGGCAAAAGTTTTACGACCGACCGCCTGCCTGACGTCAACCCTCCTTGGGAATGCTATTGTTTATCGCGGAATATGTCTTATGATATGTCTCTTATATATATCTCTGATTATGTCTTGTAATATGATGCACTTTAATCTAAGAAAGTATTATACTAATATATATAGTAATATATTATATAGTATACCTATGTAATACGTTTCAGGTCAAGAACTTGACTGCAATCTAGTAAAGTATTTAAAGTAGGTTCACATAGTATTAGATGTGATTATCCGACAAGTAGCCGCTTTCATATACTTTCCACACATCCACTATTAATAATATCGTTCACACAGTAAAAATGTCTCAACTTTCTACGTAGGCATCTTAGGGTCTGACTAGGCAGTAGGCACTAGATTTTGGTTATTTTTAATGTAATTTGAATTAAAAATAAGCAAATATTATGTTTTTGAAACACATCTCTTCAATGTTAATTTTCCTTGGAAAATACTCCATTTTCGTTGCTTGACTCTAAATCTTTTGATGAAAGTTTTAACAAAATTATTTTAAATTATATATTAATATGACTTACCCTCGCTTCGCTCAGATGCGTCCGGACGGAACCATAATTCTTTTTGTAAAATAAAAGTAGCCTAAGTTACTCCTCATAACATCAGGTATCTGCCAGTGAAAATCTCGTCAAAATCCGTCCAGCCGTTTCAGAAATTATCCGGAACAAACAAACAAACAGACAAAAAATTCAAAAATTACGTTTTTCTTAAAAGTACCGTATATAATTCCATATGCATTTAGTAAAAAGCTGTTATTTTGACATAACAAAACAGACACTTCAAATTTCCTTATCTGTATAGATTAATAGTTAGAGATAAATACATATAATATAAATTTTTAACTGGATTTTTTATTATACTAACGTACAAGTAAATAAAATACCCATATTATAGACAAGTATCTCAATAATACTTATGTACATTATTTAATATATATAAATTATATATTATCTCTTAAACTCTTATGTATAAGTGTATGTTCGCCTTAACCGTAATTACATAAGAATGCCCTATCTACTTTCACAGCAATTAAAGCGCTAATGGAAATAACAGTAGGTGATGGTATTTCTACTATTTCTAAGAATGTGGCCAACAAACTTAGTGGTAATGTTAAAACTATCGTTTCGAATTTTTTCGCAGATTTATTTTGGTTTTTGATTTCCCATGTTTTGAATGCTATACAGCAATCATGGTCACGGGAGAGACTTATAAAATATTTGTGGTAATATGTAAATAAATAAATATGTCGGAACATTAACACATAGCACCATCTAGTTCCATGGTAAGTTACGAACGAGGCTTGTGTTATGGATACCAGATTGTTGATACACTACACATGTATAATTTTAAATACATACATATTATAAATATAAGCACCCATGACTGGAGTACAAACATTCATGCTCACCACAGAAATGAATGCCTCCAGCGGGATTCGAACCCGCGACCGCTGGCACAGCAAGTAGGTTCACTACAAACAGCCAAACGTGTCATCTACAAGAGAGAGATGTAAATAGAGAATTGTCTCCGCATTTATATTTTAAGGAGTATATTACAATAAATATTTATGGTGAGCGGTGATCAAAATTTGACCATAAATATTATTGATATTTTTATTGATAACATTAAAGCTTGTCAATGGCTACTAAACAAGAAAAAAGAAAATCGGTTGACAATTGACAAACAGTAAATCGGGAGACAAAAGTATTGAACTTTTGTTTGTCTATTTATATATAGGTTAATAAAGTCTGTATAGCGCAAATTTTTGCGTAGCAATTGTTAAAAATATTCTAAAATTTGGCACAGAGTATAACTTTTGCATGAAACTAATTAGTGAAATATCTAACAGTACAATGGTTTTTTTATAAATATCTTTTGATTTAAAACATGTAGATGTGAATTTCAGATTTCAGAAAACTCTACGTCTAATATACAAAAAATATATTATGGGTGTATTTCAGAAGTAAGCCGAGTAAAATTCGATGTAACGGCGCACATTTTCATTATTTTGTACAGTACAGACAAAATACAACACCCGCCCTTATTACATACACTCAAGATGACAACTTGAGAAAACCCAAATAAGTATTTTATATCAGAATATAAGAAGGATAAACAAACAAAAAACAAACACAATTTCACATTTATAATATTGTAAGTATGGATATGGATTAACATACTCGTATATTAAAAATCGTTTTATCGTTTCTGCTTTAAACAGGACTGTTGGCTTGTATTTAGAGCAAGAAATCAGCATTGAATTAAGCGGAAGAATCTAAAATGCATTCTTGCCACTACATATTTAACATTTATAAACTTTTACAGTAATCGTGAAATGTCGCTATTTTGCATAAAACGGCAATAAAAGTATCCTTGAGACAGTTCTTACGAAATATGCACATGTAAAAAATTAAATACTCGTATGTACAATTTTGTCAGGATTTAATTTGTAAATTTAGTTCTGGGGATTTGAGAAATATAACTTATGTTAAAGTATAACAAAATTATTATGTTATACTTTTTAACATTTTAAATAATACTAACTACCTTTTCGGATTTTTTTGCGAATTCATTTAAATTTTTCGATCCCAATGTGTCAAATTAGGCTATTTCTGCACTATGGATGTATAAACAAACAATATGATATAATTTTGATAATATTTAAATTACCTTGTCAATCGTTGCTTCATAGTGAATAATCAATGGGCAAATCAATTGAGAGAGTTCAATGGACCGCAATGATGCTCATATGGTTAAGCTCGCAACGACTCATTAGGCACTGACGTCGATACGTATAGACATATAACATATTTACATATTATATAACATACTAGCGACTTAACATTGGTTCGCTCGGGTATGCCCCTAGGTGCTAATATAGCCTAATCCAGGTCAGAGTGCTAGGTCTACTTTTGTACTTTTCATCTAAATCTGTCTGAACCAATAAACAAACATACAAACAATCACATTTCTAATAGTGTGATATATGTAGGTATAATGTAACACAAGAATGTATATTAAAGACTTTTGATCTTATCATACCACAAACATTTATAACACCGCCACAAATACATATAATATACTAGCATTGCCCGCGGCTCCGCCCGCGTTCAGATAACCAAAAGGCAAATTCTTTTTTTTACATATTAGTATACTCTTACATTGCAGTTTTTGTATTTTTTCTCAGAAATGAGATATTTTCCCGCGATAAAAAGTATCCTATATGTTGACCCGGATAACGAGCTATCAACATACCAAATTTCATAAAAATCCCTACAGTGGTTTTTCTGCGATGCGGTAACAGACATACAAACAGACAGACAGACAAACAGACAGACAGACAGACAAACAGACAGACAAAAAATCTAAATAGTATAGATTTGGCCTTTGTATCGATAATAATGTCTATTTCAATAAGATTTTCCAAAAAAATATTTAATATACAGATTCGGCTTAGTTACAATTTTATTATATGTATAGATATGCTTCAGACGGTAATCAAACTAGTAGTCCCAAGTTAATTGCGTTGTGTAAAGAAAAACATATAATCTTAATTCTTACAATATGGTACGTTACGTAAATATATGTTGCTTAAATTGTAAAAAATGTATACTGAATATATTATAATCAGTCTTGAAAACAAAAGTGTAGTATAATTAGTTCGTATAGAAATATTAAACACCATACAAAAATCAAAATCACACCATTTAGAAGTGATCTCAAACAAAATGAGCCATCCATCAAACTTCACCGATACAAAAACCTTTGTAGGTGATTATTCAAACCGTCTAAATTCGATTATAAGAACAATTGAAGTAATATTTATAGACGGCAATGCTATTATGAAATTAGGACGCAAATACCATACCTGATAAATTATGTAGTACAATTGATTGACATACGTATAAGAAGTGGATTCAAACCCACTGCCCTTTAAAGAAAAGTATATTTCTAGAGTCTAATAAATAGTAATAATACATAATATTATATGTCAAATGACTAAAAATGTGATTTTGGGTAAAAATCTTAATAACTAGGCTAATACGCTTAAAAATAAACTTATCTGTAAAATATTTTTAGATAAATTTTTAACTAATTTAAAAAAAACAGTAATTCAACATCTTAAAGATAAGTTTTAAATATTCGTATACTCTTTTTCGTTAGCTTCTTCTCCTTCTTGTCTATATCACTTCTTTATATCTATACCAACCAAGTAATTTTTTGGAAGGTCACAATTATCACTACATATTGTAAATTAAAGTTTATGTTTGCTTAGACTCAGAACGTACTGTATGGGTTTTGATACGATTTTCACTAATAATAGACCGGATATATTGCAAAAATCAGTTAACAGTATATATTTTTTTATTAAGTGGAGACAAATCGTTCTTTCTAAGAACATTGGTAATATTATAAATGGGAACATCTACAGAGCATTTAAGAGCGCTAGTATTACATACATTTGTATGAAAAATCAAATCAGCTTCCCAAAATTAAATCAGCTCCAAAGAGAAAGCTTAATAATGTAAAGATTTCCATTAGAAATACTAAAAATAATTAAAAACTAACTATACGAGTTCAATTCTGGGAGAACATTAAAACTGGGCTTACGAGTATATCTCAACGATAACAATCAGTGAGGTAGATTAAAGTAAACGCCGATACGGGAAGTATCTAGGTTCGTGTTTTAAAGCCAGATGCGCTGATGCAATGTTATAATAAATATTTATCATTTTTACTGCGCTTCCTTAATCTATGAATAGAAATAGAAAGGTTTGAAATCATTCAAAGATAATCAATAATAAAGGTGTTTAGTGAGTGACCTTATTAGTACTGTGGAGGTCTTAGAGTCGATTCCTTCAATATGATCTAATCTGGCTGAAAATATAATAAAACTGTACAAGTCGAATATCTGTACATAGAAAAAAACGCTGAAAACCATGTTAGGGGGATGTAAGAAGAGAAATAGAACATATCCAGATTGTTTGTTTCTCTGTCTGTTTGTCTGTTTGTACAGGCTAATTTCCGAAACTGTTGGACTGATTTAAATGAAATTTTGGATGGTTATACTTTTCATCCCGAAAAATTAAATAGTTCCCGTGGGAAACTTAAAAAACAAAAGTAACTTATACAGCTTAGTACACAAAACTACTGATTGGATTATAATGAAACTTTACAATAATATATAACAAATAGGCTACCATTTGTCCCAAAAAAATATACGGTTTCCAAAGGATAGATTTGTTTTTGTTTCTCAATATTATTGTTCATAATTATACTATACTATACATTAAGATATATTATTTATTAGGCTTGTTTTAGAAGGCACGATGAACTGAAAGAAACGAAAAATGGGATGTAGCGTTCGTGACTTTTAGATCATGCTCTACAATTTACTAAAATAAAAAATAGCAATAACCTAATATAAGGTATATATGTACATATTACGTTTATAATGAACATATAAAATATTGTATAATTTAAGGTTCAAAAATATAGTTTTACCTTTTTATGATGCCTATTTCGTATTAATGTATGTAAAACCACGCTTAAGGTATAACTAAGTCGTTAAAAAAGGGTCATGAAGGTTGAATGACATGCGAAGCTCTCCTGTAAAAAGTATACACGAATTAAATACCGCATTTTTTCGAAGTTGGTCAAAAATGAAATAAATCATACAAATCGGCAAGCATCAAAAATATTTTTCAAAGAACGTCTCCATTCACACAAATCAAGTCGTCTGAACCAGACCGATGTGTAATCTTCCTGAGAATAACAATGAAAACAGGTTGCACCGCCGTTTATTACAAACAATTTACTTATTAGAAGCTGAGAAAAATGTGGTGCCTAAAACGACGCACCTATAAGCAGTAGAAATACAGCTTATTTGGTTATCCATCACTGTCTGTATAACTAGCTTACATCTGCGGCTCCGCTTAGATATTTACTCTAATTTATATACACATAAATAAAATTGAAGTATCTGTTTGTAATGTCAAAATAACAGCTTTTTATTAAACGTATAATATGAAAGTTTATACGGTACTTATAAGAAAAACACAATTTTTTTTTATCTGTCCGTTTGTTTCGGTTAGTCTCTGAAACGGTTGCACTGATTTTGACGGGACTTTTACTGGCAGATAGTTGATTTTATAAAGAGTAATTTAGGCTACTTTTATTTTTTTTTAAGAATTAGGGTTCCGCTCAAAGAAATTAAAACGTAACGGACGCACCCGAGCAAAACGAGGATAAGTCGGTCGTGTATATATAACCTTTAAACTGTTACTAGTGGCTAGCATAACCATGTAAGTTCATAGTTATCATAATAAGGCCTTACCTAGATTAATTAAAAACTATTCTAAAACCTTAACTATTATTTACTTAAATTGATATTTCGAAATATCAGGTTTACTACATAAGAATTTAACTAACTTTTTAAATATATTATAATGATAATATATAAAAAAATATTTTTTATTAATTTTGGAAGTAACAATGTATCTATACCACCTATATATATATATATATATATATATATATATATATATATATATATATATATATATATATATATATATATATATATATATATATATATAACCTGGAATTCTGTGGTTTAAATGAATACCCCAAACGCAGCAAATAATCACCAGTTGTGATTTATATAATGAGATTTGAACTGAGGTTATGAATGTACAAAACGCATTGGAAAGAGGGTAGGGTATATAGGGTAAGTATAGCAATAAATGTTTTACATCCACCCGCAAAAACTTTAATGTGCTGAAATATACGTAATCACTGCACCGCTCTCCTGGGTAGTAGCATGACCATATAGCCTTTCTCAATAAACTGGCTATCTAATGGAAAAAGAATTTTTCAAATCGAATTAGTAGTTCCTGAGATAAACGCGTTCAAACAAACAAATTAAAAAACTAACTCTGGCCTCTTTATAATATTAATATAGATGCTAAAAAGAAAGGAAAAACATAGCAACCACGTTTCGCATCATAAAAATAATATAAGTGACCATAAACATCTTAAAGACTTATAACAATTTATACCAAAATGTTAAATTTGCCTTAACAACTATTTAATGTACATACAATTATCCTTAAATAATATATTTTATATAAACAAGTAGAAAACCTGTATGAATGTAAAGTAATCGTATTAAAAAGTGAAACAGAAAAAAGCGTCATTTTAAGCACTTTCGACAACTTTTGCGTGAGCGATGACTCACAACAGTCCAGAGTCAACGTTCGCATAGTGATGGCTTTTTTTTTTCAAAATCCAGGTTTTATACCGTTTTGTACAGGTATAAAGCTATAATATTATTTTTGAGCTTAAATGTAATAAATATTTGTTCTTATAATATAATACTCTATGATATATAATACCAGCGATTTCTATTTAAAAATTAAAGGGATATTTGTAACTTTATAAATTTAGGTTAATCGAAATAAATATTTTCTTATTTTTATTATGTTTTTATTTAAAATTACGTTTTTACGTTTTCAATAGATATAAATAGTTACTAGCCAGCGTTTCTTTTAGAAAAAAATTGACAACGTCAAAACAAAATTTAGATTCTTTAAAGAACATAGGATAGTTTTTATGCCGGAAATCATCCCTTAAGGGAGTGAAATTGGGGATAAAAGTTTGTATGGGGAATGTTCAATAAGCTCATAATATATTTAAAATTGTTTTTTTTTTTCAACTTGCAGGTAAGAGAAAGTGAATTCACTTGTAAGTGAGACCTTAATTCTTAATACGTAAAAAAAAATCTTAACCAACTATTGATGCACAAAGTGGAAGCAAAAAGTTACTGTCAGATTTTATTACAAGAATTATAACATGTGGTTTTTAAATAACAATAATAATAATAACAATTATTATTATTATCTTAATTTATATAAGCTTTTAAATAATAATTAACATTTTAAAAAGATAAAAAAGCACTCGTTAGACGAATTGTTTTGTATAGAACTCATCAAAATGAATCAAATCTAGGTCTCGTTAAAATG
Source organism: Brenthis hecate (assembly GCA_951806755.1). NCBI lineage: Eukaryota > Metazoa > Arthropoda > Insecta > Lepidoptera > Nymphalidae > Brenthis > Brenthis hecate. Next base: position 2,438,433 of record OX638253.1, on the reverse strand, counting down.
CATATGTAATTTTGTACTCATATCTATAAAAAAATATGTATATATATATAATATAAGTTTTTTTTTTCTTTTTATAATAAATACCTCGAAAACATATATACATATATCTCCCTAAGAAACACTTTGCCCAAAATTAAACTAAAAGATAATAATTTCAAAACAAAAAAGGTCAATAAGAATATTTAAATGATAATAAATTCAGTTCACGATCCAACCTATTTAATGTTTTATGAACAAAAATTTCTTTACACCAACGCCTATTTTACTAAATTATATATTCATATCACATAACCGTGGTGTCACTATCACACCAATTAATCTGAGGTGACCAAAGACCACAAGGTAAAGAATGGTATCGTAAAATTAAGAGATTTGGATCGAGATTTTCAGAATTAATAAAACGGGTTAAAAATATTGTATTTGTTTGAAACAAAGTAGGTACAGCCCGCAGCTTCACTTGTATTTTTTAAAAATTCTCAAAGTAAATCTTTTGAATTACAAATATATTAAAAAAACTTACTTTTGGACAAAAATATAATTATAAATTTTAACGGTTAGTATGGATTTCCCAACGGAACGGTTATTTTTTTCTGATAAAAAGTATTCGTTGTGCTATAATCTATTTATGTGCCAAATCATCCAAATCCGTTCAGCCGTTCTGGCGTGATTGAATAACAAATACCCATCCATCCAAAATTTTATAATATTTATGGCATACTAAAATATAAATATGAACATTACACATTTATTTGTTAAAAACTTAAAGCTATAATCAAAATATAATAGAAACATAGATAAGAGAAAAAAAAATTAAAATTACTATAAGAAAATTTATCGTAAGCGGAAATCGAACGTGTAAACTCACATAAAATATGATAATCTAGTAAATAGTTCATAAACTTTATAATTGCCAGAAAAAGCTCGAAATCTTTAACATATGAAAAAACTTCATACCTGTTAAGTAGAAGCAGGTACTGGTAACCAAGATTGTCAAATACATCGTATATAAATTAAGCGATAATTATAGACACAAGTTATTATACCTTTTATCTCCCAAACTAAATAACATCACAAATCGCATAAATCTAACCAAAGTTTCATCTAAAAAACAATCTATGGGAAAGGGCCAAAAACACAGACGCCTAAAAATGTTCGGAGCGCTCATTCTGAACGGGATGAGAATTTTAAAAAGATGCCTTTATATGGAGTGGACGAGATGCTTTGGGTAGAAGAAATTTAGTGCAGCGTTACTTCAAACAACGTCTTGTATCGGAATGTCTAGTAAAACATTCGATTTTATTCAACCTTCACGCTTTTTAACAATCAAATAACAATATAGTAAAAATTTACTTTTGACAGTTATTAATTTACATTTTTAAAAGTTTTTTTTTTTTAACTAATGCACGTTGCAACACCTTTCATATTTGAAAAATGCTGTGTCTATGGCAAATACATAAAGAAAGTAAGCATGTCAGTTTTTTATTCTTAAAGAAATAAGATATTATGAGTTAAATTTTAACTGAGAAGTGATATAAAATTGAAATGTTATATATTTAGAGGTCGTTTTCTTTAAGTTTATATACGATCAGCGTCTCACCCTCGCTCAGCTCGAAATCGTCCCTAGGTACGTTTTAACGGTTAGTATAGTTTTCGCAGAAATGAGATATTTTCCCGCATTAAAAAATATCCTATATGTTAACCCGGATAACCAGCTATCATCATACCAAATTTCATCAAAATCTGTCTAGTGGTTTTCGAGTAATGCTTTCCCAGACAGACAGAAAGATAGACAAAAATTCTAAAAAGTGTAGGTTTGACCTTTGTATCGACGATAATGACTATTTCAATAAGATTTTCCAAAAAATATTTAATGTACAGATTCGACTCGGAATTTTATTATATCTATAGAATACCATAAGGCTATATAAAATGTTCTAAAAAATTTAAATTACCATCAAAGATATCGTGTTGTATATATACTACATACTCTTAGACTATAACTAAAATGTCATAAGTTCGATTCTCCAAATAAGGAACCTCGATCTAATTGGAAAAATCTTAGTAGCCAAGAACAAAAATGGCACCGTATGATACAGTACTAAAGATGGATATAGGATACATGGATATAGGACACAGCGTGTAACTGTATTATTACTGAATTATCGGAACTAGTCAATAAAGTAGGTCAATTTGACCCTTTCATTTATATTGGAAATCGAGAAAATATGAAGCCTCATAAACGTGTAAAAGCCTGTCATTACATCGAATCAAAGCTTCTACGAACGGTGATTCAATAATAGCTTTTAAGTTATCGTTAACTTGCTAACGCCAGACACTTTGAGACACTAATCAGGTACTAAGTACATGGTGTACTTAGGCATAAGATATTCTACTGCACTTTTCTTTGGCGTATGCATAAATTTAAATTTTAAGTATTGACCATGTAGTGCACTAAAGTTAAATAAATAAGAAAATTTTATATTAGTAAATGTAGCGTACTTATTTTATTTAAGAAAAATATGTTATGTAAGAAAATATTATAAAAGTAGTATTTTAAGACTCTGTGGCCTACTTATTTCATGAAATATTTCATTTTAATTTAATGTAACTCAAAAATAAATAAGTTATGAAACATTAACTTGCCCGCGGCTTCCCTTGTGAAGTTTATAAATCGCTCTACTTTTAAAAATTGTAGCGTTATGTTAATTAGCCTATAACCATTCATACTAATAATATTATAAATGTGAAAGTATTCCTGTGTGTAACCTTTTCAAGCTTAAATCGCTGAACAGATTTCGATAAAATTTTGCAAGGACATAGATTGCATCATGGGGATGAACATAAATTATCATCGGCCCACTTACTACGCGAGCGAAGCCTCGGACAAAACTAGGCTATTGAATGCAAAAAAGATTTTTCAAATCTGATTAATTGTTCCAGACATAAGCTTTCAAACAGACATACTTTCTAGCTTAATTATATTACTTTAGGTATAGAATGTGCTTTTTTTTTAAAAAACAAAAAAATCTATAACAAGAACCGTTCATTTTCCGGGATAAATAGTGCTATCCCAGACTATAATCTATCTTTGTGTCAAATTTTATCCATATCCGTTAAGCCGTTCTGGCGTAATTGAGTAACAAACATTCAAACATCCATCTAAACTTTCATATTATAATATTAGTGAGATTATGAACAAAGTGTTAATAATAAATTAAGAAATCGTGAAAGTCAACTTATATTGTCGTATTCACAGTAAGACATTATCTGATCGGGTGCGCCGTGTATAATTTGTTAAATGGCGACCTACCACGAATTTGATCGTGTCGTTTTCGGAAATAATGGATTTTGTTATCAATCCCGAGACTTTATTTATATCTAACAAACATGCAATAGATAAAACAGTATTTAGATCATTTCTATACATATAACCTAAAATTGGTTCGTAGTGAAGATTTCATTCTACAATCGTTGTAGAATAGATACATATTATAAAAAGTGTATGGAAATTACAAGGATCTGATGAGGATACTCATATTATAAAGAAGTAAAGTCTGTGAGTTTGTGACGTTGTATGGGGTAATCTCTGGATCTACTGAACCGATTTAGATGAAATTTGCTAAGAAGATAGTCTGAGACCCTAGGAAGGACATAAGATACTTTTTATTCCGGAAATCATCCCTTAAAGGGTTGAAAATAGGGATGAAAGTTTGTTTGGGGAATCAACCTAGGGACGAACCCGAGCGAAGCGAGGGTGAGTCGCTAGTAATTTTATAAAAATAATATTAAATACTTTTTTACATATAACTTTGGAGTCCGTTCGTAGTCAAGATGTCATTCTACAATCATTATGGAATAGATGTTATTTCTATATTTGTTTTCTTTTACATTCTACGTGATATTGGCGAAGTATTTAACGGATACATTTTGATTTTGGTTCTCGAAGTTTCGATATGAAATAACTTATTTATTGGAATAACACTATTTATATTATACCTAATGTTGAAATTAAAAAAAAATCACATTAAAAATATTTTTAAACTGTAATTTTATTACGACAACAAAGCTTTAACTAACATCTTTATATTACACTTGAGTTTTGTCATTGACGAATCAGAGATGATTGATGCTGCGCCAAATTATATGGTGGTTCCGTCGACAAAATTGGTTTGAGATACATCGGGTCGTTCCGAAGAGCATAAAAAGAGAGCCGTGTGGGAACAAGCCGACTTTTATCTCCTATTCTTTTATTTTTGACCTCAAATAACGCGGTGATGAGTGAGTTTTTTCAACCGATCAAATTTTTATGGCAGACCCTAATGTATTTACGACGTGATATTCAATCAATTATATTCTTTTAGTGACAAGGACCTGGGTTTTAATTAATAAAAGATCATTATGAGTAAGATTTGAATTAAAATAATACATTCGTATCGGCTCTTGCTTAATTTAAATATTTTATCGTCCGTTTTATGTCTGTCTTGCTTTCATCTTAGAGATAAGTGGGAATATAAAAAGGGATTGTTAATTATATTTGTACCTTATATATATAAAATGAGGTACATATTTATAAAATAATATTGGTACATATTTTTAATATAAAAATTATTTTATTAAAACTTCATTTATTTTTATACTAGCAGAACCCGCGGCTTCACTCGCGCTAAAACTACTAAAAAATCTCTAAAAAGGTTTCATTCAAACTTTCATCCCCTATTTTATCCCCATATGGGATAAATTTTGAAAAATGCTAAAACACGTATTTATTTAATTGTATTGAAGAGCATTAACACCAAGTTGAATAGATGCTGCTATGTAAATTTTACAGTATTTTTTAATTAGGCCTTTTGTGAGATAATAATGCATAAAAAAACAGACATGCAATAGGTATGATTGTAACAAATTAATCTTAAATATATTAAATTCGTAAAATAATATAAAACTTCTATCTCCTAATCTTGTATTGTCTTTTTTTTTTAATAATAACACATTATGTAAGCATAAAAAATAAATTGAGTATTTGACAACTCTAACACGACTGCCTCTACATAATGTCCATTTTTAAATTACTTCCATAGGCAATACATTAACCTCCTGCCTACCAGAGACACTTTTTTTGGAGTACGCTCTTGAAATTTTAGTATAATATCAGTAATAGGGTATTATATGCTGGAAAAATAGTAAAAAAAATCCTATATCTGGAAAAACGGTTTTCCACTATGTCCTATATGTAGGACAAAGTGACTATATTACTATGTGATTTGTGTAGGACATAGAATAGTTTATAAATATAAATTGTAATTAGAAAAGAAATAAAACACAAATACAACATATTGTAACCTTTATATTATATATAGGCATTATAAAGTTTCTGAAAAAAACAAAAAGAAAACTTCTTCTAAATAAAACTTTCAAAATTAAACATTTCTTGTCATAAAACTAACTAAATATTATTATAAACTTACAAATCAGTCGCAATTAGGAATATATTTAGATATTAATCAAGTTTTATCGACACTTATACCCTTATTACTGCTCTAAGTTTTGGTGAAAATCGGAATAACAATTCCTATTTGGCGTGAAGCAGAGATTAATATCACATTTTATGCAAAATACTGTAGTTTTTTAGATGGGCAAATGTAGTATAACCTGATAAATCACCACGTCACAAACTGCGCCTTGCGGCGTAGCAAGTACCTTCAGCCCAACAGGGTTCGGTTTGTTAAGACAGTATTGGTGCATCGGACATTTTCCAGTAAACGGATTAATCATTTCGTCAATATTCTTGGGCCGGTTTTGTTCGTGACACATCTCCAAGATTCGATTAAACAGCGGCTGTATTTTCCAATTTTTTTGTATCTTCTGTTCTACTGTCACTTCAGCATCATAAACACACTTTAGCCGTCGTCTGATAAAAAAGAATCTGTTCCTTGTCATAGCTATTGCAACTATGGAAACTGTCCACTTTTCTGACCAGTACATATCAATTTGTGGATACTGCAGTACTGACATTATTATTGTTATTCCTATATTCTGAATCTAATGTATCCTTGGTCCAGGTATCTTGAAAGCCATCATTATGTTGACGATTCCTAATTGCAATCTGGTGGGTTAACAAAGGCGACGATTGCGGCTATGGAGTATCCTCGCTCAAACTAACACGTCCACAACCGCGGCCACGTCTATGTCCACGTGAAACACTGCTGCCACGTCCTTTTGAGCGGGGCCGTGATGACGTCGATGCGATATCAGAACTGCTAGAGAACGCCGGGGAAGCAGCTGCAGGAACCAATGTGTTTACCTCTTCATCTGAACTGCTTGACTCACTGATTTGATGATCATTGGCTGTTTGGTTAAGTTCTGGCGGCACAAACTTCGAATCTTCATCTGAATCATCTCCCGAAAATTCAAACTCAGAATCGTTTAAAGCCTCCGCTATTCCATTGTCCGTTAAAACTAGAACAAACATAAGTAAGATATGTACTTTATATAGTACATCGGAAGTCTAAGTACTAAAACTTTTATTGCCTACATTTGTCTTCTGCAAAGGACATAAAAAAATACAATACGTTGTCTTGCATGTTTTATACAATTACGCGAAAATACAACTGCATATCATCATTTTAAACTTCCAATTACTTTACTATCGCAAGAAATCCAATAAAAATTTAGATTTACATAATATTTAAATCGATTAACTTACCTCTGCGCGCAAGCATCGACAAATGTCTGTCTTCCATCGCCATTTTGAAAAAAGAGGATCACATGGGAACTGACATTTATCTCTATTTGGAAACCCAGATAGTCGATAGATGTCACCACGCAAATATTTTGGGATTACGATTTTAAAAACCGGTAGTATATTTTTTTAATTCCTATGTCCTGGCTGTAGTACAGATGTAGGCAGGAGGTTAAAGTAATCATTTTAATTTGTGCAAATGTGAAACACAAATTATTACTTGCGAAAGGGCCCGACCCCTATCAATGGCTCTACATTTTAAAAACCAGCTCTATTCACATAGAGTTAGGAGCTTTGTTAACTTATTTACACCTAGTCATGATCCGTAGTACTTCATTGTTCTCAGAACGTGGCAGATCAATTCAAAATACCATCCCTCACGCACACAATGTAAAACTTTGGTCTTTATCTTCATATGAATAAGGGTCTACATATATTTGTCAAGCTGGCTCATGGTTACTATTTATAGAACTAACAATACCGGTTAATTTTGTTTTAAACGTCGAACACTTTCACACGTTCTGACACATAGATTATATGAGATTTTAATGCTTTTTCTATTGAAATTGTAGAATATATTACTTTTGCCTTTGACTTTGCTTGTTATCCTTACTTAAAATATAACTGTGAAATATAAATAGCCAATTACTATTGTTACATATACAGAAATACTCGCAACTTATTTAACGATTAATTATGAATAGATACTATATATTTAAATAAATGATAAATAGTCTATCTAATGCAAAAGTAATTTTTCAAATCGGATTAGTAGTTCCTGAGATTAACGCGTTCAAAGAAACAAATAAACTTTCTCTCTCTCTCTCTCTCTCTCTCTCTCTCTCTCTCTTTATAAAATTATTATAGATAATAATTGTTATATAATAGTGATTCCTGCAATGAATGCAAGATAGTTACCCTAATAATGGTTTAATTTTTGATTTAGTCAAGTTATAAATAAATAAATAAATATGTTAGGACATTAACACACATCATCATCTAGTTCCACATGGATACCAGGTAGTTGCAACACTACACATATATAACTTTAAATACATACATATTGTAAATATAAACACCCATGACTGGAGTACAAATATTTATTCTAATCACACAAATGAATGCTCCCAGCGGGACTCGAACCCGCGATCGCTAGGGTTACTACAAACTGAGCCAAACGTGTCGTTTTAAAATATTTCCTAGTTGTTACATCATAGTATCATATATACTCGTAATTTCATTCAGACCCGAACAAGGAATTAAGATAACATTATATAGAGCAAAACATCTTCGCCTTACAAGTTATTGATAAGATAAGAAAATTGTCGTTATTGGCCAACTTATATATATACACACATACACATTGGTCAAATTTTATTCAATTAATTAACGAATTCTTATTGTAGTTTTTAATATGCATTATTTCGCTTGTCAACTCCCCTCATTTTAATTTTTATCCACAAAGAATGCGAATAGCGGTTTAGTACAAAATTAATAAAACAATGAACTGACTCTACACAGGAAAACAATATTTTCATTCACAATGGTATATAGGAAGTAGAACAATAATCGCATTATATGGCCTATAACTTTTTCAATATAAAAAAAATATAGGTTCGTCTGTTAATTATTAACTTCATTTTAACAATCATTAAAATATAAAGGAACTATTTCATATAATGAAAATATAATATTTTAAATATATAATTAGGGTACATTATGTATGTACATGTGTATTACATTATGTAGAGTCGTATTTATTCTTCAACTATATCACTGCATACAGTTAATTAACTTTCCCATATATTTTTGAAACAACATACTTATTAAAAGCTATACATATTTCAAGCAAAGTCGGGTAATAGTAAAAGTAAAATAGAACAATAATCGCAAAGGGCACTCTAATCAGATTAGGCGTGCATGTTGTAGCGTCATACGTCACTCATTGAGTTCTCGCATTCGCGTCGGCGACTTGAAGCGCAACGGTCGTGCGCCGCTATAACGGACAAAATTCAAACTGAAACCGTTGTTAATTACTAGTATATAGACTAAAAAGCTAAAACTTGCATATGTGCTGTGTAGTGACAAGTGTGACCTTATAGTGTAAGTGAATAATCAACATGAATTCAAAAAAGCTGGAATATTTTAATGATAATGACTCTGTGGATGAGAAAATTAATCTCAGTTGTCTAGGTGAGTTTTTGTTTCACTTTTATTGTGTTTATAGGTATGGTAATTGAGTTTGAGGCGTTTGCGCATACCTTTATCAAGGAAGCAACGTGCCTTTAATAATAAACAGCGTAGGTGACGAAAAGTTTATGTTTATAGAACTTCACGATAAAATTATTGATAAATCTTCATTTTATTAATAATTATTACTAACATTATTGATAAGAAATAGATCGCATAAAGCAACTGCCTCTATCTTGGTTCTATTAATAATATAGAGGATATTTAATGACATTATATGTAGAGACGATGAAGTTTCTCTAATTTTAACATTTTTGTGTTAAAGAAATCTTGTGTCATCATAATCTGTAAGATGCTGTAATTCATTGAGATATTATGAGTAATAATTTTTATATTCTGACTCACAAGTATTAAAACGCCCATGCATAAAGATTAAAAAACACCTAAATTTTCTGATTATTCTCAATAACCTGAGTTTAGGTAAAGGATAGAATATTATCTATAAAAAGTAAAACTGACAATCTTCCCGTGTTAGCCGCAGGCTGCAATGGACCAGTACTTTTATCCCTGTCTAAAGTAAAGGTATAGAAAAGGTGCGCTAGAGTCATTATATTGTGACTGTGTGAGTTCGTCTGCCTTTGCACTATTCAATGTTATTACAAAAATGGATTTTGAAGATCAAAAATCAAATTATGTTTTAGTATTATAGTTATAAATATTTAGAATAATATACAATAATAATATTTATTCTAACACACAAAACGTGTTCACCATTGACCTTAATTGCCTCAATAAGACTTTGTTACTACAATTATCTTAATTCAGGACTCTACATTTATACCCGCTGCTCTATTTCACAATGAATTTTTGTAATCGTGAAATATTTGAATAAAACCCAACTTTCATGTTTTAGAGATGACCCAAATCAAACTTCAAAATATCTTGTGAAACCAATCGTTAATGACCTCCAACTTCATAATTGGTGTAGACATGTTCGAACAAGTTACTGTTAAACTATCGAATAATAATATTCTTAAAGTAGATAAGCTAAGTGAAGTTTGACACTTTTGTCTGTTCCTTTTAACTTAACGTGCCTTTGTTTTCGTGTTTTTTTCATTATGCGTTTCAACAAAAAGATAAAAAAGAAGAATGAAAAAATTCTAGAAACTCGAAGTTATTTTATTAATAAAAAGGCAATACTTACTGTAAAATAACATTTACTCATATTTTTGATAGATATTTGTTAAAAACCTTGTTTAATAACTAATGTTTAAGTTATACGTGGTTAAAGTGATCTCTTCCTCAATCTCAAATCGCACATAAAATTATATGCAATTTTAACTCAAATTGGTATTATTACTTGAGTCTAGTCGATGTAAAGTTAACTTAGTTATTTTAATAATAACTGTTGATTCAGTCATAAAAGCGTGAGATTGTCGTTACAATATCATAATCATGGCAGTAGTTTATATATTTTAGTTTGCTATATTTTTAGTTTACTATTGAAAAGAAAGATACAGTATCTGTTATATTGACAGGTTTTTCAATGCTGTGGCTCTATATGTATTGGTCATGATAATTAATTGTATTAGTCATACATATTTTTAAACTAGCTACCTTTTCTAGATACGTTTTAACTTTTAGTATAGATTTCTCAGAGATGAGATATTTTCCCTCAGTAAAAAGCATATGTTGTACTTCAGTAAGATTTTCCAAAAAATATTTGATATACAAAATAGAGACAGACACAGAAAATTAAAGCAAAATCACTTTTCATATCATGAGATTAAAAAAAAATTCGCTCGGGTGCGTTCCTAGTCTTTATATTGTCTATACATATAATAATAAAATTGTAACTAAGTCGAATCTGTACATTAAATATTTTTTGGAAAATCTAATTGAAATACACATTATTATCGATACAGAGACCGAATCTATAGTTTTTAGAATTTTTGTCTGTCTGTGTGTTACCGCATAAAATAAATTAGATAATAAGTGCTTCCAGTACATCAAGAATGCTAAATATAGAACCTTTTATTTCCTTATTACTAACTGAAAGAAACAAGTCTCAAACAGGTTTTGTTTCCAGGAAGTGACTGTTATTCGTCTATTTAATAATAAATTTGCATTTAAAATGCGTAGGAGTTTTTGTTTACTTTTTATTATATAAAAACAGATTTCACACGTTTTAACGGTTCTTCGCCTTTTATAGAGCTATCTCAAGGTTGTTACCATTTATATTACATTTAATATAAAAGTTTCAAGTTATAATTATATTTTACGTTAGGTTTGGATGAAAGCATGCATTTTTTGCTCTATATATCAACGGCTTGATGAGCTGGCTTTATAAGAGAATAGTCATTTTTATAGAGTATGTATCTTACATAAATAAATCAGTATTAAAAAAATCTCATATATACATTCTTGAGTTTGAATAGATATTTATATGTTTTTAAAATCTTATAAATTACCACAAAGAGACAATGCTACAATATCTAACAAGTTAAAAGACTCTATGTATGTTCCAATTTTTTGTAAGTGTTGCCAATAGTTTCTTTAATTTTTTTTTTTTGGTTTTTTCGTTTCCATAATTATCAATATAGTTATAATATATGGTTGTGGAGAGCAAAACTACGACCACATTAGAGCCAAATAAATATCATCAATGCCTCAGACAATGGTCTCTATGTAAATCATTTATTAATTATATACCTATATTAATCATTTGCATGTATATGTTTGATTGGAAAGTGTGAAAATTGGAAAGTGCTAAGTCTGTCCGACTAAGGCTATAAGGTCTTGAGCCTTCTATTTTATCTAGCATCTATTGCCAATAATCATCTTTTACATAAGTCAATTTTAGACTGAAATAGTTTTAGATGTTTTTAGCCCACTTTTTTTAAGTCGTATACAAATATCTTTTTTTTTCTAGGCCAAAAATCATTTATTTAATTCGTGAACGACTTGGATATTTAGCTGAGTTACTAAGAAACCAATAAGGTTTCCCATGCTCATGCTCTACTCTTAAATTTTTTTTATTATGAAAAAATAAAGAGTGCGTGTATAAATGTGTACACGCGCAAGAAGTAAAACTTCTGTAGGTTATCGGTAATCTTTATGAAATTCAATTTATTTTTTAAATAATTAGGATAGGTGTGATAGTAAAAGTGACGCATACTAGGCATATTACAATTATATATTTATAGAATATCATTTAAGAAAAGAATATAATATTATATATCATTGGTCAGACAATAATAACGGTTACCATGGCAACAAACGTTAGTATATTTTTTCGTAACGCATTCACCACTTTAGCCCCCAAGTCAAGCGTGCGTAAAGAAGTTTTACTTCAATATTTTAAATATATTAGTGCATAATTTATTAATTAAAGGTGTTGTTTAGATTTGAGTTCCCTTTAATATATTTCTTTGGTACTGAACAATATTTAAGCATTAACAAAAGCAAGTTTCGCAACGCGTGGGTGTTATTACGTTAATTTAAAATTTCGAACGCACCTGACCTTTTTGTAAGCTTTCCAAATGCCTGTACTAAATGTCCATAAAAATAAAAATGTATTTGATCAAATAAACTCAGATAAACGGTCAAATTACCCGACTTCGAGGCGTAATCCCGAAGTAAACATTTCTCCTGAGCTTTCACCGTCCAACAGATAGATCGATAGTAGTACAAAATGTTCTGATAAGTTGAATGCTTTAGCTACCTGTCATAAAATATGTACTAAGAGAAACTTAGATTTCGGTCTGTTTGAATTATCTAAGGCAGTCTATTTACACATTTTTTGTTAGACCTTCATGACCGCACGATCAGGTCTCGAAGTATGTCAATATTACAATACCTTTAAGTATCACATAACAGATTCAGTTTTTTAGGTTAGCATACAAAAATATTACTTGAGTTTTTAGTTTAATTTTTCTTACGGCATTCTTTATGTGTTGTCTAACTTAAGATATTTAAAGGATTATTCAAAATTAATGTAAAATATCTCTCATAATATGAGCATATGACGTCCAAGTGTAAAAGTTCACACTATATACCGTTTTAATTACTATTTTAAATATAAATAATTATTTAAAAGTACTGAGTTATAAAGTATTTTTTTTATTGATAATTTTATTTGTACAAAGCAAAATATCTGTTCTGAAAACGTATGGCATTGAATTTATGAATTTCGTCGACAGGTGTAAGATGAGGGACCTTGATATATTATCTGTTTTTAAACCAGTTCAAATACTTCATTTGATAAGAAATTTAGACGCTTATTAACTACTGTTAATAAAATAAACACATATTTTTAACTAGTTGTAGTTGTAGTTTTTATAATTTTCTGATGTTTTTTTCAGGTAATAACTTTTTATACCATTTAAATTTTAAACCTTCACATTTTTAATTTTTTTGTATGTATATTTTTTTGTAATTTTTATGCATGTTTTTTTTTATTTATTTATTGTTTTTTACTTTACTTTTTACACATTTATTAAGTATTTTATTTTTCGTAGGATAGATACGTAGTATAAGTTTCGGAACAGCTGTTTGTGCATTTTATGTTAGCCTATAAGTGTGGTGAATAGTGTAAAAGATATTTTATAAGAAATTATGTATAAAAGATCAAAATCACTGTATACTATGTTGGCTTCCTATATAATAAATAAATAAATAGTGATTTCCCGCGGCTTCACCTGTGTATTACATTAATATTATATTATTAATACTTGTACAGTTTATGTGCTATTCTAATGTACACGCTATATTACTGTAAAGTTTCATCAAAACATGATTTGCGTGAAAGAGTACCAAATATATGTACTAGTAGGATTTCACAAAGCTAGTTTTTGCATAGAATTTCGCCTATATTGTTTTAAAGATAATTATGTATTAAATACACAGCTATTTCTACTAGATTGAGTACTTTTTCACTAAATACAGATTTCATGAGGATGTCCGTTTTTAAAGAAACCTCAAAATAACATAACATGTGGCGTATGCTCAAATATTGAGTGGTCAGTTTTACTTGAAAGTATTCAAAGCATATTTGGCACCCTTTGCTTAAAGTGTAATGAAGTGAAAAAGGGGTTTTAGAGATGAACATTTTAAAAAGATCTTTAAAGATATCGTTTGAAACCATTAATAAATAATATTACATTTACGCTTTTTCTAAGATGGAGTTTGAATATAATACTTACATTTAGGTTAGGAATATGGTTCTATCTCCCTGTAACGTGTGTTTACCTTGTCGTCGGGGGCTCAATAGCGTCCGGCAATCCAGCCGAGCGCAAAGCCAAGAAATGTACTTGGAGACGGCCCATCTTGGTGGGCGATGTGCCATGCGGGCTGCTCCTGGTACTTCTGTGATAGCAGAGTGAACCATTCGAGCAACCCCATGGCTGTTGTGGTTTGCTTCGGCAGATCTGTCGTCAGGGCGTTGTGGTTGAGTGCGCAAGCGATCCTGCGACGCCCCAATAAGACGAGCGAGGTCTTGTTGTTGGGTTTTAGTGCTTTTTGTTAGGTTTTAGTGGGTAGCATTGGCTTTTTAGCCGGTGAGTTCCACATAACCTGTATATCTAAAAGTGGTATGCGTAAATGCATTTCCCAACGTTAAAAAAAGGTATATAATTGTTTCAAAATATCTTAAACAGCTTATTTTCGTATTGCATTTAAAAGAGAAATCCTAAATATTCTATATACATTAACCACATCATAGTTAAAATCTGTTATGCTAATGAAGAACTTTTTAACTATAAAATATTAATACAAACAATTAAACAAAAATAATGTTGCTCATATGCATATTAATACAGCAAAGGTCATTAACTGATGAGCAGAACATTAACCCCATAGCAAAATGCGGGCGGTGCATATCTTGCGACGTCTAATATAATTTTTTACAATATAACTGTTTATGGTATTGGAAAAATCCTATATTATACCTATAGTTGAAAAGTCGCATGATGATATATAGCCTTCTTCAACAAACGGGCTATCTAATGATTTTTTATAGTAGTTCCTGAGATTAGCGCTTTCAAACAAACAAACAAACAAACAAACAAACAAACAAACAAACAAACAAACAAAAAAACAAACAAAATTTGCCTCTTTATAATATTAGTGCAGATACATAAGAAATCACACTATTTAAATTAGTACACCTAAAAATGCTTAAAAACATTGTGTCTGATTATGATGATGATTTTTTTATATATATATATATATATATATATAAACAGTTAAACTTTATTTAGTTTTGTAAGTAATAGGTACTTTTCTTTAAGTGTAAGCGAATGTATGAAACGTTCAAGATAATTACAGCGGCTACATAAAAGGTAACCTCGATCAAACTCGGATTTGATAAAACTATTCATAGATAAGCTTAATCTATTATATTGATGAAGATAAGATGTCGTATTCAATAAATGGGCTAACTGAAATGGATATGTTGCTACAAAAATACTTTATACTTGGATATAGTTTTATTCTCTTTCTTCCTCTCGTATCGACGGCAAGTATTAAATTGAGTCAGCCCAAAACTTGTAGCTTTTATCAATGGCGTCCATAAGCTCCTTCCAGTAAGTTGCAGGGGAAAATATTTAATGCACAGATTCGATTCAGTTAGAATTTGATTATATGTAGGTATAGATAATTCGAGGCAAAGTTATAACTAATAATATATTATACTAATTTTCGTCCGTGACTTCTTTCGCATGGTATTTATATAGAATTTAATCCAATGAGAGTTCATTGGATTAAATTTTATATAAATACCATGCAAAAGAACCAACAACTTACTAACTTAACTAATATCTGTATGGTCAATACATTTATTTGACGACACGTTTGGCTCAGTTTGTAGCGACCCTACTTGCTGTGATAGCGGTCGCGGGTTCGAGTCCCATTGGAGGCATTCATTTGTGTGATGAGAGTGAATGTTTGTACTCTAGTCATGGATGTGTATATTTATATGTATATATTTAAAGTTATATATGTGTAGTTTACTTTACTACTTACCATGGAACTAGATGGGGCTGTGTGTTAATGTCCCAATATCTTTATTATTATTATTAACTAAATACAAGAATCAAACCGACAACCATTTAATACTGGTAAAAGGCACTGCTGGCAAAATAATATTATAACTTTGTTTTATCACTTTTATAGGTAAATGAAGGCTATTATACTAAAAAACACAAAAGTCTATTACAATATTTAAATTTAATAGGTGCTTCAAGGTTTTATTTCTCAATGCAATTTAAACGATTCATAAATAAAAGAGATCTTTAAAAGACTCGTATGAAAATTTTCATAGGATTTTAGATATTTTATTTTTAACGTGGGCCCATGTAAAGTATTACCTGCACTAATAAAGAAGTCAACGTTTCTAAAACAACGCATTCAGTTGTACCTAAGCAAATATAAACGAAAACCCTCTTTTAAAGTGGTCAAGTCCACCAATTTGTTTTGTTGACTAAGCTTTTTGGTAGTAAGTGACAGGAAATGTATGAAAATGTTTAGTTAAAAGCAAAAAAACTTATGTACATACATGACTTTTGGAAATATCATCCTTAATTTTTTTATTTATTTATCTATGTACCATATTCAATTCAATTCAATTTTCTTGTTAATGGCTTCAAAGCGTGTTTGTACCACATTGATTTGGATGAAAATTAATCTGGAGTAACATAGATAAGCTGTCGTCCATAAAATTTACCAAATGTTGGCCCGATGTGTATATATTATGTATAATAATATATAAAATAATATACAAAGGACACTCAAGAGCGCTTCCGAGCAAAGCGAGGGTTAGGCCCTAGCACCAGTTACCACCAATGCAAGATGTACTTCTATTTGACGACACGTGTGGCTCAGTTTGTAGTGACCCTACTTGCTGTTGCTAGCGGTCGCGGGTTCGAGTCCCGCTGGAGGCATTAATTTGTTTGATGACGAATGTTTGTACTCCAGTCATGGGTGTTTATATTTACAATTTGTATGTATTTAAAGTTATATAAGTGTAAACTGTAATGTATCAACTATCTGGTATCCATAACACAAGCCTCGCAGCTTACCATGGAACTAGATGGTGTTGTGTGTTAATGTCCAACACATTTATATTTAAACTTCGAGACTTAGAATAGCAGCTCATAAAAATTAAAAACTAAAGAGTATGGAAAAACTATCTTAAATAATCCTTTAGATTTCAAACTAGGACCACCTTTTGTATGGGAGATGAGAGACAAGAAACCGGTATACTACAATTAACACTAGAAACTATAAACGGTGTAATTACACACCTGAGCTTAGTTTGCTCGCTAAATTAACGTGGTTCAACGACCTATAGTGGGTTCAATTTTAACTTTTATGTCATTGACTTAATTTTTTTAAGTGCTTATTAATTATTATCTATATTTACATATAACACGGCAGTGGTAGCCCAGTGGTATCGCGCTTACTTGGGAAACCGAGTGAAGTGGGTTTAAATCCCGGGTCTCGCACCAATGATATTTTCATGTGCGAATCATTTCCAATATGATTATCACTTGCCTTACGGTGAAGGAAAACATCGTGAGGAAACTTGCGTGTCTGAGAGAACTTAGTAAGTTTTCGAAAGACATGTGTAGTCTGCCAATCCGCACTTGGCTAGCATGGTGGACTATGGCTTGATCCACCTCGTATGGAAGGGAAGCCCGTGCCCAGCAGTTGGACGCAAAAAAAGGGCTGAATGAATAAATAAAAACATACATACATACATACATACATACATACATACATACATACATACATACATACATACATACATACATACATACATACATACATACATACATACATACATACATACATACATACATACATACATACATACATACATACATACATACATACATACATACATACATACATACATACATACACACATACATACATACATACATACATACATACATACATACATACATACATACATACATACATACATACATACATACATACATACATACATACATACATACATTTACATAAAGCATACATATATCATCATTTCTATAATACTTATCCAAAATTATAATATCGATTTCAAAGAGTTTTTACATTGGCCTTGGATGTTGTACACTTTTTTAACAATATTTTTTAGTTCAAACTCACCCCATATTAAAAGGGTCAAAACGAAGGGTCAGTTTTGAGACAGGTGGCTGCCGTTTATTTTTGTTGCTTGCATGCATATTTAATCATTCGAGTCTACTTTACTCATAATTAAAAAAAAAATGAAATTCTTATATTATTTTATTATTAGTATATTATTCCCGTTATTTTTCATTGAACATTTTATAAACTTTGTAAAAATAATGTTAATACAAACTCAGATTTAGTTCAACATAAATTCTTAGTATCTACTTATTTTCAGAAAATTAATACATTGATATTTCATGCCTTCCTATAATTCGAACGCGAAAATAATGCTTAGGTTTTAAATAGTTTTCACCTAATAATATTATTATTATATTCATAAGATGACAGCATTCATGAATTATTACGCCATGTTTTAAGTATATGTACTTTATATTTTTAAACGTTCAACTATCCAATATCTTTCATCGAATATCGATTATAAAGAATGGATTTTTTGTATTTCTATTTGGTTTTTGTATTAGATACTTCAAATACTACCAAATTGTTCGATTATTTTCTCATAAAAGGACAAGTTCTTCAGAATAATAATACCCTTTGTAAGTTTTCGTTTTTAAAAAACTACAATACCTATTTATAAATAGCAGGTACAACAGGTGAATCCAATTGAAAGGACGATAATCGTATATGGCTAGTAAAAATAACTCACGTATTTTTGTAGGCACTTTATAGTATAAAGCTGTAATATATAACTTATAAGCTGATATCTTAAGAAGCCTAACAAATCTGCATCATATCTAGTATATTGTGTATGTTTTTAAAAATAAATTAAATATGTTATATTTAAACTATAGAAAATAATGAAGCTAGCCCTCTATCTATTTAAATGAATATCGAAATAAATAGAAGTATCTACCATATGTAATAATAAAAAGCATACCTTTTATTATAAAATACTATCGACCAGCTTAACACATTCCCCAAATACGTTCTCACGTACATCATCTTTGCAATAGCCACGAGAACCACTTCATATTCAACAAGGGATAAAATTTAGAATATATCATTCGAGACCTACAAAATATTTAAATACAAAAATTGATAGAAACATCGATCCCTCTCTGTACTGCGTAAATGAAGGCTGAATTGAAAAATATTTTTGTATTTCTAATACAGCTTGTACTACACTTTAAAGTTTTATGATAGCTAACAGTATTGCTAATCATAGCATGTACATCAGTACAATGGGATATTTACCATGTTTTTCTCTTACTCTTATGAGATTCCATATTTCGGCACGGTTGCCATGGTGCTGTATAGTGTATAGTTGTATACCAGTTACCATGGCGATTGTAAAAATGCCCATATATTATGTCAAGTCATAAAAGTGAAAAACTTGTTAAATAACCCATTTTACATAATAAGAATACTAGCGTTTCCCGCGGCTTCGGTTGCGTTTTTATCTTTTGTACAATAGTTCTGTTTCTAGTGATCGTAACGTGATTCTAGAATCTAGATAGCCTAAAACGTGCCATATTAAATTGGCTCTAAAATGTAAAAAGGGCTTTAGTCTTTACGAATCATATGGATAGTTCCAAAGTTTAGGACGTTCAAAAAAAACGTGTGTGTGCGCTTATGTACGCACGTAAGAGGTGATACTTCTTTGGCGTAACAGAACAAAAATAGCTAAAGATTTCATCCCCCATGTCAATACTCTCGGTTTGTAAAAGGAATGTAGCTAACTTCATCATGTCGCTTTTTGGCTATCGGTGTGTGCGCGCATCGTAAAAATTTTACTCTCATTATCTTTCCATATATGAAAAAATATAACTTAACAAACTCCGCAGCTTTAGTATAGAAGATATAAGTCTAATTTAGAATATATTGGTCAAGAATGTAGATTCTAGATATACCTATTACTAAAACATTATAATTTCATTTTATTACATAAAATAACTAAAGATATACAACGAAATGTAATAAAAACCACATTATTAATAATTCAAATTATCAAATTGTAATGTATTTGAGTACAAAATACAAGCAAGTCGAATTAATTAATTTTATTCCAATCGTAATACGACAGATATGAACAGCGTTAACGATACCTGAGTTTCTACCAATATTATTATTACTAACGTTTTTTGTTTGAGACATAGTCGTTGATTAAAACGAAATCATTTGGAAACAGCAGGTATCGAAGTATTAAACGTGAGTATCGAATAGTTTTTAACTTATTCAAAAGTTATTTAAGTAGAGTTATACTAAATAGAGTTGTTTTACTTGGACTAAAAATATATGTGAAGAAATAATATTTAGCGAAAAAACTCATACTCACTTACCGAGTCAGTCAGTATATTAGTAAGTTAGTAGTTATATGTGATTACTCTGAGAGACATATGCATTTCTAAAATTAGTTCGATTGAACTCATTTTAAAGAAGGTCTTTTATTTCTTTGTTTGTTCTAGGTAGTAAAATTTCTAATTTCACAAAACCTGATTCAAAAAATTACAAATAGAAAACTGTACTATTAACAATAATTATAGTACTACATAATATATTAATAATAATGTTTCTGCCTCTTTTCCTAGTAAATTCATAAATTTTATATTCACACAGTCACACTTGCAGGCAAATAGATTCTTAATATCTTACGAATATAGCATACAAATGATCCATAACTTTGTATTTTAAGCATTCATAAATCAAAACTGTCGAAATATAGTACATGATATAAAACCAATAAAATAATATTTCAAACCACCATGAGACGAGACAGAGCAAAACAATAAGTTCCCATATACTGGTTACGTCACTCGAATTACTACCTGTTAATGCCATAAAAAAGGACACCATAAAAAGACTAACCGTTTTGACAGTCAGTTTAAAGGATTTCAAGTCTTATTTCAAAAGGAATATGTATTAAAATGGTTTCATTTATCTTTTCAGCCATCTGTCGCCATACAAAATTGAATAGCTCGGTGATAGCACTCGGATCCCACGCTAATTGAAATAGTTTTCGATTCGGTTGTGATTACATCTGGAAATAGATTATTATTTACAGAAATATTTCATATTTATTATGCTCTTTAAAATCTATTTATTGTTTGATACAAGCAACTTACCCTTGCTTTGCTCGGGTGCATCCCTAAGTACGTTTTATCTAGATAAAAATAGTATGTAATTGTGAGCGTATCTTAGGAGATAGACACATGCTATTGTAGACTTTTCTGTAGGTCTTTTTAAGACCTACATTTTTCTAGTACAGTGTTTTAATGTATCCGTAAAGTTCCAATAAAAAAACTTTTTTATTGGTCTGAGGTGTTAGCAATCATCAATCAGTTTTCTTACGAAAACTTTTTTTTTTACAAATCACCGTCTAGGCTCAGACATTTTGTAATTACAAATGATATATTCAAGCCTTTCTCGCTTAGCGCTTTTTCTATTAGCGAAAATCGTATCAAAATCGTTGCGAGGTTTAGAAGAAATAAGCGGAGAAACAGACAGACGCAGACATACTTTATTTTATAGTATGTATAGATAATTCATATGGATTTTTTCTCTTTAATTGCAAAAAATATGCGAAATAATCAAAACGAAGCTGTTATGGAAATGTAGTAAAGTGAATGTAGAGAAGCTATTTCCGTCGAATTTTTAAAATACGTTTTATACATATACTTACTATGTATATAAAATCGGGTTAGTAGACGTGTACGTCTGCAGATTCAGAGTTCCTGGGTTCGAGTCTCGGATCAAGCTAAATATATTTTTGGTTTTTTTTTCTATCAAGAAATGCCTTAGTGAGCAACTTGGGGGCGTTACAATCGAATGGCTCAGAGGGTACGTAATGCCATCGGTCCTGTGCCTGATCTCATAACGGTCGTGTCAAATTATCGTCCCAGCAAACTTTAAAAGTGAAAGCACAGAGTACATTTTTGTTTGCACGCATACTTTTGCACTGTAACATTATCTCCTGCGCAGTTGCGCAGGGTAGTCTCAGTGAGATTGACCACCGTGGTCAAAATAGGTCAGGAGAATATTATTTTTAATAAAAAAAAAAATATATTATTTATTCTGTACTAAAACAATAAAGAGGAAAGATTTTTTGTTTGTTTGTTTGTACTGAATAGGCTCCGAAACTACTGAACCGATTTAGATAGGGATGAAAGTTTGTATAGGGAAAAAGCAGCCCAAAACAGGTGTGTACAAACAGGTTTAGATTATAAAAAAGTTCAGAATACACTTTACACACAAAAAGTATTAAGATCATTTTTTGTGTTATCTTACGAAAATCGATCAGTTTTTGTGAAGCAGACGAATCCAAGTAATTATCATATATTAAAATTAAAATATCTTACAAAACTTCCCATTAAGAAAGGAGTATAAAAAGTAAAAGATAAAGCGGACTATTAATCCTTGACCAAGGCGCGTGTAATTTAAGCACTAATTACGATTATGCTCGACTAAAGTTTGAGAAGCATTCAAATTTTAGTAGTCTGGATATTGCGGAGATATTTCGTACACTAAAACATATCGTTTTGCTTTATCTTAAGGTCCCTAATCGAATGGCATTCATAAAGATTTGTTTTCTATATAAGATTTATGGTGAAGACAATTAACTATAGATTGCCTATCGAAGGGTTCGCGTTTAGTAAGAATTAATGAAACTTAATTTTGTTCTGATGTCATTATTAATATATTTATCTGCATGTATCTGTTGCAAATAATTGTGTGTATATTACAAAGAAAGATTAAAAAGCAATGGTCTTACTGAGGTGTGCCATAGTTCATCTCAGAACTCAGACAACTACTCTACTCAATACTTCGTCTTTAGAATCATTTTAATATTAATAATTCTATCTTTTTTTTTTAATTATGTATATTACACTCTAGAGGTTTTATGTTATCTTGCTTTTTTTTATTTTAGACATAAAAAAATACTGAAAAGCGGTCTACAATTTATTGCACTAATTACAAGTAAAATACACACACAAATACACACAAATAAAATATCTCAATAAAGTATGTATCACATATTTTTGAGATTGGTCAATAAATAAACTTGAATTAATACAACTTATATTTTATGCACAACACTTTGACTTACGTTTGTTTACGAATTATAAATAATTACTATATAAAAATTGTATAATATATGGTAATTGGATCAAAATGAAATAAGGAAAAATAATTAGCCGCAACAAATTGATAAATTTCAGTGAAAACCGAAAGTCCGTGATATAATCGAACAGGTATCCAGAGGTGATGAAAGTATATCAGATTTTTATCATACGTGACAGTTTTATGATAATTGTCTTATGTAACTAAAGGTCACTGATTTTTTGGTAGCAAAAATTATTGAAAATTTGGCGTTATATAAGTAACCTATGACATTTAATGTACTGTATTCTCTTAAAAAGTTTTGTAACTTACTAGCGACTATCCCTCGCTCCACTCGGATTCGTCCCTAGTTAAGTTTTAACCTTGAGTATAGATTTCTCAGAAATAAGATATTTTCCCACATTAAAAAGTATCCCATATGTTGACCCGGATAACCAGCTATCATCATGCCAAATTTCCTATCCAGTGGTTTTCTCGCGATGGTCACAGACAGACAGACAGGTATAAATTCTAAAAACTATAGATTCGGCTTCTATATCAATAATATTGACTATTTCAAAAAAAAAAATGCAAAAAATATTTAATGTGCCTACAGATTCGACTCAGAATTTCATTATATGTATATATAGAAGATAATTCAATCTAACCAGTCGTTTATAATAAAACAAAATAATCTTACAAACGTTTGCACTTCCAAATGTAGTGTTAGAACTAATCAGATGGTATAATTTCTTTTAGATCACGTCGTCAAATCCTGAATGATACCGCGTGTAATCTATGAAGAGGATTGTTCAAAACAAATTTATTAACAGTGATACCTTTAAACTACCACATACTGAAGGAAGTTGTAGATGAATATGGGGTTTTCTTAATGTACTCGTAAATTATTGAACTTATGAACATCAAAATACGAGTAGCTAAAGTAACGCATAAGCTATTGTTAGTCATAAAATTCGCCAAGAGGTGGCGCTGATCTTTTGCAAAAATAAATACACACATACAAATTATTATATGTACCGATGTTAGCGACTTACCCACACTTATACAAACTTTCGAATTTACAACATAAATCTTCTAATATTAAATGAGCAATTCTAGTATTATATATATGTATATTCTATTTCGTGTATCTCAGAAACGGCTCTAACGATTTTGATCCAATTTTGTATTTAGATAAGGTTTTGCTTAATAAGTATTTTCTGAAAAAAAAAAACGCAATTTTTGTCTTTTCCGAAAAAAACAACGACCGAAGCTCGGTCACCCGGTACCTACTGTAATTAAAAAAAAATTTATAACGTCTTCAACTTAAACCATTACACAATTCCTATCTGCCAGATGCAGTTTCATAGTACGGTATCATCAAAGCAGCCTTTGTATTGAAACTTGTACCACAATAGATCTCAAGCCCATTTGTACTACCAATAGCAATACTAGATGGACCCGCGATACCTTTGCGTAATAAATTGACTGCCGACATTGCATCGAATGTATGAACCGTTAACGAATAAAGCTCTTTCACACAGCTTTATATGAAAACAAGCTTTTCATTATATTATTAAATTAAAAAAATAATTAATTTAAATGCATGCACTCTGCCTTTTTTTAGTTTTAGATTTTAGTCAACCAAAACTCTTGTCTGTGTAAGTTTAAGTAAGAAATTCTTGTATCGTAGTACTTTTGAAACATTCATTTATTGAAATGAAACTAATTTACGCGAATATTTGACATTTTAAATAAATAAAATACAACTATCATGGTCACGAAGAGGGTCTCTCTGTAAAGCATTCGAAACGTTGGAAACCAAAATTCAAAATAAAACCGCGAAAAAATTGGAAAAGGTAGTTTTGTTGAAAATGTATTAAAATATATAAAAATTATGAATAGATAGACCATTAAAATATGTTTTTTTTTTATAAATTAAGTGATATAAAAGCTTATATGGAATGATTTTCTGCCAAAATTATAAGCATTTGTCTTGCCTTTTCCGCAAGCAATTAAGCAAGTGTTGAGTTTTAAGATATTTTTCACAATTTAAAAGTTTATATAAAATATTGATTATTTTCTAGACAAAATCGAGGTAGTCCGCTAGTTCAAAATAACTTTATATTAAAATGTAGTGAAATCGGTATGAATAATTTCATTTCTATAACTATGATATATGCTTCGTTCCAAGTGCGAAGTGTCTTCATTATTCCTAACAAGCATGATATCCAGTTTCATAGCCTCCACGAGCGTCCGTGTGAAAGGACTTTATCGTTATTCAAAATAAATTATTTTCCCAGACCTTTAGTGGAGAAATTTAGTAATAAGTATAAAGTAAGCATCACAAACCCTTCATTTTGTGGCTTTCACCAACTTAATGCTGGATCTAAATAGGAATCTTTTACTTTGAAACAACCTGGGGGCATAATAATCATATCAATATTTCTTATGAGCAGCATTGTTAGAAACTGAAGCTTCAATGCTAAATTAGATGGCAAGACAACTGCCTAGCTATGAGCGCGGAGTCTTTGATAATGACAGAGATCGCGAGTTCAAGTCCTGCTCGAAGCAAATATTTAAATCGGCCATATATGTATGTGTCTACGTGTACATTGCTGATTCAATGTATGTTTAAAAATGTTTAGATATAAACGGTATAGAGCAATCCGTTCTACATTTAATTCGATTTTTGGTGTTAATTATGATTATTTAAAAATCATTTATATTTGTACTTTTCTTAGCACATGTGATTCAAACTTGGCTCTTCGAGCAAACAGACGTAAATATTTTTTGTGAATACACGTGTGTATTGAACACCTTCACTTAAGAGAAACTTGTTCTACATTTCAATCAAATATTACTTAAGATTAAAATTTTGACATATGATTTTGTTAATGGTCTTTTTTTCCAAATCAATATTTATATTAAACATATAAAGGGTAAGACTGAAGTAAATGAAGTTAAACTTATACAACTACTTTTTGTTTTTTCTTCATCTCAAAAACAGGTTTGATATAATCATTGTTTTTGGCCTTTTAATAATCATTTATGAATATCCAGTTAACAGCAGCAAGTATTCTGTCCAGATATTTTCATTTGTTTATTGGCACTATACTACTCAAGTTTTGATTAGCTTTCTTATCTATATATATATATATAATCTGCACATTAAATATTTTTCGGAAAATCTTATTGAAATAGTCATTATTATCGATACGGAGGCCGACTCTATAGTTTTTAGATTTTTTCTCTGTCTGTCTGTCTGTGACCGAATCACGGAAACACCACTGGACTGATTTTGATGAAATTCGGTATGATGATAGCTGGTTATCTGGGTCAACATATAGGATAATTTTTACTGCGGGAAAATATCTCATCTCTGATAAATCTATTTTATATTAAATGTTAAAACGTAAGTAGGGACGAACCCGAGCGGAGCAAGAATGAGTAGGGAATACTTTCTATATATATATATATATATATATATATATATATATATATATATATATATATATATATATATAAGCATCACTACTGTTACATATGTTACAAACAAGAAAAACAGGTGAAGCGTAAAAGTGATCTTTTAACATACTTCCATGTTTATTCATCTATTTAGAGCTGTTCTTGGATAAGCGTTAACATTTAGACGAAAATTGTTAAACTAATATTAATACCAAAATTTCTATCATCGCACGTATGTATGGGAAAGTGAAAAAGTACAAGCACTAGCTACTTGCCCTTGCTTCGTTCGTATACATCCCACTGTGACCGTGTATTTCTCCAGGTCATGTTTCATATGTTTACTTTTAGTTCATATTTGTCGTAGTCGTTTCGTATAGTATTAACGAACATAACATTTTTAACATTGTTGAAACTTTTTTTTACATAGATATTTTGTTATTTAAATGTTAGATTTGTTTCATTTTTTTTGAACTTAAATGAGCAAAAACCTTTTTCTTAGTTCAACAATTATTATTTGCATGTTAAAGTAGCCTGTAATTGTGATATACTATGTAATATTTTTTTATATATGACTCTATTAAGTTAAGAAATGTATTCTTAGTATATAACGTAGGCTTCCTAATAAATAAAATAAAATAAAACATACATACAAATTTCCGTATTTTATTATTAGTCTGAGATAAACCTTTTGAAAAATATTGTTACTAATAGGTAGCCTATTCGTTGCTATCAGGTATAGAGTAGACGTTTCAGAGTGAGTTATTTAATAACTCACTCTCAAACAGTGGCATTTACAATATTAGATAACGTCAATATTTTATTGAAACTCTTATATCAATACAAATTAAAGCAAATTCTATTTACAGTTTATAATTTTGAAGTGACTTTACATTTTTTTTAAATCATTTCAATTCAATTCTCTTGTTAATGGCTTTAAAGCGTGCCAGTTGAGCACAGACTTCGCCAATGTCACGTAGAATGGAGAATATACGAAACGTAAAACCATTTCACTACACTGCCTAAAATTATGTCCATATATACATTTTATTATTTCCTAAGAAAAAAAACGGAAAATAATACAAATTTGTAGGTACATCTACTATTATAAATAGGTTTATTTGGTGTTTTTAGGGTTTCCAACCCGAAGGGTGCCAACGGAACCCTATTACTAAGCCTCCGCAGTCTGTCCTACCGTCCGTCAGAGGGCTGTATCTCATGAACCATAATAGGTAGAGAGTTAAAATTTTTACAGAGTATGTGTTTCTATTGCGGCTATAACAACAAATTATAAATAAAATTAAAAAAAATAAAATACAAGAATAATTTTTTTAACATTCGTAATCAATTATAATTGAAGTTAATATACTACATACATAGAGTAAAAGACATATTAATAAAATACGATGGCATGGAGCCTTTCGTATAAGAAATCGACTTACATTTGACCGATTTTTATTTATATATTTGAATCGCAATTACAGAATTATTCTATAAATCTATGTATTATAGAGAAAGTGCTTAAGAAAATAATTTAATATAAGACTAAAATTTAAGAGTCATTAGCAACAGTAGAGTGATGGTTTTTTATAGAGCCTGTAAAAATCAATCAATCATTCGGATGGTTATCAAAATTTCCTCATATTCTCGTTTATATGGATTGGGTGTGTGCCATAAAAGGCACTTGTTTATTGAATATAAATAGACTTTTTATGGCTTATAACTTCAAGTAGTACATATATGTAATATGTATTACTATCGTTTATTGTGTAATTGATGATTCATTTGATGTTACAGAAATCGAATGGGAATTTTAGAATGCTACAGAATGAATAAAATCGAAGCAGCAAAAGTTGATTTCATACTTGTAAAAGCAATAGCTCTATAAAATTTCTATTAATTGATCTTTTAAAAATTAAGGTTTTTCTTTTTTGAACTGATTGTAAAATATTTAGCTTAAGTTAGCGCGAAAATCAGTATTTTCATGATTATACTTTATTGTACATCACAAAAGAAATATACCAAAGGACAAATAAGCAAATACTCGTAGATGCGTTCATCCCCATTTTCACCTACTTAAGGGATGGTTTTCGGGATAAAAAGTATATAATGTCCCTCCCAGAGTCTCAAACTATCTTCTTACTAAATTTCATCTAAATCGGTTCAGTAGGTCCAGAGGTTACCCCCGGCAACGTCACAAACGCACAATTTACAAACTCACAAACTTTACCTCTTTATAATAATAATATAAACATTAATTAAAATATTTTTATATGATAGTACCATTTAACTTGTTTCTTCGATTCTAAAATTAGTTTAGACTATACTTTTTATGTTATGGCCTCGAAACTCATTCCATTCATAATGTATTAACTTTATACTACAGACAGGGCAGAAGAATGTTCATAATACTATGTTATTTTAGAATTGATTTCTATTACTTTGGTAAGACTCCAAAACATAAAAATTATGGTTTAATGTTAAATTATAAACTAACTAATTAGCTCTCATACTTTCTAAATTTCACCATAAGTTAGTTATATTATGATTATAGATTATTGGGATCTGATCAAAATATTAGTAAATGCTTGCATATTAATTGTGTAGCTCACATAAACGGTTTTATCTTTATATACTAGCATTGCCCGCGGCTCCGCCCGCGTTCAGATGACTTTTTGATGCGATAACAGACAGACACAGACAGACAGAAATATAAAAATTCTAAAAACTATTCGGCCTCTGTATCGATAATAATGTCAATTTCAATAAGATTTTCCAAAAAATATTTAATGTACAGATTCGGCTTAGTTACAATTTTATTATATGTATAGATTTAGTTTACCAATGTATTGTGTTATAGTATTTCTGTATATTCATCCAAACCCGTCTAAGCGTGTCAGCGTGAGAGAGTAACAAACATTCGAACACACATATAAACATATGTATATCCGTATTTCCGTATTATTTTTTAATAATATTACAAATGTGAATGTTTGTTAGTATGTATGGATGTTTGTTACTCTTTCACGCCACAACGGCTGAACGGATATGGATGAAATTTGGCATAGAAATAGATGTCTGGATTAGCACATAGGCTACTTTTTATCCCGGAAAAATGTACGGTTCTCGTGGGATAGGTTTATTTCGTCTTCGAGAAAACATAATCCATCTTTGCTGCTAAGAATATACTGTGTAGTGTGTATACGTAGTTATTTATTTCGTTGTCAAACAAAACGCGATTCAAACGTCAAACTGATCCTGTAAGAACAATCGTAGTGTCATTTGATTACCCATAAAACAAGCGCAACGAGGCTTAATTGTAAGCAAGTTAATTAGATGGTTATTCAATGGTAAAGTAAGTTCACCGTGGGAAATATCTGCTGATGCGAATCAATGGTTAATTTGTATGCGAAAGTATGAGATGACGATGTTTCTTTTAAAAGCGATAAATTTTTTTAGTTAAAAATTGTAATAATGGATGCTGTATAAAAAAATCGGAAGATTTATTTGGTTATTGAAATCTGAAGTTTTATATATGTATAACGTAGCTATCGAATAGAAAAATTAGCTATTGGTGTATTGATTAAATTTTTGATTGGACTCAGAAATCTTATATTTACCACAATGATGAAGATAGATATAATAAATAAATGAAAACTTAACTTACATATATTTTGTTGTTATGAAGTTAAAACACTTTTATATTAGTTTTTTATAATAGTTTTATTGTAATTAGTTCGGAAAAATTGATAATTTTTTATTCGAACACTAGCGACACCCTCGTTCCGCTCGGGTTCGTCCCTAGTTACGTTTGAATGTTTTGTATATATTTCTCAAAAATGAGATATTTTCTTGCAGTAAAAGTATTCTATGTGTTGACCCGGATAACCACCTATCATTATACCAAATTTAATCCATATCTGTCTAGTGGTGTTCTCGTGATGCATTCCCAGACAGACAGACAAACAAACAGACAGAAATCCTAAAAACTGTAGATTCGCCCTTTGTTCGATAATAATGACTATTTCAATAAAATTTTCAAAAAATATTTTATGTCCAGATTCGACTCGCTTACAATTGTATTATATGTATAGATTAGGTGTTATTTAAATCATTGATTTATTCTCTACTCATATAATCTTATAAGTCGTAAAACTTGGCATTTCGGAAGTTCACGGTCTTGATCTAAATTCAAGTCGCGCACATATTTATAAGTTTCACTGAACAAGGATCTTCTTTGGTTGTTTCGATGAGTCATTTGTATTAACTTTGGTATTTTAAGTGTAGCTTATGTCCTTCTCCAAAATCTATTTCAATACTATAATTCTTTAAAATTATACCGATGCAAGGAAAATATAATATATTTCAATAGGTAAAATATTTATTTAGCTATTAGATATTCATAATATGTTAAAATATTGTCGGCTGGCACTGACTTCGAAAATATCTGATTGGGTATCTACATATATTCTAAATGAAAACCTGCGTTTACTTATTTTATACATTTTAGTGCCTGGAAGTCGTTTTTTTTATAAGTTTCGATTTTTCCATTTTTAGTGTAGAGTTATTACTCTTATCTCTCTGTATATATCTCAATATCTGCTTATTAGCAGATAATTTGTAAGAAGAAAGCTTTTTAATAACATATTCGATTAAACAATTTATTTGAAACAAATTTTTTATTGTTGATTTTTTAATAAACTGCTCGACCGGTTTCGATAAAATTTATATGGGACCACCTGGGAAGTATACCTTTTGAAACAAAAAAAAAATCCAAATCGGTTCAGGCGTCTTCAAATAATCGGTGAACATACACAAAAAAAAATTCCGACGAATTGAAAACCTCCTCCTTTTTGGAAATTGGTTAAAACAGATAGACAGAGTAGAGTTACTTTCGCATTTATAATATTAGATTAGATTAGGAGTTATTTGAATCATTGGTGATATTATTTAGTCTAACTTGGCATTTCGGAAGTTTTACCATACACGATTTATTACAATTCCCATATTAACATCAACTTGAGTATATAAAAGTATGGAAATTAAATAAACCCTTACTTGCATACAATAAATTATAAGTTTACAAAAGAGAATAAATCAATTTTTAAGACAATTTTTCCACAGAATTCTGTTTTCACTTGGTTTCATGCTAAGACAGTATGTTACGTCATATAATCGATATATCATTATAATATTAAACTGAGTATACTAAATTTATAAAACTGACAAACGAATGTAAAATTATGGGGCAGATAATTCATGAGGCATTCAATCCCTTAAATGGTTATCAGAAAGTGATTTCGAAATGCACCGCACAATCCATAGCCAAAAAAGTAAACAAACCTCGTCGATACGCATTGAGAAAAATAATATGTTATTTTAACTTAAGGACTTTCTGGGGCATTTATGTATATGTATATAAAAAATGATATGTCTGTAAGTTTCCAAAGCTCGTTCATATTATATATTATATAGTTCATATTATATAGTTACATTTATAAGTAAATAACCGTTAAGATATTGCTATATCTTACTGGGTATTTTGTCAACTAATAAAGGGTTCGATTGAAGGGAAAAGATATTTTGGCCTTGGAATAAAGGGATTCCCCAGTATAGACTGTAAAAAGCCACGGCTTTCGATTTTTTTTTCGGAACTTTTACTGGACTTGACTCACAGGTACGGTAAAGTTTTTGGATGAGGTTAACATAGGATAATTTTCAATCCCCCCCCAACGTGCGTTCACCTTGTCGTGGTGGGGGGACTCAGTAGTGCCCGGCAATACAGCCGGGCGCGAAGCCAAGAAACGCACAGGGAGGTGGCCGACTTCGGTGGGCGGTGGGAAGTGGCCCTCTTCGGAGGGCGGTGTACCATGCGGGTTGCTCCTGGTACTTTTCTGATAGCAGAGTGGACCTTGGAGCAACCCCGTGGCTGTTGTGGTCTGCTTCGGCAGACCTGCCGTCGGGGCGTCGTAGTTGAATAGGGAAGTTGACGAGGGAAGGTTTTGTTGGGTTTTAGTGGGTAGTACTGGCTTTGCCGGTGAGTCCCACACCTCGTGCGTAAATGCATTTCCCAACGTTAAAAAAAAAGGATAATTTTCAATGGCTGAAGAATTACATTTTATTTTTTATTTATTTTTTACATTTTATTCTGAGAGAAATTACATATAAGTTAAATTTCCTTGCGAGTTCCTTTAGAAATATCTAGAGATTGATTATAACAGATGAATAATTTATTTGGGAGCTTGTATGAATAATACAAAATCAATCAAATAAATAAAATACTATAATAAAATTCTAACTAATTCGAATCTGTACATTAAATATTTTTTAGAAAATTTTATTGAAATATTCATTACTACTGATACAGAGGCTGCATATATAGTTTTTAGAATTTTTGTCTGTCTGTCGGTCTGGGAACGCATGACGAGAAAACCACTGGACAGATTTTGATCATATTTGGTATCATGATAGCTCGTTACTCGAGTCAACATATAGGATACCTTTTACTGCGGGAAAATATCTCATCTCTGAAAAATCTATACTAACCGTTAAAACGTACCCGACGGAGCGATGGCGAGTCGCTATTTTAAAATAAATCATTATAGAAGAGTTTATAAATAAATACGCTGTTTCTAATATTATACAATAACAAAAGCAATTAAATTTTTTCGTCCATATTTCAAAGTGAACAAAAAATGTACATAACAAGTGTAATTAATTTAATGTAGAGCAAAAAAGTATGATATCATACTACAATAATTACTGTGTGAATTAATATGCCGTAATTGCGATTGCGTTTCTCAGAATATTTTAAAAGCCAATCTTCCAATAGCTTAGTAGCTTTTATGTTTCAAAATATACTCTACATTTTAAAAGTGACTACGCAATTTCAAAGGTAACCTTGTACCTCGAATTGAGGAATAATACATATATATATATATATATATATATATATATATATATATATATATATATATATATATATATATATATATATATAGTGTCATACAACTAAACATGAAGCCAAACAATAATATGTTTTAAAATAGCATATAAATTAATTGAATAGGTACTCACTAATTTTTTAAATAAATGTTGTATATATATATAATTTGGTATTTTAGATAAAAACATTAAATAAGCTTTTATTATGCTCTATATTCCAAGAGAAAGCCTAAAAATAAAAAATAATTTAGTATTATTTTTATTATTCATTATTATTTATATTTTCTTCCCAAAAACTGTAAACTAATGGCTAGACCCTATAAAAATATCCCTTATTCTTTAGATAAAGTAAACAATCTGTATGGCAAAATCAAAAAGTAGCATAAACAGCAAATCAGGCTACTATTTTTGACTCTGACATTTTTCTAGTGGGCTCCTTCTATATATTTTTTTAGTCCGAGCCTTATTTATATGTACAGAATTCTGCGATGTGATCTAAATTATACGAATAGTTTTCGCCTGCGGCTTTACTTGATATCCATTAAATTCTGCTTTTATGATTCAAAGTACAGCTTTCTATTAAATAGAGGTTTTCTTCTCAAATCAATTGGATAGTTTTATAGATTAACCTTTACACACAAACAAATAAATTCTACATTTTCCCAATATCGTTTGAAACATCATGTCTCAATTTATTTTTTGGTGAACCATATCATCCTTAGAAGTATTTAACTACCTTAAAAATGGACTAGAACCGCAAGAGTGGTGTTTTATATATACAAAAAAATACATACTCGTCAATACTTTTAAGTCTCCTTTAATATTAAAAAGATATTATTTCTATTATTACTATATTATATAGCAGTAAGAGTAAGTCTCCTAAAAATTAACTATATATTGGCCTTAATAAAGCTATATGAATTAGTTTAAAAATTGTTTCATTTGTTGATTAGACATTGTAAATGAAGCCAGACTGTGGTAGCTTATTAATATTAATGATAACAATTGATATTACGAAATACCTGCTCCCTGATGTAATTACTTGATTGATACGCCCATCACTCGACTCGACTTTAATAACTTGTTATTCTATTTTAAGTTCTTTCCCCACTCGCTCAAATATTTTTGACTTTTTTCAAAAAATAAGATGTACCAACTTATTTATTATTAATATTTATTTTTAATTTTCGGTTCCTGAAAAAATAAATACGCGAAAAATCCAAAATGTAAATCGAAGGTTTTATATAAAATATCAAATATTTGCGTATATCTATGAAAGTATTGTATGGATGTTTATTTATTAACCGATTTTCAGGTGTTGTTTTTATGGAATTCGTCTCATGTTAAATCATAAATATTAATGTTTTTAATTTATCAATATATTTAGTATAAATAGTTGAGTGTATGGGAAAAAACGTTTAAAATATCACTTAAATATTTTTAATTTTTCCACAGATAAAAAGTTTTATCAGAGTACGGAACAGACCTCTTCGTGGATCTAAATTGTATTCTCGGCCCTAATAGTTCCACAGTGTTGTCGGAAGCAATTATAAGGACAGTGTATCTTACATCGACACGACCGCTATTTCGGAACTGACAGTTCTAAATGACGATGTACCTAAGTTATTAGAAAGGCATCTATTACGAATAGATAGAACTATCCAAAGAAATGTGGCTTATTCTTGTCCTTTTTTTTATAGTTCAAGTAATTTTATTGAATGGCCTTAACTTACAAAATTTAGTTCAAGAGAGATTTTTTTGTAATTTTTATTGCTTCAAAACACGCATAATATCCATAGTTTTTAATTAATTAAAGGTTAGTTTTTAGAAAATATATGAAAAACATGTATTTCAAAACTAAAATCCACTTGTTTATTATTGTACTGTTAATTTCCTATTAAGTAGAGCAGACAAGTCATTATAGATAGCACTTTGACAAACTCATATCTAATCTTCTAGTATCAATACGAGTATAATCGTTTGTTGTCGAATCTCGACAGTTGTGGCCGAAAAGTAACGAAATTGCTTTATTTTAATAAATCCAACTATTTTGTAACGGCAATATATGTACTTATCTATATGATTTCTAAAAGCAGTGGTAGCCCAGTGGCAGCGCCGTCACTTGGGAAATCAAGTAAGCAAGTTCAAATTCCGGGTCTCGCACCTCCATCCTTCATGTGCAAATCATTTCCACCATAACTACCACTTGTGTTACATTGAAGCAAAACATCCTGAGGAAACTTGCATGTCTGAGAAAACATAGCAAATTTTCAAAAGACATGTGAAGTCCGCCTGTTCTAGGCCAGCGTGGTGGACTATGGCCTGATCCCCCTCGTATTAAAGGGAGGCCCGTGCCCAGCAGTGAGATGTTAAAAAGGGCTGAATACATACCTACATACATATGTATAGATTAAGGTCCATTTGATACACTTAACATAGCATTTGTAGTGTTAGTACTATTAAGTACATATACCACATAGTATGGTAGACTATTATTATTTACCACATAGTATGGTAGAATATGGTGACTATTAGATTGTGATTTCTATTTTGTGCACATCCATAGGGTACTTCTAATGATGCAAGTTTCATTATCTTTCTTATTAAGACATTTTTACTGGCTTTACTTGGAATTATGTAATTAAACCATGAACAACGATTTTAACCTATTTAAAAACCTTCGTATCGATTTGAAACTCTATAAATAGATGAAACATCGAAGTCATCCGATAGAGCCCGGGTGTGGATAGTGGAACTGTTCAATAAGGCTATAAGTAAAACCTTTGAGTTTGAACAACATCTACAGGTTAAATACGTGATTTTTAGTTATGTGAAATTATAATTGTAATAAATATGAATTGAATATCTATATCATTAAATATCTTTCGGAAAATCTTATTGAAATAGTCATTATTATCGATACAGAGGCTGAATCTATGGTTTTTAGAATTTTTGTCTGTCTGTCTGTTTGCCTTGGAACGCATCAGGAGAAACCCATTGGACAGATTTTGATGAAATTTGGTATGATGATAGCCGGTTATCCAGGTTAACATATACGATCATTTTTACTGCAGGAAAATATCTCATCTCTGAGAAATCTATACTTAATTTAAAACATACATTTATAATATTTGGTATAAACATATTAGAAACTGACTTAGTTTCAATATTAATCTATGAATGAAGTTATCTAAGTGCAGGTCACTGACAAATTTTGAGATTTACGATCGACATTTTGTACTTTGACTTCTAATTCATTTTGATATTATATATCAAGTTTCGATCTTAACAATTAATAACCATTGTATAACATCGGTTATAACTGTAGTTTCTCTTAAATCATTTACGAGCTTTAATCGAGGCTTTCTTTGCAAATTAAGAATATTACTGAGTTTGATTCCCTATACAAACTTTCATCCCCATTTTTACCTTCTTGAGGGATGTTCTGTGTCTCAAACTATCTTTTTACCCAATTTCATCTAAATCGTTTTGTAGTTTCGGAGCTTATTTGGTGCAAACAACAAACATCTTTCCTCTTTATAATATTAGTATAGACTAGCGACTCACCCTCGCTTCATTCGGGTTCATACCTAGGGTACGTATACAACTTCCGTATTTGAATCGGATATTATTAATTTTTTCATTGGTTTTTTTTTTCGTGGCACCCTATTTTTTTTCTAAAATAAAAGTAGCCTTAGTTACTCCTTATTACATCACCTATCTGTCAGTGAAAGTCCCGTCAAAATCGATCCAGCCATTTCAGAGATTAGCCGGAACAAACAGACAGACAGACAGACAGACAAAAATTATAAAAAATGTTGTTTTGGTATATGTACCGTGTATACATCCTTTAGTAAAAAGCTGTTATTTTGACATTACAAACAGACCTTTCAATTTATTTAATAAGACCTTTCAATTTTATTTATCTATATAGATGATCGTAAGACTTTTTGAGAAATAATATATTTAATAGTTTACATTATTTTTAAGATTTACTATTTTTTTATTATCAAAAACCAGAAACCTAGATAAGAAATACAAGTTTTGCCACTTCGTTTTATCACTAATTAAGAATCATAATTAATATATATTTTCATATTCAAGATATGTTATCGACAAAAACAGCTAAACTAAAAAATAGTGTGTTATATTGGCGTCGGTAGATCTTTGCAAAATTGCATACTGTAAAAGGCAAATTTATAGTTCTATTAAGTACTTGGTTTGTGATAATAAATATTTTTATATGAAACAATATTATGACAAAAACTTGTATCTATACAAATAAATAAAATAGAAGTGTCTGTTTGTAATGTTAAAATAACAGCTTTTTACTAAATGTATATTATACGGTACTAATAAGATTTTTTTTTTTTAATTTTTGTCTATCGGTCGATTTGTCGGTCTGAGTGTCTGCA
This sequence comes from Brenthis hecate, assembly GCA_951806755.1. Classification (NCBI taxonomy): domain Eukaryota; kingdom Metazoa; phylum Arthropoda; class Insecta; order Lepidoptera; family Nymphalidae; genus Brenthis; species Brenthis hecate. The sequence goes on along the minus strand of OX638253.1, from coordinate 2,400,441 downwards.
AGTTTCGGCTAATCTTCGAAACGGCTAGACCCACTTTGACGGGACTTTTACTGGCAGATAGCTGATGTTATAAGAAGTAACTAAAGCTACTTTTAAAAGAACTATTAAAATCGGTTCAGTAGTTTCGAAGCTTATTGCTCTTAACAAATAAACAAATCTCTTTATATTATTAATATAGATAAGCAATAATTTCAAATATAAGCTCGAACATCTTAAAGGCGTTACGTTTGAAACAGATATATCGATTACGAGAGCCAGATACATCGTTTTTTTGCATCGTGATCTATAAATCGATTCTCCAAACCTAACAATAGTGTATCGTATAATCAGTAACAGTTAACTTGAAGGCCACTACTAATATACTTATTTACTTGTACGTCTTTCAATGGTTTATTTATATACTATCCACTTGTGGGGTTATCTGTTTATTTTCTTAAACGTTTTTAACTAATAAATCATTATTATAGCTTAAAAGCGATTATAATTATTTAGAGCTTAAACTATAAACAAAATAAAACTACAATAGTTTGTATTTGACCGACTTCATAGGGAAAAGGTACTCGTCGGCCATTTTTTTGTATATATACTTATATATAACAAGATATCTTCACCAACTCTAAAATGATCTTGTGACCGATGTTTCATAATTATTTGTCGATCATGAAGGGTCCTGAAGGGAAGGAAGGGTGGTCTCCATTTTACCTTTAGTTCATCCCCTATAGTTAATTATATTATATTAGTTACAGTATTTAAAATATATTTCATCTATTCTAATATTATAAAGAGGAAAAATTTGTTTTTTTGTTTGCTTGTATCTAATAGGCTCCGAAACCACTGAACCGATTTAGATTAAATTTATTAAGAAGATAGTTTGAGACCCTTAGAAGGATATAGGATAGTTTTTATTCTTCTAGGGGGTGAAAATGGGGGTGAAAGTGGTTAAAGTTTGTATGGAGAAGCAACTTAAGGACGAACCCGAGCGAAGCGAGCGTGAGTCGCTAGTATTTAATAATTATACACCTTCCGTTATTCTTATTTTATACAGATAAATAAGTCACGCTGCGATACCTCGAGGCATTTGGCAATGATATAAATAAAATTTTAATTGAGCTTCATACCTATTTCATCGAGCTAAAATTAGTAGATATTTATACAATGTATGTACATATTATTTGTCATATATATTAAATAATTTGGAATTATAATTATACGAAATCTGTATAAAAATTATAAAGAGGCAGAGTTTGTTTGTTTGTTGGTTTATTTGAACAAGCTAATCTCAGGCACTACTAATTCGATTTAAAATAAACTTTTTGCATTAGATAGCCTGTTTATTGAGGAAGGCTACAGGCTTTATATCATATAATATAATATTGTCTACCTTTTCCACACTAACCGTTAAAACAAACCTAGGGACGAACCCAAACGAAGTAAGGGTGAGTCGCTTGTGTATTTATAAAAAAAACCTATAGAGAGTCAACTTGAATTAATTTCGTGAAAAAAATCACATGTTATTTGATTAACTCCCATACATACATTTATATTTATATTTAGTCCCAACATATATTTATATTTATTTATATTAACTATCTTTATAAATTTTAAATGTGTATTTTTATCTCGAATTGTGAGTCAACTTCAGTGGTTTATGTTTTTTTCTCGCTTTTCTGATCTCGTGGTACATAGATATTAGAGAATCAATAGAAATTTAGAATTATCTTAAGTAAAAAATGTTTTTATTTGGTCCAGTTTGTAAAGAAATTCTGTACTTATATGCATATAATAAAATTCTAACTGAGTCGAATCCGCACATTAAATATTTTTTTAGAAAATCTTATTGAAATAGTCATTATCGATACAAAGTCCCAATCTGCGGTTTTTAGAATTTTTATCTGTCTGTCCGTCTGTGACCACATCGACTCAACCACTGGACAGTTTTTGTTGATAGCCGGTTATCCGGGTCAACGTATAGGATACTTTTCATTTCGGGAAAATATTTCATCTCTGAGAAATCTATATTAAACGTTTTTAAAGTGAGTATTAAGTAGTTTTTTAAATTACGAACTCGTGACTAGATTTCATTTCTAGCTTTAGTTTTTAAGGTTTCGTAATTAATCAGTCAGTGAATGAATGATATTTCACTTTTATATATATGGTTAGATTCAATATTAAATACAGTAATGGAAGGTCGGTATCTTTGCATCTTTTAAGGTCTGAAGTACAGTTAGCTGTTATAAAATGATTAACACTTTGGTCCGTTTGATCGACACTGTGATTGGAGCTTGCGTGAAAGTTAAGAGCTTAAAAGTGCCCAACTTGTTTGTATTAAAATAACGTTTTTTATGTTAGATATCCATAAATGATTTCCTGTGGGCTATATTATTATACTTGATTCAAGATTGAGTATGTAATTTATTGAAATAATCATCTTAAGTCGAGTACTGTTTAAGCTAATTGTTAGAACGTAGTAATTATATTTCTAAAGAACAAAAACAAATCTATCTCTCGGGAACCGTATATTTTTTCCGGGATAAAAAGTAGCCTGTGTGTTATTCCAGACTAAAATTTATCTCAGTGCCAAATTTTATCCAGATCCGTTCTGCTGTTCTGGCGTACAAGAGTAACAAGCATACATACATATCTTTGCACTAAGTTTCAACTAAATAAGTCCAGCCATTTTAATATGAAGAAGTAACAAACGTTTGAACATACGCAAACACACAAACGAACTTTCGCTTTTATGTTAGTAGTCCGATAAAGCATGATGTTTTAATATACTTTTGAATCTTGTAAGCCAATTTGTTTTATATTTTTTATTTAATTATACTATTTATTGTTACAGGTAAGCAACTTCTTCTCTATATAAGGAACAAGTTTTGGTAAATAGTTTAACTCTTTCAATATTAAATCTGTAGAAATATAAGAAACTGGATACTTAATTAATGTTGATTGTTTAAAATGTAATATATATTTGTTTTTAAATAACAACTAATAGCCATTTGGCTACGGAACTCTAAAAAAAGCAAAGTGCCATTCGAACTCATGCAAATAATATATTTCACAAGAATATTCCACATCGTCATACGATATAGAATGTATTAAGTACATATAGGAACATTGTGTTGTTAGGCATTTACCAATAAAATTGGAATTTATAATTATTATAACTACCTCTTAGCCAGTTTTTCAGTAATAAGTGGAATCCCTTGACCTAAAATCACATATTTTCTTGTATGGAAACCTCTTTATTTTTGAATTTATCTCTTTTTATTATTTAATAAGGGTTGCATTTATTAAAGAATATTGACAGACGTAACCTTTTAAAAAGAACAAACAAATAGAGCCTACACAATCTATAGGTTTCTTAAAAGAGTTAGAACTTTAAACCATTTAGATATAGAATCCTTAATATAGGAAGAAAATTACACGAATAAATCTATCAAGCATCAATTAATTATTAAAACATCATAAAAATAGACATCCACACGAAAATTGGCGAGCAAAAAATAACTTATTACCTCCTTGACCAAGTAGAACAAGCCAATACGGTTTAAACGTTTTGTAACCATATTTGCAGACAGTCCGACGTAACACAAGTTTCATTGATATAAGGTGTAGGCGGACCGCATTGACTACTCCATTCATGAGTTGGGAAACTTGCCCACGCGCCTAACGGTGTAGCTTTTAGATTCTAGTAATACCAAGTTAATTAATAAAGCTGTTTTGTGCTTAATTTCGCGGAAGTGGTAATTAAATTACAATCGACATGTTGAAATTTTAGTAGTGGTTAAAAAAATTTGTATGACTTTTGTATGTTTTATGTTGGCATTCACGCCAACTTTAACAGTACAGACATGGCATTTTTTTTTAATATGTTGGAACTTTAACACACAGCACTATCTAGTTCCATGGTAAGCTACGAGGCTTGTGTTATGGGTACCAGATAGTTAAAACACTACACATATAACTTTAAATATACCTATACATATTATAAATATAAAAACCCATGACTGGAGTACAAACATTCGTGCTCATCACGCAAATGAATTCCCCCAGCGGGACTCAAACCTGCGGCCGCTGGCACGGCAAACTGAGCTTAACGTGTTGTCAAAATTTAAAAAACGTATTTAACTATTATAGTTTGTTTTAAAACCGTACGCCCTAAATGAGCGATTAGCGGTCACGAGGATTTTTCTTCTTTTTAACGTATTAAAATAAGAGATTATTTAAAAAAATACGATTAATTTACTCGTATTAACAGTTATTTATTAAACAATAATAAAATTCACAAAAATAAAATTTATTTCACAAAAATAAAAAAAGCAAGATTTCAGTCTTCTAAGTCCATTAGTTTGGTCTCGGGATCATATTTGACACGCAGCTTTACTTATGTATACAGAAAATTTAACAAATTTATTTTTATCTCTTATATATTTTAAGAATGAAGTTTATTGTTACTTACACGTATTAAGAAACGGGCAAGAGTTAGGCAGATCACCAATAAAATTTTAATGCCAATATAAAGTCATTATCTTTTAGTATTAAACGCTTGCCAAATGGAGCTCCATAATATACACCTACAGACATACATATAAAATGACAAGTGACACTATTGTGGTCGTTAGAATCGTTTGAATCACACGCTTTTAAATATTTTATTGATCTTCAATATGATTTATACTTTGAATTGCCTTTTGATGATTTAGTTTTTTTTATTAGCAATTAATTTACTTCCTTTGTACGGTAATCGAACTTAGATCCTTTAGAAAAAGTTAGTTAATAGTATGGATACTGAATGTGTATAAATTAACTGCAAGTCTTAATATTAGTGTCTTTAGTGCTTAATATTATTGTACCCATAATAATCTATATATATAATAAAATTGTAACTGAACCGAATCTGTACATAAATATTTTTTATTATACAGAGACCGAATCTATAGTTTTTAGAATTTTTGTCTGTCTGTCGGTCTGTCTGTCTGTTACGGCATCACAGAAAAACCACTGAAGGGATTACTCTTAATTAAACAAAAACATTTTGAAATGAAAAAGGGTTTTGCTCTACACTTTTGCCTATGGAACCCTAAAAACACCCCAATAAACCTCTTTATGATTTCATTAAAAAACCACCATATTTTCCCATATATCTATGATGTTACTACGTTTTTAAGCTCTGCTATTTCGTGATTTCAATGCGTGGAATCGTTTTAGCATAAACATGGAGTCGAACGTTTCTATTAGTGATGACCGGCACCCATTGTCTAAGATAGTGCAGTACTGGCAAATGGCCTATTGTTTGCTGATATCCGATATCTAAATCCGACTTTATGATATCAACTATGTAATATTTTTGATTTGACTTTAACTTAGAAGATATTTATTGATATAATAGGAATAACGAATTTGTTTTGTATAAGTTTTTTTACTTACATGATTTTTATAGCTATACGTACGATAAGAAGTTCAAGTTACTATGCAGAAGCAGGTTCGATACCTGCTCGTTGAACATAACATGTTACTGGAATAGATGTTATTTTTGAAGTTATAATTGTTTTGGCACGTTTGGAAAAAAATATGAAGTTAGCTGCATTCCTTTTACAAACAGAGAGTTGTGACATACGGGATGAAATCTTTAGCTATTTTTGTTCTGTCGCGCCAAAGAAGTATAATTTCTTACGTGCGAACATAAATATACACACACACGTTTTTTTTTATATAAAACTATTGTGAATTTTGCATTTGTATAATAATATTTTACTTCAAAACTAAGGGCATAAGTAATAAATACACATTAATTATGCATAATGGGGCTACTGGGTAAAATAAACATTCTCTTTCGACCACCCAGTTACAGTTAAAATCACCGACAATTCTATCATAAATTTAGAACATGACTGTACTTTCTATAGATAATATTAATATTTTAGAACCAAAATACATAATTTCTAAATTAAATATAAAATATTTATATATAATATGAATATCTAAAATATATTTTTTTTATTCTTATGTCTCTTTCTGCCTCTAAGTAATATATCCAATATAAGAATATATGCTTTCTTCCGGGACTCGAACCCACGCTTATCTACTTAGGTTAGATTAGTAGTCAAACAGCTTATTTCGACATTACTAGGTCGAGAGTTTACAGCAACCATTTTTCATTATTTTTGGGTGATTTATTGCTGTATTTTCTTAATATTGGGCACGTAAAATGCATATAAAAAAACTGCTCGAACAACGCTTTCCCTTTTAATTTGTAATGATTTTTACATTTGACATTTAAAATGGTGACACTTAATCCATTTACTATATTGGAAACGTGTAATTAGCGATCAGATTGACATTTAAATGAGGTGTTTCGCAAATATCCAGCTTAATTGTATCAAGATTGCGTAATTTGGTACTTTAAAATATCTACTTTTATTATTTGTAACCATTCAATATTCAATAATTACTATAAAACTAGAGGTTATATTTTAAATTGACGTAACTTTTTTTATTTATAAACCGATTGAAATAAAACAAATACTAAATATTAAGTGAAGCTTACTACAATACATAAGTGAAAACTGTACTCAAATTGGTTAAACCATTTCTGAGATTAGCACGCACAAACGCAGAGACAAACAGACAAAAAATTTAAAAATTAATGTTATGGGTTCTTTTTTGCAATAATAAAAACCCCCAATAATAGTTTTTTTCTCAAGTATCTTCCATATACAGACAGCGTTTGTTACACTTTTATTATTTGTATAAATATGCTTCCGTAAAAAATCTTTCACAGTTAAATAAATAGATAATAAATAAATATGTTGGGACGTTAACACACAGCACCATCTAGTTCCATGGTAAGCTACGAGGCCTGTGTATGGATTCTAGATATTTAATAAACTACACATATATAACTTTAAATACATACATATTATAAATAGAAACACCCATGACTAGAGTATAAGCATTCGTGTTCATCACACAAATGAATGCCCCCAGCGGGATTCGAACCCGCGACCGCTGACACAGTAAGTAGGGTCGCTACAAACTGAGCCAATCGTGTCGTCAAAGAAACATAAAGACATAATTAAAGATTAACTGATCTTCATAACTTTTAAACCACACAATTTCTAATGAATAAAATCCAGAAAAGCAAAATATTAAAAAAAACATATTTTAGAGTCATTTTAACACTTGAAACTACTTTACACTGTAAAATCACAGATACAAAACTAAAACGATGATCAATTTATTATTAAATAAGTGAATCGAGGACATTTTTTCTTTGGGTTTCATCAAGACTCCTACAGCAAAGTTGTCTCCAAACATTTAAATGAGGTGTTTCGTAAATATCCAGCTTAATTGTATCAAGATTACGTAATTAATTACTTTAGGGCGAGAATTTATTTCAGCTGGAAAAGATAGAGTTACTTCATTAGCTGTTAGTGTCGATAAATACTTAAAGGTATTTAGCATTTAACATAAAACTAAGTATATAAATAAATTAATTTATGTATAATTAAGGTATTAATATATGACTGAAATTATATTAGAGAAATCTTCCTGATAATAATAATTTTCGTAATACAGCAAAAAATTTAGCACATGTCCATTTTTTCTCGTCATAGAAAAATTATAAAGACCCATAAGTATATTTTTATATGAATTTGTAAAAAAAATATTATCGTTAAGTAAAAATTATATTTCATTTCCAATATTTCAATACGTTTGTCTGTAGTCACTTACATAGAACGTTTTCATTACGCAAGAGTCATGCCACACGATAGTGGAAGAGAGCTTGTATTTGCAAAAAACACATAGATCGTGCGTCGTTTGACTGAATCGTGAGGGCAATTAGCGTAAAAGATACTGCTTAGATCAGAGTTAGGTCCTTTCTTTGGTTAGGCACCTATCAAATTAAGTTCTCATGCCTACACTATGTTTAAAATTAACTATTTTATACCTATTGGACTTATTTATTTAAACGTTAATTTACTGAAAAAGTGACTTTTTAAAGCCAATTAATTCTATTGGTATATAAAAAACATTTTACTTAAAAAGAGCCGAAAAGATTTTTTATCTATATTTAAGTCTTAAAATAGTGGAATTAAATCTCTACTGCAAAGTACAACAAGTATTGGTAATTTGAACAAATAAGCCGCAAGGTGATGTACTAATAGGTATCTATAGTTGGTAGTTATTCTAAAAAATAGAACTAAGTCAGTTAAAATAATAATTTTACTCTAGAACTGCAGACTACATATAAATCTATACTAATATTATAAATATATAAGAAACTCTGTACTTTTCACGCTTAAACCGCCGAACAGATTTCGATAAAACTTGGCAAGGACATAGATTGCATCCTGAGATCGGACATAGCCTACCCTTGAACTTAGGCCCATTTATTTATACACGAGCAAAACCACAAAACTAGTATTAAATAATACGAATAAACTTTTATCCCACGACATTTATGAAGAAATTATTCAGCAAACAGACTAGAATGCAACCATCATCTTGACATTAAGCCTATTGGAATAAACTAAATACCTGACATCAAGGCAGTCGATCAGCGACAAAGTAGACCTTTAAAATACTTCGATTGCCGGACCTTTATTACACTAGCTTTTGTTCCTGACTATGTTTGTTAGGACATAGTAAAATAAAAAATCTGTTTTTATTATTTGAAACCACTTAATATTTATATAATGGTAAATAGAAACAAAAAGACTTAATGAATGACTGATCTTTATAACTCTTATACCACACATTTTCTCATGAATATCATCATACACTACAAAGATAAAATAGTAAAAAATAGTATGCATTTATGTAGTATATATGCACTTTAACGGTTAATAAGAAATACAAATCTTTGAATTTCGCGGCGTTTCTGTACTATAATATGCATGTATTATACATATAAACCTTTCTCTTGAATTACTCTATCTATTAAAAAAACCGCATCAAAATCCGTTGCGTAGTTTTAAAGATTTAAGCATACATAGGGATATAAGGACAGAGAAAGCGACTTTATTTTATACTATGTAATGATTTTAAAGTAATTTTAACACTTGAAAATACTTTACACGTACATAAAATAACGGATACAAAACTAAAACGATGATTAATTTAAGAAATAAGTGGACTGAGGGCGTTTTTTCTCAATGAATTTTGTCTACAGCAACGTTTTATTCTCCAAAACTTTATTGCCCCATATTTCTTGAGAAACAGTTGAAAAACAATTACACTGACATTCATGAATGAAGTGGCCGTTTCTGAACCACTTACGTCAGGCCAAAGTAATATACAGACGCAATACCGTTCATACATTTTTAAGTAGTCTATACTAATATTGTAAAGAGGTAAAGTTTTGTGAGTTTCTGACGTTGTAGGGGGTAATCTCTGGATCTACTGAACCGATTTAGATGAAATTTGGTAAGAAGATAGTTTGAGACCCTGGAAAGGACATAGGATACTTTTTATCCCTGTAATCATCCCTTAAGAGGGTGAAAATGGGGATGAAAATTTGTTTTGGAAAACAAGCTAGGGACTTGAGTAGTGTATAAAAAGTTTAATATTACAGTTAAAATTTTAAATAAAACTATCTTTTCAGATTTTTTCACGGATTTGCTTTGATTTTTGGTTCCCGACGTTTCATATGCTTCACACAATCATGATCACGCGAGAGATACATATAGAAAAAGATATATAAAAGCGAAAGTCAAATATTCTTATATTGTCTATTAAATATATTTAATAAAGTAACTAGTGATATAACCTTACTTCGCTCTGATGCATCCTTAGGTGCTTTACATATTGTATTTATAATATTATATACAGATAGAGTTACATTTTGGCAAATTTTATTACTGACAATAGCTATGTTACTTCAGGTCAGTGTCTATCTGTTGTACTAAGCTTCATTCAAATCCATCCAGCCATTTTAGTGTGAAGTATCAAACATACATACAAATTTTCATATTAATAACATATTAATGTCAAAATTTCATTATATTATTAAACTTTTATATATCCATTCATAACAATATATAAACAACTTTTACAAAATATATAATTTAATATTTTGTTAGATAAGTCTTCTAAGTTAATTAATTCATGTACCTAGTAGCTATCCCGAGAGCCAGTTACTAGAGTGCTTTTCACATTTCTAGAAACAACGAATAGTTTAATAAAATCTTAGTATAACTAAACCAAGTAAATTTTTATTTGAATTATTATCTAAATGTATATTAGTGCTAAACAGAAGGTTATTTTCATTTAATAAAGTTTTTGCCCTTAATAAGGTGTCTAAAGCTTCATTTTAACAAGATCTATATAACAAAGCACAAAATTCGAACCTGGTACCTCGAACCTGATAATCAATACCAATCAAACACATCACATTTTACTACGACGATTATCGAAACATCTTTACGTAAAAACAAACTCAAAATTTCATTTCTCTCCATTACAAAACGGTTACAACCTGTTGTAAAACAAATATTTTGAAATACAAGCGTATGTTAAAGGCCCAGTTTGTACAAAAATGGCAAGTTAGAAAAACTATACATCTGTGCAAACAGTCAACGGTTACCATGTCAGACATGGTCTCTGCCGGCCGTTGAACTCTACACAATAGCTATATTTAAGACATGTGGCTTACTGCTACTTGGGATGGACCGAAACCTAAATAATTTTTAATTGAATTGAGATATTTATTTTTAAATACTATATTTCGCTCGAATATTCTATTTATGTACAATGGCGCATTACCTTAAATTAACGATTTTAGATTGGATTACTCAATAAAACTATACTAATATCATAAAGAGGAAAGATTTTTTTGTTTCTTTGTTTGTTTCTTTGCTTGTACCGAATAGGCCCCGAAACTACTGAACCGATTTAGATCAAATTTGGTAAAAAGATAGTTTGAGACCCTGGGAAGGACATAGGATAGTTATTATTTCGGAAACCATCCCTTAAGGGGGTGAAAAGCGAATTAAAGTTTGTATAGGGTAGCAATCTAGCGAAGCGAGTGTGAGTCGCTAGTAAGCTAGAAAATACCTAAAGAATACTCAATGCAGGTATTTCTCAATTCTGATAGTTCCAGAGATTAATGTAATCAAAGCAATAATTATATACTAATATTAATATGGAAATAACGTACATAACGTTACAAACAATCCACTTTCATTTCGCTATACTATGGTTTGTTTAGAAATTTGCTATAATATAATATCTCATTCTTTATGAAAAAGATTTCATCAACTCTTTGCTGTGTAAGTTAAAGACAAATGATAAACTAAAATACCATACATTTGTTGATTTTGTTAAATGATACATCGATTTTGATTGAATTTTCTTACATAAATGACAAAGAATAGGAAGTATTTTGTCTCTTCATATTTACTTTTCATCAATATTATAATAATTTAATTGATTATTTCTAATTGCAATTTTTATCTTTACTGTATATTACTTGTCAAATAGTAAATACCTATGATCTCAGAATCAATGTTATGACTTCTAATAATATAAATACGTGTCTTATGTCACGAGAGGTTATTAAGATATTATTTATTGCGTTTTTTAAGCACAAATAGATTATTTTATATAATAAACTAGCAGTACCCGCAGCTTTGCTCGCGTTCAAAGTTCCGATCGCTACCAAACTTCACAGGTAGACCCGCTGGGTTAATCTGAAGAGTACCTGAAAACGTCATCAAAATCATTCCAGCCGTTTTAGAGTCCCTAGCGAACATACATACGCATCGATTTTTATATATATAATATAGAATATAGATATATACATACATATATGGATGTATTAGATATAAACTGTAAATACTAATATTTCAATAATATTAATAAAGGTTTTTTGTAATGTTATTCTTTGAAAGACCGTTAACCGTTAATTTTTTTTAATATTTCGTTTGAAGTGCCACTTGTGAACATATGTTTAGTAACGCAGGAAGGAAGCTAACTATTAAGTTGCTTAAGCGGAAATTAACATTTTAAGTTTTTTTATATATTTTTGTATCCTTCAGAATGAACTATCTCTAGTGTAATTTTAGGAAGATAAAACTTACCTTCTGATTTGTGGTCTACCGCTGACCACTTATTTGACCACTTACTAATATTACAAGTAGGTATAATGCTTGACCACTTACAAATATAATACTTTTATTTCATCTAAGCCAATAGAAACATTTCTATAACTAGTACAAAAATGGAGTTTGAACCTGTTACCCTCACATAAAACACGACGGCGCTATAAGATGAACTATTTATTTTACTAAATATTAGTATATTTAACTTCAAAGTCAAAAGTTAAATACGCATATAAATCTAAATGCCGTCCATTCCTAACATTGAACACAGAACAAAGGCACAGGTTGCATTGTTAGTCGTAACTCGTTAGCTGGAATTTCTATGCATTTTAGAAACTGTTTAATAAGAAAGTGTTCCAGTGGTGGATTATTCACACAGGTATTGTAACTAAAGGTGGCCACGATAGTCTTATGATACTTGTTACAGACATATATAACGCCTTTGAGACGTCTACAACCTCAGTCTCTCCCGTGACCACGATTGCCGTAAAGCATTCGATACGTCGGGGATCAAAAATCAAAATAAATCTGCGAAATAATCCGAAAAGATAGTTTTATTTAAAATGTCCAATATTCGCGTAAATCTAAGAAAGTATTAATTATATTCTAAGCCCGAGTAATTAAAGCAAATCCGTAGAGAATGACTGCACCCGTTTACTTGTGCAGTTAAACTGTACAGACAAGTCTGTGCAGGTAAAAGAACTAGTGACAATGGCCAATGTAAAGCTTCATAATTCGACACGATATAACTGCTTTTAACGTTATAAGTAGCAAATAATTGAATTGAATTGTATGGAAGGTAATAATTTATGATCTAGCGTAGTATACACCACCAAAATGCAATATTTATATGGTTATTTGGATCAAGAATACAGAGTTAGATACATTTTATTTTATCAGATTTCCGTCTATGTTATGGTTTACTGACAAAAATGAAACAAACAAAAAACCAAACTCTTCGGCTTTTTAATATTAGTACTTTATGAATCAAGTCTAGCTTTTTTAAATACATGTAATATTACTCTCTATAATATAATACAACATAAAGCAAAAACTTATCGCGAGAATCAAACCCACAACACCTGCCTTACGACATTGGTACTGACAGTAATATTTATATGTGGATGCTGTATTTGCAATCGCTTTAAGTTACAGGAACTTATACAAATATATAAGAAAAAGTACTCAGTGAATCGATAGTATCTTGAGTTCAATTAACTCGAGAAAATCAGACACAAGTAAATCGTTAGTTCGCTTAAAGGTAGTTTAAAAATTTTACAATATTAAAAACTTATTTATTAGTACGAATTTAAGCGCATTTGTTCCTTTTTAAAGTATCTGCTAGCTAGACAATGTCACTTGATTTTCTTTAGACCAATTTGAAGGAAGACATTTGTTGTATTTAAAATCTATACATATAATAAAATTGTAACGAAGCCGAATCTGTACATTAAATATTTTTTGGAAGCTCTCATTGAAATAAACATTATTATCGATACAGAGGCCGAATCTATTGTTTTTAGAATTTTTGTCTGTATGTCTGTTACCGCATTACAGAAAAACCACTGGAGGGATTTTGATGAAATTTGGTATGGTGATAGCTGATTATCCGGGTCAACATATAGGATACTTTTTACCGAAGGAAAATATCTCATTTCTTAAAAAAAATACAAAAACTGCAATGTAAGAGTATACTAATATGTAAAACCTAAGAATTTGGTTTTTTGTCATCTGAACGCAGGCGGAGCCGCGGGCAATGCTAGTATCAAATATTTACGTAAATTTAAGAAAGTATTATTAGAAGACATCAACTGATTTAAAATTGAGTGATATCATAAAACCTCAATCTACACAAAAATACATACATCTATACTAATATTATAAAGAGGTAAAGTTTGTGAGTTTATGGCGTTGTAGAGGGTAATCTCTGGAACTACTAAGCCTATTTTGATGAAAATTAGTAAAAAGATAGTTTGAGACCCTGGGAAGAACATAGGATACTTTTTATCCCGGAAATCATCCCTAAAGATGGTGAAAATGGGGACAGTTTGTATGGGAAATCAAGCTAGGGATGAATCCAAACGAAGCGAGAGTGAGTCGCTAGTTCTCTGTAATAGGGCTATTTCGACTATTTCGTAAAAAAAAACATGTTATTTAAATAAGAACTTCTACCCGAATAAAGTAACTTCTAGTTTATAAAATTGTTCAAATAAATACTGTGGTTTTGGAAGACATAATATTATAATAATCTATATAAATAAAAATGAATCACCGAAATGTATGTACGCGCATAACTTCGGATCCACTGCACCAAATTGGACAATTTTTTTTGTGTTTGTCAGAAAGATTTGTATAGAGAAAAATTAAAAAAAAAACATTTTACTAGACACTTATATGAAAAGTGAGTGAGTGAAATAGTTTTTACCCCGGAAATCATCCCTTAAGGGGGTGAGAGTGGGGGTGAAAGATTGTATGGAGGAGCAAGCAGTAGTATAATAATAATAATTTATTTCTCAAAAACATACTCAAAAATACGTACAAATCAAACATTTTATTTTAAAATAGAGAACAAACAAACATTAATGTTAATTAATAGGTATATAACTTATTTCAGGATGTCGTCAATATAAAAGATATGATTGTATATCTTACATAATAATTAACTTCAAATAGAACTGAATTAAAATTAAAAAAAAAACAAATTTAATAAGCAATTGTAATAAATATTGTAATCATTACACAATACACATGCTTGTAATGAAAAAAAAAAACTTTCGAAACGACTTGGAGCAGAATTACACAATTGACTGGTTTATATCTTATCTTTTTTAGATATTCTGTTCCTTTAAAGGCTAATGAGGAAGCGAGAACTTTAAAGGTGCTCAAAATTGAATGCAAATACACAAAAAAAGCAAAGACAATATGGAGCTCACACTTGTTTATTTTTTAAATTACACTGAGTTACTTCATTTGTTTCTTTATCACATATCCAAGCTTTGTAAAATATTGCTAAGTAGATTTTTTTTCATAATTTGTAAGTGCATCATATATTATTTTATCAAAAATAATGTCAAAAGAAAATTGGTATTATTTGACTATCGCATTTCACAGTATTTGTGTTATTTAATCACTGGAATCGTATTACTTCGCTTACTGTATAGACTTTATGTAATAAACCTATGAATCATTTATGAAATTGAAAAGATAACATGCTCTAACAAATTCATCAAATAAACAGAATTTTTCGCAAAAATGAACTCATTTAATTTAACCTTGGTCCATGCAGGATGTACAGCACAATACGTCATGTCGGATGTTGGCGGTCAGTAATTTTGCAGCAATTGTTTTGATGAAATTATCTCGGTATCCCTTTGAATTTTAACAAACGCATTCACTGAGTGACCAATGCGATTATTATCAAAATTGCATTAGGATGTCTTTTGTACTCGCTCTACCGGAAGAAAGAAAACCAGAATCAGTGATACATAATAGAGTTCATTTCTTTAAGTATATAATATAATAAGTTGTAAGTTGGGACATTAACACACATAACCATCTAGTTCCATGGTAAGCTACGAGGCTTGTGTTATGGATACGAGATAGTTAATACACTACACATATATAACTTTAAATACATACATATTATAAATATAAATACCCACGAGTGGAGTACAAACATTGGTGCTCATCACACAAATGAGTGCCCCCAGCGGGATTCGAACCCGCGACCGCCGGCACAACAAGTAGGGTCACTACAAACTGAGCCAAACGTGTCATCAAAATAGTAGAAAGTATGCACCGTTTCAATTAAAAAATAATAAATATCATACACTAGTAAAACTTGAAACGGAATATCATCCAAAAACACAAAATCAACAACATTACGACTCTACTTTTGTTTAATACATATTATGATAAGAATCAATGTTAACATTCTTATCTAAAAGAAGGAAAGTAAAAACCAAGTGTACATATTTCTAGGAAAGAATTTTTATTTCATTTCACGATGCCAACTGTGATAAAAAGCCATGAGACTATATAGGATTACACAATTCATATATTGTGTACAATGTTTTAACTTTAGATAAAAAATCAGTTCTACTATACTTATTTTATTTTACTAAGAAAAGAAAATTACAAATAAACTTAATACATAAAACAAATAATAAATATGTTGGGACATTAACACACAGCACTCATTCATTCATTAATGTGATGAACACAAATGTTTGTACTCCAGTCATGGGTGTTTATATTTATATTATCTAAGTATTTAAAGTTATATATTATGTGTAGTGTATCAACTATCTGGTATCCATAACACAAGCCTCGTAGCTTACCATGCAGCTAGATGGTTCTGTGTGTTAATGTCCATTTAAAAAAAACAGTAGATCGAAATAGACTACCACTATAATTATTCTATAAACCAACGATTTACCCTCGCTTCGTTCGGGAGCGTCCTTAGGTACATTTTAATTTTTTTTGAACGGAATAATAATTCTTTTTCTAAAATAAAAGTAGCTTAATTACTTTTTATAACATCAGAGTGTAAGTCCTGTCAAAATCTGTCCAGCATTTCGGAGATTAGCCGGAACAAAGAGACAGACAGACAGACAAAATTTTTAAAAATAGTGTTTTTTCTTTATAAGTACCGTATATAATTATTTTATATGCATTTAGTAAAAAGCTGTTATTTTGACATACAAACGGACACTTCAATTTTATTCATCTGTATAGATAATATTTTAGTTAGAAAATTAATAAATTATGCCTAAATAATAAATATACTATTAATCAATTTTATGATATAAACCAGAAGTTAAAACATATCTTTATACTTTATGTTATAAAGGAAATGTACTTATGTATATTTACTGAGCAATTACAATCAGCATAGACAGCTCAAGTAATCTATTTTATAAAGAATAACGGTTGTAATAAAACTAAAATCATAGGTACGTTATATGCAATAATTGCAACAATTATTATTTAAATGAGGTTTCTTAGAAAATTATATTATAAATCCATTTACTGGATAACTTAAATTAGAATAGACAAGACAGTATAAACTGAATCGTTAATAGAAAATTGAATAGTTTTCAAAGTTTATTTGTGTTTTTCTATACATATAATAAAATTCTAACTAAGTCGAATCTGTACATTAAATATTTTTTGGAAAATTTTATTAAAATAGTCATTATTATCGATACAGAGGCCAAATCTATAGTTTTTAGAATTTTTGTCTGTCTGTCTGTCTGTTACCGTAGCACGGAAATACTACTGGAGGGATTTTGATGAAATTTGGTATGGTGATAGCTGGTTATCCGGGTCAACATATAGAATACTTTTTACCGCGGGAAAATATTACACTGCTGAGAAAAAATGCAAAAACTGTAATGTAAGAGTATACTAATCTGTAAAACCTAAGAATTTAGTTTTTGGTCATCTGAACGCGAACGGAGCCGCGGGCAATGCTAGTTTGACTTATAATGCATGAATCTTATAAAAACTAATGAAATAAATCCAAATCAAAGGTCTTACTTATTGCTATTAAAGAGCTTTACAATTTACCTCCTGCCTTTATATCAGGTCAGCTCAATGATAATTTTTTAATTGTATTGTCATCTTCGAGTAGACTTCGCACATACATTTCAATTTAATGACATAGTTAAAATTAGTTTATTAGTAAGATTTGACAAGTGAAATAAATAATTGTTAAAAAAAGCAGTCATGAGGACTGCCGACAGAAGTCAAAACTTAAAACTATAAACAAACAGTTGTTATGTTTGGATTTTCAAATTAATTGTTTGACCTTAAATTAAAATTTGTAAATTAAAACTGTTTACATTTATCTGGTTTCGACATCTATCGGCACTCTGAGTGTTAGCGTTAACACGTCACGTGACCATGTCGATGATGACTTACCTGAATTTACTCCTCATCCAAACTTGTCTATAGAAGTGTTCACTTCAAAAAGTATGTGATGGAAACTTTTGTTTTTGTCTAACCGTCTGGTTTGTTACTAATTGATTTACCTTATAGCTAAAATCTTATAACTAATGCTTTAAAGAGTTTTGCAATCGCCTACTTAGAAATGCTTGAAACAAAAGCAGTAGTTAAACGTTATCACTAGCATCTGGCTGCTGTCGGCGTTTCTAGATCAACTGTGATATTGCACTCAACACGCAATAACCATTTTTGAATCTCTCTCGTCCCATAATAATTGTACGCATCTACATAATTTTTTTGGATGGTTCATAAACTGACTGTTAACTGCCATTAAACTTAAAAGGTACAACATCTCTAAAATCTCTTTGAAAATAGCTTACCAACTTTTAGTGGTGGTATATTTGAGTTTTTTATATAAAGTCATCTTGAAATTATCATATTCATTAGAAAGAGGTTATAAACATTTAATATCAATTGGTGAAGATATAATGAAACATACACAAGGAAATCAAATTGTAAAAAATATTTTCTCCTTGCATGAAAGTCGTTTGCCTTAGAAAATTGGTGTAATAATATTAATGCGTAAGTTTGTGTGTGTGTGCGTGTTACTGTTACTCCTTTACTCGGATACAGTTTAACGGATTGATTTGAATGTAATTTTGTACCCGGATAGACCTGGAGTAATATAGAATACTATTGGATATATTCGAGCGAGGAGTGAACATTTCACTAGATTATAATAACTAAAATTATCGTAAGATTTGTAATAATTATCAAATGATGTTATATCGTCAACAGAATATTTATCCGTGTAATCAAAAATTACATAAATAAGGTATGTACGCAATAACGTACGTGATTTTAATAGTGCAAAGCATCTGAGATAGAACAGATGTTAGATAGCTCGAGCCGAAACAAAACGCTGAAGGCAAAGTGGATTCATTTTCAACGTAAACGAATCTTGTACAATAGATTCGATATGCAATAATAGTTACTTTCTCGAACGATCTGGAAAGCCGTGATGTTTCCCTCAGGCAAAGTAAATTATCTTGAAAATGATCAAATGTCTAACTAAATGATTGTTCAAAATAAAGTTAGGTTTTTTTTTCAAAAAATAGTATTAACTTACTATTTATAAGTAGTATTTTTTAAATGAAACCTTTCTTTTAGTACTATCTGTACTTTATTAGCTCCATGGGCATTTTTTTAATTTTATATGATTTACTGGGGACTCACCCTCGCCACGGTAATATATGCATTACATTACCGTGCCCTCGCTCTGCTCGGGTTCTTCGGGTTTAACGGTTTGTAAAAATTAAAAAAAAGAAATATCCTATATGTTGACCCGGATAACCAGCTATAATTATACCAAATTTCATCAAAATCTGTTATGTGGTTTTATCGTGATACGTTCCCAGACTGACAGATAAAAATTCAAGAAATTATAGATTCGGCCTCTGTATCGATAATAATGACAATTTCTAATGATTTTCCTAAAAATATTTAATGTACAGGTTTGACTCAGAATTTTATTTTTAGACAAATGCACTGTTAATAAATATTTCTAATAAAACATACCATTAAAATGTCCTAACAACTATTTTCTAATATAGAAATAATACTTTTTTGATAATAGGGTCTCACGCCAAACTATGAAAATTGTACATTACTTTTGTCACAGTGACGATAAGTGGGACAAACGTTGGTGCTTGACGACACGTTTGGCTCAGTTTGTAGTGACCCTACTTTTTGTGCCAGTGGTTGCGGGTTCGAGTCCCGCTGGGGGCATTCATTTCTGTGATGAGCATGAATGTTTGTACTTCAGTCATGGGTGTTTATATTTATAATATGTATGTATTTAAAGTTATATATGTGTAGTGTATCAACTATCTGGTATCCATAACACAAGCCTCGTAGCTTACCATGGAACTAGATGGTGCTGTGTGCTAATGTCCCAACATATAAAAATAAATTGGTGTGTATCAGGTACACCATAATATAACCAAACACCCATATGAATTTATTATTTCCAGTAAATAATAAGAAAATTAAAGTTAAATTTTAACACAGTCAAATAAAACCTTTATTACTAAACACTGAAGACGCACCGTCTTCGAACCTGTAAATACTCGTACTTAAGCGGTAATTACATTTTGTTACCAACATATATCTTGTCGATAGCGTTTTGTATTACACAGATTAATTAAATGATAGCTAACAGAGCATTCATTTACAATGCTTTAAAAAGTTTCGTATATTTTTAATTATTATTTATTTATTTGCGTTTAAAATAAACAAAGATAATGGAGTCTTGTTTATAATAAATTTATTACTTATCCCCACTTAATACTTATTCTCACTTTGCTCGGGTGCGTCCTAGTTACGTACCTAGGTACGTTTTAATTTTTTTGTATGGGACCCTAATTGTTTATGTAAAATTAAAGTAGCCTAAGTTAATTCTTATATCAGCTGTCAGTAAAACTCAAGCCGTTTCGGAGATTAGCTGGTACAAACAGACAAAAATTAAAAAAAAATGTGTTTTTTCTTCTAAGTACCGTTTATAATTCCATATTATGCATTTAGTAAAAAGCTGTCATTTTGACATTACAAATAGAAACTTCAATTTTATTTATCTGTATAAATAAACATATATTATTTAATCGGACTATCTCTATAAATATAAAATTTTGTATATGTTTATGTTTGTTATTCCACTATGCGGAAACGGCTGATTTATTTGGATGGTACATAGACTATGAATTTGAATAAAACAAACTTTTATTAGGAATCTAGGGAAGCACCCGAGCGAAGCGAAATTAAGTCGCTAATACATGTACATCCGTCATACATATGTATGTATTTAAAGAGCCTATTTTTTCTTAAGAGATTGTAGCCTATTTTTTCTTAACATAAGCTTATATATGATTAATCTACGAGTATACTAATATAATAAAGAGGTAAAGTTTATGAGTTCGTGAGTTTGTGAATTGTGAGTTTGTGACGTTGTACGGGGTAATCTCTAGATCTACTAAATCGATTTAGATGAAATTTGGTAAGAAGATAGTTTGAGACCCTGGGAAGGATATAGAATACTTTTTATCCCGAAAATTATCCCTTAAGGGGGTGAAAATGAGGATGAAAGTTTGTATGGGGAAGCAAGCTAGGGACGAACCCGAGCGAAGCGAGGGTGAGTCGCTAGTTATTTGATTTTTTGGATTTCTCTTAGTCCAGAATAGGATAATAAGTATTAAAACATCGAAAAAAATCACAAAAAAGATTAAAATTTACATGGCTAATACTGGCTAATAAATATTTAAAACGTCTCTAGCGACCAACCCGAGCGAAGCGAGGGTGAGCCGCTAGTATGGAATAAAGATCTATATAATGTTTCGAAATGTTTTTATCTATCTGCTAAAACTTAAACCTACTCATTATTCTAAATCATTTTACGAGTTTTAATATTAAGTTGTTTTAATTAAATTAAAATAAACACGCGTACAAAACCATAGGCAAAACCTAAGTGCAATAGGTCGTGTAAGTGATAAATATATGCAATTTCACTATATTTTGGCATGACAGCGAATAATTTTGTGTTAAATTACTTAATCAATTAACTGATTAATTAATCTGTTCATTGTAAAGTGAAACTTGAATTTCGCATTTACATTTAAAAAGATGAAATGTCCAGATAATACGTGAAAAATTAAAAGCAATTATGAAAGACCTGGGGCAGTGGGCCATGTATCAGACTGCCATATAGCAGGTCGAAGATTCGATTCTCGTGCATTTCAAACTATATTTATTTATTTGTTATATATAGAATAGATATATAAAGCTTTTGTTTCTTTCGTTCTTTCTGTTAGTTACGCCGGGTTTGATTTCTACACGATGCATACATATAAAGTGTATACATATTACTTACTAACGGTTTACCCTCGTCCCTCACTTCCTAGTTTAAGTACCTTTTGTGTTTACAACGTAATATATACAGGTAACTATGAGTTGTAGCCCAGTGGCAACGCGCTCGCTTGGGAAACAGAGTGAAGCGGGTTCAAATCCCGGGTCTCGCACCTCTGATATTTTCATGTGCGAAATTATTTCTAACATGATTACCACTTGTCTTAACGGTGAAGGTAAACATCGTGAGGAAACCTGCATGTCTGAAAAAACCTAGCAAGTTTTCAAAAGAAATGTGAAGTCCGCCAACTCGCACTTGGCCAGCGTGGTGGACTATGGCCTGATCCCCCTCGTACTGAAAGGAGGCCCGTGCCCAGTAGAGGGACGTTAAAAAGATAGTCTATCTATTCCACATTAACTGTTAATTAATGTATACCTAGGGACGAGCCTGAGCAAAGCGAAAGTGAGCTGCTGGTCTTCTGTAAAAATAAAAATGAATATTCGCATATATGTTATCTATGCGTTTTTTTCCATTGATCGATTGTGATAAAACTCGGGTGGCTTGTTCTATATACGCCTGCGAAAGCTCCTGGCACAAAAAAAGATTTTTCTTTGTGCCAGGAGCACATTCAACATTTGAAACACACTTGGAGTAAGGAAAAGTCGCTAGTTTTCAATAAATATCACCATACAACTTTCTACTATGAAGACACATTTTGTACAACACTGTTATTTGTGGCTTACAAATTCTACACATTAAACTGTTCCACTCGCCTCGTTAAAAATACAAATGAGTGGTGCATGTTCAAATAAATTGAAGATAAATGATATGTGTTTTACAAGAGTAATTGATTAGGCAGAGCTTTCTGTAGCTTAGTGGTATATTAATTTAAATCTGGTCAGTGTTGATAACGCGACTTTGATGATGCAAATACAGTCCAATATAATGTTGAGAGGTAATTATTTGTTGGGTTACGTACCCGAAGGAACCCTATTCAAAACCCTATTACTCCGCTGTCCGTCCTTACGTCCGTGTGTCAAAGGGCTGTATCTTATAAACCGTAGCAGATAGAGAGTTGAAACTTTCACAGAGTATGTATTTGCATTGTCGTTATAACAACAAACAATAAAAAATATCAAACGGTGATGGTACGGAACTATACGTCTGCGAATTCGACTCGCACTTGACCGATTTTTTTAACTTAACGTTTATAACTTCTTTATTTATAAGATTTTTTTTAATAATTAGTGACAAGACACTAACACAAGACTAACCCACTCAAAAATTAGCAATACAGCAAATTAATGATTATCTTGTCTGTTTTGCGACCTTTTGGTATAAAAATAGTTGACTTCTATCAAAAATTTACATATTATACTACTTATATACAAGAATTATTTGCCATGTTTATCTAATCTGCCTTTAATTTGTATTATAATTTGTTTTAATCGCTATATCTTTTAGACCAACTTCAAAAAAAGAGAAGGCGCTAAATTAGTGTGTATATTTTTTTTTTGTTACGAAAATTCGCCCTTTGCGATTGTGAAATGATTTTCATGTTTCGTTTTAGTTTTGGTTATTATTTAATACATATAAAATCAAAAAAATTATGAGTTTAATATTTAAAAACATTAAAATTAAATATTAATTAAAAAAATATTAAAATTATGCCAGTGTACGTTTGGCGTTAAGAAATTATGTAAGTATAATTTAAAATTGGTAGTCTTCATATATACCTACTAATAGATTTCAAACTATGTATCATACCTAATATTTAATGATGCAAACTTTTTTCTGACAACTATCATGAATGATATAATAATAAATGCAGTCTTATAGTTAGTAAATAATCTATGTCCATAATATTATTTA
Organism: Brenthis hecate; assembly: GCA_951806755.1. Taxonomy (NCBI): domain Eukaryota; kingdom Metazoa; phylum Arthropoda; class Insecta; order Lepidoptera; family Nymphalidae; genus Brenthis; species Brenthis hecate. The sequence goes on along the minus strand of OX638253.1, from coordinate 2,376,615 downwards.
AAAAAAACGAGATTATGCTTATCTTCTGTTATAAAAAAAAGTAAAAAAACCAACATCAACAAAATTGCCACATATTGGCAACACTTTAAAATCGATTACATACAAAATGAGTTTACGCAACAAACAAACAAACAAACATACATACATACATATATACATACAAAAGGTATTCAAATACGATGGGAAGGTGAGTTATCCAAAACATGAGCAAAACGGGAAAATTATGAAATACCGAGAACTTTGTTGATGGTGATAACTTATCTATTGAGGCCACAAGTATCTGTAGCGTTATCTAGGTCTTATCAGCTGATACTAAAAATTAACGGACTGTGTACAAAATATACCTGTATTATTTTAAGGCCCTTTAAAATTCAAGGATTTCTGCGAAAATGGGTATTGGAATGTTAGATTATAGATAGAATTTTGTCATGATTAATGCGAAATGTTCTCTATTTTTTTTTTGAAGTTCATAGCTAAAACATGAAGCTATAAACAATTAACATATGAAAGATTACTTTAATTTTTCTGGGTTTGGCTGCATTATACTAAGATTATTATTATACCAAGAAAAAAGTACCAGTTCAAAAATATAACATTATTTGGTCAACAAAATGCTTTTTAAAAATATAAAAGCAATTATATCTACTAAATTATAAGGGTTTGAGAGGTTTATTAGATGAGCACGTGTTTTCGTACATTGTATTCATTTATTTACAGCCGTTTATGCAATGCACGTTGATATAGCAACCTAGCAGCGTTTTTTCTGCTGACACGACTCACTAATACTGACAACGCTCAGGTTCTACATATATGTGCTATTACATTTTGTAATAAGTTAAAATCTTGCTAAAGAAATTCAGATCATAAAAACGAAAACATTATGAAAATTCATTCAGTAGTTTTCGAGATTCGCTCTCATATACATACAGAGAGACGTTCGACGTTGTCTTCCTTTTAGACATGTAAGGATTACTATATTTGCAGCAATGGATACTAACTAAAGAGTCCGACGCAGGTAGCGGGATCAAATCGTCTATACATATAATAAAATTGTAACCAAGCTGAATCTGTACTGAATCTGTAGTTTTTAGAATTTTTATCTGTCTGTCTGTCTGTTACCGCATCACGGAAGAACCACTGGAGGGATTTTGATGAGGTATGGTGATAGCTGTTTATTCGGTTCAACATATAGGATACTGTTTACCGCGGGAAAATATCTTATTTTTGAGAAAAAAAAATACAAAAACTGCAATGTAAGAGTATACTAATATGTAAAACCTAAGAATTTGGTTTATGATCATCAGAACGCGGGCGGAGCCGCGGGCAATGCTAGTACGCATAATAAAAACATAAACATATTTTCAAGTATTCAATTAAACCTTATACAAAAATATCCCATATACAAATATACAAAGAAACTTGATAGATATTTGTATTATAAAATAAGCTATTATATTGCTTAACTTTTTAAATTGTAATAAAATATTAATAACGCAGTATACACCGGAGTTTATACCTCATGTTATTATTGGTAATGATAACCCTTATCGGTTTTTTATCGTTATCAATTGGCGGTCAAACGTCTGTGTGGCGCCAATGGCTTAGGGATCAACTGCTTAAATTCAAGGCATGAAAAGCAAAATGACACAATATAAATGATATGTTGATACATATATTCAACTGGTTGGTGTAGTGGCAGATCTAGAGGTCCTGGGTTTGAGTCTCCAGTCTGGCCAAGGATATCTATTGAGATTTTCCGTCGAGAATGTTTCAGTTACAGCTCGGAGTAGGGAAGTTGGTGGTGTTTCACTCCATTCATCGGAGAGTACGTAAAGCTTGACTTGTACCTGATCTCTCCGCGAGTGTGGACTTGCCCTCCCATCGCACTTTGACAGAAAAAGAGAAGAAAAAGAAGAAGGAATAGAGAGTGTAATTGTATTTGTATACAAAATTATGCACTAAATATCTCTTGCGCAGTCTCAGTAAGATTGGTCGCCGTGACCGAAATGGGTCGTGAGAGCATTATAATGTTCATACAGATAAATGTTGGGAAAACTATTTTTACTTGAACTTAAACGCAGTAAATAGTTATTTAATCATGATTGATATCATTATATTAATCACAATTTGTTTTTTTTTTGCTGCTTAATTAAAATTTTAAAACAGTTGATAGTGATAATAATTTACTTCTTATATCCAGTTTTGATTTCTTCATAATATCTTATTTTTAAAAGAAAAATGTTGTAGATTTAATATGTAATAAATTAAGAACATTAATAATCCTTTTAATAGCTCCCTAATTTATCTTTTAGATTACGAGATACATATATCTTTGCTTATTATTTTGTATATTTGATGTTCGTCTCGACAAGTGGTCAATGACCTCTGCTAAAGTGCGTTTTATTCAACAAGTGACCAATTCTTACTTCTCTTTCTTCTTCTTACTTATCTTCTTAGTTCGTGCATTCTCTTTCATAGGTTTTCATAGGTAGCTTCATGCGTACAATTTATTCAAATCTTGAAAATCAATATAATCTACTAAGTGTCGTATTGATTTGAATCTTTTTTAATAATATATGTACATATGTTATCCGGATGACAATACAATTTGATTCAATCTGATCTAGTGATACGGCAAGGAGGTTGATGGTGAAACCTTTCAATGGTTACTAGTTAAACTTTCAAACTTGGGCACATTTGATTTTTTTGATGAATCATAGAAAGCGTTGAATGGAAAAGGTAAAAAGTAGCACACGCCATTCTACTTTGTTTTAAAGGAATGATAAGCCAATAAGATATTGTTATATTGTAAATATTATTAGTAATAGTAATCAGTATTTTGTCAGCATTTTGTCTTTATGAGACTCAATCATACGTGTAAGAATCAAACCTACGAACTCCAGGAAAGAAGCCAATGCAAATCAATATCTATAATATTGTGTACCTATATTTTAAAAAGTTTCAAAATATGAATATATGCTATGTAAACAAACAAACATTACGTAATTTTAATAAAATAACATCTATCAGAAGGCAATACAATACAAAATCGTCTAGCTTAGAAAATGCACATTACAGAGTGTTTCGAAGAAGTCATTTCACATTCATAAGCAATTTTATATTCTAATACTCAAAAAATAAAGTTCATATTTAATTAGATTTAGTCTTGATGGTATTTTCTTAACACATTCCTTACCATAAATAGTGTTGTATACTTATAGTATCGGACGCCGGCGCCTGCTTACAATGAAACATATACATTATACCTGCCCGTTCACTAGGCGACCACGATCACGTCCACGACCATGACCACGACTATGACAACAGTCTTGAGCGACCATATATATATATATATATATATATATATATATATATATATATATATATATATATATATATATATATATATCGATACCCAATTGCGCAGAAACTGGTCTTATTATAATATCTACTTGATCAAAAACATAACTGATAAAACTGTTAACCATGTTAGAGAAAAATATTGGAACTTTCCAAATAAAACTTTTTTACTTGTTCAAAATAATTTTCCATTTATTTTTTTACCTAAAACGTGTAAACCTTTGAGCTCTGGCGTTGGATATTACTATGCCATATTTATCTTTATTATGGTCTGGCTATAAATAATTGTATCATAATTAACTGCTGTTTATTAATATAAACTTTAACATCATATAACGTAGTAGTTGGAGTATCTGTATCTACTGTTGTGGTGCTTGGTTCGAATCCCGCTATGGAACTAGTCAAATGTTATAGAACTGTCACATAGCCTATATTTTCTTTCAACTTATAGTTCTTATTATCTTTCTTTCAACTCTACATCAGGAATCGTGGGACATTAAAAAACATAGGAATAACTTATTAAATAAAGATTCAATAGCAGAACAAACTATTTTATATTATATTACTAGCGACTCACCCTCTCTTCGCTCGGGTTCTTCCCTAGCTTACTTCCCAATACAAACTTTTATCCCCATTTTCACCCCCTTAAGGGATATCCGGGATAAAAAATATTCAATGCCCTTCCCAGGGTCTCAAACTATCTTGTTACCAAAATTCATCTAAATGGGTTCAGTAGAACCAAAGATTATCCAACGTCACAAACTCACAAACCCACAATTAACAAACTTTACCTCTTTAAAATATTAGTAAAGATTAAAGAAAAATGTCTTTTCTGAGATGTTAAAATTATTGCAAAACATAGATCTTAAACAACGTATATTATACGTATATCTTCTCCATGGTATGTAATCCTATGGCTATGTAGCGGTAAGTGTTGAACTCCGTTATCGGTGCATGAGTCGCCAAGCTAATGTTCCTGCGATAAGTCGCGTCTCAGCTATTACTCAGATACACGCACTGGTCAACACTTGTTTACATTAAAGTAAGCTATTAAGATAAATCAAATACGGCATATTATGTATGTATATTTGTATGTATGTATGTACGTATCTACATGCCACATCCATCAGGATAAGGGAAATAATATATTAAGTTTTTTTATTGCTTTAATTGTTTTAATGTAATTTGTACGACGGATTTTATCCTTGTTATCTACACATATTATAAAATTGTAACTAAGCCGAATCTGTACATTAAATATTTTTTGGAAAATCTTATTGAAATAAACATTATTATGGATACAGAGGACGAATCTATAGTTTTTAGTTTTTGTCTATCTGTCTGTCCCTCCGTACGTCTGTCCGTCTGTCTATCTGTCTAGGAACGCATCACGAGAAAACCACTGAACAGATTTTGATGAAATTTGGTATGATGATAGCTAATTATCCGGGCCAACATATAGAATACTTTTTACTGCAGGAAAATATCTCATCTCTGAGTAATCTCTACTAAACGTTAAAACGTATCTAGGGACGAACAAGAGCGGAGCGAGATTGAGTCTATATATAAAAAGGCAAAGACAAAACACTTGTACCTAATTTTTATTTGTTTGTCAACCGGTTTTCTTTTTCTTTGTAGCCATTGACGAACTTTAATGTTATTAATTTATTTTTAATTTTTTTTGCCAAAAATGAGCTTTTTCATATAGTTAGGTAAAATCTACTAAATAATAAAAAAAATAGAAAATCCGTTAACAAACACGAGAGAAAAAGGTTCTAAGCTCTTTTGTCTTTTCCTATTTAAATATAGACGTAGAGCAAACAAAGTTAAACATCTGCCTCTTAAAAATATTACTATACCGTTAACTTTTAATAAAAAATACTTTCTTAGATTTACTCGAATATTTGACATTTTAAATAAAACTGTCTTTTCGGATTATTGCGCGGATTTATTTTGATTTTTGGTTCCCGACGTTTTGGGTAGGCTGTCTGTAACAACTATACCTTCAAGACATGTAACACCTCAGTCTCTCCCGTGACCATGGATGCTGTAAAGCATTCGAAACATCGGGAACCAAAAATCAAAATAAATCCGCGAAATAATCCGAAAAGATAGTTTTATTTAAAATTTTAATAAAAAAATACACTGAATGACTCCTATAATATGAGTAACAAGTTTACAACCTTTTAAGTGAAAGGTTGATAAGTGAAGATAAAAAGTAGTTTTTCTCGTGACATTTACGTTAATGTTAATACTTTCTTTTTGCACTCATTTAGTATTGATGCGAATTATATTTAATTATCTGGGAAATGAAAAATTCACTCTGCCACAGCAAATAAATATGTAACGTCTGGAAAGACAATAAGAGAACAAAAAGCTATTCCTAGCCAAAGTTCATGTGTTATTTTTTACAACACTTCGTATACTAATATGGAAAAATGAATCTATACCTACAGATAAATAAAATTGAAGTGTCTGTTTGTAATGTCAAATTAACAGCTTTTTACTTAGTGCATATGAAATTATATTACTTATAAGAAAAACACAATTTTTAAACATTTTGTCTGTCTATATGTTCAGGTTAATCTCCGAAATGGCTGGACTAATGTTGATGGGATATTCACTGGCAGATAGCTGATGTAGATAGATAAAATAAAAGTAACTTAGACTACTTTTATTTTAGAAACCTTAGAATTTTACACCATCTTAGGTGTAACATTTAGATAAGAAGTTATTTTTTAAAATTTGAATCTGGCCATTGAGCACAATAACCGTGACTTAATGTTAACGATTAAACATTCAGTTTTATTACAGACACTTTAAATTTCTAAATCCAGTCAAAGTTTATAGGTGAAAACAGCATTAGTATCAAACTTAGAAAATTTTTAAATTACTCGAAATATTATTCCTATGTACAATTTATGTTTATTTATTTAACAGTTATGAATTGGGTTATTTTTTTGGATAATAGTCCTAAGCCGAAAACAAATTTGACTGAAATTAAAAAATTGAAGTAATTTTACTCATAGCATAAATATGTAGAATATAACACAAAAAATAAAAGTGCAAAAGGTTTTATGTTTTATTAAAAACTAACAGAACCCGCGACTTCGCTCGCGCTAAAATTACAAAAAAACTCTAAAAAGGTAGGTTTCATACAAACTTTCATCACCTATTTTACCCTCTTAGGAGTTGAATTTTAGAAAACGCTGAGATACATGACTCATTGTTTTTACCGTACACAATTAATATGTCCAATGAATAAAAATTTTTATTCAAACTTTTATCCTCTATTTCAGCACCTTTATATTAGAATAGCTATTGAATAATCACCAATAATAATTGGAAACCAAGGTATTATAATTGCTTAGTTTTATTCTACTCAATGAACTAGACGTAACTAACCATTTTTATTTGTTTACAGGTAAGGGTCATTTGTCAATCTTTTACATCGTTGCAAGGTAAGTACAGGTAATTGTTAGAGTTTAATTAAACTTTCAGTCAGTGCACATTTTAAGACTAATTTTAAACTGCGACAAGCTCAAGGGACAGTTACGTATTAAATATACGTAGTAAGATAAGTAGTAGAGTAAATCTAAACAATAACGAATATGCCAACGAATATATACATATAACGAATATGCCTCCGACTGCATAATATTTTGTTACTTCAATAACTTGTTCCCATCTTTTTAGTTTTTTTACATATAATAAAATTGTAACTAATCCGAATCTGTACATTAGATATTTTTTGGAAAATCTTCTTGAAATAAACATTATTAATCGATACATATTTTTAGAATTTTTGTCTGTCTGTCTGTCTGTCTGTTGCCGCATCACAGAAAAAGCACTGGAAGGATTTTGATGAATTTTGGTATGATAATAACTGGTTATCCGGGTCAACGTATAAGATACTTTTTATCGCGGAAAATGTCTCATTTCTGAGAAAAAATACAAAAACTGCAATGTAAGAGTATACTAATATGAAAAGCCTAAGAATTTGGTTTTAGGCCATATGAACGCGGGCGGAGCCACGGGCAATGCTAGTATTGCTATAAAGCTCTGTACTCACAATAAAAATGTCGCGCATATAGCTTCACTAAACAGATGAAAAAAGCATCACAATCTCAAACATTAAACTTTAAAGTTTTTTTAGTCTTAGTTGTGGACGTTTTAGAGTATTTACTGTTGATAACTCAATTTAGTTAAGTTCGCTCTAAGCCTTCGTTAACTAAACACCTTTTACAGTAGGTTCAAGGTAGATTAGAAGTACACGTGTAGTTTTTTGGTTGGAACAATTTTAACTGTATACTAAATGTTCTTAATCAACTTAACAAAGAATAGGTACTCTGTTAAAATGAAATTTTATGTATCTTTGAATTAAAGCGCCTATAATATATATTAAATAAATAAATATGGTGTGATATTGACACACAGTACCATCTAGTTCCATGGTAAGCTACGAGGCTTGTGTTATGGATACCAGATAGTTGATACACTACACATATATAACTTTAAATACATACATATTATTAATATAAACGACTCTGATTAGAGTACAAACACTCATGTTCATCACACAAATGAGTGCCCCCAGCGGGACTCGAACCCGCGACAGCAAGTAACCCCACTACAAGCTTAGCCAAAGTTTTCGTCAAATATTATCATAATATGAAATGTTATAATGCCAAACTGATTTCTTATTTAGAATCTCAAATCGTATATTAAAAACAAGTAAATTTTAATTCTAGCTAGCATTTAGATACAATTACCACGTTAGGTATATCAAATCCTTAGAACATTGCAGTCACGATCACCCATCCAGACTTAGGTTTTGATTCAATTAACCTTTTCATATACATTATGACAAATGCTATACAAAACCGCTGTAGTTTTAACAGTACGTGACTATAATGACGTCGTGACGAGAGTAATTTATTATACTATAATTGCTATGTAATTCCACACGCTTCTTCGGCTAAAATACATCAATCATCGTCATTTAGAGCCTTGACCTTCCATTTTGTTTCTTACATACGATTCCTTATGTCAGTGAAATTGGGTTTTTTTTAATACGTTTTTTATTAGCTTACTTTGTAATTTAATAGCTATCTCTATATTACTATGAATATAATCAAATCGTGGAAGATTATGAAACACTAGCATCACGCGCGACTTCGCCCGCGTTAAAACTTCCGATCGCTACCAAACTTCATTGGATCACCTGCTAGCCTAATTTGAAGATTGCCTGAAAACTTCATCAAAATCGCTCCAGGCGTTTCGGAGTCTATAGGAAACATACATACACACATGATATATATAAATATTATATAGACTAATCATCGTCGAGTCGTACCTTTGCATACGAAATCTCGATGATAACTGAATAATATTTGATACCATTTGATTCAACTACGTTAGGTTTTTTGTTTGATGTTTTATTTATAGTTGTACCTCAAGTAGAGCTAAAAATATAACATAGGTGACAAAAACCATGGATTTAATATCTTCATACACATGTTATATGTCTAACATTAAATATTAAGTACTTGAGCTCTATATGGGTATTACATCTAGTAAAACGTTCTATCAATTTAAGTATAACTAAGAATTAAGCTTTTTAGTCGATAAAATTCAAGTTGAAAATTGATATGAAAAATCTCCACATTTATTGAAATATAAATTATTTTGTTAAAGTAAAAAAAAATTTACATACAAATATCATAAAATACTTTTAAAGCCTTTAAAAGGTCACAATATTTTCAACACAAACTATTAACTTATACGGTATTCGAAGGTGAAAAATTGACTCGTTATCCATCGGCAATTTGCAAACGAAAATTGAAAGCTGTAAACAATTTGTATACAAAAATTTATGAATTAAATAACAGTGTAACACTAAAGTAGAATTAACAGTCATTTGGTTCATTAGCAGCGGTTATAAGACGCTAGTGGTTTCGTATAGAAAGTTTAGGTTAACTTTTCATTTTACTTAACGCTATATAGAGCTATATTACTATAGAAAAGCTATTTTAATTCCAAATTATTATTACAAATAATTTTATATTATGACAGTGATAGAAGCGGGTTCAAATCCCGGTTCTTGCATCTCTGATATTATAATATGCGAATAATTTCTAACATTATTACCACTTATCTTACGGCGAAAGAAAACATCGTGATGAGAGCATATCTGAGATCCTAGCAAGTTTTCGAAATACATATGAAGTCCGCCAACCCGCACTTCGCTAGCGTGGTATTCGTATTAAAGGAAGGCTCGTAACCAGCAGTGAGACTTTAAAAAAAGGGCTAAACACAATACAATAAAATAAAAAAAAATCGTGGTATCTTCTAATATTAATATATTATACACTTAACATATGTAAATAAATTTGGTCGATTTTATATTATAATAATAATTCTATATAATAATAAAGTTTTAATGTTTTAATCAATCAATACATTAAGTCTAATTCATAGTATCGCTTAGCTTTTTGCACGGTGTTCTATCAAAGTGAACGTCAATCGTGTACATATGTAATAAATCTCAGGACCGTACAGATCGATCGCTTTCTTTCTGTCGACACGACCAATCTCGCCATTAATCAATTAAAGAAATCGAAAGCGACATGACATGCTCTCTTACACTACGGTATGTACAAACAAGTATGTGCGAAGACATTGATAACGAATGAAACGGCTATTATTGAATGATAATTACTTGTCGTTATTAGATAAGATTGGTTATTGTGATTCTGTATGTATAGACGTTTGCTGTGGCTTTGTCCGAATTTTTGATGTATTTTTTTTAGTAATTATTGTTGATTGGCACCTAGGGTAAATAAAAAACTTGTCTTTCTAATTTCAAATTCAAGATATACAGTATACTCGTAATGTATAAAGAAATAGTGGATATTACTATTTTTTAAATTTGTCTAAGCTTAAATATTATATTATATCTGTGCTTATGTGAAACTCTAAGAAAATAAAAACTTTTTTAAAAAAATCCGACTTCCAGGCACTAAAATGTAAAAAAATAACTAAACGTAAAAAACTAAAATTTAAAAAAGATGCCGATGCAAAGCAAATGTAATATATTCATATCTTAAAATATTACCGGCTGGCTCCAACTTATCTGAATGATGATGATGTTCTCCTAGCCGATTCCGGCTACGGCGGCCAATCTTATTGAGACTACCCAACTACGCAGGAGATATTATAGTGCACAAGTGTACGCGTAGACACAAGGCCACTCTCTATTCCTGTCACTCTCATACTCCGGTGGGACGACTGCTCGACACGACCAGTGAGAGTTAAGGCGCAGGACCGACGGCTTTACGTGCTCTCCGACGCTCGGGGGTGTTTATTTTTCCATTTTTAGTGTAGACGTAATATGCAGGTAATTTGTAAGAAGAAAGTTTTTAATAACATATTCGATTAAGCATTTTGTTTACAAAAATAATTTAATTGTTGATTTTTTTAAACCACGCGACCGATTTCGATAAAATTTAAATGGGACATGGGGCAGTATATCCTACGAAAAAAAAAGATTCTAAATCGGGTCAGACGTCTACGAGTAATCGGGGAACATACATAAAAAAAGATTCCGACGAATTGAGAACCTCCTCCTTTTTGGAAGTCGGTTAAAAATATAAACCATTTAATATTTATAAAGCATCATTTCCAACCCTTGAAACATTTAAATTATATAAATTATAACAAAAAACAACAATTTTTTTGTTTAATTTGGCATATTATGTTTGGGCGGCGAGATCATTATTCCATCGAAGAAACTCATTAGTGTTAAAAAAGTGTTGTAATTTAAAGCTCAATAAATTAACATCGTAATAAATATTAACTTTCTAGACGACTTTTTTTATGAAATTGTACATAGGTACCTACTTTAATTTACGTATAAAATAGCTTTTAATAAGTTTCTTTCGTGTGTGCTTCCGTTTCCGTTTTCAACTTAAAACCAACATTTTTAACAATTACTTGCTTTCTATTAAGTTGAAATTTCTCATATGTAGGTAATTTTTGACAATAATATAATATAGTACCATGGTGCTGGTCTCATGGGACTGGAAGGTTACCATGGCAACCATATTATAACTACATAACTTATATCATAATACAAACTTATATTAACAAATCTTTTAAGTATATTATTTTCAATTTCTAAGCCACAAACTACTATGTATAGAGTAAAATAAGCAAGTCCTCGTCGCCACTAGTCACTACTCTCCATAAAATTCTAGTTTTAGATGAGTCCGATGACATTTCCCATAGCTATTTTGTCAGCTATCTGATGCTCGTTGCATTTAAATGGCCAATATATGCGCGCTAATTTCGTTAGAAAGTATGTCGAAACACTTAGTCTATTTTATAGCTTTATAATAATATATACATACATACTCGTAGAGTAATTATTTTAAATGATTTAAAAGTATAGTGACTTGGGAAAGCAGTAGAAATAGCATTAATGGTAAGAATAAGTTTTTGTCGTTATTTCTCACTAGTGACCCGCCCTCGCTGTGATTATGTCTTTTAGGCAAAAAAGCTCCCTCCCTATTACAGAAAAAAAATTAGTCAGATTACCTTCAATATCTATACTAGCAAAGTTTACAGCTTTACATCTGTATGTACATATAATAAAATTTTAACTGTCGAATCTGTACAAGAAATATTTTTTGGAAAATCTTATTGAAATAGTTATTATTATCGATACTGAGGCCGAATCTATCATTTTTCGAATTTTTGTCTTTGTTGTCTGTATATCTAGGAACGCATCACGAGAAAACCGCTGGACAATTTTCATGAAATTTGGTATGATGATAGCTGGTTATCCTGGTCAACATATAGGATGTTTTATACTGCGGGAAAATATCTCATCTCTGAGATATCTAAACTAGACGTTTAAATGTAACTAGGGACGGACCCGAGCGGAGGGAGGGTGAGTCGCTAGTTATATTATAAGTATAAATAAAAAAGCTTTGAAACTTTCTTCTTCTATCTTCCAATTATTTATTTTATTTCAACCAATCCCCTATAAATAATCCTAAAACTTATTTGGACGAAAAATGTAAAACATGACAGACAATCATTACGGTTATTTTTAACTTTCAATTGGTCTACGATCGTCAAATAGCCAAGCAAAAACCAGTTTTAAACCTTGCATGCTTTTTGCTTCAATAGTAGTTACATTACTGTAACAATAGCAATCTAGACGTATGATAATGACCTAGGTACTAACCTTGAATACCGGTCCGTCACATCTCACCGACGAGTGATGTTTTAAAGCCAGATTTTTTTCATTAGTATTTACACTGTGTTATATGATAAATAGATAAAAGGTAGAAAAAGTTTTAATACGAGTATAACTTTAAGTCATGTACATGTGTGTTTCATACAAATGTAAGGTTGTAAATATCTTTGCTATTTCAAGATTATTATTAGGGAATTATGAAGCTCAATTTAAAATAAAATGAAAATGGGTGTTACTCAAGGCAATCGGCGAATTTAGAAGTTGGAAGCGGGTATTTAAAAGGTAGAAATAATTAGATACTAAAACAAGAAACGATGGGTAGGCAAAATGTGAGCTTTTAGGTGAAAGTGATAAATGGTGTTTTCGCATCAGATCATGTTTTAGTTTGCCAATTTCATTTCAGGTATAACGATACGTTTAAAAAAGTTTGTTTTGAAATCATGTAAATATAAATACCAAATGATAGTAACTTTTGAAGACTACGTACTTAGGAGAATGTACGTTATGGACGTACAAAAACCTAGTTGCTAGGTAAATAATTCAGTAAAATAAGTTTATTTCAACAAATTTAAACCAGTAGATTATATCATGTCTGTATTCAGCCCTTTTTAACGTCCCACTGGTGGGCACGGGGCTCCCTTCAATACGAGGGGGATCAGGCCATAGTCCACCACGCTGGCCAAGTGCGAGTTGACGGACTTCACATGTATTTCGAAAACTTGCTAGGTTCTCTCAGACATGCAGGTTTCCTCACGATCTTTTCCTTCATCGTAAGGCAAGTGGTAATCATGTTAGAAATGATTCGCACGTGAAAATATCAGAGGTGCGAGACCCGGGATTTGAACCCACTTCACTCGGTTTCCCAAGCGAGCGCGTTATCACTGGGCTACCGCTGCCTGCCCATCATGTCTATATAGATTAATAATTATTGCAAGGTTAATGCGAAACTTCGAAACATTTTACCTACTTAAAAATACATAGCTTATGTCATATTTTCAAGGCGTAGTAGAAACGTAGTTGTAATGCGTAGTTAGTCTACTTGCAAAGCAATCTCACGATCGCACATGACTACCGAGATCAAAATCTATGAAACACAAAGCACTTTATTATTGTTGAATATGCTACTAAATTAGAGAAGCAATTTACATTGAAAGTTGGAAATTTCTAAAATAGTATGTTTCGTAATGTATACGGACTGACGAAAAAGGAAAATAACAAATTTATCCATACGTACTCGTACTAATATTATAAAGTGAAAGTGTGTTTGTATGTTTGTCCTTCTTTCACGTCGAAACGGAGCGATGGAAAGGCGTGATTTTTTGTGTGGTAATAGTTGGAGGGCTGGAAAGTGACATAGGCTACTTTTTACCGCGGGAGATTATCTCATTCCCACGGGAAAATACAATATAATTCAACGCATAACAACTCATCACGCCTATGTAGATTATCTATTCCATTCCATTCCATACTAACCGTTAAAACTTATCTAGGGACGAACTCGAGCGAAGCTAGGGTGAGTCGGCTAGTTTATATATAAAGTAAAATTATAATGATCCAAGGGTTATATAATATACCAGAGATGGATGCTACCTAATCATCTAATAAAAGTGAAGCTAAGTTGTAGTTATTTTTTCTATGTGTCTAGCTTAGTGCACTTTTCTCAAGAACTCCTGGACGATAATTTATGATTTGAAGCTTTTGACTTCAGAGGAGGTACACAGCTGGCTGTATTTTTGTGTGAAGTATACCGACTTATACGAATAGAAAGAAATTTATCATTGTCGTAGCGAACAACTAAAAAATATATAATTAAGTCCTATAATAAACATACCTACATATACATACATATACATAGCACACATGACCTCAACAAAGCTGTAATCTTATACAAAATATATTTTACTTCTCTTAAAATAAGCAAATTATGGTATCCACAATAACGGATTGCTTCATTTCCTTAACAAAAACAACATGAGGCTACGAAAAAAATAACGTAAATTAAAAGCTTTTGAATATTTCTTTAATAAGTTCAAATAAGTACTGCTAAGAAAACATTTGCTTCATCATCTAACAAAATGTAAACTGTAAATATAAATTTACTTATAGAGTAAGTTAGTATGAGTAGGTTACTTAGTTTTAAATCCGCAAACCCCGTTCTATGATCCACGACCAGTTACTCACTCAGCGGTTATAAATGCAAGTAATAAGGTCGCTTACGTGGAACGGTTTAGACGCCATCTAACTTAAGACGACAGATGAACAGGATTGTTCTTCTAAGCTTTTTGTGAGCTTTATGACGATTTTATAGTTTAAGAGAAAGTATATGAAAAATAAAATGTCAGAAAAAATTGTACTAAAACTAAAACTTTGAATAAAGCTCTAAATTCTGCAGCTGTTTATTTAAAAAAAATCAACTAATAAGCTCGTTAGTTCTAAACTAAAAAGTTCTAAGCAGTAATGGTGAACAGAACAGGAAAAATGATTTACATTTTATTTAATATACTGTGACGTAGACGGACACACAGATACATATGTATGTATGTACTTTTACGTATACATTACATTAATACATTCAATGTATGAATGGAATCTCAAGGGTACTGAACCTTAACTGTACAAACCACAAAAAAATGATGTTATAATATATTATCATTTATCATACAATATTATTATGTAATTTTTTTCCATAAAATCTATCAGATTAATAAAAAAATAACGCATTTAAGAGTGTTAATTTTGAAGTAAGCGAAAATCAAAGTATGATGATTGTTCCCTTATTATGGACTTATATTGACTTTTATTCTTTACTAGCAACTCACCCTCACTCCGCTTAGGTCTGTCCTTAGTTACGTTTTAACGTTTAGTATAGATTTCACAGAGATAAGATATTTTCCAGCAGTAAAAAGTATCCTATATGTTGACCATGATAGCCAGCTATCATTATAGCAAATTCCATCAAAATCTGTCGAGTGCTTTTCTCGTGATGCGGTGGTAGACAGACAGACAAACAGACAAAAAATCTAAAAACCATAGATTCGCTCTCTGTATCGATAATAATGTCTATTTCAATAAGATTTTCCAAAAAATATTTAATGTACAGATTCGGCATATTTACAATTTTATTATATTTATAGATAAAGAGTACCTTAAAAAAATAATTTAAATTAAGCTTATATACGTTTCAGCTTTAATTCACGTTTCCATCACTTATGACCGGCTACCTGTTTTTGAGCTTTCAATTTTAAAAGCACATCTCGTACGGTCACGAAAGTGAAATACGTGCAATATATAATATGATATATGTTACCTACTCTGTGTAGCTTCTTACTATAAAGTAGATTTAACGCTATCGCTTTTATTAATTTAATTTAAAGATTGAAATAATAATTAAAACACAAATAAGATTATAATAATTTTATTTCAAAAAATTATTATTCTCATCCATTTTGCTTTTTTTACAAGCTTTTATTTAAGTTGCAATGTTTGTATGTATGTTTGTTCAGGTTAATTCTTGCAACTGAATTTTAAAGCAGCTATCCTCAACCGATTAAGCTGAAATTTTGCATACAAGCATAAGTGACGTTATTCTAAATCCAACATGGCGGACTCCCAACGATGGTGGACTTTATTTTATTATCTACCCCCAAGATATGGATATCAAATAAAAGGGTTTGTGCTGAGATGAATACGAATTAATATCTAAAAAATAAAAAATAAACTTTAAATTAAATCAAACTCATTTATTACACAATTTATGTGATATTTAAGCTTGTTTTTAAATATATTTGTTTAATATTAATTTGTCTGCAAATTTACAAAAGTTTTGCTCTTATCATATTTCCAAATGAAATATGAACAACTTTAAAACAGAAAATATGTCCAAATCAAACTCCACACATTCATTCATTAAGAACAACCAAAATAACTACAAAAATTTGAAAAAAAACCAACAAAATAATTGAAAATGAATAATTCAAACGTGTTACAAGAGTACTGCAATCGCTATTAATTAGAACTAACCGTTGCCCACCGATAAGGAAATGCGCAGGCGCCGATACACCTGTACAGGTACAAGACGGACCAAGTTAAAATTGATTAGTTCAGAAGAACAAGTCTAGTTACCGTAATTGATTAAAAAACTGCTATAAAGGGTAATGTATTTAAATTAGCCCAGCTTTTATTACTAGAGGAAATGCTTTTTATTATGTAAACAGCAGTTGTAAGTTGACCCGTGCCGTTGTTTATGTTAAGTTTTTAAACAAAGATTTTGGGAAGAGTAATAGAATTGTTGAGTACAAACTTATTAGTTCTGAGATTTATTTATATATACGTATATACATAAAATACTTTTTTTCAGATTTATTAAAGTAAAATGTATATTTTATACCAATGAAAGTGATATTTAAAAATAAATAATTCTGTATTAAAACTCTGTCGTTAAATTGGTCGTTTGGACAAATGAGTACTGAGACGACGTCATAGCAAACTTTTAAACCTTTAATTATATACAACATTCTTAAGATTCAGCGATAGGAGATATGTAAGATAAACACTACAGACTATCTATACTTATAAGTACGAGTAAATGCTTTGACGGCTAAACTAGAAGTTAATCGAATATCTATAATTCACTTCAAAAGAAACATCTAAAATATAAAAATCTCGTATCACAGTGTTTATGGTTGCACTCCTCCGAAACGGCTCGACCGATTTTAATGATTTTTTTGTATGTTTGGTAGGTATGAGTATAGGTCGTAAAGTATTTTTTACCCTTCTACCCTCACCCCCAATTTTTTAATCACGATTTTAGTATTTTTGTTTGAAGAATATATAAATAATTTAATATAGGGACGAAAGCGGGCGAAGCTTCGGGTTCTGCTAGTATGTACGAGTATATATATTTGAATACAATATGAACTTTGGCTTATTCTTATTAGTAAGTCCGTATTTTCATATCAAACCCCAAGTTCTGTAAGAAAAGTATAAGTTAAACATAGCGATCGATTTCCGCTCATAAAAAATATTTGTAAAGTTAATCATCATTCCGAGTATAGCGATAAATAAACTACACCAGCTAAAACATCTAAAATAAGAAGTAAAATACAAAGAAACTGAAATACCTCGCAGGAGAATGTTTACATTGGGTGCGCCTGCGCATGATTGTTTAGAGTCCCTTACTTGCTATGTAAAAACTTGTTTTTTTTATTGTTTATGTACAAAAAGCTATAAATATTTTTTTCTTTGACAAAATGGTACGGTAATATTTTTTATTATTATCGATTATATGTTAAAGATATGAAAACTCAAAACATTGATTTTACTATTATAAATTGAAAGATTCTAAACAAATGCGAACTTTTGCGAAATGAAAATGAATATTATTATGATAATAAAATATAATAACTATACGGAATCATTGTCTCTGTACAATACTCAACCTTAACATTTTTTTGCAGCCTTCAAACGAACTGAGAAATACCATTTTGTATAAGTTACTGTTATCGCTTCAAACAGATATAAGGTGCATTATAAATTGAAATTATAAGATAAAATACTGATTATTCTCAGAGTTGTCTCGCTGATGTCAACTATTATGCCGCAGCTGTAATTTCTGCTTATATAATTAGGACTTTATTTCTTGTAGATGTCTACTGATAAGATTGATGTAGACTAGGTGTCTGTCTGTGAATTTTATCAACATTAGTGTTTCGAGTTAGGGTTCTTAGAGTAAGATCTATAATTAATTAAAGGCAGTGGTAGCCCAGTGGTAACGCGCTCGCTTGGGAAAACGAGTGAAGCGGGTTCAAATCACCTGGCTTTATTACCGGTCACTACTGATCCCCCCCCCCCCTCCCATCACGCCAAGGTGAACGCACTTGGAGGGGGAGGGGGCTAGTTTACAAAATAACTCTTAAATCAATCCATATAATACCATTAGGTATATATTATAAAAAATAACTAAAAATTTTTTTGCTTTCACTTGCCTTTGAAAAGACATGGCTGTTTTTTTTGAAGTTAGCCATAATACGCTTATTCTACACTAGTAAATATTATAATCAACTTTTACCACATGCACAAGTATATCATTGAGCCCAGCTTTCTCCTGATAAAGACGGAGACGATAAGTTCGAGATTTATGATCCCTCTTATCTTATGTAAGTATCGTCATGCGTAAGTACTTGTACCGCTTCAAGTATAGAAGTTAAAAGCTAGTAATGAAAGTTTTCTTTGAAGCTTTTAAGTTTAAATACTTATTAAGTTTTCTAGAAAATAACATGATAATAAACAATTTTAAAGCATTAAACTTACAAAATATGTATACATTATCTTCGTGTGGAAATTTGCAATTATTTTTAATAAATAAAAAATAAATATTTGTATACTGTTAATATTTTTTCGTATAACTTCTTTCAAATGATTTTTTTTTAATTTTACTTAAAATACATATACTTAGATATTTATTTACAATATAAATACCTATACATTATTTCTAATTTCTATGTCTCAAACAGAAAAATCTGTTACTATATTTATTAGAAAACTTATTTTTCATAATAATAACATGTAATTTACATTGTAAGTAGTTTCTGCCAAAATGACTGGCATGTGACACTTGAATAACGTACGTTAAGGGACTTGATAGCGATCAAAACTTTCTCTGATATATTAAACAAATATAAAGGTATGGTAAGTATGTATATTGGTTATTAGATGGCCTATTAGTTCTTGCACACTGGCTAGAAATATCTATAAAATGTAGAGATATAATTTTTTTTTAAACTGCTTTAAAGCTTAAACTCCTTTTTGTCTTTTTACTAAAAACAGAAAAAAGAAATTTAGGAGGAAGTTGTGTTAAGCAGAGAGTATAAGCTCTCGTGTACTTGAAATTCGTAATACTAACTTGTCTTAACATTGGAGGTCACAGGATCAAATCTCGTGCGAGTAACGTATTTATTTATAATATGTATGTATTTAAAGTAATATACATATGTGTAGTGTATCAACTATCTGGTAACAATAACACAAGCCTCGTAGCTTACCATGGAACTAGATGGTGCTCTGTGTGAATGTCCCAACATATTTATTTATTTTTATATATTTCTAAATATGTATAACAATGTCGCATTTTCAGTATGACCATTGTCCATGTCTGTAATATATAAATATATATTGTTGTGTGTAATATATATATATATATATATATATATATATATATATATATATATATATATATATATATAAATTACTTCTTCCCTTCCACCCACAAAACTATTGATTATCATTTCATAACGCCGCAAACGAATTCAATATTAATCTCAGATATCGACCGATTTCAATATCCTGTGTGTATAATGGAAATCCATTATTTATGTTATTTATGATGTATGACATTTTCAACTTCATTACCATATTTATTAAGTGTATTTTTCCTTGTTATGTTACAGTTAAAATATATGAGGCGATACTAAACTATCAAACAAATCGACTGAGTTTAAACAAACACGGTGTTACATGGTAAATTATACGGTTTTATGTCACTTCTAATAATTGTTAGGCTTTGAATTTGTTATTAAGTTACATTGTTTGTTAATTTATTAGTAATTTCAGTACTACCTCATAGATCTAGTGGCTAGGATGTACGGCTGCAGATCCGGAGGTCGTGGGTTCGAGTCCCGGGTCAGGCCGAATATAGTAATTGGATTTTTCTATCAAAAAATTTCATTAATACCCTTTAGTTGTAAGCTTCATTATTACTCTTTTAATAATACTTTAAATACAGTACGAAATATTTCCCACTAAAATAAAATTTTCAACATAACACACCTTCCAAAGTCAGTAAAGAGTTTCGGAAGCTCATAATCTCGTCCAATAAAACATTCGGACCGGATACAATTTACTATGCCGCTTCTTTTGATAAAGCGTACAAACATGTTGCAGTACTGACGAATTATATCCTTATCAACGCTTATCATATTTTACATAATTTGACAGTTCCGACAGAGTAAATTGATCACTTTTCTAGGTCTACAGTCCTATGTGCTTCTTGCTATGAAAAAATATTAAAAAAAAAAAACTAATTAATGACTTAAACAATACACAATTTAAACCGATCAATTTAAATATTTGATGTTTGGAGGAAACAATCGTTAAATAATATAAAATTATATATTTATATAATAAGGGATTTTGTAAGATCCTTAAAAATACATAGATAAAAATAGTATGTAGCTAATTTTTCTTTTAGTCAATCGGTAAAAGTTAGAATTTGTGAACAAGTTCAACTATAGCTTAATCTCCTTTGAATTAAGATGAAGCTTAAACCCACAAGTGGGACGTTAAATAACTGAGCAACACCAGAAGTCATCATAAATAAAAATGCAAATAAGATAACGAGTTAAATCAAGCGATTTATGAGCAAAAAGTCGTTTCCACAAAGGAAAACCTATAAAAAGGATTATCTGTCATCGCTATTCATAGTTAAAGGTAATTTATATTGATGTCACGACTCTACAATTTTATGTCATCTGCCTAACCCACATGATGGATAAACTATTTAGGCTCTTTTCACATAATTTGCAATTATTTTTCAACTAATAAACCATTTATATCAGTTATATTTTACATTAAAAAAATTATTGAATAAATGTAACAGGTCAACACAAAACACATAGTTATTCTTAAGGAATTCTTTCAAAATCTTCAGAAATTTAAAATCTAGTCTTGGCATAACAGCCAAGTGCTACCACAGTTTTTATTTGACTAAAACTAAGTTATGTTTTTTCTAGATTTTCATAAATAGATAAAATCATTTACAGAATTAACTTTTGACGACACGTTTGGCTCAGTGTATAGTGACCCTACTTGCTATGCCAGCGGTTGCAGGTTCGAATCCCGCGGCATTCATTTGTGTGATAAGCACGAATGTTTATACTCCAGTCATGGGTGTTTATATTTCTAATATGTATGTATTTAAAGTTATATATGTGTAGTGTATCAACTATCTGGTATCCATAACACAAGCTTCGTAGTAAGCTACGAAGCTTGTGTTATGGATACCAGATTACAGCACGACCACCACCAGCAGCAGGTTGTGTGTTAATATCCCAAAGTATTTATTTATTTATTTAACTTTAAATATAATCATTTACTTTTCATCGATAGAGTTACAATAACCAATTAACCAATATAATCAAAGGCAGGCTTTGAATGGTGCCTAATAAGTCATTTTACAAAATTCATCGCCCAATGATTTATGATCTCTCAACATAATAGTTACTGTTATATGTATATAATATTTTTAGCCACTGTCAGATTTATTGTAGCTAATAAAGCTATTACACTGATGTATGCGTGTGCACTGCTATAATATATTCATAAAGAAATTCTTTAAACTTTAAGGTCAAACGAATTACTATGTACGTTTAGGAGTTGATATGTTAGTTAGATTGGTGTTTGATACGCACTTAATCATGTATTGAAATTTGAAAAAGATTCAGAAGGTGATTCAAGCATTGACGTGTTTATTAAACGTCAAAATGGACATATTACGTAAGGTAAAATATCAAAGGGCTGTAGGCAGTGTTTCGGTAATAACAATTACAAGTTTGATGCAATAAACATTTTCCCGGCAAGAGAATCCAATATGGAATACCGTCTAAAGCAGCTGCTTTTCTAAGCTTAGAAGCCTTTTTTATGTATTGCATTTTTTTATTATTCTTATTAGCGACTAACCCTCGTTTCACTCGGGTTCGTCCCTAGGTACATTTTAACGGTTAGTATAATAGATAAACTATAATACATTAAATGATTTATAATAATATATGTGTATATGACATATAGTCTATAGCCTTCCTCAATAAACGGGTTATCTAATGCAAAAAGAATTTTTCGATTAGTTTAGAGATGAGATTTTAGGATTAGTAGTACCTGAGATTAGCGCGTTCAAACAAACCAAAAAAAACAAACAAATCTACCTCTTTATAATATTAGTATAGAATAAATACATAATGTCTTTTAAAATTTGTAAGCACGTCCTCACAAATAAAGTAAATAGAAGATTCAAGAATTAGAAGCTTTATAGATATAGAATCAATAAATGACAAGAAAATTAGTATATTTTGCTAATTCGTAAATAAAAACTAACGTTTCAAAATTCATTGAAAACGATTTATATATATATATATATATATATATATATATATATATATATATATATATATATATATATATATATATATATATATATATATATATATATATATATATATATATCATAAGATCTATCTTTTTTCATTATTAATCTGTAATATCTATGCTAAATAACGACTGTATGGCATCAAGGTTCGCACTTATCCGGTGTATGTAATGAGATGCGCGCATCACTCACTATGAATGATCGAGCTTCATTACCGGTTAATAACTACTCGTATATGAAATAAACTATGCAAACATATTCATTTATTTTAATACACTATGTATGTTTGTATGGTTGTACATTATCTTATAAATGTTGATTAGAATTATTATTATTATTACTAGCGGTTAACTCATATGGCTGTTGAAAATGAATAGGAAATCTGTACAAATCCCAAGTTTATCACTACCACTGTGGTTTTAACCATTTAAAAGGACTTTAAACTTACATCATATATAATCATAAATGCGTAATTAATTTCTTCAAGCTAATATGTTTTGACGGATTTCAATGAAAAGTATACCTAAATAAATATATAATACCTAATAAAAATATACCTTAAATGGCACATAGGCTACTTGTTGTAATAATACTCGCTAAAAAAGCCCTGATCGTTTGACAAAAAAAGTTATACGTATTACATGAGCAAAGCGAGTGTAAATTACCCGTACATTTTCTTTTACACACACACCCCATCATATGTTTTTCAATTAATAGCCAAAATTTAAATCATAGTAATCTTGTTATACACATAAACAATAATATTTTTAAAACAACAAGTCCTCTAAGATTCTTAGAGGTCATTTTACTATATGCAATTTGCATCTGCGACAGAGATATATTACGGAGCGTTCTATAAATCAATTTGTTTGGCGTTTGCTTCATAGTCCATTGTAGTTCTAAAGTATTACACTTTTTTATTACTATTATACATAATAAGTATTTTCTTTAAAAATATACTTTTTTAATGGCATGTAAAGGCTTAAGTAGGTACGTATCGAGCTAAGTTGAAACTTCAATTAATTATATAATAGCAGCCAAAGCTTACAAAAGCTCGATGTTCTAATATTTTAAGAACTTTTCAAATAAGCTTACGTCTTTTATGTAGCAACAGAATAACTAATCGATTTTTTTCATACATAGAGTTTTTGAACTAAATATTGAAATAGACCAAATATTGAATTCGTTTAATTAGCGTAGTAGGTAACCCTTTAAATTATTAGAAGACTACTTTGTACTACGAGTATGTTATGTTATAAATGTGAAAGTTTATGAGGATGGATGGATAAATGGATGGATGTTTGTTCCTCTTTCACGTCAGAATGGCGGGACGGACCTGGATGAAATTTGGCACAGAGATAGATTATAGTCTGGAATAGAACATAAGTTACTTTTTATCCCGGAAAAATGTAGGGTTCCCGTGGGACAGATTTGTTTTTGTCTAGGGACGAACTCGAAGCAAAACGAGGGTGTGTCGCTAGCTATTGATAAAATCTATTTTTTTGTGTATAACCCATAGAAAACGTATACATAATTCTATTATGTCGCTATATAAGAATCTGTTTTATTATTATCATCTGTTATATATTACTATACTGTATTTTATATTCTGTGTACGTGTGCCAGTAATTGGTATAAAGTGATCGCACTTGAGTCGATCGTTGCATCTAATTGATTCTATTGGAATCGGAACATGGCTTGGACATTGGAATGCTTATAAATTATTCTAGAGGCTAATTTCTTTGAATTTTAAGTGATAATAAGTATTTATTACATGTGATTGGCTTAACAATGTTTTATTGTCTATGCATATATTTTTTTTACTTTTTTTATTATTATAAGACTAGCATTGCCTGTGGCTCCGCCCACGTTCAGATGACCAAAAACCAAATTCTTAGGTTTTACATATTAGTATACCCTTACATTGCATTTTTTGTATTTTTTTTCAGAAATGAGATTTTTTACCGCGGTAAAAAGTATCCTATATGTTGACCCGAATAACCAGCTATCACCAAGCCAGATTCAATCAAAATCTCTCCATTGGTTTTTCCGTGATGCGGTAACAGACAGACAGACATACGGACAAAAATTCTAAAAACTATCGATTCGGCCTCTGTATAGATAATAATGTCTATTGCAATAAGATTTTCCAAAAAATATTTAATGTACATTCGGCTTAGTTAGAATTGGATTATATGTATAGATGTGCATTATAAGGTTTAGACATCGCATTAATACTTTGTTAAATGACGCGAATATTTTAAATTCTAAATACAACTATCTTTTCGGATTTTGTGCGGATTTATTTTGATTTTTGGTTCCCGACGTTTCGAATGCTTTACAGCAATCATGGTCACGGGAGAGTCTCTCCTAAGTCCGAATACAAAAAATCTGAAAAGATAGTTTTATTTAAAATGCTTCTTAAATTCCTTCAATACTATGCTTTTTAAATTACAATGATACCTAAATATATAGATACAGTATAAACCCTTTTGTAAAACACTATTTATAAACCCTTTAGATTGGACTCATCAAAGTTTACAATACCTGAATCTCTCACGCTTAACAAACTACTTCTCTAAATAAACATCGAACATAAAAAATCACTTATCACAGAGTAGAGCAACAACCTTTTTCTTAGTTCAACAATTATTATTTGCATGTTAAGTTAGCCTGTAATTGTGATATACTTTTAACACTTTTTTATATATAACTATATTAAGTTAAGTTTATTCTTAATATATAACGTAGGCTTTCTTATAAATAAAATAAATAAATAGTACAACGTTAGTTTGTACAACGTACGTAGAAATGTGTTATGGGGAGATGAAAAAAGAAAAACATATGTAAAAAAACGCAATATAAAAAAAATCTTTTAAATTAATTGAATATTATATGTTCTTATATGTACATATTGAAAAGGACAGATTTTTGGAATCGATTTTCAACGAATAAAGTATATTTATTTTACTATTATATATTAAATGTAATGTCTGCTATCTTCCTACTCTCTACAATTTTAAAAGAGCTTCGAGATTTATCATTTGACTTTGACTTCTGTGCCAGGCGTCAAACATTAATCTCAACGTTTAACGTATGAGTGTATGATTGAAGTAGAGACATTTGAAATTGATGTAACACTTATCAGATATTTGTTTTATAAAATAACGTCCCTAGGTTAATGCCCCATACAAACCTTCATCCCCATCTTCACCCCCTTAAGGGATGATTTCTGGGATAAACAGTAACCTGTCCTTTCCAGGGTCTCAAACTATATTATCAAATTTCATCTAAATCGGATCAGTAGTTTTTGAGTTTATTCGTTATAAAAACTTTTTAGCAAAATAATAAAAACCGACTTCATAATAGCACTACTTTGTAATCCTAAAGTCCTTAGTGCTATTATGCCTGTGCTTAGCTATTTTATATATCTCTGTGTCTGAAGCTAGTTCTAGTTGCCGATAAAGGTCAAGGTCTGCATGTTCCTTCTCAATCGCAACTGATCTTCTTGCAATCTTTTTAGCCTCTTTGTACTCTACCTTATCCTCCTCTGAGCCACTCTCTTGCCATTTCTTGAACAGGCGTTTCTTTTCAGACACTGTAGCTTTAGTGTTGTTATTCCACCATTTGGCATCTTTCTCGTTATGCAGGGGACCCTTGGAGATACCCAGTGTAGATTTCGCTTGAGCAATACAGGTATCCTGAAATTTAGACCAGATTGTTGTAGGAGAGTCGTCTGATGAGAAGTCGTTGCTCAAGTACTCTAGGACTTTATTCTTGAAATTGCTTCCCTTTTCCGAATTAAGTTCCTGCCATTTAATCCTATCTATTCTTGGTATTTTATATTTAATTTGTCGTTTGAGTTTTAAAGCCGCTAATAGTAATCTGTGTTGTGATGTTAAAGGTTCGCCTGGAATAACTTTACAATCTTTAATATGTTTGAGATTCTTTCTATCTGTCATTATATAGTCGATTTGTGTTTTGGATTTCCCACTTTTATAAGTAATGAGGTGTTCCTCTTTCTTTTGAAAAAATGTGTTTACTATTGCTAGATTTAGAGACGCTGCAAATTCCAATATTGTGGTTCCTTCTTTATTTCGTGTTCCATACCCAAAACCCCCATGATGGCTCTCAAACCTATCTGCGCCACTGCCCACATGCCCATTAAGATCTCCGCAGATAATTCGTTGCTCAGTCACAGGTATAGCATTCATGTGTGTACACAGTTCTTCCCAGAAGTCTTGTTTCTCTGTTTCAGGGCAGCCGACCTGGGGCGCGTAGACACAAATAATATTGAGGCAGGTTTGGTTCTCCAAGGCTAGTTTTACAGATATGATGCGGTCACTCGCTCTATTTATTTCTATTACCTTGGCTCAGATGTTGATCTAGAATAATCCCGACCCCATTTTCAGTACCGTAGTATATGAGTTTAAAGCCCTTCCCGATTTGTCGTGATTTTGCACCCTTCCATTTTGTCTCTTGCACACAACAGATGTTGATGCGACGTCGTTCTAAGATGCGTCCTGTCATCGTGCCAATGTTCCAGCTAGCAATACGTAGTTCGGACATTGTCATGGTGCCTTGCTGTTTTGCTCTTCCGTCGCTTTTGGGGGACGCCCTAGCATATTTCGCAGTTCCATCATCTCCGACGTCGCTTAAGGGGAACGCCCTAGTATTCCTCGTGTTCCTTACGTGTTGTCTTTTCATGATAAGTATGGTTGTTGGCTTCTGTTTTACAGCCGGTTGCCACCTGACGCCAAGGATGTAACCCACTACGGGGCTTGGGCGCCGCCGTTGGTCCGCTAGGAACTCATCCGCCGCCATCCCTACCGAGTACTCCATCCTGAGCACCCAGCACGCACGTAGTCTCTACTTCGAGTATGTCGAAGAAGCCTGCGTGTGGGGTTTGATAACGGAGAATCCATCTCCGGCCTTGTGGTCCGCGGGAGGTATTTTATTTCCCTCCTACCCTATGGAGGATTGACCCTCCTCTAGGGAATCAGGCTACCCCGAGGAGACTTCATAATAGCACTACAAAATAAAAAATAACTGATTGGTAGTTTTCATTTACTATACCTACATATCTAATCAAATATTTTCGAAGTCGGTGTGCTTTGCTTTATATCGGCTGGCGCCGACTTTTTTTTGGAAAATCTTATTGAAATACTGTGTGTCTGTCTATCTGTCTGGGAACGCATTACGAGAAAACCACTGGACAGATTTTGATGAAATTTGATATGATGATAGCTGGTTATCTGGGTCAATTTTTAGGACTGCGGAAAAATATCTCATCTCTGAAAAAAATATTTATACTAACCGTTAAAACGTACCTAGGAACAAACCCGAGCGGAGCGAGGATGAGTCGCTAGTCAGTTATAAAAACCTACCCTTAGTATCCGCCACAGACTCCATCTAAAACTAATATCGTGATAACAATTTAAAATTAATTTCTTAAAACATTTAATGAAAATCCATTAACAATATTGTTTTCAATTAATCTAAAATATTATAATTTTCTAAACATAATGCATCAGGTATTGAGAGCTCTATGATTAACAAAATAAAGGTCGAAATTGTTTATTATGATAAGATCTACCGTGTTTGATTTCATCGCTTACCTTGTTATTGCAACCCGGGGTTAGAGGTTTGGCCTTTTCTAACATGTAGAATATAATGTGAGGACTTTCAACTAACATTATGGCGTTCATTAAACGAATTCTATTATATAACAACAAAGAAATTAAATGTTGAAACTATGGCGTATTTTGATTTGGGCTAAAGCCAATAAAGTCCTTAAGGTCTAAACAAAAAAAAATTAATATTAAAAAATACTTTTATTCGTTCAACCTGTACAGTAACAGTATACAGGTTGTTACTCATCGGCTAGAGAAGCCAGTACTACCCACTAAAAACCAACAGTACCTCCTCCGTTTTAATGGGGCGTCGCAGGATCGTTTACGCACTCAATAACTACGTCCCGACGACGGCAAGCCTGCCGAAGCAGAGCACAGTAACTAAGAGGTTGCTCCCACGGTCCACTTTGCTATCGGAGAAGTACCAGGAGCAACCCGCATGGTACACCGTCCGCTGAGGTAGGCGGCCCATCTTGGTATGTTTCTTGGCTTCACGCCCGGCTGGATTACCGGACGTAATGAGTGACGCCACGACAATGTATGCGCAAATTAGAGGGATACAAAGGTTTGTCTCAATCCGGAATCGAACCTTATAAAAATAAACAAATAGAAATTAATATCTCATTATTAAGTATAATCGATGATATTCCACAATATATTATATATCAATTTAAATTCAAATAGTTTTTGCTGTAGAGGTATGATAATCCACTGACATTTACTTATTTATTTTACAACATACTTGATAAATATATACACAAAAACTAGTTAATTTTAGTAATCATGTAGTAAGTATGATGGTCAAGAAGGTGTTAGTGACATTTTCTGTAAAGAAATACGAATTTGATGTCTATCGTGCAAAGTTCATATAGAAACTCGTAGTTGTTTATTGATGTTGAAAATTAACTAACTTTACACGTATATATATGGTTATTTTAACGTAAATATGTAAGTGACAATCAAAGTCGGCTTCTTAGATCCTCTTTGAATGAATAAATGGTTTTATTTCATAAAGACTTTAAAACAAGCTTTAATACGACAAACGTTTGACGACACGTTTGGCTCAGTTTGTAGTGACTTGCTGTGCCAGCGGTCGCGGGTTTGAATCCCGCTGGGGGCATTCATTTGTGTGATAAGCACGAATGTTTGTACTTCAGTCATGGGTGTTTATATTTATAATTTGTGTGTATTTTAAGTTATATATGTGTAGTGTATCAACTATTCGGTATTCATAACACAAGTCTTGTAGCTTACTGTAGAGATAGATGATGCTATGTGTTAATGTCCCTATATAATTAATATTTTAAAATACTTTGTAAATAATTTATATTAGGTATATAGTTTTATCATATAGTTACCGAGAAAAAGAAAAAGATAACTTACAAATATTTTAGCATATAAGAGTAACATGATATTTCTGCGTGGGCAGGAATAATTTGGTTTTAACCATTCCACAAACAAAATTGCACAAGAGTCTATAAAATTCTTATATGGCAAATACTTGTTCAGTTATTAAAGTACGGATTTTCATTAAAATTCACAAAATTAATGCATATCTGATGTAATATTTCCTACGTATATGCAGATAATATTAATGTGTATACGTAATGTCTATTTGGTAATTCTATATATATTATAATCTAAGCGAAGCAAGAGGAGCCCACTAGTATATTAGCTTGTATGTATGTATGTATGTATGTATATATAAATATATATATATGTATGTATGTATGTATATATATATATATATATATATATATGTATATATGTATGTATGTATATATAGACAAAGATAAAATAGTTTAGTACCTACCTTTTTCTCCTCAGTTTGTCAAAAAAAAAATTTTATTTGTTTAGAAGCTTTTGATGAGTTCTAGTGTTATCAATAAAAATTTTTGGTAAATAGTTTTTTTAGCGATTATGGTCCAATTTTGACAGCTCGTATACTATTTCTTAGTAAATATTCGTGTCCACAAACAAAATTAGCTTACAATTTTTTTTAAAATACTTTATTTAATTATTTAAGGCTATTTATGATAAATTGTCTATTTGCTCAATGAATTTAGAGAAGAGACGAGCAAAACTCACATGAAAACTTCACATTATTGTCGGTAACGCTATCTGTTTCGAACGCAGTACTCAGAAGTGTGACAATGGACACATTACTCTCCTTGAATAAAACATCGTTGAATATCTAAGTTTTAAGATACAGAAATTGTTCAACCAGTTTATTTTCGTACTTATTAAATTTAAGATTATATAAACTTAAAAGCAATATTTAAAAAATTAAGCTTAAATGATTCCTTAAAAAGAAAGAAATTAAGTAACAGATTTAAACAATTACGAGTACTAGTATTTTAATTCGTAAGGGTTATTTTGAATAACCAGTTTGATTAACTGATCCGTATAAACTGCATTGGAAATGGTCCATCCGTTTGGGAGCTACCACTCTACATACAGACATATAGATACGTAGACATCTTGTAAACATATAATAAAATTATAACTGGGTTGAATCTGTACATTAAATATTTTTTGGAAAATCTTATTGAAATAGTCATTATTATCGATATAGAGGCCGAATCTATAGTTTTTAGATTCTTTGTCTATCTGTCTGGGAAAGCATCATAAGAAAACCACTGGACAGAGTCTAATGAAATTTGGTGTGATGATAGCTGGTTATCCGGGTCAACATATAGAATACTTTTTACTGCGGCAAAATTTCTCATCTCTGAGAAATCTACACTAAACGTTAAAACGTAATATAAAAGTCATAATTACATAATATAAAAGTCGTTAAACTTCTAACACCTTTCATATTCGTAGGTTAATAACAAAATATTAAATGCTTATAAGAAAAAGCCAGTAAACAACGATTCGCGGTCCCATCACGATCACAGCCAGTAAAACGTTTTATCTCAACATATCTGATGCCGAGTGCATGCACAATACGAAGAAGTGTGACAATGGCCATATTAGTCTTACACGAGAAGCAAATAATGAGCCCACACGTACAGACACTATATTATATGTAAATATGCGCTTAATAATAATCGTTTGTTGTTGAAGATTTGGAAATATTGACTGGGATTTAGATATTATATAAAACTTAAACCATTTACAAGTAAAAAATAATTGATTCGTAATTTTTATTTACTATGATACCTAAACAGATATTTTTTAAGTCGGTGTGCTTTGATTTGTATCGGCTGGCTGTATTCTATAGTAAATGAAAACTACCAATCAGTTTTTTTTTTTTTACTTTTTAGTGTTTTTTTTCCTTCTCAGACCTGAAAAGGAGTTTTTGTAGTCTATACATATAATAAAATTGTAACTAAGCCAAATTTGTACATTAAATATTTTTTGGAAAATCTATAGCATTTATCGATAGAATTTTTGTCTGTCTGTCTGTCTGTCTGTCTATCTGTCTGTTACCGCATCACAGAAAAACCACTGGGATTTTGATGAAATTTGGTATGATTATAGCTGGTTATCCGGGTCAACATATAGGATAGTTTTTATCGCGGGAAAATGTCTCATTTCTGAGAAAAAAACACAAAAACTGCAATGTAAGAGTATACTGATATGTAAAACCTAAGAATTTGGTTTTTGGTCATCTGAGCGCGGGCGAAGCCGCGGGAAATGCTAGTTGAATTATAAATTACAATAATTCCACACAATCGAAATAGCCTGGAAGCGATCAGATTATTCCCAAGGCGTGCCATCTTCTAAACAGTCATCCAGATTTAACATACTTATACATTTTTCAATCGAAGACATAGATTATAATCTACTTTCATTTGATTACATTAATAAAAGTAAAGCTAATAACCGTGTTAATAAATATGGATAGCAAAAAGTTGTTTTAAATATAATTAAAATATGATTCCACTCAGTTACTACCAATTGTACCTAAATAAATTTTTGCTACTATAATTATGACTGATATTTATTATTTGTGCACATCGCAAAAGCTTTCTATATCATACTTATTATAAAACAAATCCGTTACAAAATTCATGTCCATCAAATAATTGTTCTCTAAATAAGTATACTTTTTTTAGAAAGGCACTAAAATTAAGATTCGATGTTCCGTTGGCATTGTCTATGAATGTAAAGCTCAATATGTTTGTATGTCGGTCAGGTAGCTTTTTGCGAGTAAAACAATCATTTTATAAATTACATCGTGTTCATACATATATAAATTGCGTAAATTGACCGTAAAAATCGCACATTCGACTCCTGTTTGGACAATTTACATTAACTAGCTATATTTTTTATTATCTAGAATAATATGACCAAATATATCAGTGCATACTTCGTTTCCTTCGTAAGGGTGAATTGACATATAAATAAATTACTATTTAAAATTAATGAAATTAAGAGGAAAGCCGCGTTAAAATGTATATATATTCGTAAGATAAAATGATTGGAGAAAGTAACATAATGCGAAGTAAATGAAATAGCTATTAAAAATCAAATCTGGCGCGTCGAAGCGTGACTCGATAGATTTGCTTTGTTAATTGTAAAATAATTTTATTGCAAATCTTTTTGTGAAGTTTGTTATTAGCAATATAAGAGTACATTATAAAAAGTAGCGGAAATTAACTTTTTAAAGCTTATAGTTTCTTCTGGTTTGTCTGTGTAGCGAATTGTAATATAAAAACCAAATCTTTTTAATAGACAGTTAAAAACTGATGCGCAACAATATTCTTATTTAATTACTAGCGACTCACCCTCGCTCCGCTCGGGTTTGTCCCTTGGTACGTTTTAGCGGTTAGTATAGATTTTTCAGAGATAAAGTATTTTCCCGCATTAAAAAGTATCCTAATTGTTGACCCGGATAACCGGTTATCATCATATCAAATTTTATCAAAATCTATCCAGTGATTTTCTCATGATGCGTCCCCAGACAGGCAGACAGATGAAAATTCTAAAAACTATGAATTAAGCCTCCATATCGACAATGACTATTTCAATAAGGTTTTCTAAAAAAAAATTAATTTACAGATTCGACTCAGAATTTTATTAAATGTATAGATAACCATAGTAACATAAATCTGAAAAAAATGTTTGTTTATAGATTTAAAAACACTAATCACTGGAACTAACAGTTACACGATTTGCAATAAATCTTTTTTTTAACCTATTGTATATAGAAGAAAGTTACAAGATGACGTTATCCAATAGTACACACCACTCTATTGGACTATGCATGTTTTTAGAATAATCTAACATTAAGTTTTCTTTGTAACATTGAGAACTCACAATGCATTCATTTATTTGACGCAATAGACCATCTATTAATATATGAAGTAATAAAAAAACTAAGCCTAAGGGCTTCTCATAGTAGGTCTGAATAAAGTCGCAATAATTAATTTAATTGTAT
The DNA here is from genome assembly GCA_951806755.1 of Brenthis hecate. Classification (NCBI taxonomy): domain Eukaryota; kingdom Metazoa; phylum Arthropoda; class Insecta; order Lepidoptera; family Nymphalidae; genus Brenthis; species Brenthis hecate. Next base: position 2,342,773 of record OX638253.1, on the reverse strand, counting down.
CAATAAAAGTAGCCTACATTTATCTTATAGTGACAATTGATTCAGTGGCCAGAGAAGCACTTTCACATTTAATTTCTCTGCAGATACATGCTTTTACTATGGATTCGCTTAGGCGTAAATAATATGTCAAATGAATAAAGAAAACTCACTGACTCACTGATATCAAACGTAGGTTAACATGCTCGGACTAAAATCATGAACATATTCAGTTATTATATAATAGCTCATCTATACATATAATAAAATTGTAATTAAGCCGAATCTGTACATTGAATATTTTTTGGAAAATCTTATCGAAATAGACATTATTATCGATATACAGGCCGAATCTATAGTTTTTGGAATTTTTGTCTGTCTGTCTGTCTGTTGCCGCATCACGGAAATACCACTAGAGGGATTTTCAAGATATTTGGTATGGTGATAGCTGGTTATCCGGGTCACCGGACTTTTTACCGCGGGAAAATATCTCATTTCGGAGCAAAAATACAAAAACTGCATTGTAAGAGTATACTAATATAATATAGCCGCGGGCAATGCTAGTCTTATTTATAATAATGGAAAGATGTTTATAAAAAAACCCCATATGCAGTTCTGAGAAAGCCATGCTATTTTCACGCAGATCTCATAGATATTGCGTGCAGCGGCTATGTACAAGCTTCCAATACATTTTCTCATACAAAAATCGATGGGAAATCAACACCATATAGGTAAGCTCAATGACTTAGCATTCTACATTTATAATTAATATGATATTATTTAACAAAACACGTACATTAATTATAAGTATACACCTTATTCAATAGAGAGAGAGAAAGCAAACCGCATTCTCAATGAAACAATCGCTATTTGTTTCGATCGCATTCCGGCAGTTAAATGAAAGTCTGCTACATATAAGCCAATAAGAATTACTGACTATTAATGAATTCTTTGAATTCTCTACGTTATTCAATTTTCTATATTTAACTTTTAATGTAGAGTTTGATCACATTAATCATATTTAATATTGTAGCTAAAGTTTTATACCAATGTAGAGATAATGCTTGTTTCGTGTCAATTAATAGCCAAATCAGGGAACTTAGACGACAAAACCAAATAATATAGATATGGAATAAATGTTTGAGCTCAGACTATGTCATTTTTTTAGTTTTCTATTAGCAACATCGATAGGTGAAATAAAGATTTATGTGGCAGGATAGAATTATCTCTTTGACATAACGAAATTTAACTATTGCCTTCGACCAAGTCCAAGAGCCCAAATAGGTCATGTAAACCATAGAGTAAACATTTTAATAACAAAATTGTATAAAAGAGTTATGACGCAGATCGTAATGATAATGATGATAATGATTCATTATTCATAAATAGTATGAAGATTGAGTAAACTAAATATCTAAAGTAGATCAAAATCTGGCTTTAATTAACATAGTGATAATGTCCTACCAACCGATTTCGGTCACGGTGGCCAATGTCGTTAAGACCAGCCAACTGCGCAGGAGATATTATAGTGCACAAGTGTACGCGCAGGCACATGTGCACTCTCTATTTCTTTCACTCTCTTACTCTGGTAGGATGTCTATTCGACCAGTCAAAGTTAAGGCGCAGGACCGATGGCTTTACGTGCTCTCCGAGGTACGGGCGTAGAACATCGCCAACTTCCCAATTCCAGACTGACACTTTTTAAACCCGGGACTCAAACCTAGGACCGGATGGGCAGCTGTACACGTTAACCATTGCACCACCGATGTTAACATATGTATAAGAAAGCGGGTACTATTGAGGTATTCAGTAAGTATATCATATTTACAAAAATTTTCTTGTAACTAAAAAGGTATATACATAGATTATAATAAAATTTGAATCCATTAAGCAAACCGTTATTTCACGACTCCCATAAATTTCGATAGAGCCATCCATCTTACGTTATCCCGACATATTTATATATAGGCTATTAAATATAAATTATTTTTATCTCAATCTTAACGAATACTCTAATATTGGTTTTCTAAAGTCATTAAGTATTGATTTATTATTTGTTTCTCGAATTTGTACGCAGGATTCGATATCGTAAATGAATTTAAAAAGATAAGTCAAAATACTCATTTCCTGCGTCCACTTATAAATTTAACTGTTCATACAAAGTGACATTTTTAAAGAGGCTTTACATTAAAAAAGAGGCTTTAAGCATTGGACGAGAATAATATATACTTGCATATCTATACCTACGTATAATAAAATTGTAGCTAAGCCGAATCTGTACATTAAATATTTTTTGGAAAATCTTATTGAAATAAACATTATTATCGATACAGAGGCCAAATCTATAGTTTTTGTCTGTCTGTCTGTCTGTTACCGCATCACAGAAAAACCACTAAAGGAATTTTGATAAAATTTGGTATGGTGATAGCTGGTTATCCGGGTCAACATATAGGATACTTTTTACCGCGGGAAAATATCTTATTTCTGAGAAAAAATGCAAAAACTGCAATGTAAGAGTATACTAATATGTAAAGCCTCTGAATTTGGTTTTTGTTCATCTGAACGCGGGCGGAGCCGCGGGCAATGCTAGTAAAATATATATATATATGTATTTAATAGAAATTTATATAGTAATAACATAAGAAACTATATGATATTTCATGTAGAAAAATAGAAGACAATAGAACCTTTTCGCCTCTCTAATTAAATGACGTCATTCATGCTTAATAACTAGGTTCGTTTTAACGGTTATTAGTTGGTAGATTAGGTCGATCATTTACTCTGTGAAAATAAAAATAAATCTATCCCACGGGAAGCGTACATTTTTCCGGAATAAAAAGTAACCTATGTGCTATTCCAGACTATAATCTATTTCTATGTTAAAATTTTATCCAGGTCCGTTCAGCCGTTGTGGCGAGATTGAGTAACAAACATCCATCCATACAAACCTTTGCATTCATAATATTTTACTGTAGCTCTGCTCGCATAATTTGGAAGCCTAGAACCGTAATACTGATGAATTATTAAATTAAGGCATTCAAACAAGCAAAATCTTCAGATTTATAATATTAATTAAATACAGATTTGTATTGAAATAAATTTTCTTTTCGAACATATTTATGGAGTTTTTAATATTTTGAACATGTCTCGCTTAAAATTCGACTGAGCAATGCTCTTGTAAACCATAAGTTCTTACATCCCAAAAAAGTCACTATAAATACAGATACATAATAACACCAAATATATCATGTCGTGAATATTTACACCTTGAGCAATTAAGCTGAATATTCAATTGCAAGCTTAATTTTATGCACAGTAAGACTCATTGGTAGTGTTTCATACTATGTTATAGGCAGAGGGTGACTGTCAAAAAGCACACTTCATTTATATAACTTACTTCATATAAAACGTATGGAGTGTAGTGATATTTACTCTGATTTGAAGCTTAATATGTAGAAAATGTATTTTTTTCTTGTTTATAATTGGATTACTATTAATAATATGAAAGTGTGTCTGTGTGTTACTCCTTCAAGCTGCAACGGCTGGACGAATTAGAAATTTAGTACATATAAATAAACTATAGTACTTTATGAAAGTTAATGTTAGGCAAAATCATTTTAATTATCGATGACTTTTTTACTAAAAATCGCAAAATATTAATATACTCAATAGAAAAACACATGAACGAATAAACCACTGGACGAGACATAAAATACAAATGTATGAAAACTCGTTCAACCAAAAGACGCATAACGCACACAAAGATTTTATTACATTATTATACACACAGGTACACAATACAATATTTCTAGTGCTTGAACGTAATCGATAAAATACATATATCGATGAACCAATTAATGACATTTTAGACATTGGTTAGCATAGTCATCATATTTTACATCTTTTAATTTAAAATATCTGTATTTATTATAATAAATTAAAATAAATGAATTAAAGAGGCAATAATAATGTGTCAAATAATAATTATTTTTTAATTTGATTTATATAAATACGATGGCATTGATGGCAGCATTCTGTTGGCCTATAATAATGTTAATGAACAAATGAATATCGGGTGTATATTCCATTAATATATAATAAAAATTATTTTTTTAAAGATTAAAAAAATATTAAGCTAATTTAATTAAATAAAGTGATTTTGTTGATTCTGTTATTGAATTATTTTAATTGGCAATTGATTGTCTCGGGTAGCTTATAAAAATGTGACACTGTCCTAATATTGCTCAGTTCTTAATAAACATTTGTGAAATTAGGAAAAAGAAAAAGTGATTGCAAATTAAAGTGAGTGTTGGATCGTGAAAGTAAAATAGATCGTGAAAGTAAAGTGTTTTATTACAAATCGCCAACCCAGAAATTTAGTGCTAAAACATTATTGTTTGATTTTGTGTAATTTATGTGTTGAAATAAAATGATCTTTATTATTATTACAATGGAATAATATTCCTAAGTATATAAATGTGGTATAAAATAAAATAAAAAATTAAGTACACATACTAATTATAATTTTTGCATTTATATTTTTATGTGACTTAGAAAATATTTTTATAAATTTATTGTCATCAGATTGTAGGATACTGTGATAAAAGTATTTTATGTTATTGTACTGTACAAATAACACAATTCGTTCAGTTATTTCGTCAAATATCGATATATTTTTCGACATTGTCAAGCACTAGTCGATGTCAAATGGACTCACTCGACAGTTTAGTCATTTGTTCTGAATGGTATAATCCAGGGATTTTATGATGGTTGTCAGATGTCAACAATACATAGAAATATCGACTATATTTAACATAGTTGGATAATATGACATTTTATTTTACAATTTTATTAAATTGTGTGATAAATAACAATAAATGTAATAAAATAATGTATTTACAAGTGAAAAGAAACAGTGCTGCTTCCGCCGCTATAGTTTTTACACCATTTAACAGAACATTTAGTCATTTTTGGCAGATTGTTTGTTGACAAGTAAATGCTTGAGACTGACGCAAAAAACAAACGACAAAGGCTGAAATTTCCTGGCTACTAATAAGACAGATAAAGGTACGTCCGCTTATATGTCTGGTCCAGTGACTTATTCGTTCATGGAAAAACAATTTTACATCCGATCCTTAAACTATCTGACCATATGTAAAGGAATTGTAACTGGCACACTGGCGTCTCTACTGGCGCCATCGTGAATCATCGTCTCAATGCCGATTCAGGTGACACTGTGCAATTTTCATTGTTATGTATGTACTTCGAGTAAAATTCTTTGCAAAAAGCAGTATATGGTAATATGTAGGTATAAATATCTACACTACTATTATAAAGAGGACAGATTTGTATTTTTGTATGTTTGTAACTAATAATCTCTAAATCTACTGGACTGATTAAGATGAAATTTGGTAAGAAAATACTCGTAGTTTGAGACCCTGGGAAGGCCATAGGATATTTTCTATTCCGAAAATCATCCCTTGAGGGTGTGAAAATGGGGATGAAAGTTTGTATGAGGAATAATAATAATAATAATAATAATACTCTTTATTGCACACCGAAAACTAAAATACAAAAAAAAACACAAAGAAAAGATGCACAGCAGGCGACCTTATCGCTGAAAGCGATCTCTTCCAGGCAACCTTGAGGAGGAGGAGTAAATTTTCATAAGACGGTAGGCATCAATATGTGTATTATAAAAATATGCTTTTGATATGTCATTTGTATTATTAACACATGTAATAAGATTGTACTAAGTACAAGCCGAGTTAAAACCAACAATTGAGTTTTTCGTAATTTTTTTTTTGTATTTGAAGGGTTTTTTTGATGTTTTTTAAGCCCAATATGACGAATTCGTTTTTTTCTTAGATTCACGGTCTTATTACGTGTTATACGAGTAATTAAAATATCTGTCACAATATTAATTTTTGTAAAATATTTTTTTTTATGTTCGCAGAACTTGTTAGTCAAGTAATAGAAGCTGGTTTTTGTCACTCTTTTTTTATTTGGAATATAAATATAAATCAGTCCATGTTTCAATTAGTACTCTCATGAAAAGTAGACTTGACACTAAAGTAACAGAGTAAAATATTTATACCGCTAATATTATGATTGATCGTGCCCAAAGATTGAACCCACGACCTCCAACGCAGTAAGCAATTTCAGAAATCTTGTAAGGCACCACGAACCTCATCAGATAAAAAATGCGATAAAAATGATAAGTCGAGATACATTATTCTGTAAATTAGTTAATATATTTGAAACAAGTAGGTGTCATTGTTGCATTGCGGGTGATGTCACGATCAGTGCAGAAATTCGAATGCGTAGTATAATAATATTGAAAGGTATTCGATATTTACAGATACAGATTACAACATGTCTTATCTATAAAACTATAAATACATTTTGTAAGTAGAAGAAGCTCTCCATTAACCATATTTGCTGTAACCAAAATACCACAGTGGACCAAAAATAGTAAAAAGTCAAAGAAAAAATCGTTCAGTACCTTTTTGTCATTTGTTTGTCAACCGATTTTTTTTTCGTTTAGTAGCTATTGACGAGCTTAGTGTTAAGGCTATAAAAAATTTGGAATCAGTAACTTTTTTTTAATAGATATGTAAACTCTCTTTACATGTTTTTTTTTTTTGTTTTGACGACACGTTTGGCTCAGTTTGTAATGAGCAAGCAAGCAAGTAGGGACTTGCTGCGCCAGCGGTCGCGGGTTCGAATCCCGCGGGGGGCATTCATTTGTGTGATGAGCACGAATGTTTGTACTCCTGTCATGGATGTTTATATTTATAATATGTATGTATTTAAAAAAAAGTTATATATGTATAATGTATCAACTATCTGGTATCCATAACACAAGCCTCGTAGCTTACCATGGAACTAGATGGTGATGTGTGTTAATGTCCTGACATATTTTTCCTGACATATTTATGTGTTTTTCTCAAATTTTCAATAATAGGCGAACACTCGTCAAAATAAAACCGCGGATAAATCCGAAAAGATCTAAAAAAAATAATATTCGCGTAAATCTAATAAAGTATTATATATGTCTGAATGTCTCATCTATCTAATAATATTATTTGACCGACTTCAAGAAAATGAGGAACACAATTCGTCTTTATTTTTATGATAAGTAACTCGATTCCTTTAGTAATTGAAAATCGATTATCATAATTATTCATTTTAATAAATAAATTCTAAAGGCTCCCTTTAAATAAAAAAAATATACTCCGGTGAGATGTGTATTATTTATTAATTTTGAAGTCAAATACTTTTAGTATTTAAATTAATATTTAGAAAGTGGCAAAAGTCAAATTGTCTATTTGTATTATGTCTATACAGTTGTCTAATAAAGACTCTCGATGACTGTGCAAAGTGATGTTCTTAGCAATAAAGTTAGCGTAATAGATGTAACGGGAATATATACTGTAGAATTACTCGATAACATATAATAATATGATATTGAGAGATAGCACATCTTAAAAATTATGTGTTCGCCTTCAGGCAGACTATTTTAACATTAAATAAAAAAATGGGTTACTTTAAAAAAAATCAAGTATTGTTATATTATATAAGGTTATTTAGCTGTTCCTTAGTCTACTTCATTAGCCTGTAATACTTCTACTACTGCTAGTTCTACTTGTTCTTTAATACTATGGTATTTCTTTTTCAATCTGATAGAAGAATCTAATATAATGAAATTTAATAATTTTTAATCACGTTACTATTAAAAATTAAAAATTTCGTATGTGTGTGTGTAATGTATGACTGGAAGAATTTGGAGGAAATCTAGTACTTAGATAGATGACCTAGAGTAACACATGGGCTAGTGCAGTACAAAGTGGCACACTCGAGCGAAGCAAGAGTAGCTAATCCCATTATCCTATTAATATTATTAATGGTAAAGTTCGAATGGACGGAAGTTTGTTACTCAATCGCGCCAGAACGGCTCAACAGATCTGGATGAAATTTGGCACAGAGATAGATTATAGCCTGGAATAGCACATAGACTAGTTTTTATGTCGGAAGAATATACGGTTCCCGTGGGATAGATTTGTTTTTGTTTTTATTAGTTATTAGTGATAAATTAAAATCCTTATCTGCCTTTTAGATAATAATAATGCTGTAACCCTTAATGGAATTAAACAAACTGTTTGACATGACCTCATTTCACTTATGTACTGTCACTTTTGATTACGTCTACAAATCGGATTTCTACTTTGTTTCATTGGCTTCATCCGTTTAAACCAAGAAAAACACTCTTAGCTGATCTTATTATCTCATTACTATGGACAAATTGTGTTCTAACTCCTTTCATATGTATACATAACACAAGTTTTTACCCGATTTCATTCGCTTAGTTATAGCTCCATCCATTTTATCAGTGATGGCATAATGTGAAATAATATCTATAACTTTTTTCAGTAAATATACATATGTTCGTACAGATAAGTAGTTAACTTATTGATATAATAAAATATTTATACTTTTTATAACACAAATCTAAAGATATTTTTCTCTTTTCATATGCCTCATTAAAAAAGGAGTGCTTAAAGAACGAAATACTTTTGAAGTTATACTTCTTTTGGCACCTTTGGAAAAAAATATCAGAGTAAAATTTTTACGATACACCGACAGCCAAAAAGCGACATGATGAAGTTAGCTGCATTCCTCTTACAAACAAAGAGTTGTGACATACGGAATGAAATCTTAAGCTATTTTTGTTCTGTTACGCCAAAGAAGTATAACTTCTTACGTGCGTACATAAGTACACAAACACGTTTTTTTTTCTGTATAAAAAACTTCATTTTCCATTTTCACTGTTTTGTAATGTTGCATATTGAGTAAGAGATGACACACTGCAGATTTTCTCTCGCACACTTTAGTCTACAGACTGTAAGTTCCTATATATGCGATATTTTAATCGTAAATAAAATAATTACGTGTAATAACTACGCATTCATACTTTATAATAGGTAATCATATAATTAAAGCGTAAAATCTTAGTAAGTGCAAGACAGCATTAAGTGAATGGGTTTATTATAAGCGTTTGAAAGAATATAGCTGTAAAATACGTACTTTATATATAGTCAATAAAATTATGCGGATAATGGGAATGGCTTCAAATTCACTTTTAAAGTGTCAGGTAGTTTTATTTTTTTATTTATATATATATCAATGTCAATTTTCTACTATAGCATATAATCATATTATTTCCCACTATAACGTATTTATGGAAAAAAATGCAATTCGGTTTACAATAATTGTTTTTTTATTGACACTTCCTATGTTTGACAATTATTCTAGCTAGTAAAAACTGTTATGTTGCAGGAACCATCTAGGAACTAATAGTGGAAATAATGTCAGCAATTTTCCCCTGTGCACGAACAGATATGACTTTGTGTTGCCAGTTGTCACATATTTATTGTTTACGCCTACCTATTAGGTCTCTCTAGAATTTATAACGTCATAATATGTACATATAAATGCGAATGGACCCCTTTCTGTTACTCGGTTTTGATAAATTTAATAATATAGGCTGCCTTTTAAAAATCTCTGTGTAATAAGTGCAGGCTAGTAGACTTCATATATCTTTCAAAAACTTGCTACATTCTCTCAGACATGCTGGTATTCTCAGGATAAAACCTTCCCATAGCCTTGTCTTAACAAGTCGTAAGTGGTGATATGTTGAAAATTATTCACGCATGAAAACCCAGGATTTGAACCCGCTTCACTCAGTTTCCCAAGCAAGCGCGTTACCACTAGGCTAACACTAGCATATTGTATGCGTAATAGTTCACACCTATGAGGAATGATTTTTTTTAGATATTTGAAAAAGGCTTTTTAAGGTAAAAATACAAAAAATAATGATGAAAATGAAATAGCTCTCAGGCAACACCAGGGTAAGTTACTTAGTTGCCTATTTGTATTAGTGATGACGTCAACTCAACGTCGCCTTATAGACCACCCGCGCCAACAAATAATGGATCTGTTGCGTGACTACGGAAATGTAATCTTCGTTTCATTTAATATACAATATAATATAGACGCTTTTATAATTAAAGCTCAAATTTAAATTTTTAAAGCTTTTTCTGTAATAAAATATATTTATTAATTTATATATATATATATATATATATATTCAGTTAGCATTCAAAAGAAATGAAATAGTTCTTATTTTATTATTACTACATCTTTTTTAAGATGTTTGTGTTGTTTTCGTACAGATGAAACCAAAATTTTGACAGCCTATACTGTTTACCCGACTACGACGAAGCCTAATGAAATATATATGAAACTAGCGGACCCGACAGACGTTGTCCTGTCTACACGTCTTTAATTTGAAAATTTCAAACTTTTTGGACAAAATTGTGAATCTAAACCATTCCCAGATCCCCTTGAACACACACAAAAAATTTCATCAAAATCGGTCCAGTCGTTTGAGAGAAGTTCAGTGACATACACACTCACAGAAGAATTATATATATAAAGATATATATGAAAATTAGTATTTTATTATTTCTTTATTAGTCTAACCTCTAACTACGAGTATAATATACTCGTATTTCAATATTGTCACTTGTAGCCCACTTCATGATATAAAACAGGCCAACCTTGTGCCCACACTGACTACGCAAGAAAGGAAATGTTAATTTTTGTGTGACGCTTACACTTGATTAACTAATGTTCATTGTATTGTGCTAAAACAGGATGCCACCAAAATTTACGATGATAAAATAATTTGATAGAGTTAGAACTTTTATAATAGCACAATATTTGTAAAGTCCTAGATTCGATTCTTGCTTTTTAATATATTGCTTTTGGCTAAAATAATATGTTGTTTAAAGTTTAAAGGAACTTTTTGATTTTTCATAGCTTGAACTTAAAAATCTCAAAAATTCAAACAAATAATAACATATAGTTTTTGTCTTTATTTTTATGACGAATATTATTCTATATTCCACCTTACTACTCTAATTTATTCCTCGACAATCCATTTTGAATGTATGAATGGGCAGACATTGTGGGCGCAGACCAAATAAGTCAGCGACACTTTTGCTTTCATTTAACGTATTCTATTTAGAGTTTATCACTCATGGACTTGACGCGATCTGACTAAACAAACTTTGAATCTGTATTTTAATCTTATATATTATTTGCATCTTTTGATATAAGGAAAACCTATAAATTATTTCATAATGATTTAATGTATTGGCCTTATATAATAAAATTCTGAGTCGTATCTGTACATTAAATATTTTTTTGGAAAATCTTGTTGGAATAGTCATTATTATTGATATAGAGTTCTAATCTATAGTTTTTAGAATTTTTGTCTGTCTGTCTGGGAGCGCATCACTAGTAAATCACTGGACAGATTCTGATGAAATATAGTATGATAACAGCTGGCTATCCGGATCAATATATAGGATACTTTTTACTGCAAGAAAAAATCACATCTCTGAGAAATCTATACTAAACGTTAAAACGTAACTAGGGACGAACCCGAGCGGAGCAAGAGTGTTTTGCTAGTTAATATATAATAATCGTAAGAAGTACATATTACATATACCTATTCAAAGCTAATACTATATCCATTGCAAAACCAGACAGAAATTATATTATATTATATTCATTTAGTTTAAGCTAATTAACAAACTAGAAAATTTCCAAATACATATAACAAACACAAGCGTCTTTCACCCACCCAGCCATTTCCACGTGAAGGAAATAGAAGCATACACTCACCCATACGTACATACAAACTATGTATATACTATAATATTATAAATGTGAAAGTACGTTTGTTTCTTTGTTTGTTTGTTTTTTGTTTCACGTCGTAACGGAGTGACAGATTTGCGTGATTTTTTTATGTGGAGGTAGATGGAGGGCTGGAGAGTGACATAATGTGAATAACTTAAAACTTGGTATTAATGTTCTTCTATACAATTAAATAAATACATGTGTACCATTTTTCAAAATTCATCCCATAAGGGAGTCAAATAGGGGATGAAATTTTATATGAAACCTACATATTTAGAGTTTTTATATACTTTTAGCGGCAGCGAAACCACGGGTTCTGCTAGTTTACAATAATAGTAGTTCGATTTACATCTAATCTTTAAATCAGATTTATAAATACATAACTCGATCGTCCCGCACATCTCAATGGGCCAATACATCTCACTTATGGCTATTAAAAAATGTAGGCCATCAAAAATAACATACTGTCAGGTGGTCCGCCCCGGGACATATACTCGATTGATAGGTTATTACGAGCCTCGCAAATAGTACCTTCTATCTAGAGCAAACAAAGTAAATTGTAGTTTAAGAAAACGACATTCTTAGACGGAATGAAGAGGAGCTATAAATGTTTAAGTAATCGCAGACCAAAAGAATAAGATGGACGGAGCGTGCAGAGTATAGTTATTGAAGCCTGCAACGGTATTATAATTAGTTGTTTTAAAATACCGGTCCTACCTTCGTGTCCGATTATGCAAAAGCAAAATAAACAATGTAATTATATTTACTGGCATTGTTCAAGAAATGAAGACCTTATCGGAAAAATATAAATATTAGTGGATATTTGAAATATTTATTATATTTAATTCAATTTTCTTGTTAAAATGACTCCAAAACGTGCCAGTGAGCAGATTACTTCGCCAATATCACGTAGAATGGAGAAACACGATATATATATATTTAAATATTAGATTGACTGATTTTATTTCTGACACTGACAGATTCGTTTGGATTTATGTGTGTATTTTTCTATTTGCTTGATTTAATATTTTTATTACGATACTAGTCACTTACCCTTGCTTCGCTCGGGTGCGTCACTAGATGACTTAAATAGCCTATATTACTCCAGATATTTGCTTACTAAATTTTATTCAAATCTGTCCAGCCATTTCAACGTGAAGGAGTAACAAACAAACACAAATACAAACTTTCACATTATTATTAGTAGTACGTTTACATATTTAATTAAAATTATTATTTTTTTTTTTATTATAACTAAATAAAAATATTTATTAAACTGCGAAATCAGTTCAGAAATTTAATTTATATAATATCTACTTCAGCTTTATCAGAAATTCGTTTAAACAAGCAATCGTCTGTAACACTATCCCTGTACTTTAATAGTATGTTAATCGACGAAATTTGATCCTAATTAATAAATAAGAGAAACTAAGTGAAATGTTGTCTTTATGTTGAGATACGATTACAACTTATTTTTAAATACCTTTAATATTATGATCCGCAAGATATTTTGATGCGATATCTTAATCGATATACATATACTTTCATAAAAATACCTATTTTTTAGGTTTATTTAGTTTACTTTTTGATGTGAAACGTCTATAACCGTGCCTGACAGTAAAACCGACTCGTGGTGTGACGAACTGTGGCGAGACTCTGTCATGCCAACATGCCTATATATATATATATATATATATATATATATATATATATATATATATATATATATATATATATATATATAAAATAATAAGATACATAAATTGATTTTATAAACGAAACTGTATTTTTTCTTTATTTTACTGCATATTTTGTTATAGGTTTTTATTAATTATTTTAAATTCTAATATTAACAAAGATGTTTCACATCTGCCAGGTGTCCCGTGACGGCCAACCTTTTTTTACGCTTATTTCTATATCTTTTAGGTAAAGTAAACATTATTTCTATTTTTTTTACATTTTCACAACATGCTTACATCGAGTCTCCTGTAGGTATTTATAAAAATATTTAACACATTTATTTTACCAAAATTATTGAAAGCTACACTATCTATAAAAAAAGAACGCAAAATTGTAACTTAACATTTCTATAATACACAGGAGTACCAACATTGATGAAGTATAAGAAAAAACATTAAAAGCCAGATATAAAATTAAGCTTAAAAAAATCAATAAGTCACAACTTTCGTGTTACATAAGGGTAGGCGTTGTTAATAAAATCTTGACATATAAAAGTGAGTGTGAAATTATGCACTTGCGTCTCTTGATGGAAGACGTCTGATGATAATCGAATGTTACAGTAGCGCCAATATCATTAACGAAAACCATCAAGCGGCTTTTGTTTAACGATACGAAATCTCGTTAACTTTAATGGCTAAAGTATTTACATAGTTTAATGGACTTTATAGTCAGTTTTCAATCGTAAAATGTTAACTTGTAAGACTAAAGTTTTCTTGGGGAATATTTACGCTTACAATGAATGAACTGCTACAGTATTTCGTGTAATGTCTTTATTATCTATAATAATATTATAAAAAGGTAAAGTTTGTGAGTTTGTGACGTTGTAGGGGGGTAATCTCTGGATCTACTAAACTGATTTAAATGAAATTTGGTAAGAAGATAGTTTGAGACCCTGGGAAGGATATAGGATACTTTTTATCCTGGATTATCCCATAAGGGGGTGAAAATGGGGCTGAAAGTTTGTATAGACAATCAAGCTAGGACAAACCCGAGTGAAGCAAAGGTAAGTCGTAAGTCGCTAGTATTGTAATACTTTTCCTAAGGAAAATATTTCAAGTTATTAGAGTAGTACTTTTAGTGTGTATAGTGGTAGGCGAAATGAATTTAATCTTATTTTGGCTATAATATACTAATGCCTATCAATATGGTACTTTGTTCCTGAGAAATTAAGTATTTACTGTACATTAATAAGAATATTAACTTGTAAACTTCATAATCCCTACTAATAATATAAATGTGAAAGTATGTTTGTTTGTCCTTCTTTCTTTGTGTGGTTTTTTATGTGGATATAGTAGGAGAGCTGGAGAGTAACATAGGCTACTTTTTACCGTTATATTACAACCCACAACTCATTTTACCTATGTATAATTAAAAAGAATTTGGGAATTTAAGAATTTCGGAAACTGCTCCAACGATTTTCATGAAATTTAATATACAAGAGGTTTTGAGGACGATAAATCGATCTAGATTAGTTTTATGTCTGGGAAAACGCGTGTTTTCGAGTTTATATGCGGTTTTGTTTCACATTATTCCACGCAAAATATGGTCGCTAATTCGCACGCTAGGACATAAGCATCGTGGTCAAGCGGCCAAGGCGCAAGTTTGACAACCACAGGTGTCTGGGTTCGTATCCTGGTCGGATACAAAATTTTTACTTTTGTTTTTTTTTTTTTTGCATTTATTAAAATTTTTATTAAGTTTTTTTTTAATTTTTTTTTTTGGCCAATAACTCCGAGCGAAGCTGGTAGCCCAGGTACTGTAGATTATTATTACACTAATAATATGTGTTATAAAATAAATAGAGAGTACCTGAAACTTTTAAAATACTTGTTCTTAAGATAACATGTCCCAACTTAAAACGACAGGGCCTTATTTGCCTAACAAAAATACTGTTTTCTGTGCTTTGTCTTCCTTGTCCCTATTTACGCAGGTGAACTGTCTGGTATTGAAATCATTATATACAAATATAATCCTTAATTACCAGTGGTTAAGGAATATTTTCCCGTGAATAGATTTAATGTTTAGCTCAATACGTTTACCGTATATTTGGTTACTGATATATTTGGACAGGTCTAACGGGAGACGAGACGTGATGGCTTATCTTATTTGTTCAATGATTCAAACATATTCGATTTGTATGATTTGTTTTCATTTACTTACTTGACTGTACAGAAAATATTGACTAATTAGGAAGATGTAATTAGAATTTTACAGTGAAATGAACGACTGCTATCTATATATAAAAAAACAAGCTTTATCTATTTATAAAAAGGCAAAGACAAAACAGCTTTTGACGAGCTTTAGCGTTATTTATAAAAAATTATTATTGTCGAATTTCGATCACTGGGCGAAAGTTAGTTGCAATAAATACATGGTAACAAATACTTGCAGCCCTACTTCCTGAACTGGGAAATTGTGTTTCACGGATCAATTCATCTCCCTCCAGACAAAATCTTCGAACCTGAAAGGCTAACATGTTGAGTTTTTGAGAAATTCAACCCCTACTAGAAAAAATAAGGGTGGTGTATTTTGTACTACACAATATTTCTCCAATTTTTATTTAATTTAAAATGTAGACTTAGCATTACTTTACAAACCATTTTAGAGTTGGGAATCTCAATTTTTTTTTTTAGTTTAAGAATGAGATTTATTTACAATAAAAAAATTTACAAATATACTTAATAATATATACAGAACAAATGTACACTTAGTTATTACTGTAAAGTCATGTCCACGTGGAATAGTGGCAAGAATGCTAGCCGCATTCCCCCGCTGAATGGCAATGCCGATTCTTCGGGCGAAAGATGCGCCAGCCCTCCTGTCACCAGTAGAGGTGAAAAGTGACGACACGTTTGGCTCAGTTTGTAGTGACCCTACTTGCTGTGCCAGTGGTCGCGGGTCCGAGTCCCGCTGGAGGCATTCATTATGTGATGAGCACGAATGTTTGTACTCCAGTCATGGGTGTTTACATTTATAATATGTATGTATTTAAAGTTTATATATGTGTAGTGTATCAACTATTTGTTATCCATAACACAAGCCTCGTAGCTTAACATGGAACTAGGTGGTGCTGTGTGTTAATGTCCCAACATAAAAAAAAGACGAGGTGTCATGTCTTTTAAGAAGAGCTTAGCACTATGACTCCATGGGCCAAGGGTTTCTACAGCAAATGGAATAAAAACATAATTTTGACTAAGAGAGGCGTAATTTACGCAACTTAATAAATAATTATAATATCAAATAACTATATCTTAAATTAAACAAGATCACACAAGTGAAACCGGAGTATATCACTAGTGTACATATTTAATTTTCAATTGACTTGCAACTATGTCAATTAATAGCAAATATAAAATGAGAACAAACTTAAATCCAAAAGAAACTTACGCTACCACGTTACATTCATTACTCCATGTGATTACATATCGGGTGTTAATTTAAAACGTTGTTGTTAATTGAGTACATTGTACGTCAAAAGTACTTGTTTATTCGAGCCGTGACCTAAAAAGTTCCATATCTTTATTTGATATTAATTCATAACTCAAGTCAAGCTTTTAAGGTAGCTTTAATATGTAAAAGTTGAGTGCTCTTGAAAAAGTTATTTTTTTCTACAAGTTTGGTTAACTAATCTATACATATAATAAAATTCTGAGTCGAATTTGTACATTAAATATTTTTTGCAAAATATTATTGAACTAGTCATTATTATCGATACAAAGACCGAACGTGTAGTTTTAAAAAAATTCGTCTCTCTGTCTGTCTGTCTGTCCGGGAACGCATAACGAGAAAACCACTGGATAGATTTTGATGTAATTTGATGTGATGATAGCTGGTTATCCAGGTCAATATATAGGATACTTTTTTACTGCGGGAAAATATGTCATCCCTGAGAAATCTATAATAAACTAAACACAATACAATAAGTGCGATAACGTATACTGTATAGAATAACACTATCTCAATAAGCTCATCAATAGCTACTAAAAAAATCGGTTAACAGAGGAGAAAAAGGTACTTACTTAACTGTTTTGTCTTTGCCTATTTATACATATATCTATAGATGTTACGTGATATGGTCGCCAAAGAACTGACTTTCATGATTTTTCAACCGACTTCAAAAAGGAGGAGGTTCTCAATTCGACTGTATGTTTTTTTTTTATGTTTGTTACCTCAGAACTCCGTCATTTATTAACCGATTTGGACAATTTTTGTTTTGTTTGAAAGGGTATACTTCCAGATTGGTCCCATTTAAATTTCAAAAAAAAATACCACCCCTAAGGGTAGAAAAACAACTAATGATGAATTTAACCTACTTCTAATTGTCATATTGACTTGAAACTTTGCAAGTATTTCTATTTCCGTCGATAATACAGTGGTTCGGTGTTGTTGACCTGATCTGATGGCAAGGTCAGAAGGTGGATAGGTGGAACTCTTCAACGGCTAATAGTAGATACTTTGAGTTTGGGCTTATTTTGTTTGATTTGACAAGCCTAACACGTTAGAATCCTTACTTTGCTACTACTGTCTACACTAAAAAGGGAAAAATAAAAACTTTTTAACAAAAAAATAAAAACCGACTTCAAACAAAAGCACTAAAAAGTGAAAAATAACTGATTCGTAGTTTTCATTTACTATACATACCTAATCAAATATTTTCGAAGTCGGTGTGCTTTGCTTTATATGGCCTGGCACCGATTTCGAAAATATTTGATTAGGTATGTATTTAATAGGTAGGCTTTAATTACTTAGCCAAAGCACAACGACTTTGAAAATATTTGATTAGGTATGTATAGTAAATGAAAACTAGGAATCAGTTATTTTTCACTTTTTAGTGCTTTTGTTTGAAGTCGGTTTTTATTTTTTTGTTAAAAAGTTTTTATTTTATAGGTGGCTTCATATAATTTTCAAAAAAATAATCCAAAGATGAAATAATAACTTTTAAAGCAGCTTCAATGTCAGTGTGCCTTTTAGTTAAAAAATAATTATTTATTGACAGGAAATTGTAACTTAAGCTTGATACAGTTTATACTTCACGCTCCCCTGAACGCCCAAAATTTTAAAGAATTGAACGTCGAATAACAGCCACATTACCTTTTATGGCTTAAGTTTCGGAAATTAAAACGACATCTGCAACATATTAACTAAATTTAGGTCACTTTGGAGTTCTTATTCCTTCGTCATACAAAATACCTGTATTTATTTATCAATTTAATCAAGTTAATGAAATCGGACTACTAAAAGTGCGACATGATAAAGTTTGTATGTATGAATATTAGTTTCTTCTTCGGCTGGATAGATTTGGCTATCATAAATAGATTAAGGATAAAAAAAAATCATTTTATACTTAAAGATGTAGATGATTTTAAAATAAAACTATTTTTTCGGATTTTTTCGCGGATTTATTTTTATTTTTGGTTCCCGACATTTCAAATGCTTTACAACAAGCATGTCACGGGAGTGACTAACAGCATGTTATTTTGTGGGTAGACTGTCTGTAACAACTATAATATAATGCCTTTGTGACATCTAAAACCTTAGTCTCTCCTGTGACCATGATTGCTGTAAAGCATTCGAAACGTCGAGAACCAAAAATCAAAATAAATCCGAGCAAAAATCCGAAAAGACAGTTTTATTTAAAATGTCAAATATTCGCGAAAATCTAAGAAAGTATTAGATTTAGATGATAATAATAAGCTCGAAAATCTTCTTTTAGATGTATTCATTCCTAACGCCATAACGAAGACCATATTTAGAGCAACTCCAACAGTGATTACTAATTTTAAAGCTATAAATCTAATAACACGTGTGGAAAAGGATATGACTTTAAATTTTTCGTACCCATAAATAGCTTCAAAGAAAACATACTCGTATATGCGTTTATTTTTATGATTAACGACAGGGACATAAAGCAGGTAGACCGGCGATAATTCACTGCATCATTAGCTTTGATAAAATGATCCTTGATTCAAAACTGTACAGGCCTTTGTTAGAATATTTGGTTTGTAAAAATACTAATAGAAAAACGTGGCTATGCTTACTAATGCAGTATAAAATAATTTGAGTTGAGAAATATTATTAAACAAATATTTTGAGACTAGTTATTTCACATGACATCGCCCGTATTTGACAATAACATGTTAAATATATCTGTCTCATCGACATACAAAATATCGAAATCTAAGATTTTAGTAATAGAATTTACTCAAAAAACCTTGTACTTAAGAAATTAATTTTTTAAACTCTAATCCAGTTCATTCAACGTGTTCCACACAACAACATAGATTCCAACTTCTTTTACTTTTTAGACGATAGAAACATTTGCCTCATCCCGGAATCGAACTCTTGATACTTTCTGTCACATATGAAATATGATATTACATAAACTAACACTAACGTGTGTTAAAAAGGTTATTAAGATAAAAAGGTAGTATATTTGCAATTAAACTCGGATTTAACTTCGATATTCTTTATTATTGCCTTAAAATGCTATAAAATTTATATGTACCATGAATTAGCCTTACTTTATTTTTATAATTTACAAGAGCTAAAGCTGTTGAGTTATGAATGTCATCTAAACTGTCCATAATATATTTCATCAAAAGGCATTTTTAAGATTCACAATTCACATCTGTCCTTAGGTTTTTTATCGGGATATAAAAAATACTAAATATACCATATTTTTGAAATTTGTAATAAGCTTTTTTACTAAATTTACTATATATACCATATATATTAATAAAATTAATTTGTTTTTGTTTCAGGTATGGATTAAGTTGCTATTTAGTCGTTCTACACATGTAAAGTATCGGTACAGTATGTACAGTACATACGTACGTGTGTACGTAAAAATACATATTTCTAAATGTTATCTATAATAAACACAAAAAAATATTTGAATACATAATGGTATATATGTATATCAGAAATTTAACAAAAATGTATAAAAGCCAGGAAAAGAAAAAAGAAGAATTGATAGATTAGTATACAAAATTAGTATTTAAATTATATATACAGATAAATAAAATTGAAGTGTCTGTTTGTAATGTCAAAATAACAGCTTTTTACTAATGTTTATGGATAAATACATGGTACATATACCAACACAACATTTTTTACAATTTTTGTCTGTCTGTCTGTTTGTTCGGCTAGTCTCTGAAATGGCCGGACCAATTTGACGGGGCTTTCACTGGCAGATAGCCGATGTAATAAGGAGTTGCTTAGGCTACTTTTATTTTAGAAAAAAAAAATAGAGTCCCAAGAAAAAAAATTAAACCAATGACAAATTTAATAATATCCGATTCAAATAGGGAAGTTGTACCTATACATACCCTAGGGACGAACCCGAGCGAAGCGAGGAGGAGTCGCTTAGCAAAAACTTTCTTTTTTTTTAAAGAAAATAAACTAAAAAAACTTAAGTTAAGCTTTTTTTCTACTCCTGAAACTCTTACAAAGGTATTAACTACATAACCAAAATATATACAAAAATCTTATAGATAAAGCTTAAAGAACATAAGCTGAGTAAATAACCTCGGCCTACATTCAGTGAAAGCAACACAAGCTGACTTCAGTAAATGCGTCCTAAAGTATAGGATTTATTGAGTGCATACACTTGCTGTTACCTGCAACTTGGTAACGCTTGGACAATAATTTTAAAAATTTACAATTGGTTTTCACTTGCTAGTACTTTGCATAGCTGTTTGTAGGTTTTCTAACAAATAAAGGACCGATTCTAGTTAAGAATAACTGTTGTAGAATTATTTTTAATAAATTCTTATTTTAGGTACGTTTCATTTATTTCATATAAACACACTCTGTGTTTATATGAAATTACAGAAACAATTTCTAATTTATGGATGAAATAATTACTATTTGTGATACGATTGTCTAAATTTCAATAGCTTTGAATGTAAAAATGAAGTTCATACAAAAATATTTCAATTTTGCCGAATTTCCCATTTTTCCCGGTAACTTTTCCGTTTTCCCCGAACATTGTTATTTTAGCCAAATCTGTCCAACGGCTCTTAAGTCTACGTTACCAACGTGTTTATTTTCATTTCATTTTTATAATTGCAATTTACGTATATAAATTAGAAGATTGTGGTGACCCGCGGCTTCACTCACGTTATAAGCGAGACGGGGTTCAAGGGTAGGCTATGTCCGATCTCAGAATTCAATCTATTGATATATATCCTTGCCAAATTTTATCGAAATCTGTTAAGCGGTTTAAGCGGTCAAAAAGTAACACATAGAGTTATTTTCACATTTATAATAGGAATATGACTATTATCAGATAGGTACTTTTACTTTTGGCAGGGATATTGTCAATTATCTATTTCTTATTCGAGATTATACATATTTTATATGTTAAAAATTTAAGTCAATTACCGCTTAAGTACCGCTAGTTGTTACCTTTTTGATATACGAGTACATACATATATACATACCTATGTCACAGTCAAACTGCTATTGACCAAGGGCTGCCCCCTCTTTAGTCAAAAGTAGTTTTGACAACGAAAGAGTTGTGACTGTAACATATATAAATAAATCTTAAATTTAAATTCGCACTTTATAATTTTAAGGATCCCAATAAATTTAATCACTGCATTAAACATATTAACGTATTTAAGGTTTTTATACGTTTTTAATTAAAATGTGTTCCGTAATTAGCTTATCAAGCTCTTAAATTCTTAATTTGAAGTAATTAAGATGACAATATATTTTTTAATAACATGTACAATTTACAAAGACAGTCGAATTCGGTTATTTTTGTATGATATATTCATGAAAGTTCGGAAGAAAAGAAAAGGTTCAGAGAAAAATGTCAAAAATCCAGTAAAAATGTTAATTTTTCATACGTTTAAAACTAATTTGCTTTTTAGAATCATTGTAAGATTATGCGTTATTAACTAATAACTCCACGACAGTTTAAATTTTAGAGCAAGGTTTATGAAATATAATGTTTATGATATCAGTGGTTTGGGGTTATGCCCATATATGAATGGATCGAGTTAATTAAACACCATATATTAAAATAGCGTTCTAAATAAAAAAATTAAATTTATGTTTTTTATGTTTACCAACATTATATGTATATATATGTAAATAGGCAAAGATAAAACAGTTACTCAAGAAGGTACTCAGTTCCTCTGTACGGTTTTGACTGTACGATTGTTTACGCGAAATCTTTGCCAAATGTAGGCGAATTGTATATTTTTCATATTTTTTTAAAGACATATATGTACAAATTTGAAAAACAAATTCCACTCCTACTAGTGGAATTATTTTTATTAGATTTTGAAGTCAAATACCTATTTAGTAAGAATTATTATTGCATGTCTGTGATCCATAATTTACTAATTAAAGAATATTTTTTTATATTTTATTTACTTCTATTTAAGCTAAAGGACACTTTATTTTCCATAATATACAAAATTCACAAATTAAGCCTTTATCGGAAATCGAACTGACTACTCTCGAATCAAAAATAATTACCACTGTGCAGTAAAGTTTTATAATTGAACAAATTGGGTATTATCGTACTTTGTATTTTTACTGCGTCGTTTATTGTTTTACTGTATCAAAATGTATATTATTTTTATGTACATCTTAAAATCAATTTCAATGGTTTCCTTATATGATAGCATTCGTTTAAAATATTATCACCAATTTGCAGTTTTAAAACCTTTTTATTACTGCCGATTGCATACTGATATGAGAAAGTTCGTATTTAAACATGGCGAGTAATATTAACTAACAACTAACTTTTTGTATTGAAGCATCTTTTTGTGAGAGCAAGTTTACAGCATATCCTTATTGTATAGAATTAGGTTAAAAATATGTTAAATCTATTTTATGGTAGAACAATAATGTATATGCATTCTTTCATTAAGTTTAAAGTTTGGCCCTCGATATAACCTTCTTTGACTTCCATAGCTTAGCTGGATGAGATCTCTCCCAGTGTTAAGACTTAAGGCCACTTTTACCAACTTTGATATATGTATAGCTTTTATTACTATTATTTTAGCGCATAATAAAGAATAAATAAAGAATACTAATATAATTTAAAAAAAATTGTGAATGAAATTTGTACACTAGACAAAATGAATGAAATGAGCCCAAACTCCTGTCGCCATAATTAAATTAGCTTGATAGCACCAAATTATTGTATTGTCGATCGAATTTATGCATAATCTGTACTTAATTTATGCATGTAATGAAATTCTGAGTCGAATCAGTACCTACATTAAATATTTTTTTTCGAAAATCTTATTGAATTAGTTATTACTCGTATTATCGATACAGAGGCCGAATCTATAGTTATTAGTATTTTTGTCTGCCTATCTGTCTGTCTGGGAACGCATCACCAGAAAACCACTGGCCAGATTTTAATGAAATTTGGTATCATGATATCTGGTTATCCGATCAACATATAATTACTTTTTACTCCGGGAAAATATCTCATCTCTGAGATATCTATACTAACCAGTAAAACGTACCTAAGGACTAAACCGAGCGGAGCGAGAGTGAGATGCTAGTTTCAAATATACGACTATCAAAATAGATTTCTATGATGTAACAAGTGAAGGTAACAAAAACGTGCCGACAATGCATAATATTTTTCAAGGGCAAATAAGCTAAATTTTTATAACATGCAAAGTAGTGTTATTATCGTAAAAATATGCTAAGTGTACTCTAAATGCATTACGAGATTTCTAAAGCTTGAAATTTACGCAATAGTTGGTTTGCTGCGATATCAAGATAAGTAGCCGCTCCATTTTCCACATTTAATGGCGCAATTAAATTATTTTGTAAATATTAATATAAATACTATTGAAATATCTCAGAAACATTTCTGTAGATTGAGTTTGTAAAAGAATACGGACTCCATTTTTTTGAAGACGAAGTTTAAATTGACTTTAGAAATTCGTAGAGTGAAAGCAAAAACGGCACAAACTTTTAGATTATATGTCACGTTTATTAAAAACTAGTCAAAACCCAACAGAATGAACTCGAAGATGACGAACTTTACTAAAATTTCAACAGGCCGTCCAAATTTTCATAAAATTTGTGATCTTTGAGTATATGCAAAAAGCACTATCAGTTTTCCCAATTTCCTAATTTTACTGGTAACTTTTCCAATATTATTCCCCCAAAAACAATATTCAAATATTTTAAGTGATGCACAGTGTACTTATCAACGAACAACATTAATTATTTTTATTTATATATAGATGGATAGATTTCACAAAACTTTAAATCATTTTAAAAGTGTGACTCAGACATTTTTTTTTAGGAAGCCCATGGTTGTCTTTCAATACTCCTACTATTTCAAAACTATTGACGTTTTGAAATTTTTATAGCTATTAAACAAATATTGCAAGTTAGTGCTAATATTCTCATTTATTTAATCTAAATCCGAGCTTTTTACATATTCTAGATTCTAGTATGGAAATGAGCGTATCTAGTGCAAAAAGATTTGAATATACAAATTAACTACTGTCCATGATCATTTAGGTCGATGAAGTATCCTTACTAATTAATGCTAAACTTGGTTATGGTGGTTTTTAACTTAATTAATAATATTTAAATTTAAATTTTAAATTAAACAAGATATTATTTAAAAAAAACTTATATTAAATAAAACATTGTGTATGACTTATACTGCCACTACGCAACCTGATATTAAAAGATCATATGTAGTAACAAAAGTGAAAAAAAAATGATAGATTTTATTTCATTCATACGTCGATAGTCAAAAATCGAAATAAATACGAAAAAAAAAACGAAAAAAATGTCAAATATTCGCGTAAATCTAAGTACTATTTTTTGTTTCACTTTTTAACCGTATTTCAAATAAAAAATGTCATGAAAAAATTCATTCAACTCACTTAAATAATTTGTTTTAAGTTTTTTATAGGTGAAGTTTAGACAAAACTTCACCAAATTATAACAATAGATACTTTTTCTTTGATATATTAATTCAAAAATTACTTTTATTAAATTCATACCGTTTCAAATACTAGCTTTTGCTTTACCCCAAAGTTATGAAACGAGAAATGGCGAGATATTAAGAAATCGAGTTAAGTTCTTTAAAACGACAACCTCTCATTTTCTTTCATTGCGTTAATCACGAATTATAACTACAGTTTTAAAATTATGTAAAATGTTTAATTTTAAATGATTCAGTAAGAGTAAATAAGATAATTATATAGATTTTTTATAATTGTGGGAGAAATTTCAGTTAGTCTGTACAACATTAATTCATATACATATATTTATTTGAACGTCTTATTGAATGAACTCAAAACAATATTATTTAAAATTAGGCTTAAACTTGGTTGTTTAAACGAAAACCCTAAATTAAGTCTAGATTTTTGATATTAAAGATCTATATATAGTGATATTTTATTACTTTTATTAATATAGTGATATATATTCTCTTGAAGAGAGAACATCATATATATATATATATAACTTGTTACAAATAAGTCTCTTCAACCAACAAACATGAGTAAGTTTCACATGTCTAGTTCACGTCATTTGTAAATCATCGTTGATCGTTCGTTGAAATGTCAACACAATTTAACATGCCACCACAATATAAATGAAAATACACGTAATTCGTAACCGGAATGTCAATTATAATAATTATATGACATATGTTTTACTTCACTACTCTTGACACCTGAGAATTTTTGGTCTTCATTAAAAGCGAGTTCAGTTTTTAAAATTTCCACATCAACTTGACGTTGAAAATCGTGTTCAAGCAAATGATCGACAAGAAGAGATCAAAATACTTTGATCAAAGTCTTTTTTAATCTGTATGTAATAAGTAATAGGTAAGTATTTGGTTTAAATATACAGGTAATGTAAAAGTAAAAACATTAAAAAAACCAAGTCCCTCTGTTTCTACCTTTCTTTCTTTCTCTTAAAATTTCATAATATTAAAATATCTAGTGAGTTTTGGTAATTATACTTTCTTAGTTTATGCGAATAAGTGACATATGTAGGTACATATGTATGTGTAATAAAATTCGGAGTCGAATCTGTACATTAAATATTTTTTTGGAAAATCTTATTGAAATAGTCATTATTATCGACACAGCGGCCCAATCTATAGTTTTTAGATTTTTTGTCTCTCTGTCTCTCTGGGAACACATCACGAAAAAACCACTGGACAAATTTGATGAAATTTGGTATGATAATAGCTGGTTATCTGGGTCAACATATAGGACACTTTTTACTGCGGGAAAATATCTCATTCGCTGAAAACTCTATACCGTTACAACGAACCTAGGGACGAACCCGAGCGGAGCTAGGGTGAGACACTAGTTTTGAATAAAACTATCTTTTCGGATATTTTCGCAGATTTATTTTGATTTTTGATTCCCGACATTTCGAATTCTTTACAGCAATCATGGTCACGGGAGAGAATTGTTATTCTTTCAACATATCTACATCAAACAAGCTAATAAATTAGATCAATTCTAATTACATTCTTAATAAAAATAATGTAATCGAAACCAATAAACCGTGTTTTAAATCGTATCTATTGAAAATTTGTAAACTATTCATTAATTACCTTTCTACACCGACGCATTCTCTTTCAATAAAAGTTTATAAACCGATGTAAATTTATATTAATGACCGAGAAGTTAATTGGAATTCTTTGCTTCCTTATTGTATATATTTTGTTTGTTTTGACTCAAAATTGATTACTTGTACTAATATTACGTCGACTTAGATTAAAAATTGGCTAACAAATGATATTTATATTAAAATTGATATACATTATATTAAATGCAGTCGTAGCCCAGTGGTAACGCGCTCGCTTGGGAAACCGAGTGAAGGGAGTTCAAATCCCGAGTCTCGCACCTCTGATATTTTTATGTTAGAATCATTTCCAACATGATTACCATTAACCGGTGAAAGAAAACATCGTGAGGAAACCTGCATGTCTGAGAGAACCTAGCAAGTTTTCAAAAGACATGTGAAGTCCGCCAACCCGGACTTGGCCAGCGTGGTGGACTATGGCCTGATCCCCCTCGTATTGAAGGGAGGCCCGTGCCCAGCAGTGGGACGTTAAAAAAAGGGCTGAATACATACATTATATTATTAACGTCTTACTCTCGCTTCGCTCGGGTACGTCTCTAGGTACCTTATATTAGCCTATGTGATACTTCAGGTCATAGTCTATCCGTGTGCTTTTCATTCAAATTCGTTAAGTATTGTATCGCATGATGGTGTAAGAAACATGCACACTTACGCATTAAAATTAGTAGTCACATTCTTAGTTTGGGTATTAAAAGCTCTTTTTATCCATCCTATATCTACTTAATCGATAAACCGGACATAAAAATGCTGGACGTAATATGGACTTACATACTGACATTTAATTTAAATTTAAAAAATGTAAAAATTTTACTATTAGAAAGTGCTTGTAAAAGTCTATTTGAAAGTATATTTTGATATATCAAAGTTCCATTGCACTGTGCAAATGCTTTTGAAGTTACGCGTCTACAAGCAAAGATAAAAGTACTTTAAAATATTAAAAACGCCACCTTCGCCTTTTTATCTTATTCAATCCACAATTATTTTGTTTATAAAAAATTGAATGTACAATTTCAACCCATAATAACGTGTAGTGGGTAGCATAAAATGTAGTAGATAAATTAAACACAAAGACATACATACATATATAACATCTATACATATATGATAGAAATATATCAATCAAGTTTTATGAAGAGAAAATAAACTAAGACAAGAAAATGAGAGATTTTCCGTTTCCGTTGAAACTTCTAAAGAACATTTACTTTTTATAGTATCAAGCTGTCAACTCGTATTTATGTAGTGCTACGGTCTATTAACTAAATGAGTGTAATTGCATCGTAATGAATGATTCGTGACTCGAATCTCCAAATACACGAATCGAGTTTTTGTTAATTCGAATTCGATATTATACAGCTCCACTTATACCGGCTTTAACTTTAATTTTAACCTCAATTGGTAACTAATACCTATTATTTATTTTTTGGTTTGGATTTTCACTGCCTCGGTGGTCTGGTGGTTAGTATGTACGGTCGAAGATCTGGAAATACTGGATTCGAGTCCCGGGTCGGGTTTCAGTTATTGAGTTTTTCTGTCAAGAAATTCTCGAATTCTCCGAAGTTGGGAAGTTGGCGGTGTTTCAAACCTGTGCCTCGTTGCACGTAAAGTTGGTCCTGCGTCTTAACTCCCACTGGTCGTATCAAGTAGTCATCCCACCGGAGTATGATAGTGACAGGAATAGAGAGTGCACGTTGTGTCCGCGCGTACACTTGTGCACTATAATATCTCCTGCGCAGTTGGCTAGTCTCAATGAGATTGGCCGCCGTGGCCGGAATCGGTCAGGAGAACATCATTTATTACTAACACCAATAAAAATTTCCATAAGTTTGTGTCGTTCCTTATAAATATGCATTATTAAATATTTATAGTATGTATGTATTTAAAGTTAGATATGTGTAGTGTATCAACTATCTGGTATCCTTAACACAAGCCTCGTAGTTTACCATGGAACTAGATGGTGTTCTGTGTTAATGTCCCAATATATTTATTTATTTATTTATTCCACATCCATAGTAAGATTCATCAAATCAATCCGTTTCAACGTGAAGAAGTAACAAACATACGAACACGTACATTGAATGTTTAATTCACATTTAAAAGTATGTAATATTTTCAAAATTTTAAAATTACATAATATTACTATATTTATCTATAAATTTACATATTTTAATTTTAAACAACTATTAAATTAATAAGTAAGTTATGTTGCACTGTTAAGACATAAACACTGGTATAAAATAACATTTCTGCCTAATTATAATACCTAGTCTAAAGAATGTTAATTAAAACATTGAAATTATACTGTTAAAATATCTTCTCAATTTAGCAGATAATTTAACGAGCTGCAAAACCCACATACATAAATCTTAAAATGCCAGCCTCATTCCGCGGTAATAATTTTATTTTAAATTTGTTTCTACATATTCGAGGACATCTACATAATATGAATTTATGAAGAACAACTGTTATGAAGGATATAGGGTTACCACCTAAAAAAAATTTTTTATGACTGTTTTTTTAAATCCAACATAACCCAATACAACGGTCCTAAAATCATGCTTCATTTGTAATTTAAAGGTTGTATATAGGGATTAGTTATTAGTTAACAATGTGTTTCACCCAAATATGTAATTAAGTATATTATGTTCTTGTGTGTTTTTTTCTTTTTTTATTAATTTGCTTTTTTCCTGACAGATACACTGGCGTTAAATATTTTAATTTTAAAATAACTAATTTATTAGGGTGCTGTTTAGGAAATTATTGACATATACATATAGATATATTCATTAAATAACAGCGGAAAAATTGTTAAACTTCCCAAAAATTACAATACTTTTTCGAAGTTTAACAATTTTTTAAATATTAAAATCATAAAAACCCTTGAAAATGGGAACCATTGATGTACATCATGATATGAATATGATATGAAAAAAGTTGCCTCCGAAAAAAAAACAAATCACCAGGATAAAAAATTAAATTTTTATTTAACTCAAATCAGCTAACCCTATAATAGTTACATGTTACAGGAAACATGGATTTACGGGACCATACGTTTTTTGTCTTAAAGAGATCAAGTGCTTTCATGAATCTGCAGTAATACAATACGGATAAAAATCTGACATTATTTTCTTTAAGTTTTTCTTTGCAATACTCGGTATGCTCTACAAAGGCGCATACTGTATTTACAATGATTGCGCGTTTTGTTTTACGATACAGAATGTCCCATTGATTTTTTGTATAAGCTACACTGTAGTTATTGCAAGTGTTCCAATAAATATTTCATTTATATCTTGGTATAGTATCCGTGTATAAAGAAAGAAATAGGGTTAGTATAAAATTTAAATACTTTTTATTAAATCTAGACTTTTTACTTTTTACAATGGAAGATATATATATATATATATATATATATATATATATATATATATATATATATATATATATATATATATATATTAATAATATATGTAGATATATATAGTAGAATAAGATTTGTAGTACAATACACTGTTTAGGCATTTTATAGCCTACTAGCGACTCACCCTCGTTCCACTCGGGTTCGTTTCTACGTTACGTTTTAACGTTTAGTATAGATTTCTCAGAGATGAGATTTCATCAAAATCTGTCCAGTGGTTTTCTCGTGATGCGTTCGAAGACAGAGAGACGTACAGACAGACAAAAATACTAAAAACCAAAGATCCGGCCCTCTGTACCGATAATAATGACTATTTCAATAAGATTTTCCAAAAAAAAAAATTAATGTACAAATTCGATTCAGTTACAATTTTATTATATGTAAAGATTCACTGGAAAAGTTAAAAGATATAAAAACTTTTTAACAAAAAATAAAAACCGACTTCCAGGCACTAAAATATAAAAAATAACTAAATGGAGGTTTTCATTTAGAATAGATAACTAATCAGATATTTTCGAAGTCGGTGGCAGCCGATGCAAAGCAAATCTAATATATTTCGATACGTAAAATACGTATATGTTTTTGTTGTTTAAAACAACATCTACAATTTGAGTGTATGTTTTACCTGAGTGACTGATAACTTTAACAGTATCATATATGTAATATGATGGTCGGGAAGGAATGTAAGTTGAGACCCTAACGATCTGTTTTTGTTTATTTTCTTACAACAGTTTATAGCGGTCTAGTGGTTGTACGAGGTGATTCATAGAATATGAAATGTTATACTGTACAATGACTTACTACTTAGGGCTTTACTTTAAGTCTATACAGATAAATAAAATTGAAGTATCTGTTTGTAATGTTAAAATAACAGCTTTTTACTAAATGCATTTGAAATTACATACGGTACTTATGAGAAAAACACATTTCTTTTTATTTTTGTCTGTCTGTTTGTCTATCTGTATGTTCGTTCCAGCTAATCTCCGAAACGGCGGGACTGATTTTAACGACACTTTTACTGGCAGATATATAGCTGTTGTTATAAGGAATAACTTGGTTATTTTTATTTTAGAAAAAAAATTAAGGTTCTGCTGAAAAAATAAATAAAAGGTACCGTAGAGACGCATCCGACCGAAGCGAGGGTAAGTCGCTAGTAACGTAATACAATTTTAAAAAAATACAGAAAAAAAAATTGAATCATACATGTAGTGTAATATTTTAGTCGTAGTTAAGATGAAT
Organism: Brenthis hecate; assembly: GCA_951806755.1. NCBI lineage: Eukaryota > Metazoa > Arthropoda > Insecta > Lepidoptera > Nymphalidae > Brenthis > Brenthis hecate. The sequence goes on along the minus strand of OX638253.1, from coordinate 2,311,023 downwards.
TTTGGTTGGATAAAATTGCTATTTAGATAAAATATCACAAAAATGATAACTTGTTACGTCTTACTTTCCCCAACAGGATCCACCATAAAAATGACATTTTTATTAGATCTATCTCTTATTTGTAGGTTTTGAAGTTCTTAGTGCTTTTAATGCTATTTATAATGCATATATAAGTATACAAAACTTAGATTAAAAGGATGTTATTGCAATCAATAAATCCATTCCCTCTCTATATAAATAGAAAATTAAGATTATACAAAATAATTAAATGATAATTTAAAATTTATTTGATCGACCTACAATCAATAGATCTAGCATCTAAATTTATATAGGCTTTATAAATCCTATCTTTAAGAAACTAATTCAAATTATTTAATGATTGTACAGTCAGAAATTATATTTATTTCCAACACTACACAAAGAAGCCGACGGTAATCAGGTGCACATCACTAATTGGCTTTATAAATGCAAACACACATAAAATCGTTTAAGCAGATGTCATATAAATTAATTATCTGTGGCATGGCGGTTACTTTAGTTTGTTTTGTGTTGGTTTTTATTGCTAAGCGAACTACTTGCTTAATGAGGTTTGCTTCACTTTAATTTTAAACAGATATTATGTCAATCAACTATCAACGTATTAATGATTTATAATATATTTTAAATGTTTCATTTACGTGTAAGTATTCATTTTGTTTTATAATTTTCAAATGTTATTTGGAATTTAAATTGGAGAAATGCCCCAAAGTCATAGATTTTTTAATACATTGCACTAGTCAAGAAAATATGAATATTAGCTAACTCTGTTTTCTAGTTTCTATTACTATTTCATATTGCATGACCACACTAAACTAGATTATCAAGAATAGTAAGATAATAATACGTATATTTAAAACGATTTACATACTACGGCGACCGATAAAAATAGTTTAATCCTACCGCACATCAAACGACTACACGCTCGAACACAGTTACCATCGACCAAATATTTACATTATGTTCTATACATATAATAAAATTATAACTAATCGCTGTCTGTACATGGAAGATATTTGAGAAAAACTAATATTGGGGGTCTTTATTAACGCAATAGAATCCAAAAAAATATTTTTAGAATTTTTGTCTGTGCGTTTGTGCGCGCTAATCTCAGAAACGGCTTAACTGATTTGGATATGGTTTTCACTAATGTGAATATTTAATGAAAAAGTTATGTCAATTTAAAGAACGACCAACCCGAGCGAAGCCAGGTGAGTCGCTAGTGCTATAACATAAATAATTGGTCGCCGCAACCATTGTTTCGGTCACGGTCACCTAGTGCTTGTAAACTCTGTACAGTTTCAATAATATTAATAAATTATGTTACTATTTATTGTAATATATGGTATATTTTATTTCTTTTACAGTTATTTTTATAACAACTAAAATATTCTCTGGAAATACCTGACTTTAAATGCACGATGGTCGTGGTAGAATCGAGAGCAGGAAGACCTAATAATACCCGTCTGGCGACTAGTGATGTGTAAAACCTATCGACAGCACAAAATATATCAAATGTCATAAATGTCAATTCTGACGTTAATATGATGTCACTGTCATAATTGTAAAAAATCTAGCATATCTGTTAATTATATCTAGACGTATAGGAAAGTTCATAATGATTGATTTTTTAAAAAGCTTAGTATAATTATTAGTGACAGACTGTTCCTATACTTCTTCTAGGTTTCTTTTAAATATGCACCAGTATGCTACATGTATTTTTTACAAAGTACCTACTCTTAGCTTTACTTTTTACTGACTGAGTTTTAAAGAAATGCATTTAGGAAAACAACTATTTAGCTAACAAAAATTTTTTGTTTTCAAAACATTTTCATCAAAAATCTTTTAATTTAAAAAAACTAAATAATTTATATACATACCAAAAGTTATATTTTAAACTAACAAAGCCCATTTCAAAGGTGCAGAAATTAAGACTGATAGTCGAACAGAACTTAAGATATTCACGTCCCTAAAGGCCAGCGGTGTATAGTTACGAGTACGGTTGAATCAGTGCCTTGTACAGGCTTCGCTATATGGGACAACTGTGCTCGAACGCAAATCTTACTTATCTTCGTAATCTAGTATCAGGTTTATTCATATATTTTTCAAGATGCGCATGATATGGTGTCGTAGTGGAAAGGGACGAAGAGTTATAAAGCTATTGTGTATGGATTTGTATGTTTTAATAGCAATTTATGAGTTTGCTAGCTTTTGCCTGTAGATCTGTTTACATATACAATAAATGTACGTATTAATGTACTGAGACGTTACAACGTGAAAAAGTAATGAATACGCACAGAAAAAAAGAAGTGATTGTGTTTAATTGTTAATGAATGATTTTATGGTACTCTACATTTTTCCTGCGGATTTGCAGTGACTTAAAAGAACTTTGCTTCAAATAAACAATAGAAATAAATTAATAATTAACAAATTACCACTCCCTAGCTACGTTTTTTAGTTTTTTTGAGAGGAACCCTAATCCTTTTTCTAAAATTAAAGTAGTCTAAGTTACTCTTTATAACATCAGCTATCTGTCAGTGAAAGTCCTGTCAAAATCAGCCCAGCCATTTCGGAGATTAACCGGAACAAACAGACAAATAGACAAAAAAAATCGTGTTTTTCTTATAAGTACACTCTCGTAATTTTATATGCATTTAGAAAAAGCTGTTACTTTGACATTATAAAGAGACACTTCAGTAAATTATTTATCTGTAACATCTGTATATATAATTAGTAGAAGTTCCAGTCATATTATAAGACTTTTTTTAAAATTAAAAAAAAACCGTCACCGTATCCAACTTTTTATATAGGAATATTCATCATTCATCTTACGTATTTGGTATAATGGTCACCATATCTTTGTCAGCTGTGTATGTGTGTATATCCCATACAATTACAGATAGAACCACACACGCCTCCACCTGACTAGATGAAATATTTGCTACATTTATCTACTGTTTCACAGAAGCCATAAATCTTAAGATAACATCTGCTCCAATTTTTTTATGTAATTTTTCCCGTGACTTGACTTTCACTTGCTCACTAAAACTTAATATATTATAATAGATGGAAATCTTAATATATAGGAACTGGAAAGAAACTTATTTTACTTACATAATGCACTTTAATATTTTTTACCGACTTCAAAAATGGAGGACGTATACGGTTGAAGTGTGTGTTTCTCTGTGTGTTACACGATATCTTCACCGTTTTTTATCGGATTTATGTACATAATTATTATCAATACATATTATAATAAAAAAATGCTACAAACCGAGTCAGGGGGATGTAAGATGAGAAATAGAACAAATCCAGATTTTTTCAACTTTTTTGTTTCTCTGTCTGTTTGTCTGTTTGTACGGGCTAATCTCGGAAACTGTTGGACCGATATAAATGAAAATTTTCATAGTGGTACCTTATATTCACGGTCAACATTTTAGATACTTTTATTCCGGAAAATTAAAGAGTTCCCGTGGGATAGGTAAAAAACTATAGTACCTTATACAGCTTCGTACACAAAAACTACTGACTGGATTTTAATGAAACTTAACAATAATATAGTTCATATATCAAAATAACAAATGGGCTAATTTTTATCCCGGAAAAATGTACGTTTCTCGTGGGATATATTTGCTTTTGTTTGTCCAGAGGCGAACTCGAGCAAAGCGAGGGTGAGCCGCTAGTCTGTACATAATAACAGTTGAGTACTTTTTTCTCCTCTGTTTATCAACTGTGTTTTTTGTTTTAAGTAGCTATTAATGAGCTTTAGTGTTATTATTACAAACAATTAGAACGTTTTAACGGTTAGTATAGATTTCTCAGAGATGAGATATTTTCCCGCAGTAAAAAGTCCTATATTATGTTGACCCGGATAACCAGCTATCATCATACCAAATTTCATCACAATCTGTTCTATGGTTTTCTCGTGAAGCGTTCCCAGACAGACAGACAAAAATGCAAAAAATATTTTCCTAAAAATATTTAATATACAGATTCGACTGAGTTAGAATTTTATTATATGTATAGATAAGAAGTAGTCTATTTTATTCTCAAACCCACAAACATATATAATCATTTATTATATTAGTAAGAACACGACAGTTAATAGTTGAACTCGTTAATTTAAATTACGGTTATAATTAACTGTACGAAATTTCTTTATTTGAGATAATTTTAAAAGAAATCTTGATCAGCGGTGACTTATTAGTGAAACCTTAATAAAACTATAAGAGTATTAAAGAATTTTAATGAAAATTTTACGCATATTTTCAAGTTTCCAAATTGTTAGTTAGTTGCTTTATTTAAATTAATTAATTAATTAACTATAATACCTTATATATGGACATTGATTGTTTCCGTTCTACTTTACACTGTAGTTAGTGTTTTCGATCACTAGTAAAAGCTTGTTTATTTTTAATTAAAATGTAATGCCCTATTTGATACTTGACTGGAAGTTGTAAATCTAATCTAAGAAAAGAAGTAATGTGACACTTTATTAGAAAAAATTATACGTTTCAAATTAGTATCAAGCAAAAGCTCGGTATTTCGTACTCGTTTTTTATAGAAATAGAGTCATACAATAAAAACACAGAAAAAGAATTTTCTTTTACATATACATTTATTTAGCACATTTTTGTCGAAACGCTATTTATTGTTATACTAACTAATTATTAGAGAAAGTAACAGATGTCAGTAAGGTACGTGAAATAAGAATGGCTTAACCGATATTTATGAAACTTTTACTACGTAGGTTATTTTATTTAACACTTTTTATTTTTATATAACACACAACCGGAGCCAAAGTCGAAAACTAGTTAAAAATATTTTATAGTAACTTAATAAGATAACATCATCTTTCATCATAAAGATTTAAGCTCAACGATAAAAATCTAAAAACTGCATATCATTCGTATCTTGATATTTTAATTTAAGCGAATCGGTATTCTTGATACAATGTATCTTATGGCACGCTACAAGTTACTTACGCTTCAGATCTTAATTTTATATGAGCAAGGAATTAAAAACACAGAATTAAAAAAAATTGAAGGCATTCAACTATTTTAATGAACTTTTAACTTTCTACACTGCAAGAAAAGAAAGCTTAAAGCTCAAACAGTAACTATGCATGAAATATAAATGAATTATAACAACCTTTTTACATGTAAAGATTATTTACGTAAGCCCAAGCTCTAAGATATAATTACTTAACATATTTTCTTTTTATAATACAAGGACAACTTCTAAAAGCAGAATAAAAATACCAATAATGTACTTGCAAAAACTTATACGATCCAAAAACATTAAAGAAGTTACGTTACATCTACGAAGCAATGTCGCACAAAACATTCCATTTCCAAATAAAGCACTGTCAAATACCGACCTTGCCAAACAAAAGGTCCCACATACTAAAGCAAATGATAATAGATAAAACCCATATAACCAATGTATTTTGTGCGCACGCGCACTTCAAATTCTCATTCCAATCATACCTAAGAGCAAAACAAAGAATCCATTTTTAATTGAAACTATTATTTAAGCCGATTGGATTCCTGTACTTGTTTAGAGGTCGTTAAAGATATGTGGTATTTTATTAGAGAGAGTACGAGCCGAAAAAATCAAATAATTAATCTTTATTAGAAATACATTTTTCTTTACAAAAACTGCAAAAAACTTTGTTGAAATAAAATCATTTCGTAAATGAGCATAATAATTTTTCATTTTCTTTTTACATTAATATAGATTATGGAAGGAAATCGTTTAAATTCATATGGGCATGTGAAGAGGAGAGATGAAACGCATGTGACGAGAAGAGTGATGGACATGAATGTAGATGGATGGAGAGGTAAAGGAAGACCGAAGAAAAGATGGATAGATTGTGTGAAACAGGATAGGACATGAAAGAGAAAGGGGTGAATGATGAGATGACGAGTAATAGGGGAGAACGGAAGAGAAAAACTTACTGCGCCGACCCCAAGTAACTTGGGAAATGGGCAGGGAGAAGAAAAAGAAGAAAATAGATTGTGGAAGAAATATGTGTACCAATTCTATCTTACACTATTAGATGGTGTCTCTCAAACCTAGTATTTTCATAAGCAAATAATTTGATACCTTTAGCTGTACAAAAGTAAAACGAAAACCTTCAAACATTAAGTATTGGTACTTTACCTAAAACTATATTTAATAACTTGTAGTCGTTAAATACTTATATTCTAGGTTAACAAGCAATCAACTACAAGCAGACAGTATGGCAAGGTTAATAAAGGTATAAACTAGATAAGGCTATGAAAGCGCAAGATAAATTGTGCCTCACTAACTATAAGAATTAACTCTGTCAGCTACTATTTAGGGTTACAAAACTGCCCCAGATAGAAAGAGCAATTAATATTTTTTATGTATATAGTATATATTTCTAAGTAACTTCAAAAATTTCCAATTGGGCGATTGTTTGGCGGAACTCACATGTCTTTCAATAACTACTAGGTACTCTAAGACATCAATCGATGCAGGTTTTCTTCACGTTTTCATTTACCTTAAAAATTATTCGCATATGAAAATATAAGATATGCGTGAGTTAGGAATTAGAAATGAATTTTAAACAATTAAAGAACCTATCCTCTTATGGTGAATTTTACATCTATACATAAAACATATGCACTGAACATCAGAAAAATCTACTTAGCGTATTATTTAAATAAATCTAATGAATTAAAAATAATATAATTAATAAACTTCCATATAAAGTCGCACAAGTATGTTAATAATAATTTATAAGGCAAGTTAAATGTCGAACCGTTTTTTTCCATAACCTTTCATATCCCATAATTACAAACTTAATTGTCATCTTAACGCGGTTTTAGCTCTAATATTTGTAATTATCGCCCATGTTCACGTCTTCCTGTTTACTTACTAGTATAATTTAAATAAATTTAATGTATACATTTAATAAAATTCTAACTAAGCCGAATCTGTACATTAAATATTTTTTGGAAAATCTCACTGCAATAGACATTATTATCGATACAGAGGCCGAATCTATAGTTTTTAGAATTTTTGTCTGTCTCTCTGTCTGTTACCGCATCACAGAAAAACCACTGGAGGGATTTTGATAAAATTTGGTATGGTGATAACTGGTTATCCGGGTCAACATATAGATACTTTTTACCGCGGAAATGCTAGTAAGTATAAAGACAATATTACAGTATAAGAGTAAAATGTATTCATACTTGAAATTTTTATTAAACTGTCTAAGGTTTGGGTCTCAGTACTAGCCCTAGTTCTGTCTAACTTCCAACTAGCTGTCTAGATTTTGGCTTTGACAATAAGTCAATTTACAATTGTTGAAGAATAGAAGTCTAAGAAACATATAAGAAAGATATGGCTGTGGTTTCCTCAAGATATGATATTTCAAACGTGCTTAAAAATTACTATTTAAATATTAGGTAAACAAAAAATTCTATACAACTTAAAATATTATTTAATTAATAAAACTAAAAAAACCAAATGATATGAAATGCATGTGACGTAAATACAACTCTTATGGAAACCAAGGAGATCCAGTGTTGATACTTATAAAAACGTGTATACCAACAACGTCTCTTCGGTTATACCATGGTTGACGGGGTAATTACTATAATGATGGATGTCACGAAATTTACAAAATAAATTCATCTTGACTCACGAACTAAAGTAACTAGTCTGAAGCTACTACATTACCGTGTGCTAGAAAAATCAAAGTATGTATTATATAATAATATGAAATTGCATATACATATTTAAGTCTTTTTTGACGACACGTTTGGCTCAGTTTGTGACCCTACTTACTGTGCCAGCGGTTGCGGGTTCGAGTCCCGTTGGAGGCATTCATTTGTGTGATAAGCACGAATGTTTGTACTTCAGTCATGGGTGTTTATATTTATAATATGTATGTATTTAAAGTTATATATAAGTAGTGTATCATCTATCTGGTATCCATAACACAAGCCTCGTAGCTTACCATGGAACTAGATGGTGTTGTGTGTTAGTGTCCCAACATATTTATTTATTATTTATTATTGTTAATTCTTTTTCTATTTATGCATATTTTGATTGTATCATCTTATAAAATCATCTCGATCAACATATTTTTTTAATTTAGATAATTGTGTTGTATGTATGTATACGTATACAGCCCTTATTAACGTCCCATTGTTGGGAACAGGGCCTCTCTTCAATATGAGGAAGATCAGGTCATAGTCCACAACGCTGGCACAAGTGTGGGCGAACTTCACATGTGTTTCGAGAAGTTCAGACGTGCAGGTTTTCTAATGATGTTTGCCTTCTCCGTAAGATAAAAATGATTTGTACATGAGAGTATCAGAATCTTCATCCAGTTTCCCAAGCGCGCGATATTAATGAAATTTAAAAGCTCTCTAAGGAAATGTCATGAAAATGATCCACAATGACACTTAAATTTACATACCCACAAAAAAATACAGAATCCGAATTGAATAGTTAAATCACATGGCATTCCCTTATTTTTTACTATTAGCGAGATCGATTGCAGAAAGTCACTTTTACTTAGGGGTTGATTATATTTATAGTATTTATTGCTTAATATAATTAAACTTTACCTGCTGTTTCATAAGAAATAGATATTATTTCTATCATAAAGTAAGTAGGTTATCTACTCGATTATGCCGTAATAAAATAATAAAATTTAATTAATTTTCCATATATATTATAAACGGGATATTGTTACACTTTATTTTAATACCAAGCTATCACGTAGCTTTTTCATTAGAAGTTCGTGAGAAAACTTGTATATCTGAGAGAACCTAACTAGTTTTCAAATGATATGTAAACCGAAGTTCGTAAACCCGTGCTTCGCAATCGTGTTTGACTGTATGTAGTCTATGACGTGATTCCTAACATTGAAGTCAGGTTCGTGCTCAGTTATGAGACGTTAAACAAAGGGCTAAATATTTTAAGTTGAAAATTAGCTTAAAATATAAAAATTATAACAAAAAAATCACAATAAAAAAAACGGAAAAAGATATATGTATACAAGATAGGTATATAGAAATTTCATCTACACTACTATTATAAAGTAGAAAGATTTATATTTTTGTATGTTTGTAACGAATAAACTCAAAAACTACTGGACAAATTTAGATGAAATTTTGTAAGAGGATAGTTTGAGACACTGGGAAGGATATAGGAATTTTTATTTCAGAAATCATCCCTTAAGGGGGTGAAAATGGGGATGAAAATTTGTATGGGGCATTAACCTAGAGCCGAATCCGAGCAAAGCGAGGATGAGTCGCTATTTCAAATAAAACCTAACTAGCTAGCAAACTTAATGAGGTATTTTTAATATTATACGAGTATACAGGCAGCGCCACTATATAGCAATTACTCCATGTTGTTATGTGTGTATGTTTATGTACTAAGTTTCATCTATCAAACCGTTTCAGCGTTAAGTATTAACAATCATACACACACACACACACACACATACTAACTTTCGTATCTATAACGGTATCGTAGATTTCTACAAAAAATAAATTCGCAGTTCTAGTTCATCGGTATGTTATTTGCCGACTATATTCAAATTACATTATTAGTCTATTAATTTTATTCATATTATATACATACTAGAATTTATGATGATTACTGTTAAAATATGAATAATGATTATTAGTAAAATATTCAAAACTTCGTTGTTTTCTGCAACATTATTAACTTTAACATGACAGCTAATAGATATTTAGCATTTTATTTTATGATAAAGCGATCAATTGAAAATTAATTTAGGCATTTTTTGGTGTGTGGTCCCAATTTATTGAAAATCATTAAAATTTATCAATATCTATACATATAATAAAATTGTAACTGATTCGAATCTGTACATTAAATATTTTTTAGAAAATCTTATTGAAATAGTCATTATTATTGATACAGAGGCCGAATATAATAGTTTTTTAGAATTTTTGTCTATCTATCTGTGACCGCATCACGAGAAAACCACTGGACAGATTTTGATGAAATTTAATAAAACCGTAAATAATAAATTTTAACATATAATAGGTAATAAATTATAACATATGTAAAAGTATACCTTATACGTGGATTTAGCGATTTATTGTGGAAGCGTTGTTGGGCCCGGGATCCTAAATCCTGCGTTGTCACCAATCAATCACAAGGGGTGTTTGTTTGTATGTAATGTATAAATACATGCATAAATTAAAAATTTTGATTGTCCGTCTATACCCACGTATCCCCAGAACTTTTGGACCAATATGAACTGGCGAAAATATTCATATTTTTTCAAATATATCAGTTGACAGACATATTCTATCCTCATAGCACGCGAGAGAATCCGCAAACTAAAGCTTGTTTATACTATTAGTAAAGAAACCACAACATTTGATTCAACATTTCTATATCGAAAGTAGAGAGCTTTAAATCAAAGTGAAATGGTTTCAAAGGCCGTTTACTTTAATGGTTCGTTTTGATGTTTTAACAACGCAATAATATCGTGACTGGTGAAATGTGTTATTAACTCATTATCAACTAGCGGTTCATTTCAAGATTTTTCTTTTTTGTACAAAGATTCGAAATATATTAGAAATAAGAATTTATTTCATATAATATTCATATATTTCCTTACATGTCTATCAAAATCGATACATACAAACTCGAATAAAAAAAAAGTTACGTTGTAATATTATTGTGCGCAGACATCTATTATTTTCATATCTTCTATCTATACATATAATAAAATTCTAGCTGAGGCTTTGTAGATAAAATATTTTTTGGAAAAACTTATTGAAATAATCATTATTATCGATACAGAGACTGAATCTATAGTTTTTAGAATTTTTGTTTGTCTTTCTGTCTGTTTATTGTTTGTTCTGTCTGACGTTTCTGAGAAGGCATCACGAGAAAAGTAAACCACTGGACAGATTTTAATGAAATTTGATTTTCGAATCTGATTATCTGGGTCAACAAATAGGATACTTTTTACTGCGGGAAAATATCTCATCTCTGAGAAATCTATACTAAACGTTAAAACGCAACTAAGGACGTTCCCAAGCGAAGCTAGGGTGAGTCGCTAGTATGTCAAATAAAAAAGATCATGTCGTCTTTCCTTCCCTTCTAAAACAGGAATATTTCAATATACTAATAATTCTCTATAAACGTGATGTGACTTACAATCGCCAGATAAGAGATGACAAATGGTCCAGATGCTGGCAAGTGACAATTGACTTTTTAATTTTAAATACTCTATTAATAAACAAAGATAGATAGGGGATTTACAGTTGTACATATAATCAATAAGACGAGTGGTTGACTAATACTGCTTCCTCATTCGGAGATTACGGGTTCGATATTATTTTTCTGACCATAGTAAGTAGTAAAAATGTGCTATATGTATAAAGTAATTATACATAATATAGTACATTTTTGGTAGTTGATTTTTTATTGTTTAAAGAAATCTTTCTTAATGTGCAAACTAATCAGTAAAATTAAAATCGTAATAGAGATGGGATAGCGTATGATTTAAATAAAGGTGATTTTTATATATATATATATATATATATATATATATATATATATATATATAAATCTTTATTGCTTTTGAATTAGGCCTATACCAACATTTTTAATATAATTTCTTTTTGATGAAGAAAATAAAGTATCAAAGTAGTTTAAACGCACGCCATTGGTCAGATCGAATATGACGTCAAAGTATTATCGTAACAAAGCGATTAGCGATTTTGTCGCTACAAACTAAAGTCGTCATTTTTCTTTGTATGATACTTTGACGTCACGCCAAGCGCGCAAAAAGGCAGACGCTTAAAGTATTCGCATCGGTATGATATTTTTAAAACTTTTTTTATACTAAATTTTAGTTTTTTGGACCTGGATAATTTTTACAATTATATGATGATGTTAGCTATTGTATAAAAAATTAAAAAAAAACACGCATATTCCCTATTATCAAAGATATCGCGTCGCTAAAAACCATACACACGATATGAGTAACTCCTCTTTTGAAATTGAATAAAAACTTATCGATCAGGTGATCCGTTTCTATATTAAAGATGAAGAAACCCACAAATACTTTGCATTTAAACCTAATATTAATAAGGATTTTACATAATATGTAAATACTTTACAAATAAACATGAATTTATGAACGTATTAAAGTAAATTTTGGTTTAATTACAAAATTTCGCTATATCCATTTATTTCTTTTAATTCGATGTTTTGAGTGAATAAGTTCGATGTATCTTAATTTTTTATCGTCATTCGACTACTTAACGATAATTGCGCTTGAAAGAAAAGTGGAGCGGCGATTTTTGTTAAAAAAAAAAACGTTATATTTCCGAATTATCTACGTAGGAGATAAGCTTCACCGCGACCAATTTTGTTAATACGATTGCGCTGGATCAGATTTGAACTAACTGCGTTCGTAAGTAATTCAATTATAATTATTAAGTTGGCTTCTTCGAATCGCTTGACCTATATTTACAAGATTTCAAATTCAATCAAAAAATTTAAAGCATATCTTTACCGTTACGCTCAATAAAGCTAACTTTAATATCTAAGTATCAATCAAGATTAAAATATAATTTGGTTTTAATTTAAATATATATATATATATATATATATATATATATATATATATATATATATATATATATATATATATATATATTTTAATTACATGTTCTTTACATGTAATTAAAATATAATTATATAAAAATAAGAAATAAACATGACTTGGCAAAGAGACTTGGTCAGTTGAAAATTTTCTTTCACATCAAATTAGCTCTACATATGACTTGTGGTGTGTTAATTAGAAAATGTGTAAAAGCTTTATAATTTTAAATGATATAAAATAAAGTAATTATTCATATTTGTTTGTTTGTCTGCTGCTCTAATCTACGCAACGGATTTTTATACGTTTTCACAATCATTTCTACACAAGGATTTCAAAAGTAAGAAAAGTTGATATTTTGTTTTCACATTGTCAAGTGATGCGTATGCATGTTGTAAATGCAAAAGACACTTATAAATGATCAAAATTTTTATGTTCCTTAAATTAATTCTAGTCCATTATATCATTAAATAATAGAAAATATATTTGTCGGGATATTAACACTCAGCGCCATCTAGTTCCATGATAAGCTACGAGGCTTGTGTTATGGATACCAGATAGTTGATACACTACACATATATAACTTTCAATCATACATATTATAAATATAAACACCCATGACTGAAGTACAAGCATTCGTGCGCATCACACAAATGAATGCCCCTAGCGGGACTCGAACCCGCGACCGCTGGCACAGCAAGTAAGGTCACTACTGAGCCAAACGTTTCGTCATTATACTTAAATTAACTTAAACAAAACTTTACATTTGAAAATTTACTTAAATATCTTCCATATTATTGTATTTAGCCTTATTAGGAAAATAATAGAATCTGTACGTAGTCGTCAAGATAACAGGTAATATGCTTCAGTTAGGTTTTGTTCCTTGTCGAGTGTCACGCGGCTTAAATTACTACTCGAGCTGTCTATTAACGTGGGAGTCGATTCAAATTTATTTAGAAAACTAGCCAATACTGTCCGAGCTGGAACGAATTTAAATATGTAGTTCAAATTAAGTTTTACACATACAACTTTTGCCATGTTTCGCTATAATACTATGTTTTTAAAATACTTTCTTAGATTTAGGCCAATATTTGACATTTTAAATAAAACTATCTTTTCGGATTTTTTCGCGGATTTATTTGGATTTTTGGTTCTATTTGGTACTATTGTTTTATTTAAAACTATCGACTTAGCCTCGCTTCGCTTGGGTGATTTTTGAACGGAACCCTAATTTCTTTTTGTAAAATAAAAGTAGTAAGTTACTCTTTATAACATTAGCTATCCATTATATGCCAGTGAAAGCCCCGTCAAAATCGGTCCAGCTATTTCAGATTAGCCGGAACAAAGAGACTGACAGATAGACAAAAATTTTAAAAATGGTGTTTTATAAGTACCGTATATAATTTCATACGCATTTAGTAAAAAGATGTTATTTTGACATTACAAACAGACATTTAAATTTTATTAATCTGTGTAGAGTATACATAAAAAAGTAATTATTTTTATTCTTAATTATAAACAAAGACAATATTTGATTATATAAATATCAATTTAACCCTGATTATGTACCAAATTCAGACTTTAAATCAGATATTTATTTATTTGTATAACAAAAGTTAACACAATTGTTAGTAATCGGACTACTTTTAAATATGAAAGTTTGTATGTGTGTATGTTTGTTATTATCATTATTATCAACATATTATCATTTTATTATACATTATTATATTTCTTTGATTTAATGCTAATTAAGCATTAAATCATTGATATACAAAAACTCAAGACACGCAATAAGCGTTTCAAAAGTGTCCTCAAAAAGAAGTGCACAATTTGAAATTGAATTGCACTTTTATCAAATATCTTTTGTTCATTGCTTTTCGGATGACAAAATGAAAACGCATGTTGTTTTGTTAAAAAAAATACTTTAAGGGGTGTGCATAAGTTCCAATTAGTGTTTAGACGATTAGAACTTTCCATTTCTCAATTTTATTCTTTGGTTTGACAAACGTGGCGTGTCGACGCCATTTTTTGAAGAGATATGTCTTAGGAAAATGTTTTTTCTTATATCAATGCATTAAATATAATTTATATTAAATGAATTTGAAAATATATTCATATTACAATAAAACCCGTTTTATCTACACATTTAATAAAATTCTAACTAAGTCGAATCTGTACATTAAATATTTTTTGGAAAATCTTATTGAAATAGTCATTATTATCGATACAGAGGCCAAATCTATACTTTTTAGAATTTTTGTCTATCTCTCTATCTGTCTGTGACCGCATCACGGAAAAACCACTAGAGGGATTTTGATGAAATTCGGTATTATGATAGCTGGTTATCCGGATCATCATATAGGATACTTTTTACTGCGGGAAAATATCTCATCTCTGAGAAATCTATACTAAACGTTAAAACGTAAGTAGGGACGAACCCGAGCGGAGCGAGGGTGAGTCGCTAGTAGTATATATATCTAATTTGATACCTAAGATTTAACGCAAGAATAACAACACTAACAATACTCGTCATTACATTCAGATAATCTATTATCATATAAACTTGATTACAAAGAACTTTCGCAACATATGACAATGATTTAGCGTACACAAGAAATTTTAATAAATCACGCGTCGTCATCAAAATATCGCATCGAGAACCGGCCGGTAATGTCGGCAGGGCAACAACCCATGTGGGTTCACTTCTTCCTTTTTGAGCGACTTTTAAAACCACGTCAAAACAGCTGTTATAAGATTTTTATGCATATTTTAATTCAATTTTATATGTTGATAGAGGGATCTATATTAGTTATAAGTTATTACGTATAACATAATAGCAAATATGGTCGAGAGAGATGAAAATTTTTGGCGTCTTAAACAAATTATCGCATCAATCATTCGAAACGTTGGAATCAGAAACAATAGTATAAAACCGCGAAAAATCCAAAAAAAAAATTCTTTTATTTATATGTCAAATGTCAAGAATTGGTGTAAGTCTAAAAAAGTATTGATGATATCTTATTACAAAGTAGCGACTAACCGTCTCTTCGCTCAGGTGCGTCCCTGGGTACTTTTTATCTAATATAAAAATAGTTATTGCGAGTGATATTAGTAGATAGCCACATGCCATTGCACACTTTTCTGTAGGCCTTTTTAAGATATTTATTTTCTATTGCATTGCTTTAATGTATCTTTTAAGGTTTTATAGATGATTCGATAGATCAATTATTGTGTTTTCCCGGGGGAATGAAAAATTAAGATTTTCCTCTAGTAAAAGGTATCTCAAATGTTGACCGAGTGAGATGATATATTTGATATAATTATGATATACAAACAAACAGACAGAAAGAAAATCGAACAAAATTTCAATAACTATCGTTTTGGGGTCCTTTTTTATACATATAAGAAAATTCTGAGTGCAATCTATACATTAAATATTTTTTTGGATAATTTTATTGAAATAGTCATTATTATCGATACAGAAGCCGAATCTATAGTTTTTAGAATTTTTGTCTGTCTGTCTGTCTGGGAACGCATCACGAGAATCCCACTAGACAAATATTAATAAAATTTGGTATGATGTTAGCTTATTATCCGGGTGAATATATCAGATACTTTTTACTACGGGAAAATATCTAATCTCTGAGAAATCTTTACATCAGTCATTATCTCTGTAACACAAAAATTCTAGACAAGTAAAAAGCTTTGCTAAACATATTAAATTCCATATATGAAGTGTGGCTAAGCTCAAAGTTACCACACTTTAAACTAAACATAAAAATATATCTAGCTTTAAAGTATCAATGTGCTAACAGTGGAAACCACGAAATTGGTATTAAGCGTGATTCACGGCCCATAATAATAAATACGCGTGTTACGAAAAAGATTATCCGCGCTCCTTTTCAGTACTAGAACTATAAGGTAAATTACATACTGTAATATAAGCCAATAACAATATTTCGACGGGCTACAGAGAAAATATAGTTTTTTTTTTGCTATTTACTTAAAAGATAGAGTGACTTCATAGAATACTTAATCTAGAAAGTGTTAAATGGTCTTATATTTTTTTTATATATAATGTGTATGTGTGTATGTACGTATGTAACAATATATGCTTCAACATATGCGTGTATATATGTATATATTTGTTTGTCTGTGTATATGTATCCATTTGTAGATCTCCTTAAGATTGTTCACACCCATTCCATCTCTTTCTTCCTTTCTACCCAAAGGTTGTCAGTGTTTAAAACTGTAATCTGTTCTATTTTTCGTCTATTTCATGTCCTGTGAGTGTATTTTGTCCGTTCTTCTCACAGAAGCTTTTTCTTCCAAGCTGGTGGTTGACTTATGATATTAAATAAAAATTGTAATATTTTAATGCTGAATTAAAAATATTGAATTTAAATTTATCTTCCTCCATCTTGAATCAAGTAAATAAGTACATACTACCATATAAATTACTAACCCAAGCTTCAGTTAGCGAGAACACTAAATTGTAATACTAAATCTTGATTTAGGTCTCGAGTGTTTAATAGCTAACTGCTTTTTCTTATATAATTGCCTCTATTATAGTGTCGGAACCAACCCATTCAGTGTATTTTGTACCTAAGTTTGCGTAAGATCATGCAACCTAGCCATAAAGGGTGTCTGTCAGTTTAGTTTAAGATGTTGACATTTTAATTCTAAATGCCTTCGAATTTAGGAGCATGAATTTTATGTTTCTATACAAAGATAACATGTGACATCACAATATAGAAATAGCTTTTGTGTATATTTTACTAGCGACCAAGCGAAAATGGGTTCGTCCATAGTTACGTTTTAACGTTTAGTATAGATTTCTCAGAGATGAGATATATTTTCACAGTAAAAAGTATCCTATATGTTGACCCGGATAACCAAAATAAAAAACATTACCTATAAACAGCTAATGTTTAACTATTTGTATACTTTATTAAGTAATTCGAACATATGATAGGAGTGTAGTGGTGTACACAAGTCAAATTGCTTTATAAGGAGCTACATAGTAGATTAGCATGTTCATACTTCACATCCATCGTGGGCGAGAAAGTCGTATTTACCTTTCGATTTATTTCTCATCTATACTAAATGTCTGCAAAGCAACACACATAAATAATATCCGTCCCACTTTCTATATTAAATACGTTAACCACTGAAGTCGTCAATACTCACTAGTCAAGACTCTTGGATATTGGCTTTGACTCTTGGCAAATCCACACTAATGTTATAAATGTGAAAGTGTGTTTGTTTGTCCTTCTTTTACGTCGAAACATAGTAGCGGAATGGCGTGATTTTTTTGTGTGGTACTTGGAGGCCTGGAGCACTCATAGGTTACTTTTACCGCGGTAGATTATCTCATGCCCACGGGGAAACGCGTTATAATAAAACCTACAACAACTCATCATACCTATGTATGTATATATATATATTCCATACTAACCGTTAAAACGGTACCCAGATTTACTACAATGACGTGACAAGTCCTAATTTCATACATGTAAAACAAAGTACTTATATATAAGTATATGTTTGTATTTATTTACTATCCCCTAACAACTAGAGTAAATATGTAGAATTCGGTGACAAACCGACTATATAGTATATTAAAATTACTGAAAACCACGCTTAAGCATAATATTGTCGTGCCGCCATTATCACAAATCATTTCTTCTTTTATTCAGCTTTCTACCCATTCTATTCTTAAATTATAATATATATATATATATATATATATATTTATACCTACATCTCCTTTTACTCTAAAAAAAATATTTTACGCATTCTTGTAATCTTGCAATTCCCACTTGTATGAACATCATACATATTCTTATTTTTTTATGAAAATTAATAAAAACTATTTAATTTTGAACGTCAATCATATACCAGAAAAGTTTTTTAGAAACATCTATATTAGATTAATAGTATTGTGTATTCAGCCATTTTTAACGTCCCACTGCTGGGCACGGGCCTCCCTTCAGTACGAGGAGGATCAGGTCATAACCCACCACGCTGGCCAAGTGCGGGTTGGCGGACTCTAATACTATTGTATTAGAGTGTATAGAAAACAAACAAATACACTTATAATATGATTGATTTGAAAAACTAATATTTGTCATGTAACTAAATCTTTGTCATGTAACTAAAGCTTTTTGTCACGTAAGTAGCTAATAAGCTGTAACAATCACATTCAAAATCTTGTTAAACAGAAAAATAAAAACCAAATACATTTATTTATCACAAAGATCTATAATTGATCTATAGATCTTTAACATCGCATATGGTTCTAATAAATCAGCAGCTTTCACGAAGTGGGCAAATAATGTTCTCTATAATATATGTAGAGCAATTGTGAAGACAATTGCTTGTAATCAATGATGAACGGTTAGACTACTGCACCTACGATAAAAGATACACATTACGATAGTACACTGTCAATTCATTTTATCTATACATATAATAAATTTGTAACTAAGCCGAATCTGTATATTAAATATTTCTTGGAAAATCTTATTGAAATAGACATTATTATCGATACAGAGGCCGAACCTATAGTTTTTAGAATTTTTGTCTGTCTGACTGATCACAGAAAAACCACTAGAGGGATTTTGATGAAATTTGGTATGGTGATAGCTGGTTATCCGGGTCAACATATAGAATACTTTTCACCGCGGGATAAAATCTCATTTCTGAGAAAAAATACAAAAACTGCAATGGAAGAGTACTAATATGTAAAATCTAATAATTTGGTTTTTGGTCATCTGAACGCGGGCGGAGCCGCGGGCAATGCTAGTTGTAAATACAAACCGATATCAATATTAGGAATTTCATAAAGCGTTGAGGAAATAACAAAATACAACTTACAACTATCTTTTCGGATTTTTTCTCTTAGACATTTCTTTTCTCCTGTAACCATAATTTCTGTAAAGCATATGACACGTCGGAAACCAAAAATCAGAATAAATCCGCGATAAAAACCGAAAAGATAGTTTTATCAATGTCAAATGTCAAATATTCACGTAAATCTAAGAAGAGATTATCATAAAAAATGCCAGATATTTTAGAACAAATTCATACAAAATAGTAAAAGCCCAGTGGTAACGCAATTGCTCGGTAAATCAAATGAAGACAATTCAAATTCCGGATCTTGTACTTCTGATATTCTCAGATAGAGAACCTAGAATGTTTTCGGCTTTTAGAAAAAAGAGTACCTCGACTTCTAAGTCGCCTAAAATATATATTTCACGTTTAGAATTAGCGGTTATTATTTTGTAAATTTATATGATTATCATTAAAAAAAGTTATAAAAATCGATTTCTGAAAAACAATAATAAATAATCGATGTAATATAGGTATATAGTGGGCAAAAATATCGAGAAACAAACAAAATACGAATTGTACACCCCTTTTTTAAAGTCGATCAATAAAAAGCAAGACACATAAAATATTCTAGTAATACACTTAAAATTGATTTGAATTATATTAATAAATAACTCTTAAACATAGGTTACATTGTGTATAATATTTGGTCTTCTAAAATGATTTAATCGTCGACGTACAAACTTCTAACTGTCATAAATCTTATGTTTATTCAAAACTATAATTAAAATAATGTGTTTCTTCATATAAATTACAATTTAAGCTACCGAATAAATTTATAATAAAAAATTAATATTTATTCATCAAAATATCTGCACCAAATTATACAAATTTTGTTATATGGTATGTTATTATACTTCGTTAATTTTCAATAAATATATTAATTTATCGATCGATAATAATACTTGAATGATAGCATTTGTATAATAGTATTAAATAAATGATTAAAATTAACTAGAAGTAACAATGTTATCTCAACTACTGAACTTTTACAAAAACATTGAAATACGTAATATTTTACATGTAAAGATTTTTTAACTGCTAAAATTTATGTTTTTTAAGAAAAACCAACGAAACTCAATCCCAAATTATACTTGAAATAGATTGTTTGTGACGTCATACGTATCATATGTATAAATAGTTGTAAAAATATATATAAAAATATTTATAACTCGGTCTGTTTACACACAACTCAAAAACACCGGCACTCTTTAATAAGACATATATATTTTATAAATAATCGTTTTTGTTCGTGGCTCGATCGCGTGGTAAATGGAATTTCTTGCCCAATTTCATCAAAATCTGTTCAGCAGTTTATATGTGAAAAGTTCACAATTCGAGAGACAGATACTTTCTCATTTATAAAAACTTAATTACCTAATCTGAAATAAAACTTATCGTAGCAAATAAATTTAATGTTGTTTAAAAAGCCTCACTTGAGCTTATAATTCCACTAATTTCCATTTAAAGGAAGATCACATTTAGTACATATGTGAAGTGAAATATCTAAAATCAAATAATTAAAAGAGAAAACACTGCTTTGTTTCTTATCGATACACTCAGAAAGTACTGGATTATTTTAAGTAGTTATTTCACCACTGAAAGGTTATATTATCTAAAACCAATATAGTATATATTTTATTTCAGTAATTTCACGTTTTCAGCCGGAAGTATAACCTAGGACCGTTCGTATTATCATACAATGTAACAGAGGTTAATGGTTAATCTAGTTTATTATCTACAATGCATTAGAAAGTGCTCATTATAGGGTTATGTGGAATAAACCATATGTTCTAATTAATTTTCTTATTAATATGTTAATTGAAAATTAATTAATTGGCTATGAAATGATCAATAAAATAAATCATAACATAAATATATCCTAAATGTTATGTTAATTATGACGAAATGTTCTGTTTTGATTTTAAACTGAACTTTAATGAACTAAGATTGGATATAATTTTTCATTTATTTCTTTCGTTAATTATTAAAAATCAATCTGAAAAAAGGCAGTGGTAGTCCAGTGGTAGCGCGCTGGCTTGGGAAACCAAATGAAGAGGGTTCAAATCCCGGATCTCGCACCTCTGATATTTTCATGTGCGAATCAATTTCAAGTTCCAACATGATTACGACTTGTCTTACTGTGAAGGAAAACATCGTGAGGAAACCTGCATGTCTGAGAGAACGTAGCAAGTTTTCGAAAGACATGTGAAGTCCGCCAACCCGCACTTGGCCAGCGTGGTGGACAATGGCCTGATCCCCCCCGTATTGAAGGGAGGCCCGTGCCCAGCAGGGTGACGTTAAAAAAAAGCTGAATACACATCGGAAAAAATAAATAAATATCTATCACGAGACAAAATCGAACGTAAGATAGAATGAGATTATTTTTTTCTCTTTCACTTATAGAGAATGCTAGAGTTAGAATATAATTAAATTTTAGATATACTTATAAAATATTCTGTTTCCATTTAGATTTATTTAATTGAAATGTTTCCCACATTACATTAATCTATATCTAAATTTTAATTACTAAATTTGCTTTTCATTTGTCCACAGGTAAAAATCTACATTATATACAGAAGTATATGAACCGAAGCAACAAGTTACTTCCGTTGTGGTACCATTATATAAAATCTAATTAGCAGTTTTACATTGAAGCGTAAGCACAAAATTTTAATTAAACTCTCTATTCGCCTACTACGTATGATTCTTGTTTTAGTAGCAAAAGTTTTAAAACAAAATTTTGTGTAGTTGATTTCTTCATCAAAAAATACTAATATTTCAAGGAAATCTGTTAAGTATCTTAATAGAATAGATTGGATCTTAGGTTTGTCTCTATCCACTCGACAGACTATTTATATAGAAAAAAAGTTATGCACCAACAAATCAACAAAGCTCCAGTTGCTATTTAGCAATTATAATACTGTCCCAATAACTATACTTAACCCAACCCAGGATTCGAATCCAGAAACTTCTAATCTGATGCCATACTTGCCAGCCACTAAACAGGAGGCAGTCAGAATATTCAATAAAGATAATAAAGCTGGAAACGTTCCACAGTGACCACCGGTTAGCGATTACTGTCATTCACAAGCTATGAAGTAATTCTATTGGAAAAAGGATGTTTTTTTCATACATTTTACAGTAAAAACCTGACAGTATAACAAGAGCACAGTGGTTGGTATCTATTACTTACTTGTTTATCCTCCACTTATAAGGCAACACGTCAGTCTACCTTTGTATAGACTTCCGCTAGAAAACACTGGCTTAATGAGACCGAGATAAAACACTTTAACACTACACAGATGATGTATTACACTTCCAGCAATTTCTTACTTTCGCAATTATAAGCGGTAAATGAAATTACTTATACTAATATTTTCTTAGATAAATAACATGTCTTTATATATTAAATTAATGAATTATTTAGTGTCAAAAAGTTAAAATTATATTTGATTAGTTTAATCCTCCAGTTTACATGGTATATCGGTAAAACGGTGCCTGATATATATGTATGTCAAACCGAATATAAACTATCGCGAGTTCGAATTTTATTTATTTACTAGCATCGCCCGCGGCTCCGCCCGCGCTCTATGACCAAAAACCAAATTCTTAGATTTTACATAGTAGTATACTCTTACAATGCAGTTTTTGTAATTTTTCTCAGAAATGAGATATTTTCCCGCGGTAAAAAGTATTCTATATATTGACCCGGATAACGAGCTATCATCATACCAAATTTCATCAAAATCTGTCCAGTGGTTTTCTCGTGATGACAGACAGACAGATAGACAGACAAAAATTCTAAAAACTATAGATTCGGAGTCTATCGATAATAATGTCTATTTCAATTAGATTTTCCAAAAAATATTTAATGTACAGATTCGACTTAGTTACAATTTTATTATAGATATAGATATATTTATTACTCTCGCTTCGCTTGTGTGCGTCCTTACGAACGTTTAAATTTTTTTAGCAAAACCCCAATTCTTTTTTTATATAAAAGTTGCCTAAGTTACTCCTTATAAGAACAGCCAGTGAAAATCCCGTAAAATCAGTCCAGCTATTTCTGACATTAACCGAAACAAACAGACAAATAGAAAAACATATTAAAAATGGTTTTTTTTATAAGTACCGTATAAAATTTTATATGCATTTAATAAGAAGTTGTTATATTGACATTACAAACAGACACTTCAATTTTATTTATCTGTACAGATTTATTTGTTTATTTAAGTACAATATTTAGCATATTATATTATCATAAGCAGTTTTAATGTTAATAACCACATTAGTTAGATAAATGAGTTGCAGTTATTAATGCCCACCTTTCGAGGTACATCCTACAAATGTATGAACTAAATTGTATCGATTCAATTAAATGCAAAAACGAACATATCTTCAAACATCAAAAAATACGATAAAAACTAAATACTAGACAAATCTGTACCTATATATAAATAAAAATGAATGTTGGTAAGCGCATAACTCTAGAATGGCTGGATCAATTTGGCAAAATTTTTTTTCGTATGTTTCTTAAGGTCCACGGAAGGTTTTAATAAAGAGAAAAAATGAAAAATTAACAAAAAAAAATTTAAATTTATATGGATAACGCTGGCTAATAACTATTTATATCTATTTAAAATGTACTTACGACGAACCCGAGCGAAGCGAGGGTGAGCCGCTAGTATAATATAATTATAAATACAGAATCAAATACATAGTATAATATGTACTTAGTAATACAATCGAAACATTTTGTTGCATCCGATGAAAGCGGAGTAACAAATTCACTTGCGTACAAAATTCTTTTGCATTTTTAAGAATGTTTCAAGTATAATATCATATAATTCGATATTATACTTATCAATGCTTATAAAAATTATAAATTAAGTTCAGAATCCTCATCAAAATGACTATTTCATAAACCAGCGAGCGTTTACAAACAGACGGTATGTTTAATTATATGTATGTATGAATTACAATATGCCTGAGATATCAATACATTATATAACTGAAAAGAGAAAAAGAATCTCAATTTGCAACGTTGTACAGTCACGTGACTTCCTGCTTTATCCATAGTTCCTGGTTTTTAAACCAAACTTCCTGTAATACCAAATGTAATCTAATCGTTGATAATTAACTTGTTGTTGTGTCAAAGGCTTATTCAAATTGCTTACTATATTGTACATAATGTGGGTTTCTGTAAATGGTTATTTGCAATTATAATACTATGCCTTCTGATCTCCAATTAAATCTATTTAGGATGTATTGAATGTGTTTAAGATAATTGGTCAAGTGCGAGTTTGATTACGCAAATTTTATTTACGAGTATATTAATTCAGACAACACGCTTGGCTCAGTTTGTAGTAAACCTAATTCCTATGCATATATGTACCAGCGGTTGCGGGTTCGAGTCGCGCTGGGGGGGTTTTCATTAGTGTGATGAGCACGAATGTTTGTACTCCAGTCATGGTATATATTTATAATATGTATGTATTTAAATTTTAAAGTTATATATGTGTAGTGTGTCAACTATCCGGTATCCATAACACAAGCCTCGTAGCTTACCATGGAACTAGATGGTGTTGTGTGTTAATGTTCCAACAATATTCATTTATTATTATTATTAAACTTGTTGAGGCCATGAGCCGTTAAATATTTTCCAAAATATTTTTAGCAACATAAGCTTTTAGGACTGACATCTATATAAAGTAACGGTTCAAGGTGCATTGACAACAAACACGTTACAAGTGAAGTTCTCGGTCTGATTGCTCCAATTATCGTATATTATGACAGCTATACGTATCGTACATTGCTGGCACCATAAAGGTTCATAAGATTTTTTTTTGAAGCCATTAACAAGAAAATTGAATTGAATTGAAGCAATTATTATTATTATACTAATATTTATCCATGCTTTAATGGAACATCGAAAAAAAGCTTACACTCAGAGATAGTTCAGCTTTCTGTTAGTGGATGAAATTCTAAAATCAAATAAGAAAGCTCAGATAGACCTAAAAATGTAAAATATTACTAAAACTTAAAATAGGGTAATCTTCTTTTCTTAAAGTAGGCTAAAAATCGATTAAGAAAATCTCGCTTCACATTCGATTAAAACTATCGTTCATTCGTATAGATTATCGCCCACCGGTTCATTTTATAATATCGTGCTTGTTGTGACAGCTCGACGCACGTCAACCTGACTGATGACGTGATGACAAGACGCCAATAAGTTAAAGACTCGAAGTTGAAATAAAGGTGGAGTGGACACTAAGCAATACTTACAAACAATTTTCTTTTAAAATTATCTTTCTCTTTCTACTAGAAAGATTATCTTTTTAGTAAAGCGTACATATTTTAAGGTGTTATTTATTTATTTTTATGTGTGTAAAATTCTTTCGCTTAAAAATGGATAAAGAATAACTTATTTCAGAAAAAATTTGTTTTGACTGAAGAAGACTCTTATCTACAGTACGAACGGCATGTAAGCAACACTGAGAGTAATACTAATAGTATCAAATATAATATAAATCAATATCAATAAAATCGATGAATAGATATATTCTATTAAGCAAAGAATAATATTATTTCTCATAATGTCAACATACTCGTATCTCAACACTTAAGTTCAGTGACCTAACCACCTTTATTTTAACATCAACTAAAGTTTTATAATTTTTTATATTATATATACGTTCCCGACGTATCAATACTGAATTCACAAATATAAGAAAATAATAATGCTTAGTAATAATACTACATATTACTCTTCTTTTTTTATTTTTAGCTATAAATATACATAAATTGCTCTAGACAGAAACCAATCTTTAAGTAAGGTTTGGTTGTAATGTGTAAATATCTTTTTTTTCACCTAATCAGTATTCGAACATGTGATTTCCTACATACATACATATGTCTTAAAATTAGCAAAAAATAACAATTCTGTGTTTATTACTATCATCATTTCGTCATCAGACAAAAATTACCACTTAAATTACCAATAAAATCTTACATAATATGTTTCATGTGTCATTTTCAAGCCCCAAAACTCTCAAAATTCATTATTTCTACCTTAAAAACAAGCTAACGGACCCCAAGTCTTTTCACATTAATAGTAAGGATAAGAGTAATTCCCATGGACGCGAAGTCACCAGAAACAAGTAGGAAGATAAAGAAAGTCGAACGCGTGCGACACCATAGATAGTATCACTACAATGTCTCATCACGAATATACGTAACAATTCGTGCGAATGTTCGTATTGTCGTCACGATCGCGTCGCTGATATCATCTTAGAATACGACTTAACGGAACAAAACTATTGTTCGACGAATGCGATAGTAACTCTGTATAAGAACGAGCACGATAGACGCTAGCGAGCGCGTATTACAAATTGAACTTTATCAAAGCTTTCAGACTCATCAGACTAGCGACTTACTGTCGCTCCGCTCGTGTTTGTCCCTACTATCTTTTTAACCTTTAGGATATTTCTCCGATATGAGATATTTTCCCGCAGTAAACGTATGCTATATGTCGACCCGGATAACCAGCTATCATCATACCAAAATTTCATCAAAATCCCACCAGTGGTTTTTCCGTGATACGGTGACAGACAGACAAAAATTCTAAAATCTATAGATTCTGTGAGAAATTTATACTAACCGCTAAAACGTACCAAGGGACGAACCCGAACGGAGAGAGAGGGACTCGCTAGTTTATATAATAATAACTTCAATGTACTGATATCTGTTTTCTATATATTCTATAATTGATAAATAGATTAGCTAACATTTATTATGGCACTGCATTTAATTATAACACAGTACTCTACACGAAAGCATTAAAGCTTAGTAAAAGCTTAGCTTTGCAAGATTAAGTAGCAAACACCTACATTTCTGCATTAGTAAATACGCACACTTGTAAATAAATATATCGTATTTAGCCCTTTTTTACGTCCCACTGCTGGGCAAGGGTCTCCCTTCACTACAAGGATGATAAAAATCTAGATCTAAGATCTAGAATTTTTAAAATATTCTATTCCTCGTCTAGTGCAATCTATCAATAAAGTTTTTTATCAAATAAAGTAGGTAATAACAATAAGACGTAGTAATGCTCTTTAGAGGATAATTCATACACAAATTCAAATATGATCTTAAATAATAGATCAATGAGACGATTTGTATAGATAAATCTATGGGCCCATAGGAATATTTATCAAAAGATTCCCATAGAAAATAAGGGTCACTCTATAGTAAAGCCATATTATTTATGGTAACGTTATTTGAAACAATCTACGTGTGCTCTTATTGCCCTTCAATTGCATGTCAGAGTGTGCGGCTATTCACATCCCTATTTATTATCTAGATACGGACATGCTTTATATTCTAGCCCTAGGCTTATTTGGATGTAAGCTCAGATTATACGAATCAAGATCGCAGTAAAGGTGTGGAACATAGAAGCCGATACCCTACTATTAAGTATGAAACAAAGGCCATATAAAACTTTATTAGCAATTAGTTTTGCTGATGGAAAATCTATGGGAAGCTCTAAATATAAAAAAGTATTTTTTCTGGTTTTCATGAAAATCATAATTAAAATGATGGGAGTTATTATAATAAAATTTGCTGTAGAATATTTTTAATTAAACTTTTAGGGTATTTACTTTTACCTATTTAGCTTTTATGTTATTAGGGTTTAGACGACGTCATTCTATAACCACAAATAACGAATAGAAAATTCAATTTTTTAAATTTATACTCTTCAGCAATTTACGAGTCTTTCTAAAGTAAGTTTGTCTTTACGTTAACAAATATAGTATACGAAACTTTCTATAGTAAATATTTAGGATTTACAAGCAATTTAAGGATATTTTCACACGCATTTTCTATTTATTCCAACGCCAGATGTGCTATAAAACGTGGTCACGATCACCACGATTGCTCTACAAGCTGAATTACGATAAATGCGTCAAGTGTGAAATACACTGATATAGGGTTGCCATGTAGGTAATTCCATTGTAATTTGTTTGTTTGAAAATATCTATACATAGTCGTTTATTAAGTTCTCCATTTGCGTAAAATTTAAAAATATCTATGTCCTATGTAATCTAACTCAAACACTAATCTGGGTTAACTAGCACAGATATTTTTTAATGTTCACTGTAAAATAAAAATTTAGAAGAAGCATGTTACGCCTATTAAGTAATCGGAAGAATCTAATGGTTTAAAATACATCATACTATATTAATTTACTAATAAAAGTTACATATACATATGTATATTTTCAAATCGATATTTATCAACTTCATATTATACTTATATCAAAAAATACTGTATGATATCTGTGTATAACGTACATAGTATATGTACATTCCTAAACATTCGACCGCTACGAAAAATATAAATAAGAATTATGTTGGGACGTTAATACACACATCACCATCTGGTTCCATGGTAAGCTACGAGATTTTTGTTATAGATACCAGATAATTGATACACTACACATATATAACTTTAAATACCTAAATAAATATAAACTCCCATGACTGGAGTACAAACATTCATGCTCATCACACATCACACATCTAGCGGAACTCGAACCCGCGACCGACCCTACTAGCTGGCTCAGCTAGTTAGGTCACTACAAACTGAGCCAAACGTGTCGTCAAATACGATGAAAGTTAAATATTTAATAATACGTATTTTTGAGATATTATCACCGACAAACGATCACATGTCGCTTGAATTATACGAGTAAACTTGTGTGGGATACTTTGTGTCACTTTATACTTGGTCGAAACCAAGACAGGTCGTTAGTTTTTAATAAATTTGACGGTCGGTCCTCATTAATATCCTTAAATACCCTGTCAACTCGTTTCGCAAGAATCCAGAGCAATTTAGTTTAAAATCTTAAAATGTCCGCGTGCGAGTTTTAAAATAAAATGTTCAAATCATTTCAGAAGGTGAAAATGAATGTAAAGGATAAGCAAATTTTAGATTTTTCCAATAATACCAGCCCTATTTGAGTAACCAGTGTTCACCCATATTTATGTTGTATTCTGCTCATAAACTGCTTGCATCTGATTGGAAAGGATAATTGGTAGTGGAATTGCAGGTGTCTATAATATACAAGCTCTGTCTCAGCCCGCACACGATATAGTCATCTTTACTAATAAAAAGTATGATAATTATCCATTAACTAAGAATATCACGAGTTAATAATCACCTTAGATGTAATTATTTCAGATGTCGAATTTTTATTTTATTTTTTTATTTTTTATTTTTACATTTTATTTTTACATTTAATTATTTTTCATTTTATTTTTACATTTATTTATTTTTCATTTTATTTTTACATTTATTTACATGATATTCGTTCTTATAATTTAAATAGGACCACTATTATGATAGGAACACAAATAGCGAAGATATGGACCAAAAAATCTATACCCAGCTGAATTTACGCACGTTTAATGTACTTAACGTTCACTTTTTTGAAGCCGATCGTATTGTATTACATTAGTCGGTGTATACCTTCGTTTTATGGTTGGCTATGGAATTTAGGGCATATTCTTCTTATCTACAGGTATGAGTAAAATAAAATGTCTCTCGCACCTTATCTGTTCATTAGTTCGACATCACAAATTGAGAAAGTTTGTACGTCTGTTACTCCTAAACGTTAAAATGGCTAGACTGATTTGGATAATGTTACACAGATAGACTTCAGATATGCACTATTACGACTAAAATTAACGAAAAGCTGATGCTGGCTGTATAAAATACTAGTAGTTCTGCGAACAGCAGACCTCGCGAGAACAAACTGCATTTTAAGGAGTTATTCTGCTCATCACGTCAAAGATCTTCATCAGATCGTCACCAATTTTTATGAGACTAAATGAATGTTACTACCTGTCAAATGAAAGGGACCCGTTGAAATCGGATCTCATAAGTTGGAGATTTCCAATAACCACCTTTTTAACCCTTTCTAGAGGAAATACCCCTCCAATGAAAATTCCCGACAACCAATAAATATATAGAGTCGTAAAAGCTGTATATCTAGTGTCGTCCAGATCGCTTGTAAAACACGACCTGTAGAGAAGTACCAATAAACTGACAGAGGAAAGCAAATTTTGACAGACTTGAAGCATACTAAGTGAGCAGTTAATAATATTATACATACATTTAAAAAGCAGTTTAAGACGCACGCACGAGTAGCAATGATTTTTGAAAATGAAATTTAAATCTCAAAAGAGAAGTGCAAAAATTGACATGCAGATAAAACCATGTGATAGGACTAGTTATATACATATTACCATATATGTATTTACAAAATAATACACAAACTTTCTCCAAGAAAATGTGAATTAATATCTTTTAAATTGTTCACCGTTACTCGATACGGCTGATGTCACTTCTTACCTCGTGCTATATTTCAGTACGTTATCACAACTTGTCGTATCAACAACTCTGTGACGATTAAAGCCGATTAAGCATCGACAGTAGCTGAAACTTTATCATACGCATTTGTTTTAAAGATTAAATTTACTTATTATATAATATACTCGTATGAAAGTCCTCTCAGTATTTTGGTGGATGTTATATATAGTCACTGAAGGTAAATGAGGAATATAGTTTTAAAATATCAATTTTGAAGGTAGTTTTTGTTTCATTTTACAGCATTCAAATTACTTAATCTCAGACCGATTTCAAAAAGAGCGAAGTACTACAATTCGTACGTATGTATGTTTGTGGGGTACTAGATATCTTTGCAACTTATGGATCGATTCTCATGACTTTTTTTTTAATATATGGGTTATACTTTAAGGATAGTTTCATATAACTATAAAAAATCAACCTCTCAGGATGAAATAATATGTTATAAAAGAGTTTAAAATTTATAAAATACACCGCAAATAACTAAATTAATTTCAATCATTTTCTATGTAAATCCAAAAATGCCGCTACCGGGTCATATTCTCATGGAAAGGTACGCCCAAGAAATATTAGTCACCTGTTATCATAGATCTTAATTCAGGTAACAAAAACAAAAGATCAAACACGGTTTACGGCGTTTAATGTAGTATTTATTCAAATACCAACTAAGGTTAAAGGTCATTTAGTGCAATTGACATTGACTGTATGACCGAGATACGTGTTGAGATATGACTTATGATCTGTTGATAATAACTTATAACTTTTTATAATATTAAGTTTTCATAATACTTTCTTAGATTTACGCGAATATTTGACATTTTAAATAAAACTATCTTTTCGGATTTTGTCGCGGATTTATTTGCATTTTTGTTTCCCGACGTTTCGAATGCTTTACAGCATCCATGGTCACGGGAGAGACTGAGGTATTACATGTCTTGAAGGTAATGGTAGCCTATTGGTATAGTACTTACTTGGAAAAGCAAGTGGGGTTCAAACCTTGCATCCTTGAAAATTTCATGTTCTAATCATTTCAATATTACCTGTTGCTAAAAAGGAGAAGAGACGTGTGAAGTCCGGCAATCGGCATTTAGCCAGCGCAGTGGACCTATATCTGATGTATGTAGTTTAAAATATCACAGTGAAGAAAGATCCGTTCCCAGCAGTGGGACGTTAAAGAAGGCACGTTAGAAAAACGAAAACAAATCTTTCCCACGGGAACCGTACATTTTTCCAGGATAAAAAGTATCCTATGTATTATTCTGATATATGAACTATGCTATTGTAAAATTTCATTAAAATCTATTCAGTAGTTCTTGCGTGAAAGAGTAACAAACATCCATACATCCAGCAATCCATACATCCTCACAAACTTTCGCATTTATAATATTAGAAGGTTTATTAAAAGAAAATAATGGATAAATATCAAAGAATGAAGCTCTGATATTTTTTCTTTTGCCCTAGGTACCAGATAGGCGAAACGTCGTATTTGTGAGTCTATTATACGTCATAACTAATGATACCTAACTGGTTGGGTGTGTGGGTGCCCGTAATAAAAAGCTCAACCTAACTTAATGACTGCCATAACAGTTGTAATCAATATTGCATACCAACAGCTTTTTAACTGTACCCTTTATTAGTAACTAGCTTTCGTTTGCAACGCCGCGCCATAATAAATATCGTATACTAGCATTGCTCCCGGCTCCGCCCGCATTCAGATGACCAAAAACCAAACTCTTAGGTTTTACATGTTAATATACTCTTACATTGCAGTTTTTGTATTTTTTATGTTGACACGGGTAACCAGCTATCATCATACCAAATTTCATCAAAATCCCTCCAGTGTTTTTTCTGTGATGCGGTAACAGACAGACAGACAGACAAAAATTCTAAAAACTATAGATTCGGCCTCTGTATCGATAATAATGTTTATTTCAATAAGATTTTCCAAAAAATATTTAATGTACAGATTCGGCTTAGTTACAATTTTATTATATGTATAGATTACGTCTTATAAATAATGTATATTTCTATAAGTGAAATATCTTTTAGAATTGGTTATGCATTTATAGAAATTGCAAATACAACACAAAAAGCTTCTATCGCTTAAGTTAAAAAAAATGGCCTAAATTATACTATAAATGATAATATATTACTTTATAATTTTTTACTTTACTTAAAAAATACTTTTTAATTTTGGTCTCTCTGAGATTCTTTTACGAGTTATTTTCAGAACTTAGACTTTTCTTTCCGAACTGGTAGAAAACTCATGATGTCCAGTAAAAAACAAACATCCACTATGAACAAACAAATTTTACCCCTTAACGCTACTCTTTTGGGGTACACGCGGACACGCCAGCGTGTCAATTAACAATAGATTTCTTAGAATTTTTATTAATTTCTTAGAAATTTACCTGGAGGTGTAAAATACCTTTATATATGTACTTTTTTGAAAATGTAACATATACAATTTTTATACATTGTATGAGCTACAATAAGCCTGATTTCTGAATAATCATTTTCAATTGAGTCTAAGTATATAGTTTTAATTGATAAACCTGAAACTCGCCAACGTCAGAACATATTAACTTTATTGGATTGTTAATATAATCGAAATAGATATATGTATTACTAGCAGAACCCGCGGCTTCGCTCGCGCTAAAACTAAAAATCTCTAAAAAGGTAGTTTTATAAAAACTTTCATTACCTATTTTACCTCCTTAAAGGATGAATTTTGAAAAATGCTAAGACACGTACATATTTATTAAATTTTATTGAAGAGTATATACCTATACCAAGTTTCAAGGAATTCTGATAATAAATATTTTTTTTTGGATTGTATTATAACGTGTTTTCCCGTGGGAATTAAGTAATCTCCCCCGATAAAATAAGTAGCTTATGTCACTCTACAGCCCTCCAACTATCTCCACACAAAAAATCACGCCAATCCGTTACTCCGTTTCGACGTGAAACAAGGACAAAGAAACAAACAAACAAACAAACAAACAAACAAACAAACAAACAAACAAACAAACAAACAAACAAACAAACAAACAAACAAACAAACAAACAAACAAACAAACAAACAAACAAACAAACAAACAAACAAACAAACAAACAAACAAACAAACAAACAAACAAACAAACAAACAAACAAACAAACAAACAAACAAACAAACAAACAAACAAACAAACAAACAAACAAACAAACAAACAAACACTTTCATATTTATAATATCAAAATATATCAAAATCAATTATTACTATCTAATTTTATGCTATTTTACCTTAAAAAAGGTCAAACAGTCTTTAAGCTCTTACTATGAGTAATGTTATGGCATCGATAACAAAACAATGTAATTCAAATTTTTAGCAACAGCCATAATACGGCAAACGTTAAAAAAATATTTGTGTAGGAAGTGACTAACAGACCAAACTATTACGAAGTTTAATTACAGCTGTTAATTTAAGCAAATATTCGTTAATGAATGAGTCAATTTACGAGCTATGAGATCTTAAATTATTTTAGACTGGCCAGAATGTTATAATTTTTCATGTAGTATACTATAAAATATCCTATTACAGCGAACCGCCCACGTTTCGCTTTGGTGCTAACTACACTGTACGTGTACGGACTTTTTACTTCACACTCTTTTTATACGGGTTTATATTGAGATAAAAAGTATCCTATGTCACTCTTCGACCCATAAACTATCTATATACTAAACGCGCTTTAATTTTACGTAACATAGTAACAAAGCAACAAACATAATAATGTTAGTAAGATTTTACTGACAATTCCTACAGTGACCATATCTAGTGTAGTGGCTAGAATGTACGGTCACAAATCCGGAGGTCCTGGGTTCGAGTTCTTGGTCGGGCCTAGTTTAGTAATTGAGAATTTCTATTAAGAAATTCTCAATAAGAGCCCAAAATTGGGGCGTTGGCGGTGTTTTACCGCCGTGCCTCTGTGCGCACGTACTCTTCGTCCCAAAATATGAGAGTGACAGGAATAGAGAGTGCATGTTGTGTCTGCGCGCGCGCACACTTGTGCACTATAATATCTCCTGCGCAATTGGCTAGTCTCAATGAGATTGGCCGCCGTGGCCGGAATCGGTCAGGAGGACATTATTATATATATAGATATATAGGCAAAAACAAATCACTTAGTGCCTTTTTTCATTTGTTATATATAGGAATAAAAAAATCTGGCAACAAATTTATATAGATAGGTTAAATATATTCATATATGTTTTCCTTCAAATTTTCAATAATGATTATAATCGAATTTGGACCTTACGACTTATTCGGGCGAATACTAGTATCTATATTAATTACAGACAAATAATCCTCTTTAAACTCCGTTTTTTTTAGTGGTTTAGATGTATGTCTTATTGGTTATATCACAATAAATTATGATGAACGTCGATTTAAAATATACCTATAACTGGCCATCACCTACATACATACTCGTATACACAAAATAATCAAATTGAATGTTTCTTCGTTTTTTAGATGGTTAAAACAAATCGTTAGCGGAAGCCGCTTCACACGTGCGAAACCTCAACTCCGATAAAAACGGAGAGTAGGATGAAGAGAAAAATTAGTTTCTCTCTCCAAAAGGGTTGTTGTCAATTATAAATTACTTAAATAATGTATATTTCTTTAAAATATATAATTTTTAAGCTGTTTAATAAATTTTATTACTTTCAATTACCAATTCGCATTTCATGAAGCATTTAATTGCTATGTTTATTTCATCAAGACTTGATTTATTATACAGTAAGTTCAAATCAACTGTAAGTTGGAAGTTGATAAATGAAGCAACTAGTATATAATAATAAATTCCCAATGTTTCACGCGTCGTTATAGATTATATTATAAATATAAATAAACCTTGGGTTAAATTGTTGGAATTGATCTTAATGACGTATTACACCTGCCCACTCAGTTGAAGGTCGGTCTTATACTCTAAGTGTATGAGCAATTCAAATTTTAGACGTTTTTGTGTGTCACATACAAAATTCTGACATCATCAATATATTATTCCGTAATATTTACTTCAAAATTGCATTTTGATAGCAAAATATTATAGAACCAAATTAATTGACTTGAATTTTATAGATAAATCTATCTATACTTATTATAAAAATAAGTCCCCCGGCCGCGTCTTTCTGTCCTCCTGTCTGTCCTCCTGTCTGTCCTCCTGTCTGTCTGAACGCGATAAACTCGAAAACTACTGAACGGATTTTTATACGGTTTTCAACAATAGAAAGAGTAATTCTTGAGGAAGGTTTAGGTATATAATTTATTATGCTTTTATGTAAATTAGCTGAAATACGGCGACAAATGTTGAAGAGGTCGCAAAAAATCTCGCCAAATGGGAACTTTCCACGCGAACGCCGCGTAAACTAGCAAAGATACAGTTAAGTAATGTACTAGAGAATTCAAAATCTATAAAAATGCTACAAAAAAGTCCGCGATAGCATATCTCTATCTCTTACGGTTGACTTACAATAACCACTTTTATGTTAACATTTTTAATTAAAAACATTACGTTATTTTCAAAGTTATTTTCTTTAGTTCGGTATTAATCCTTATCCAAATGAATATTTTAGTTAGCTTAGTCATTTAATGCAGATTAAAATTGCTCTTTACACTAAATCAATCAGATGAATAGTTTTTGAGATATCGTTGTTAGAAGTAATTAGTAGCGAAACATTTTTAATGCTTGGCGAGCATTGAGATGCCTAC
Organism: Brenthis hecate; assembly: GCA_951806755.1. Lineage (NCBI taxonomy): Eukaryota > Metazoa > Arthropoda > Insecta > Lepidoptera > Nymphalidae > Brenthis > Brenthis hecate. The sequence goes on along the minus strand of OX638253.1, from coordinate 2,274,263 downwards.
GGCGAGTCCATCCCCTCTGCCCCGCATCGCTCGACCGCCTGCTCAAGCTATATAAACCGGGCGATGTAGCGCGCGATCCTAGGATACTTTTTACCGCGGGAAAATATCTTATTTCTGAGGAAAAATACAAAAACTGCAATGTAAGAGTATACTAATATGTAACACCTAAGAATTTAGTTTTTGGTCATCTGAACGCGGGCGGAGCCGCGGGCAATGCTAGTAATAAATAAATATATTGGGACATTAACACACAGCGCCATCTAGTTCCATAATAAGCTACGAGGCTTGTGTTATGGATACCAGATAGTTGATACACTACACATATATAACTTTAAATACATACATATTATAAATATAAATACCCATGACTGGAGTACAAACACTCGTCATCACACAAATGAATGCCCCCAGCGGGACTCGAACCCGCGACCGCTGGCACAGCAAGTAGGGTCACTACAAACTGAGCCAAACGTGTCGTCAATGATTATGATAATAAATAAAATAATATAATATATAATGATATAAATAGATGTCTGATTATTTTACTTCTTAAGTTAAAATCCTAACTTACGGTGGTTTAAGCATAGCCCAGATTTAATGTTTTGTGTTATGGAACCCTCGATGTACGAACCAAACTAGCATTCGCCTTATTTTTTTTCAGCTATAGTGTACCAATTCTCTGTAAAAAAAGTTGCTATGATCTAAGCACAGACGGACAGAACTACGACGGACATAATAATAATATACACTAATAATAAGAGTGTACACAAAAAAATATTATAAAATCTCTAACAGTCTCTCTTTTATGAACCGACTTCCAAAAAGGATGAGATTCTATGTTCGTCTGTATGTATATTTATGCATGTTCAGCGATTTCTCAGAGACGGCTTGACCCATTTTGCTATTTTAAACGGCATTGTGTTAAAGTAGGTTCCGAGGTGGTCGCTTTTTTCTTTGACATAGAGTATACCGTTTTCGAGAAAATCAGGAAAAACCATGATTTTTTTAAATAAAATGATTTATTTTGTTTTAAGCTTCATATTGTTCTGTCCACCATAACCATAAAAACCATTTGTATGTAAAATAATGACAAAAAACGTATACTATGAATCAATCGGCACATCAAAGATGCACTTCACTGATCTTATTACCTTGAAATTCGTGTGAGTCAGCGTCTACAAACCCAGACAGATGTATTTACGTGCTATTTAATTCCTGTGGGTTATATATTTGCTCTCTTTCTAATGCGTGATAGAAGAAAAAGACAGATAGTCGTCTTCCTGGACAAAGTCTTATTATAAGTTAGACTAGACGTGCTTAGAATGCTTGCGGAATAGTTTCGTAGGTTATTTTATGTTTATTTTACATACGTACATATACTTGTATTTTAACATAATTAAGCAAATATAATTTTATAAATTAAATCAATAGTTGAATTTATTATTTTAAAGGTCGAGTTTAATAAATATAACATATTAAATTAGTTTTTAATTTTTATGTCTTTTTATAATAACTTAATTTGCAAAACAATTTTGTAAAACTTCTTTTAAAAAGTATAAAAACACTTTAAAGACAAACATTGGATATTTCTCTACATAAAAAATAGGTGTTATTTTAATTTTTTCTACTTATTATAGTGGCATAATTATTAGATGGTCTCTTAAATTTCTTACATTAAAAAAAATAAACTTGCATCATTATTATATACTGTTACTAGTTAGTACTAAATAAAGCAGTGACTCGGTCGATTGAAGCTCAATTTGAACAATCAGAAAATGCTATTACATTAACACGCAATAGTAATAAATGAGACCTACTTTTATAATATTCTGAGAAACTTTTCAACTTTAATGAAAGTTAATAATGGTTAGAAAAAAATATTTGATTTGACTTTAAAACGCAGGAAACTACTCGTATTACGAATTTATGTGTTATAAATTATAATCTATACCTATTACTTACTAATATTATAAAAAGGCAGAATTTGTTTGTTTGTTTGAACGCGTTAATCTCAGGAACTACCAATCCGATTTGAGAAATTATTTTTGCATTTAGATACCCCTTTTATTGAGAAAGGCTATAGGTTATATATCATCATGCTACCCAAAGGAGCGGAGCAGTAATCATAAATGTCAAAAAATCGAGCTGACTTCCATATTTGTTGTAAAACTGATGTTTATATCGGAAGTTTTAACGCGGGCGAAGCCGCGGGTATTGCTTGTAATAGTATAAATACAATATTAAGACAAATGAAATATTTGAGTGTAGATTTTTAAAATATGTATTTCTAAGTATAGGTACTTACTTATCTATACTAATATTATAAAGAGGTAAAGTTTGTAAGTTTTTGAGGTTGTGAGTTTGTGACGTTGTAGGGGGTTAATCTGGATCTACTGAACCGATTTAGATGAAATTTGGTAAGAATATAATTTGAGAACCTGGGAAGGATTTTTATGCCGGAAATCATCCCTGAAAGAGGTGAAAATGGGGAAGAAAGAAATCATAATATCCCTATATCATAAGCCAATTCTTTTTTTTTTTTATTAAAACCGCTATAACCACAGAGTAATCCCATAAAAAGTTAAACGACAACCCATGTAAAGATTAAAAAACATTTGTTTTAGCGTGGTTTTGAAGTCACACATTCACAGAAGAAATATTTTTAGTTAAGATTTTTAAAATAAAATCAATGCCTGATTCGTAACATTTATGAAACAAAAACCAGAAATTTTAAAGACAACGTTATTATAGTTATTTGTTAAGTTTGAAAGTATAAAAATTAACATAATTATTTTATAATAAAAATATCGAAAGAATCGTATGAAATATAATAAGTAATAATTGTAAAATATAACAAGTATTTAAAATTTTGTACATATTAAATATATTTTAACAAAATTAATTTTTAATTGTTTATTGCAATTGATTGAGAAAGGTATATTAAAATGTTTATTACAGTTAATATATAATTGTTTTTCCCGTATAATAATAACAACATATTACAGTATAGTAATAAATGTTATGGTCTGTTTAGAAAGTGTGTGGTGTAATTATTGAATTTGAGCTCACACACTCAACTATTTATTCTACTAATTATATAAATGCAAAAGTTTGTGAGGTTGTCTGAACGTATAGATGTATGTCTGTTTGTTATTTTTTTAGTTAATAAACTAGTGAATGGATTATAATGAAACTTTACTATAATATAGCTCATACATCAGAATAACACATAGGCTACTTTTTATCCCGGAAAAATGTACGGTTATGTGTGTGTGTATACATTAAGTACATTTTAAAGGTCACTTTCAAATTGCCTTTTTAACGTCCCACTGGGCAGAGGCCTCCTTTTAATACAAGGGGGATCAGGTCATAGTCTACCACACTGGCTAAGTGCGGATTGACACTTATCTTTCGAAAGCTTACTACTAACTTACTCAGACCTCCAGGTTTTCTCACAATAGTTTCCGTCACCGTTAGGCAAGTAACGATAATCATGTTAAAAATGATTCGCATATGGAAATATCATAGATACGAGACACGGGATTTGAACCAAAACCTGGTTTCTCAAGCGAACGCTTTACCACTGAGCTGCCAAGGATTCTTGTCCTCATAAAAGTTAACGTGCACCAAACAATAATAATAGCCTATTGCTATGACTGAAATCAGTCCCTACTATAATTTTTTTCACAATCGCACAAGGGAGAAGTATGTAGGTGTATTTTTATTAGTGAAATTAATTATTATTATTATTAACAATTTATAATATCAGATTGAAAAATTCGCTTGAGAATATCAACAGAAAGGTCAAAAAAGGAAAGCGAGCCGCGAGCGTTTAAACAACGACGTAATGTAAAATTTTGTTTACAAGGAATCAGTTACTTAACAAAGTGATAAATCAAACCGACCTCTATTAAACTTTGGACCCTGTAATTGGGACTATAAAAACTTATTTCGCTTAAGTGGTATTGATTGGTACGCTAATGTTTAAAAAACGATTAACAACTTATAAACAGTATGAAGACTTCGGTGCGTGCGCAGTCAATCTTCCTACAGTGTCATTTGTCTCTAGTTAAATTTGTTGTACAGTTGCAACGAGAAATCTCGGAATTCCATTTTTTTTTCATCGCAATTTAATTTCTACGTGCTAAGACGTATGAGTAACTGATCGTTTAATTTTATTTATAAAGCTCAGTATCTCTTGCTGGTCTCCCAGACCGATAAATCAGATTTAATTAAATTCATCTTAAGGCTCGCAGATTCTAGAAATAAATTACAAATGTTTTTAGTTATAATTAACTTGCCCAACCTCAGCTCAACTACATTTAATTCAACGTGTTCATTTGTATGTAATTCCTTGTACTACATTCTCGGTTTAAATGAATTGTGTAATTATACGCAAGGCAACGACAAGGATAATGGTTTGAATATATTTCTTTATAAATACAACTAGTCTTCACCACAGAACAATTATTGCAATTCTTATAACTGTCATTTTTGTTTCAGATTTGGCGGCGCTACGGCAGCTTTTAGAGAACGAGACGGGTGGAACAAATTGTCCAAGTTGTAACATGCCATTTGACAAGGGCAAAAAGAGAAAGTTAATCGACACATGCGGACATGAACGGTGCTACTCCTGCATGTTTAGGAACGAAGCGTGTCCTATCTGTGCCAGGAAAAGCCAAGGACGACGACAAGTCATGGAACGGTATACACCATCTCCTCAACGTCAAGACCAAGAATGGCAGTCACCATCTCGGCTACCTAAACCCCCAAAGCAGGCCAGCCTCGTTCAAAGCTGTCCAACACCCCCTCATACCAGGAGAAGATTCTTTCTAAGTCCCAAATCTCTAAGGAGTCCCTTCGGGCAACGCAGTCGTCATTCACATGAAAATCACGTACCCTTGTCTGGTAAGTGTTATCACACGCCATCTTTTAATTTGCATAGCTGTGGGACCGCGGCCTCCGGTTGATTGCGTAACCGTAATGCACTTTACACGCAAATACTTCAATTTTCATTCACCACTCACTCTCCAGACTTGGAGGATAGTTATAGTGACAACGATGCCCACGCGTCTCCGCCGGATGTACGTAGGTACAAAGGACCGGTTGTTGAACGCATTTATTAGTTCACAGACTTTTGCAATGCTACCCGCGCAGACAGCGGGCCGCGTGCGTTATCTAGATATCTATCAGTATATTCGATTTCCATTAATTACATCATTCCTGTCCCTTCGAAATATAAAGCGGTTATCACAGCTGCATTACCAAATAAATTATGGCTGCACTGCAACACTTGATCGCTACTGGTTAATGTATCTATTCGGAAATAACGTCGTTCTTTACGATTCGACAGTTGATTTCCGTCATTGTCATTGATATAAATAGTCTTGGAACGATAAATTCGATAGATTTGTAGATTTAGGCGTTATTTTGATATATTTTAACAGGATTGCCGGAGGAGGGTCCCAGGACTGCGGCGTGGCCAAGTGTCGTGTTCAATAAAATAAGATCACTGTGGTCCGCTCATTCCTCCGTTCCACACGGACTCAACTTGGCAGGCACGGCATATCATAATCTTTGAAGGAATGTTGGTCGAAAACTTTTTGATTTATTGAACCATGAACATCACTAAAAGTAATAAATAATTTAACATAAACAAACGTAGGTCAACCAGTCGAATAAAATAAAAAACTTGTGTAACAAAGATATTGTACTCGAAGATTGATAGCTTAGACATCTATATACATTGAATAAGATATACAATAAAGTCAGACGTTTCAAGGTTCTAAATCTGGTCTAAACAAATACCTGAGTCGGTATTCGATCCACATTCCTCCGAGCCCGATCGGGCACGGTCGCTCGATTTTTGCACATCTTTTTGCCTGTTTGCATTGCGTCGGTTATTTGATGCACAGCTTTTTTTATCAAAACCAGTTTTATTTGGTTTACTTATACGTTTAATTTGAGTGATTTTTGTGCTTGTAATCTTTGTATCATCGAATGTTAATTTTCATCGTAACGGTTAACGAATCCATATACTCATAATTGCTTATCAATAGTTCTGTTAAATGAATAGGCAATTTTAACATTTGCCTGTCAGGTCGGAAAGTTAAGCCTTTGGTTGTTCCATGACTAGAGGTTTCATAATTGAGCTTGAGATGTGGACATGGCAAATAATAGAGATAAACTGTCGACGACAAAAATAAGATATCCCATGCTTACAGTTGATCAGATAACATGCGTGTATAATTGATTAAAAGGAATTTTAAGTTAGTTAATAATACTTTAGAATCGTGTGTCCGTTTTCTACTACATTACTTGGCACACTATTTACTTTTCAAATACTTCCAAAATTCCAGGATATATATGTATTAATGGAATACTCATAAATCCATAAAAATATTACAATAATCTAAAATTTATTTTTAGAACACATATGTACATCAGGAACTAAATTGAGAAACAATAGTCTCTACTAATTCGCTTCGAACGCTAATGTTTGTATATAAAACTATTCCAAATACCAATCTATAACAAATAAATACAAACTACATGTCCCAATTCTGATTAATTCTTAAAAACCCAGACCATACTAGCTTATTAGAGATGAAATTAATGAAAGGCAAAAATTTTAACAGTACATTTCAAAATTACATGAATAACTACGACATTTTTCAAATTCAATCCCTATTGGAGTGTTAAATGATTGTCAATATTTATAAAGACACTATTCTTAAGTAAAAAATTCGGACATTTAGTAACAATTTCAATATTTTGTGAAACACCAAAATTAAGAAAAACAGGCAAAACCGACGTAGAACTATTTACATTACAAATAAGTACGTATAAATATTATATATTCGTACCTATGCTTGCGAAATGATGGCGAAACTTGATTGTAAAACTCCCATGACAATTTTGAATAATGCGTGCATTACCGGCAGCCTTTACGGTTACGTTAACAAGTTTATCGCTTATGTACATCGTTCCATTCGAGGGTATTACACTTAGTGCTATTTTCCTTTCTAAATCCTTTTACAACCCGGTCTTAGCATACAATGTTTGTTTATTCTATACAAGGCTTCATCTGGACGTTATGAATGTTCTATTTAAAAACTAATTATGTAATCTACGGTGGGGCTTTCTGTTTTATGATCGATTTCATAAAAGAGGAGATAGCTTAGGTAGAAATGATTTTCATGTAAAATTCAAGAAGCCACTTCAATTAATAAATAATTAATTTTAAAGTGATAATGAGGTAAATTAGGTTTTTTGGTTAAAACATAATGATAAACTATCTCAACGTCCATTCATTATTTCCTGAAAGAATTTATATTCGATAAAATAAACATAACAGCTTATTCGCATTTACAATATATTACTTATAATTACATTATATGAAACAGTAATAGCAATGAATATTGGTATCTAATAAAACCTTCAGTACTAGTAAACAATTCGCGTATTTAATCGTTCAATCAGTCTCGGTATTTAATCCGACGTGATCTGACAAATTGTCGGTCAATAGCGCAGTGGGCGAGGGTGTGGGTTTTGTTATATCAAGGTGAAAAACGCCTTCAATCCGATATTGTCAAGTGACGAAATTAAAGCTTAATCATATCCTTGTAGGACAAATGCATGAGATAACGTGATGAGTAATATTGTAAAAGTTCTTTTTTTTTGGATGATTACCGTAGGTGGTTACATGGCTGCTTACTAATATGAAAGGGTAATTTTGAATAATCTATACAGATAAATAAAACTGAAGTGTCTGTTTATAATGTCAAAATAACAGCTTTTTACTAAATGCATATGAAATTATATACGGTACCTACTTATAAGAAAAACACTATTCTAAACGTTTTTGTCGGACTAAACCGGCTGGACTGATTTTGACGGGGCTTACTTAGGCAGATAGCTGATTTTATAAGAATTAACTTAGGTTATTTTTATTTTAGAAAAAGAATTAGGGTTCCGCTCAAAAAACCTAGGTACGTTTTAAACTAGGGACGCTCCGATCGAAGCGAGGGTAACTCACTAGTTCCAAATAAATTAAAGATAATGAGTCCAAAGTGTCTAATTTGAGAGTTAGTTAAGATAAAAATAAGTTACTTTTATGTTTTTTTTTTATAAACTTTACAGCGCTTTCCGTATCTTATTTTCTTACACACTTCTCGAAAAACACTTTCAAGTAACACCTTGGTAAATGTAAACTATAAAATTATAACTTCTAATATCCATAAAGAGTAGATACAGTATTACCTAAGTAACGTAATAATTTTCGATATCTCAAGTGTTAATACGTACGTCAATAGATACGGAATAGAGTCAATGGGAAAAGTCATGGGGTCAGAGAATAATAGCGGATATAAGGAGATGGCTTGTAATATAATAATGTAGTGAATGCATAAGCGAGCGGAAATATTTTTGATTTCGACTGTATGTATAATGATCTCACTTGAATCTTTTATGAAGCTTATTAAATCGCTTTATTTAGATTTTAATGGAAGTGTGTTTAGTGTGGATTTAATTCGTATAAAAGTACTTTTAGAATATATATATATATATATATATATATATATATCTTATATTCTTATATATATATATATATATATATATATATATATATATATATCAATATATAATCTGAATCTCAAAACGGCTCCAACGATTTTCATGAAATTTAGTATATAAAGGGTTTCGGGGGTGATAAATCGATCTAGATTAGTCTTATGTCTGGAAAAACGCGAGTTTTCGAATTTTCATGCGGTTTTCTTTTGCATTTTCACAATTTTTGCATTGTCAGTTGTCACTTCTGGTGGGTGGGAGGCGCCACTGTGCAACTGTCAATATCGTGTCCGTATTTACATTAAGTTTAAAATATTTAAGTGGAAATAATCTAAAGAAAAATTCTAAATTTTAATTAATTTAATAATAATTTTAAGAAATTTTAATCGATAAAATCTATGGGCAATATGTAAACATCACCAAGCCTAGATGTGTTGAAGAACAAATGAGCTTTTATAAATTCACCTACCAAACAAATACAAAAGTGACAAACATAACATATAGATACTATCAGTGCAAAAGCATCTTTTCTGTGTGTGATGACAATAAAACAAAATAATTTGTGAAGTGGAAGCGTAAAATATTAAAACAAGTTTATAACCTCAAAAACTAATACTCTGTATAAAATTGCAATTCAACTAGGTATAATTGGTGCTCTTTTTCAATCAGCTTTTCTACTTCCGACTTCACACTTAAGATGGAGGAGATAAAAAAGTTTGCTAATAAACATGCAACAAGAAAAAGCAGAAATGTAGAAATGAAAGAAGACATTAAAAGTACAATCAACAATAATATACTTAAATGAGAAATTTAAACACTTAGAAATAAAAATTGAAGTTCTTGAGAAAAAAAATCCAGGAAAAATAATCTTTTAGGGCAAGAACTTTATGTTCGGAGTAGAAAAAGGTAAAAATCCTATCATGAACTAGAGGAAAAATAAAGTCTTAAACAAACGCAAGGAGTTACAAGCCCAACTGAAGATAAAGAAAAAGACCTTGGCAAAACAGCTTTCATTAAATATGACAAACTAATTATTGTGGATAATAACACTTTTCACCAATACTCAAATAAAGAAGTCTGCCTGTCTCCAGAAACGCCTTACCTCAATAACAAAAAACTAATAAATAACATAAAACCAAACCTGCTAATATTAAAGACTTTATTACAACAACCAAATTAACTTTCAACCACACAAATGATAACCAGGAACAACTAAAAACAACACAGCAATATACAGTATATTAAACACAGTAGGAACCTCCTCATCTTTATCCCCCAGTACGGCCGGTCACTATGGGGGAGTTCAACCGTAACCGTCCAAAGAAAAACAGACATACAATGACAAAGGTATACATATTTTCACGAAAAAACTTCTAGAATTAAAAGCAGCATTTCCTACACAAATCAAAAGAACACAAAGATAAAATTATAAACTTTATTCAGAAACAAATTATATATTGGAACAAAAATTGAGGTTTGCAATCATACAAGCATAATCTCCAACGGAGAGCTCTATTAAACAGGACTACTTTGGAGAAGGTTTTAACCGAGAGGGGTCTATACATGAAAGACATTTACTATAATATACCTTATTATTTAATTACTAATTTATAACTATTGTCAGAATTAATGTATGGAAAGAAATTTTATTTATATTTATTATTGTGAAATGTTTAGTATTTACTCAATTGAATTATTTAATTTATTGTGATTGTTTATTTATTTATTAATGATAATTTATATATATACAATATCATTTCAAATAATATTAAAGATTTTTAAAATAATTTAATTCCAGATTACAAAATTATTAGTTAAAAATTATAAGTTAATAAATAGTCCCTAACCAAAAATTGAAGTTAAATTAAGTATAATCAAATAAGTTATAAATATGATCTGTTAAAATACAATATTAAAAATTGTTAATTAAGTAAGAGTAATTATAATTTAAAATTATAAGTAAGTATGTATACAATAAATAAAGCTTTATTATTATTATGATTTCTTTTGCATTATTCCACGCAAAATATTATATTCGATAATTTCACACGCTCAGACATAAGCATTATGGTCAAGCGGTCAATGCGCAAGTTAGACAACCACAAGTGTCTGGGTTCGTATCCCGATCGGACACAAAGTTTTTAATTTTGTTTTTTTTTTGTATTTATTCAAATTCTTAGTTTGTTTTTTTAAATGTTTTTTGTCCAAAAACTCCGAGCGAAGCTCGGCCACCCAGGTACTATATATATATATATATATATATATATATATATATATATATATATATATATATATATATATATATATATACATATATACATATATATACATATATATATATATATGTGTGTGTGTGTGTGTGAAAAACAAATCTATCCCACGGAAACCATACATTTACATAAATTTATACAAAATGTGCTATTCCAGACTATAATCTATCTCTGTGTCAAATTTCATCCAGATCCGTTTATAATTCAAGCAACACCTACCTTATAAAATTTATCACTAGCAGTATCATCACTTTTACTTCAAGTCATCTTTGTACTTAATTTATCTAAATCTGACCAGACACTTTGCGTGCAGAATTTCTTTTAGAATTTCTTTATCGCAACATGCACATAACATTTTTTTATATACATTTTTATAATTAAAAATTCCCGCTTTCGCTTGTAACATAATCTCTCAGTTATCTCTCGTTGATCATTATGAAACATTTCTTTTAGCCACAAGTGTCACGTCAACTTACAGACGTGACGGGACCTCGTAACCCGTGAAATTTAAGTGGTCATATATCGTACGAACCCTTTATTGATGCATGAAACTGATATTAACGAAAATTGAGTTGATTAAAAGTATATTTATTTATTCACTTTACTGAACATGAGGTTTTATGCTAATTATACTAAGCTTTCTCATCCAGTGTTAAACAGCGATAATATATAAATTCGTTGTTCTATAACATCGCTCCTAAGAATTGACAGGTTTATAGGTATAAACAGATGGACAAACAATTCGACGTAGACATGCGTGTTTCACCCAAATTTTTGCATAGTAAAAACACAAAAAATTAGCCTAGAAAATCTGAATGGTGAATATGAGCATTGTGAAATACCTACCTGTATTATGACTTGTCATAATAACAAAAAGATTTTTTTTTTTTCAAAGCTATAACTTTGAAATATTACCATAAATTATAACAATACAAGCACAAAGAATGTAAACGACTCTCAGAATAACAAATCTGCCCCATTTAAATGACAGTTGCATATACCATCGCAGTACTTTCTATGACCTTTAAAAACAATGGGTCTCGTCAAGCGTATCGAAGAGAACCTTGATAGTGCCCGTCCGTCCACAACACGGTATAATTGGTAAAATGACGCCACAATACCAAACCAACCAAGGTCAATAAGCTAGTATTAAATATATTTATTTTGAAATTTGATATAACTTTAAAATTATGTCCACTTAAAAAGTGAACTATTTTAGATTAAAAATAACAATTAGAACCGTTCTTTCTCTTTAGCACTTACCAGCGTGATATCCTTCCCGGACATTTGACAATATCAAGCCATTATTATAAATACAAAATGTTGTATGTATGTTTATTTGCAACTCCTTCAACTTAAAACGTCTTAACCGATTTAGATGAAATTCAGTCACAGATAAGCTTTTGCTACTAATAATATTTGGCAAAAGCTAACGCAGGCCGCGTTATATAATATGATATACAAAATGCTATACACATATATAATATGATATACACATACATCCATACTAATATTATAAATGTGAAAGTGTGTTTGTTTGTTTGTCTTTCTTTGACGTCGAAACGAAGTGCCGGTTGGCATGATTTTTTGTGTGGAGATAGTTGGAGGTCTGGAGAGTGACATAAGCTACTTTTTATCGCCGGAAATTATCTTACTCCCACGGGAAAACATGTTATAATAAAACCAAAAAAAATACTAATTAAAATTATTAATTAACTCGAAACTTGGTATTAATGCTCTTCAATACAATTAAAGAAATACGTGATTGAGCATTTTTCGAAATTCATCTCATAAAGGGGTAAAATAGGGGATAAAAGTTTGTATGAAACCTACCTTTTTAGAGTTTTTTTTTGTAGTTTAAGCGCGAGCGTAGCCGCGGGTTCTGCTAGTATGTAATACATAAAGCACCTAAAAACGTATCCAAGTAAATCGAGAGTAAGTTGCTATTAGTCCCATCAAAAGGTAATGAAGTGATGTACTGAAATAAAAAAATACCTTAAGTCACTCTCTGGTCAGTTAACTGTATCGAAGTAAAAAACCATCTACATTCGTTGAGTCATTTGGTTTAAAAGAAGGACAAATACACGTCCGCATTTACAACATTAATAAATATAAAGTCCATAATATTTTATTTTAACCAAAAATATATGTAATAATCTCGAAATATTTGACATTTTAAAATAAAACTATCTTTTCGGGTTTTTTTTTAAATTTTGTATTCATTTTGTTATTTTGTGGATAAGCTGTCTGTAACAACTATACCTGTAACGCCTCTGAGACTTCTAAAATCTTAGTCTCTCCCGTGACCATAATTGCTGCATTGCCTGCCTTGCATTCGAAACGTCGGGAACCAAAAATCAAAATAAATCTGCGAAATAATCCGAAAAGATAGTTTTATTTTAAAATATAAAATATATAACTAAAAATGATTTTCAGATGCTCAAACAGCATATCATAATTGAATCGTGTAATATTATGTAATATTATAGCATTCACTCAGTAGCTAGCCACTGTAACGAGAGAAGTTACGCTATGGAACAGTGAAGTAAGTCGACCATGACACTTGGGAAATGTGCTTCTAATTTAGATGCGAGGGTGATCAACTATCATATCCAAGCGTGATTTATAACTAGGTTTGATTAGATATAAACTCCTATCTTTATCTATACTAATGTTATAAAGAGGTAAGTTTGTGAGTTTGTGACGTTGTTGGGGGTAATCTCTGGATCTACAAAACCGATTTCGATGAAATTTGGTAAAAAGATAGTTTGAGACCCTGGGAAGGACATAGGATACTTTTTATCTCAGAAATCATCCCTTAAGGGGTAAAAATAGGGACTAAAGTCTGTATTGGGAAGCAAGCTAGGGATGAACCCGAGCGAAGCGATGGTGAGTCGCTAGTATTAAATAATTCCAGTACATAATAATTTTCCCATTGGATATGAGTAGGTATGTCTAATTTACTAAGGGTGTATCTGAATGAATGAAAATTGAGAAAAAACAAAAAATCTTGTTATTATGTAAACTTGCATCATTTTTCTGGAGTAACATAGTCTTAAAATTATATAATAATAGTTTTTCCCACCGTGTTACTCGAAAGGTAAAGAAAAACGTATATTAATCTATTATATAAGCCATTTCCATTCAGAATTTCACTCAAATTGGTCACAAAACATACATTCACTTAAAATTTGTAATATTTGAATAATGTTATGCAATTTACCCAAAAATATAATACGAGATAAAAGCATTGAGTGTACTTTAATTAACACTAAACAGTACAAAGTACAGTTACCCAAGTAATAAAAACGAGGATGGAAGCATCAATGCTAACGTGGGAATAGTTATTGCGTCTAGCCACATCCTAAGTAGAAAATTAAAAGGTTTCCTTTGAGGCACCATAAAACTTAACGTTATTTTTACTAAACGGTCTATCTTTGTGCAATGTTTTCCAAAACAATAATAAATATGGTCATCTAATACTTTCTTAGCCTTACACCAATATTTGATTATAACGCGGTTTTGTTTTGATTTTTTTTTAATTCGAAAACGAATGCTCACAGGAAAGACCCGTCTTTTCATCGTTTACGCCACCTATTTTCAAATTTTACTATGAATTTGTCTATTTGTTAGTCCTGTCTGAGTGCTAGATTTCATCAAAATCCGTTCAGTCATGTCAGCATAAAAGTGTAACAAACACACAGACAAACATATACAAACTTTCGCATTTCTAATAGTAGTATAATAAAATTAACCACATCACGTCAACAATGTGTTAAGAAATCGTTTTTAAGAACGCTTCTTTGTTGCCTTACACTTTGTAGATAACACCTGCTCAGTCCCACCGGTCACGAACCATGACCCATATAGAATAAGCTACTTGTACCAATAATATTAATGCAAAGCGTTGCAACAGTTTGTCATAGGATTAGCTTTATGTTAAGGTGAGGTGTGAGATTTTACTTAGATAATTTATAGATATATTCTGTTTAATATGTAAATTCTTATTATATACTAGCGATTCACCCTCGATTCGCTCGGGTTCGTCTCTAGTTACGTTTTAAAGTTTAGTATAGATGTCTCAGGGATGAGATATTTTCCCGCAGTAAAAAGTATCCTATATGTTAACCCGGATAACCAGCTATCATCATAGCAAATTTCATTAAAATCTGTCCAGTGGTTTTCTCGCTATACGGTCACAGACAGATAGACAGACAAAAAATCTAAAAACTATAGATTCGGCTTCGGTGTCGATAATAATGTCTATGTCAATAAGATTTTCCAAAAAAAAAATTTAATGTACAGATTCGACTTAATTCAAATTAGCTTTCGCCTCGCTCACATACATACATACATATGTAGATAAGTACGTGTAATGGACTAAAATTCTAGAAATGGTGTTTAGAAATAAATAGAAATAAAACATATTTTTCTAAATGTAAAGAAAAAATAAAGTAAAAAATAATTAAAAACGTCCTAGTTACTTGAATTACCTATATATATATATATATATATATATATATATATATATATATATATATATATATATATATATATATATATATATATATATATATATATATCAATATTGTCGTTACGAAATTGTAAATTTTATTATCTACATTAAAATGTACTTAACAATGCTATATAACAAAATATCAAAGGTTAATGACCGGCTATAAAATGACCGCTTACTTTATTTTGTTATGTCAAAGCTCAATGTTCTAATAAATATCACCTCAACGTGTGAATTTGCAAAGCTTGGACGAGCTTTTAATACTATATATATATATATATATATATATATATATATATATATATATATATATATATATATATATATATATATATTGTCTGTGAATTTAAAAGCTACAAGCGACCGACCAAACTTCGCACGGTCTATATTTAACAATTGGTTTTTAAAACTTTTTATAAATTATTTTAAATTAATTTAAGAAAAGAGTTTGTATCTTAAATAGCATTTTTAAACAGTAAGTAAAAAAAAATTTACTTAAAGGCATACCTACTTACTTTGATTTTTTGTGAAATTATTTCTTTTTTTATAGCTCTACTTTTTATTTCTGTACTAGCATTGCCCACGGCTCCGTCCGCGTACAGATGACCAAAAACTAAATTCTTAGGTTTTACATATCAGTATACTCGTATTCTTAAATAGCAGTTTTTGTATTTTTTCTCAGAAATGAGACATTTTCTCGCGGGAAAAAGTATCCTACATGTTGACCCGGATAACTAGCTATCACCATACCAAACTTCATCAAAATCCCTACAGTGGTTTTTCTGTGATTCGGTAACAGACAGATAAACAGACAAGACAGACAAAAATTCTAAAAACTATAGATTCGGCCTCTGTATCGATAATAATGTTTATTTCAATAAGATTTTCCAAAAAATATCTAATATACAGATTCGGCTTAGTTACAATTTTACTATATGTATAGATGACATTTTCGATTTCACGCTAACTTTAGACTCACTTTAAACTAACAAGTATTTCAAAACTGAAAACGTAACAAAACTAGAAAGTCTTACAAAATTTCACACATATTATTAATATCTTGGAAGTGGTTAAGTTAATAAATATTAAGTTTAACTTTGAAATTAACTAATGATCAGCATCTCTTAACAAATGGACGTCCACGAACACTGTCTCCATGCAATTATATTTTAATTATGTATTTAATTTAAATCATGACTTGAGAATGTTTCATGGATTCACGAAAACCATAAATTGGGCGAGCCATTTCTCAAATGTCACGACCGAGCTCTCTCTTTGTATATAATGTAAATACTAGAACTGTAAACTGCCTCGGTGGTGTAGTGGCTAGCATGTACGGCTGTACACTAGGAGGTCCCGGGTTCGAGTCCCGGGTCGGGCCAAGTTTAGTTTTTGAGTCTTTCTGTATAGTAAGTCTCAGTAACAGCCCGGAGTTGGGAAGTTGGCGGTGTTTCACCCCCGTGCCTCGGAGAGCACGTAAAGCCGTCGGTCCTGCGCCTTAACTCTCACTGGTCGTGTCGAGCAGTCGTCCCACCAGAGTATGAGAGTGACAGGAATAGAGAGTGCACGTTGTGTCTGCGCGTACACTTGTGCACTATAATATCTCCTGCGCAGTTGGGTAGTCTCAATAAGATTGGCCGCCGTGGCCGGAATCGGTCAGGAGAACATCATCAAATACTAGAGCTTCAACCAAGCTTTATTTAAGCACTAGTTACGTAGCGCATATATGCAAATTAAAATATATAAGTATCTCTGATTTCGAACGAATATAATCTGTACTAATATTATAAAGAGGCAAAAGTTTGTTTGTTTAAACGCTAATCTCAGGAACTACTGATCCGATTTGATAAATTCTTTTTGCATTAGATAGCCCGTTTATTGAGGAAGGCTATAGGTTATATATCATATAATGTAGTTTATCTTTTCCATACTAACCGTTAAAACGCACCTACGATATAACGTAAACGTACGAACCCCAGCGAAGCGTACATATATAAAGCTTTTGGAAGAAATGCCTAATTGCAAATTTTTTGTTCTTAATCAAAGAAGTAAATACACAAAAAAGTAATAGCTTCAATAATAGCTGTTGTGTTATTTAACAGAGATTCATATGAAATTCTAAGACTTCCTTGACTTTCTTTGGTTTCTAAGATTTCTTTAGGGTTATTAAGTTAATATGAACCCATTTTTGAAATATATCAATTATTAAAAGTAATGAAAATATAGTCATAAAATCAAGTATCATGAAAATAAGATTTAACATAATATATATAAAAATGTATCCCAGAATTGTACCTCCTTCTTTAAAGTCGATCAATTAAACATTTAGTAAATAGGTCAACAACTTTCGCATACAATCTCATGGTTCAAGGAAAACTTAACAATGGTCGTATTATTCGATTCTTTTGAAGTGAAGCCACGAAACTTGATAATTTAGACAAACTGGTAACAAAAACTTCACTTAACTGTTATTTTGTAATTTAGACAAAATAACAGACTCATGCACTCGCTAAAAATGTGTGGACAAATTTGGCAAATTACTATCTTTGTGCTTATAACGTAAGCAGTAAAGAGAAATTATTTATATTCGGCTATTTTAAAACATCCAGCATTATTTTATATATATATATATATATATATATATATATATATATATATATATATATATATATATATATATATATATATATATATATATATATTGAGATGTCAATCTGCTATTTTTCTTTGGTTTTCAACTATTTTTAATTAATCATTTTAGTCTTATTTTATAGAATAAATAAATCGAAACCTTTTTCTTTAATATTAATAGATTAATTATTGAAATAAAAAATACGCTCTTTACAAAGAAATACATTCCCTCAACAAAATCGTCCTTTTCACTGCTGTAGAGGTATCGTATTAAAATTGCGGAACCACTGAGTTCTCACGAACAGGTGCACGTCTCGTCTTACACCGCAAACTAACTACATCACGTTGAAAAAGTATTCCCTGCACATCCGTTTATTTATTTATAACCGAAAATTTCGGTTGAGCGTAAAATTTAAAATTATTTCAACTTGCTTATATTAAAGTAGTTTTAAATTAAATGAAATAAAATTTATTCAATTAGACTTATTACAAGTATTTTGAAATTAAATAATTTAATTAATTTAAATAATTTAATTTTCCTAGCTTTGTCGATCTGTTATTCAATTGTTACATTTCAAAAAGAATTTACCAATACTTTTATTTTCGAATTTATTTAAATATATTTATACTAGTGTTCGCCCAGTAGTCTATATTCAAGCACAATGACGACACGTTTGGCTCAGTGTGTAGTGACGTAGTGACCGTACTTGCGGTGCTAACGGTCGCGGGCTCGAGTCCCGCTGGGGGGATATATATGTTAAATATATCAACTATCTGGTGTCCATAACGCAAGCTCCTTAGCTTACTATGGAACTAGATGGTGCTGTGTGTTAATGTTCCATCATATTTATTCATTAAAATATTTTTTATTGACAACACTTAAATCTCGTCAGTACCTACTAAGCAAAAACGAAAACCGATTAACAAAATGTTTGGTTATATATATATATATATATATATATATATATATATATATATATATATATATATATATATATATATATATATATATATATATGTCAGTGAAGACTCACTCTAGAAATCAGATTCACTACATCTTAGAAGTAGATAGTGTCAATATACTATACCAACTGACCGTATCTTGAAGTTTAATACTGTGATCCCACGTTATAATTAAATGAATAATTCAACCATGACATAAGACTAATACAATAATCATACGCGTTGGACGTTTCTCACAACGTTTAAAACTTTTAAATCTTGTTTCTTGTAAAAATAATTTCTAAACAACAAACTTCATACATATTGATCAGAAAGCTATTTATTTTGGTGTGAAAAGGTATGTTTTATCGGATAATCTATGGGAAGTTATAAAGTTTTAGCTATTGTTAGTACCGAGTTACCACTACTTGTTCAAAGTAATTATAACAATTAAACATAGACTAGTAACTTCTGAGAATTTCAACTACTTTTAATGAGTCGACGACAAAAAATTAAGTGTACATTATATGTACAATGTACATTCTTGTTATGAAATCTTCTAATTTCCTATGAATTCTTCACATGATTTTAATTAATACAATTTTATTAGTAGGTAGTTAATGATATGGAATTTATTTATTTACAATAAAAGAAAATTACAAACATACTTAAATTGTATCAATTATTTGACGACACGTTTGGCTCAGTTCGTACTTGCTGAACCAGCGGTCGTAGGTTCGAGTCCTGCTGGGGGCATTCATTTGTGTGATGAGCACGAATATTTGTACTCCAGCCATGGGTGTTTATATTTATTTTTATATAATACTAGCAGAACCCGCGGCTTCGCTTGCGCTAAAACTACAAAAAAACAAAAATGGGAGGTTTCATACAAACTTTCATCCGCTATTTTACCCCCTTATGGGATAGATTTCGAAAAATACTAAAACACGTATTTAATTAATTGTATTGAAGAGCAGTTATACCAAGTTTCAAGTAATTCTGAACATACTTTTTTATATTGTATTTTAACGTGTTTTCCCGTGGGAAAGAGATAATATCCCGTGGTAAAAAGTAGCCTATGTCACTCTCCAATCTCTGCACAAAAAATCACGACAATCCGTCGAGCCGTTTCGACGCGAAAGAAAAACAAACAAACAAACAAACAAACAAACAAACAAACAAACAAACAAACAAACAAACAAACACTTTCACATTTATAATATTAGTATGGATGTATGTATTTAAAGTTACATATGTGTAGTGTATCAACTATCTGCTATCCGTAACACAAGCCTCGTACCTTACCATGGAACTAGATGGTGCTGTGTGTTAATGTCCCAACATATATTATTATTTATTTATACTAAATACTGAGCAAGTCATGCCCGCGTGGAATTCTGGCAAGAATACAATACAAATGTTGAAAATATCTCGTTTTAAATGGATATACATACCTTATATATAGTTTAGGATAGTTTAACAGATCCTTAATCAAAATCACGCCATAATCACATTTTTGTCATTTTATAATTTAGCTAGAGAAACTGTCTGTGATGCATGGTTTTCAGAGTTTATTATCGTGGGTTTATTGTTTTTTTTTTTTCAGTGTAGTTTTTAAGCATGTGTTTGTTGTAAATGTAAGATTTTATTTGTTGATTACGTTTTAAAATTATTAAAAATTTGAGTTTCAGTGTTAGTACATTAGTATTTTATTAGCTTATGGAATAGAAACTACACTCTTAAATATTGTATCAAATAAAAATAAGGTTTTATTGTATTTATAATGCTAATATTCAGTCATTATTTTGTAATCGTCGTCTGTCTTATATAAACTCTTACAAGAAATCTGCGCTTACACATGCACTGACAAAGGCCAATATATGTATGTATAATAAGATAACTAATGGCAAATTCATCTTTTATTCAAAGAAATACATCAGTATATAATGTCACTTGTATATTAATTATTTATGTTGTATGTGTATTGTATAATATTCACTATAAATACAGCACAAGCATGGTATGTGTGTTGCATGTCTGTCCTAACATATATCAAAAATTAAAATCAAGTCATATTTACAGATGACGAAGGCGGTCATATCAAACAAGGCTACGAATCAAGACGACAAAATGATCTCTACATGCGTTTGGGGTTACTTTTAGGAGAGAGACGTGGATCCCGGAAATCCCGGGATAGCTGTACATCACTAGCATCTTTGGACGCGCATACGCTAGCTTCGCACAACACTAGTCCAGTAAGTACTAATTATTTTTGGATTGTATTGTATATTTGCAATTTAAATCGAACATTATACTTTTCATACTATCCGACCGGGATACGAACCCAGACACCTGTGGTTGTCAAACATGCGCCTTGGCCGCTTCACCACGATACTTATGTCATAGCGTGCGAATTAGCGATCATATTTTGCGTGGAGGAATAATGCGAAACAAAACCGCATGAAAATTCGAATACACGCGTTTTTCCAGACATAAAACAAATCTAGATCGATTTATCGCCCCCGAAACCCACATTATACTACATTTTATGAAAATCGTTGGCACCGTTTCTGGAATTCAGATTATATATATATATATATATATATATATATATATATATATATATATATATATATATATATATATATATATATATAATATGCAAGAATTGCTTGTTTAAATATATTAGATTAATCATTTAATAAGCCTTTTGTTGCTGCAAAAACAAAACTCAACGAAAAATATAATTTCTATTAAACTTTTTTGCCGGCATCTTTGATAGTATAGATAACAGTGTATTAACATTAATAATATTATACATAAAACATAACATGTTTGTTCATTTCACTTAACCACACACACGAGATGAATTTTAAAGCCTAACAATAGGGAATAACAAGATGGTCTGGCTAAACGCCAGGTGTGTCGTGCACATACTGCATCCTCGAAATTATTAGTTATCTGATAAAATATGAATATAAATATGCATTCTAAGCAATTGTGAAATTCTTACTGCCCTGAGGTCTTATTAGTACAAGTTTGAGAAGGCTGGCTACATTTCAACAATAATACTCCGGTAGGAATAGGTATATGTAATTAATATTGAATTGTTTTTGTTTTTATCCACTGCAAGACTACAATTTTTAAAAGAGAGTCACGAAGATTCTCAAACTTGTGACCAGTAAATAGTAAGATAATCTCTATTTACTAGATGGTGTTTAATATTTAACACTAGCGAATCACACCCGCTTCGCTCTGGTTCATCCCTAGGTTGATTTCCCATACAAACTTTCATCCCCATTTACTTAAGAATTAAGAGAAATTATTCCCCATTAAGAGAAAATTTCCGGGATAAAAACTATCCTATGTCTTTCCCTACCTTCTTACCAAATTTCATCTAAATCGGTTCAGTAGTTCCAGAGATTACTTCCTACAAACAATATCACAAACTTACAAACTTTACCTCTTTACAATATTGGTATGTCTAACGACTTATCCTTGTTTCGCTCTGGTGCATCCCTATAAGTGTCTCTTGTATTTATATTTTATATATTGGCGCCACCTCTTGAAAAATTTTATTACTAACAGTAGCCTGTGTTTTACTCCAGATCACAATTTAACTGTGTATTAAGTTTCACCCAAATCCGTCCAGCCGTTTTAGCGTTAAGGAGTAACAAACATACAGACATACATATAAAGTTACGCATTTATAATAGTAGTGCGATTATTTTCTTTCAGGTATCAACACTAACAGGTTCATCAGAAGTGGACGCAGCAATACCTTTAGGACGAGATTCACTTGGATCGTTGGCATCTATGTCCCTGTCTGCAGCTAGTAACTGCTCTTCTTCTAGTCCTGGCAGCAGACGGCATTCAGTCACGGGTAATTAGAATTCTAATGGTTATTTTTTTTTGCTTCCCAGTATTTTTTTCGCACCTCACTAATATTTGATAGAATTAAAAATTAAATACCTAAAATAAAATTCACAATAGCAATATGACAGTTTTTATATTTTTGAAAATAATTAACCTGTATATAATATCTACGAGAATTGTAAATAATTTTTTGAATTTTTTTCATTTTTTATAGCTTTACAACCAGGGCGAGAGGAGCTGACACGTATGTCCAGTGGTTTCTTCAAGAACCGGAAAACAGCGGCGAGACGTTCAGCTCGCGTTAGTAGCAAGCAATCTACGACATCATCAGAACTTAAAAAAGGTATCAAAATCTATTTTAAGTAATAGAAATCTACCTCATTTAGATTTAACACACACACACACACAATACATTTAAAAATGCAAGTTCTTTTGAAAATTCCGTCAGAGGCTCTTAGATAAAAGATTTTTTCAAAGTACCTAATTGTTTTACATTTTTTTTATAATTTATTTATCCTACAGTGTCTTCTCCATTTTACATGAAATTGGCGAAGTAAATTGTGCCCAATTGTCAAGCCTATATGCCAAATAACAAAGAACATTGAACATTGAATTTATTTATCATTAAACTTGATTATTTTATTATTTCAGTTCATCCAGCACCACAGCTAACCTTACGACCACTGTTCTTTGAAGTTCCTTCTGGTGAAAGTGAAAATGTGTTTTCCGGGCGACAGTGGTTAATGCGGGACATGGAGAAAGCTTTAGACTCCACTGCCTCTGGTACGATTGCAAATATAAAATTTAAATAACAGATTGTAAATACTTTCATTAACAGATAAAAATTTAAGTAATGCACTTTCTAAAAATAATTTTAGGGTATTTTATTGTACTTAGAACTTTGTAAACATTTTTTTTTGTTACTTTACCATAACACAGAATGCAATGTTGGACGCAACCCTGAAATTAAGTATCTAACTTTACATAGTAAAGATTCTTATATATTTTTTATTTTTCAGGTATCTTAATCTCAGGATGTCCAGGAACTGGAAAAACAGCATTAATATTACAATTAGTAGACTATTCATGTTTTGGTCGTAAAAGGAATTTCGAATATGAAGAGCTAAGAGAACAGTCTGATATTAGAGAGGTTTTACCTGAAGAAATATCAACTGAAATTGTTACCCATCTTGCATCACAAGTAGTTGCTTATCATTTCTGCCAAGTGAGTTATACTTTGTTTTTAATAGAAAAGTGCATGTATATAAAAATGAATTGTGCTTATACAAACACACAAACGAATACTATATATGTACTAATTATTATTTAAATTCTATATTATCAAAATGTGCTATCCAGTAGGGATATTCCTAAGTAGCGCACCTTTTAAAAGACAATATATTTTAGTACCTTATAAAATTATTATTTTCTTTCAGGCTGATAACAACAGCACTTGTTTGGTAGGAGAATTCGTCCATTCATTGGCCGCTCAACTTTGTCAAGCTCCAAGACTTCAAGCTTACAGAGAATATTTACTAAGCGAATCACATCTTTTAGCCTGTCTCTCCTTGAAAGAATGTATCGCAGACCCAGATTTAGCTTTTATGAGAGGAATAATTGAACCTTTAATTATTTTGAGGAAAAATGGAAGCATAGATTCGACTAATAGTATTATTCTTGTCGATGGTCTTTGTGAAGCTGAATATCATAGACCAGACCATGGTTATACGATCGCGTCGTTCTTAATAAGGCACGTTCCTGAAATGCCGACATGGCTTAAAGTTGTAGCCACAATCAGGTCACAATTCTTGGAACTAACAAAACAACTACCATACACAAGACTAAGTTTAGATGAGTCAGATAATGTAAACAAAGATCTACTGGAATACTTCAATGCAAGGGTCCAAGCTGCACCAATAATAGAAACTAACATAAAAAGTTCGACTGGTAAAACTGAAGGTGTACATAATTCGGTCCTAAAATTCGCACAATATGTACTTCATCTAAGCCAAGGATCGTTTTTGTTCCTAAAACTAATACTAGATCTCCTAGAAAAAAGTCATATTGTTGTAAAATCTACAAATTACAAAGTCGTGCCGATATCTTTAGCACAAATATTTTTACTACAATTCAATTTAAGATTTCCCACTGTACAGTCATTTGAAAAAGTCACACATATCTTAAGTGTATGCTTAGCTGCGTTATACCCGTTGACTTTAGTAGAAATCTATTATTCAGTGAACGCTCTGCTTGTAGACACATTTTTACCTTGGGAAGAATTTTGCCACAGATTTGAAAGCCTAACTGATTTTCTGGTCAAACGAATTGATAATACGTACATGTTTTTCCACCCATCATTCAGGGAATGGTTAATACGAAGAGATGATAATGAAAGTTCCAAATTCTTGTGTGATTTGAGAGCAGGACATTGTGGTATAGCATTCAGGTTATCTCGAGTACAATCGCCTTTAGATCCTGAAAAATCAATGGAATTGGGACACCATATTTTAAAAGCACATATGTACAGGAATATGGGACCAGCTCAGCTAGGATTATGTCCTCGAGACTTGCAAGCGATGATGGTCGCAACCAGCTCTGGCAACGTTGGTGAAGCTATTGCCAACTTAAGAAATATATACACTCCAAATGTCAAAGTTTCTCGTCTAATGCTATTAGCTGGAGGTTCGCCTAATCAAGTTACTGATTGCTTAGGAAACGCTCCGTTATTATGTATGTATGCATATCAAGGTATTATATCAATGGTCGGCTTGTTAATTGAATTTGGTGCTGATTTGGAAATGACTAATTCTCAAGGATGTTCAGCGTTGTCTTTGGCGTGCCAAAGAGGACATACTGATGTTGCTAGAATGTTAATAGCGTCAGGTAAACATACATTTTTTTTATTTATTACTTAATAACAAATTATAAAATTTGTGCAAAAGCACCAATTTTGTATTGAATCAAGATATTTATTTACATTTTATTGAACGATTATTAGAAAATTATTTTATTTATATTCATTATCAACATTTATTATTATAGGTGCTTCACTAAGTCACACTGATACAGCAGAACAAACACCACTGGTCCACGCCGCCAAAAATGGTCACCGAGATACTGTAATATATTTGTTAGGGTGTCAAACTGGAAAAGAAGACAGAAACTCTTTAGATATAGATGAAGAAAATATTGAACAACTTGTACCAGGATCAAGACATGCATTGATAGCAGCCGCTCAGAATGGACATTTAGATATTGTCGAATATCTTCTAGATACGGCAGAATTAATCGTATGTTCTTAAGATTTTTACTTTTAGACCTTTACCTTTTAAGAATAATGCTTAAAAAGTTATTTGTATTATTTTTTCTTACAGCCTGATGGTATATGTCCAGTAACAGGCGAGACCGCACTCACAGCCTCATGCTCTACGGGCAACGCTGCTATAGCCGACGCTCTACTAATTCGTGGTGCAACTCCATATTCTCTAAATGCGAGACAGATGTCTCCACTAGCGTTAGCTTCTAAAAATGGCAGAACAGCCTTAGTTTTGAGGTTACTGGATTCAGGAGCTGATGTGATGGGATCGGGAGGCAAGAACCCCTTGATATTAGCGGCTGCTGAAGGCCATTCAGATGTGGTTGAAATGCTTTTGGCTCATGGTACGCAAATTTTTAAAATAAACGACTTAATGTTAAAAGTTAATAAAATTATATCTAAACTAAATAAATAAGAAGAGTTTACTTATGTATAAAGACGGTTTTTCTTTTTTTTTTGCCTCTTTAAAATTTTATTTCTCTAGTGTATTTGCACGAGTTATTTATTTTAGGTGCTGATCCAGACGCAGTTGACGGAGATGGTATCTCACCATTAGGCTGGGCAAGCTTACGTTCCAGAATACCAACCATCCAAGTACTCTTAGACAAAGGGGCTACTATCGGTAAGATTATATTTTACTTTACTTTAACACATTCGTTATTTTAATTTTAGCATAAGATAAATCATCTAAATACAATTTTATTATTTCAGACCTTCCAGATGGTAACGGAAGGACAGCTCTCGGTCTTGCGTGTGGCGGTCCATCAGAATTAGTAGAGTTGTTGTTAGAGCGAGGCGCGTCTCTAGAAAAAGTGGATCACAGCGGCTTGAGGCCTTTAGACAGAGCTATCGGTCAGCGGAATATTCCTGTAAGTTTCGTATTAACTTTATTAATATTATTTGTATATGAATGATTTCGTAGATAAAAAGAATAAATATATCAATAGTAGATTGTTTAATTAAAAGCAATACTAAATTTGTAATGCTTTGATTATTTATATTTGTTAAGTTTCATACGGTCACATTTTATCGCAATATTTATTTTCGTTGCAGGTAGTGAATTGCTTTTTGAGAAAAGGGGCAAAACTCGGTCCTACCACGTGGGTAATGGCATCAGGCAAACCAGAATTTATGTAAGTATCTATACAAATAATTTTCCTGTACAACAAAAGCCTTCATTAATGCGATGTCGATATTAGCAGTAGAGAGAATATATAGAAAATACGTATCAATTCATTGCTTAAAGGAAACCTTTTTTTAATGAATTATCAGTTATTTTTACTATCTAAGAAATTATGTAACTTTTTTAACTGTTAACATTGCTTTTACAGGCTAATACTCCTAAACAAGTTATTGGAAGACGGGAACATGTTATACCGCAAGAACCGTCCCTCCGAGGCGGCCCACCGCTACCACTACGCTCTCAAGAAGGTCAACCCTCTCATCAGCGACGAGGGTCTCACCACACCCTCCACACAACCCCTCCCACACGAGCACGTATCAGCTTTTGTGCAGTTGAAGACTAATTTACTGTTGAACCTGTCGAGATGCAAGCGGAAGCTTAACGTAAGATTCTGTTCAATTAATTTAATTGGTTGTCTTTAAATATTAATAAAGTGAAAAATACATATAAATTCTAGCTAGAAACACGATACACATCAAGCTTGGAAACTCGTTCGTCTCTGTTCATTTTAAGTTCTTTAACTAAAATGTATACATCGAGACAATAACACTGTCTTCTACTAACTTTATATCTTTCTTTCTTTCACAGGAACCATCAGAAGCACTAGACTTAGCAGCTCGCGCATCCGTCTTGCGTCCTAACGCGTTCGAATGCGCATACTCAATGGCTCGGGCTATATTAGCCCTAAATAAGCCCTCAGACGCTTTGCCCCATGCACGAAGGGCTTTACTTCTCGCACCTTCCACTGACCATTCTGCGATGAGAACTTTAAAGGCCCTACAACAAGAAATACTAACTCGAATCAATACTGGTACTCATAGTGACACGCGGTCCATGAGGAATTATGACAGTATAAGTCTGAATATGCCCTAATTTTTCTAAAATGTAACTTTCAGGACAAAATTTAAAACGTTTTTATCTCTGAAAATCTCGTTCAGGAAATAAATTTGATGTCGTGTATTGGCTTTAAAATTGCATACATGTAATAAAATTTTTAATTTAGATTTATTTATTATTGTGAAAATTGGTAATATAACATAAAAAAATCCTATTTTACAAGTTCTCTTATTATATATCTCTTATTATACATATTACATCAAAATTTGATGTTAGAATTGAAATATTAATATTATATTGTATTATAGAAAAGACGGTCATTTATATTATTTTGTAATGTATTTTATATAATAATAATGTTTGTTCCTTCAAAATGGCGTCAGAATTATAACATTTAGTAAATTGTGATTGTTGCATTTGGGTTGTTTTTTTCGAAAAAAGTCAAAATTATCAAAAAATCAATTATAAAATACCTAATGTATTTTCTTATATGCTAAATGTAGAAAATATTTCGACACATAAAACCTTTTTCTTAAGAATTATAAATAATAGCTCTCATTTGAATTAATTTTTATATGATTTTTTGAGCATCTATAATTTTTTTTATCTGTGAAATTTGAAGTACGTAGGTTCAATTCCACCTATGATATTACAAGATCTAGATTTAATTTAACTTTACATTTTAACTCTAATTTTGTTTATGTTTGTTTGTATGTATGGTCTAATATTAGTGCTGGCACATTCATATTTTTAAGTGCATATAAAAGGTTGTTTTAATTTTTTTTATGAAATATCAAATAATTAAGCTTGTCAATTTTTAGATTTAACGTTAACAGATTCCTTGTGATGAAATTTTCTGTAAATAAGTTATTTCATGCAATATTGTATAGCATTATTAAGGCATTTAGTTATATCGTCTCAATATCTGTACTGTACATTGCAGATTTATCACAAGACTTATTGAAAAAAATATTCATAAATGATTTAATTATATATAAAAAATATTAAGGAAATAAACTCTACAGTGTACGGTCACTCTACATTTTGGCTTGCCATGGTTCATTTTTACCGTTTTAATTGTTGAAATTGTGGCATAAAAATTGTAATACTTCAAGTTAAATAAAAGTAATAATGTATGGAAGGTTTGCCCATCATGCTAAATTTATTGTGGGCGGGTAATATTACTATTATTGAAAGAAATAACAATTGAAGCTAAACACGAATTAATGAAATAAATTCATCGTAGTGAACAAAAAATGCACATATTATAAATGAAATATATAAGAAATAGCTTAATACTTCTTTAATTGTTATTGTTAAAAATATTTTTGAGTTAAACTCGCGTGCCCATTGTCTTGCTTTACTCTAATTTATTAAATTTTAGGTTAAAAATACATGGATTTACAAATGATTATTAGGATCAAAATTATTTAGTGTGGTTTTTATATAACTATATATGTAGCGTGTTTGAAATATTTATTTAAATTGATACACAATAAAATCGATAGATTTCGATGATCATTGGCGAATATCCGATATTTAACCGAACGTCTGCATCTATTGGAAAGACTGAAAATTTCTTTACACAACTTAAACAGATTTTTGTATAGCGATAAGTATTACTAAGTACAATAGCTTCTGTGACAGTATATAGTGATTATAAATACATATATTGCTTCGATGCTTTGTTTTCTATTTTTTCCTTTCCTATCCTTGAGAAGAATAAATTTGATAGAAAGTGATATTTTAAAGCCAGAAAGACACTTTGCCTGTTTTTTTGTCTATTATTGTTCGTCTCGTTCAACGTCTTATTCATTGTCTGAACTTATTTTAATGTAATTTTGTTTGTTGATATCTTAAATCTAAAGATATTAAGAAGTTATTTACGTAAGTTTACAATATTTATAATTGTAATACATAATATCCTTTATCGTAAACCCAGTAAAGGAAGAGAGAAATAAAAAAAAACACAACGGTTGGAATATTTACAAAAGAGACTAATTTAAATATATTTATTTGTTACTTGTAAAAAAAAAC
The DNA here is from genome assembly GCA_951806755.1 of Brenthis hecate. Classification (NCBI taxonomy): domain Eukaryota; kingdom Metazoa; phylum Arthropoda; class Insecta; order Lepidoptera; family Nymphalidae; genus Brenthis; species Brenthis hecate. The sequence continues at coordinate 2,244,087 of OX638253.1, read as the reverse complement.
AAAAATATATTCATAAAAGCATGTCATATTGTCCCTATTAGTAATTTTAAGATTACATTTTATTAATAATGTAAATGTAAATTATTCATAGATCTACACATATAATAAAATTCCAATTAAGTTGAATCTTACATTAAATATTTTTTGGATAATCTAATTAAAATTGTCATTATTATCGATACAGAGGCCGAATCTATAGTTTTTTTTTTAGAATTTTTGACTGTTTGTCTTTCTGTCTGGGAACGCATCACGAGAAACCCACTAGACAGATTTTGTTGAAATTTGGTATGATAATAACTGGTCAACATATAGGATACATTTACTGCGGGAAAATATTTCATCTCTGAGGAATCTATACTAAACACCAAAACGTAACTGGGAACGAACCCGAACGGAGCGAGCGTGAGTCGCTGGTTAATTATATATAAATAGGATTTATTTATAAAATTTAAAAATAATTATTTGATTCTATAAGTTATCATTCTGATATAAAATACCTATTTGAGTTTTCTTAAGTTGCCACCTTGAGTGGAGAAAGGGCGGGAACCCATTTAAATACGTCATCATTATTCCATTCGTTAGAAGCGTTACTCTAACTCTGTACAAAATAATAAAAACTGTGTGTCGTTACATTGAATTTTACTTGGCGACCTATTTCTGAAATACTCCTGTAACAATATACCTATAACATAACGACCTCTTCCTTATTCTAACTTTCTCGCCATCTTCACACCATCATCACAGCACCATCTAACTCCATGGTAAGTTATAAGACTTGCGTTATGGATACAAGATAGATGATTTACTAATATGTAACTTTAAATACATAGATATTATAAATATAAACACCCATGACTGAAGTACAAACATTCGTGCTCATTACACAAATGAATACCCCAGCGGGATTCGAACCCACGACCGCTGACATAGCAATTAGGGTCACTACAAACTGAGCCAAGCGTGTCGTATTGTTAACTATAAACTCGCAGGTATAAGCTACAAAGGATACCAATGAAACAACTATAATTATTTTAAACAACATTTTATTTATACCTAAATCGAATTTGGAGATTTTTTTAATCGTTCATACACTGGCAATAATATTAACGTCTTTTCTTTCTCTTTTTTCAAGTCAATTATTTCCACTGAAGGCTCGTAATTTTTACCTAATATACCAAAATTATACAACGGATTGTTCTTATATTCTGACACAAAAGGCTTATTTTGTTGTTTTTGTAAAGGTTTTATAGAATCTTTAACAGAGGTTTTAGGTTTATTTAATGGTGTACGTAATATCATATTTGGATCTATTTGTAGATGACTGCTTGTGTCTGTAGGAACTTGTATTATGTTTATTAGCCGTTGACATTTTTCATTATTGTTTTGTCGTGATGGAATACACGTCTGTAATAAAAAAAGTAAGTTAATACTATATAAATGTTAAAAAAAATCATAATTTTAAATTTTAATCAATAAAAACAATTTATATTTAAAAACAAAAAAAAATAATAAGGAGTAAGCTTTACATTTTTGAGACTTAGATATTAAAGTACAGAATCGGTACTACCGATTAAGTACATCTACAAAAAAAAATCATGTAACTTAGCAGAAGATTTCGATAGGTATTTGATATCCCACTCGATTGATTAGGCCGAAAAATTATTTTCGAGCCACACAATTTGTATTTTTAATGATATTTATATACCCCATAGAGTCCTGAATAACGTATGAATCGGTTAAGTTGTTTAGTAATTACGAGGGAACATAGAGTCGGACATACATACATATGTACATACAGATAAAAACCCTCCTTTGGGCTTCGCCGCAGTCGGGTAAAATCTAGAAAAGTCAACTTTCTCTAATGGAACTCTTAGATCCTATTGGTTGTAAGGATATTCATTCCCTATATGCAAGTTGCAAGAAGTTGTGACAGATACAGTCACTTTATAGTCTGTGAATTATATTTAATTGAATTCGCCATCTTTTTTAACCCAACAATTGTCTATAGAAGTATAGGTTAAAGTTCCAATAGACGGTAATTTAAGTATCTCTCTGATATTAATTCCCAAAAATAGCCAATAGGGAAATCTATTCACTCGTCATCATCCCATTAATATTACTTATAAATGCGAAAGTTTGGATGGATGTTTGTTCCTCAATCACGCCAGAACGGTTGAACGGATCTAGATGAATATATTCTGGAATACCAGATAGGTTATTTTTTATCCTTTATTTTTTGTTTTTCCACTAGAGACGAACTCGAGCAAAGCTATGGTGAGTCGCTAGTATGTTACAGTTTAAGAATAATTACCATTATCATAGTGTCGATAACATTTAGCAGTTTCTTAGTGGAACTACAGTGATGCGGATAAAGTACATCGGAATTTAATGCGTCTTCGTTCAGTCTCTGCAAATTTGGAGGATAATTTTCGGTGTATGACTTGATCCTGTCGTGTATTTTGAAATGATCGACGAATCCATATTTGTTTAAAACATTCATTCGATGAAAGAGACATGTCGTTTGCTCTGTTAGGTCTTTACACTGAAAAAATATAATAGAAATAATTAAAATCTATAGTTTTTAAATATAATTAACTGTATTATATATACATAATTCAAAATAGCTTCAGTATAAGTATTTGATTATTATTATTGCTTGGTATCAAAGCGCAAGGAATCGTTAAAAAAATGTCTATCTGTTTATATCTACTACATCTATAGGAAATATCCAGAACAATAATTATTTTGATTATAGTAATGAGACTTTAATAAATGAATAGATATTTTAGGCGAAAGAAAATAAAGCTTCCGTAGCATCACAATAATATAATAAAAGCGTTTCGTGAGTATGTATGTATGTATGCGTACTTATTACACTTTAAGCTGTAATGGCCTGACGTTTCTGAATTAAATTCAGACTGGAATCTTATATCCTGATTAATCACATTCCCTACTAAAATCGACAACCCGAATAAAACCGCGGGCAGTAACTAGTAAAGAATAAAAGTTAATAACCTAAGCCAAGTGACAAACAGACGGACTGTTATAAGATAGTCAAAATATATTCATAAACTTACATTTGTAACTGGAGTCCATTTGCTTGATTTAACCTGTGGAACGGTAACGTAAACCAATTTATAGATCAAATTGACTCCACATTCTGCACAAATCTCTTTATTTATTAAATCAGGTAGACTACAAAACTGACGTCGATGTCTCTGAAAATACGAATGTATTTTTAAAATTCTAATTTTGCACGTTACTGCTACATTAGAAAAGAAATCTTAAAACATTGGTTGTTTTTCTGTAGAACAACCCGGAAAATGTCCATGTTGCAGTTAAATAGAAAAATAAACCAAAATGAAAAATGCTACTTTAGAAAAAATTAGTTCGTAAAAATTTATTCCATTCATATTTTCACGTTTAATGAACTACATAAACAATGTTAAATAAATTTATAATTGTTTTTATAAATATTGCAAATCACTTACTGGTCTGTACATAGATGAACTTATTTGGCAAATTAAACCTTCTGCTACTGAAGTAGAATGTCTAGAAACCAAATAAAAAAATCAAATATAAAACGTGTGTGTGTACCTATGTACGCACGTAAGAAGTTATACCTCTTTAGCGTAATAGAACAAAAATAGCTAAAGATTTTATCCCGTATTTCATCACTCTGTTTGTAAAAGGAATGCAGCTAACATCATCATATCGCTTTCAGCTAACTTCATCATGTTGCTTTTTGGCTGTCGGTGTGCACGCGCATCGTAATAATTTTACTCTTATATTTTTTTCAAAACATGCCAAAAGAATATAACTTCAAAAATAAAACTGTTAAAAATGTGAACTTACTTGCATGGGTCATTATCGTTAGTGTCTGGACAGTTCTGAAATTATAAAAATCAAATTAATCGACATGAAATGTTTAAAGAGTAACACTTTTACAAATGATCAAATATATATTATTCAGAGTACTAAGACAAGACGACAATCTACAATCTCTATCGCTAATGATATATCTACATATAAACATTATGTCAGAGTTCATCAGTTTCCATAATATATTTTTATACCTATGTTTTTTCTTCTACTAGAGTGGGGCTGCCATTTTTTAAATATGACTCCCGAAAAATATTATTTACCATTTTACATGGAAACTTTGCCACTCCATTATATTTCTTTAAAGGTTTAAACTTGAAAAAAAAACTTATTAGCATTGCCAACATTTCAGCCCGTTAGGACCAGCGACTTGGCGGGATGATGAACTAGCCAAGTCGAAAAAAATATATCGAGATTTAACAAATACTATACCTCAGTAAGAATATCGAATGTACAAGCCAATATCTTATTTATTTCACAATCTTCTTCATATCCTATGAGAGGTTTATTCAAGCACTGTGTCACCACTTTCGCTTTAGCCCTTTCCCATTGTGCATACTTTTTCGTCATGTTATCCAATAATCTAACAAACGCGACTTTATCAACTGTTCCATCAGATACTATATTCAGTTTAGTGAATATACAATTTTGCTGGTCACACTGTAAAAAAGTTCTATTATTTTTTTTAATTTAAAACTCAATGCATGATAGTTTAAGTTATCATAGTTAACAGATTTTCCAATTGCGCTAAAAATTATGTATTATAAATAATATCTATATACTACTGTGTATTATATATCCTAGTAAATACTTAAAAATAACCTCGCTTACAAGTAGAGCTAAAAGCCAGCGCCTTTTGAAAAATAACAAGCAATGTGTCAAAGAAATAATTAGCTTGAAGACAAATAGAATGACATATGAAATCAATATAGTTAATTATATGCAAAAAAAAAGGTTTTTTATTATACATATTATAATTGTCAACTTTATATTATAGTTTAAAATATGTTGTACTATTTTGACTTTACCATTATCTCCCGTATGGTCTAGTGGCTAGGATACCTGGCTTTCACCCAGGAGGCTCGGGTTCGATTCCCGGTACGGGAAAGTACTTTTTTTATTTTTTAGTACAGGTTTTTAATAATTTGTACAGGAAAGAAATAAAAATCCTAATGAAAAACGCTATATTTATAACTAGCATTGCCCGCGGCTCCGCCAGCGTTCTGAGGACCAAAAACCAAATTCTTAGGTTTTACATATTAGTATACTCTTACAATGCAGTTTTTGTATTTTTTCACAGAAATGAAATATTTTCCCGCGGTAAAAAGTATCCTATATGTTGACCCGGCTAACCAGCTATCACCATACCATCAAAATCCCTCCAGTGATTTTTCTGTGATGCGGTAACAGACAGACAAAAATTCTAAAAACTATAGAATCGGCCTCTGTATCGATAATAATGTTTATTTACAGATTCGGCTTAGTTATAATTTTATTATATGTATCCATCTATACATCACATTTATGTGAAATGTAAAACTAAGAAATACATTATTGTGTCTAGAATATTTTAATGTTGAAGAAAATATGTAATAAATAGTAATATAACTTTATGTAAATAAACAGTTAAATTAATTTATAACACGTACCAAATGTTTTTTTTAAATGTAAAATATAAGTATATTTTAATAAAGAAACTTAAAGCTTACCGAAATAGGTACGATTTTGACATCTTTGTTTCTGAGCGAAGGCGCAATAGTGGTAGTGGTAGTGACCGGTTCACTCTCATTCACTATAGTTAGTCTATTTTTGTCATCCCATTTCAATTTAAAGTCACATTCCGATCTCCAAGTCGGTTGAATGAATTCGTCTAGGTTACAACATTCTAATGGATCCAAATACTAAAAAATAATTTAAAAAAAATAGTAAGTTTTTGCAAAAGTTTCGGAAAAAAGTTTTTTCAATTATTTTTTTTTGGGCTAGGATTGAAAATCATAGAACTAGCGCACCCAGACTTTTTTTTATTGATCGATCATTTATTTTCGGGTTCGCAATCAGTATGCGTTATCATCCTTTACAAAAAGTAAAGTATAAAGAAATGTGTTGCAATCAAACTTTTGTACGGCCGATCAAACCAACGGCTATTTATTATAATTGTAAAAATTCAATATTAACAAACAATAATAATAGTTCAATTAGATACATTTAAAATTAATGACTCTCCTCCATAAACTTTTTGCTAAAAACTTTGACATCTAATAGACATGTGTAAGTTTTCTATCCTCGAGTACTTGACCATGTCTGTTTAAAAAATAAGGTTAATTACTCTGTGGCTACGTGAAAAAACAACAAACAAACAGATTTCAACATTTACAATATTAGTAAGGATTATCATAAAGAGCATAATGGACTTACCACTTATATCTTGATTGTTTCGTATTTCTTTAGTATTATTTCATGCGTACTTTCAAAGACATAGCCGTTATCAAGAAAACGTCCTAAAGATGCATGCACAGTTGCTTATTTTCGTCTTAATTCAGTTCAGATAAAGAAATATTGACCTATATACTGACCAATATTTGCCTGTCCCTATAAAATTTCCTTAGTCATTTTAAAGATTTTTACTATAAAAAAATACTTACATTATCATCATTATCGATCCCTTCACCTTCTATTTTTAGCTGATCTCCAAAGTTTGTCGTTGTAGAGGTTTTCTGTGTTAGAAAGAATTGCCGTTTTATTTACGAGCTTTCGTAATAGTACTTGAGCGAACCAGCTTTGCTGGACGTTTTTTTTTTTGTCGTTTTTCCTTCTGTAAAATCGTGTTTTTTCGGAAAATTTACAAATATTGTACGTTGTAATTGTAAATTGGACGTTGTAGGGGGTAATCTCTCTATCTACTGAACCGATTTAGATGAAATTTGGTAAGGTGATAGTTTGAGATCTTGGGAAGGACACAGAATACTTTTTGCCCCGCAAATCATCCCTTAAGGGGGTGAAAATGGGAATGAAATGGGGAATATGAGAAACCAACTATATCATAGATAAACTTAAAAAACAAACCTTTATCTAAATACAAAATTTGATCCAAATTGTAGGTAAGATCCGTTTCGGATTTACTTTTAAAATATTTTTATAACTTCTTCACACTAATTTAAATAAAAATCAGAATGGTGATAGCTTATATCGTGGTTAAAACAACCCAACTCACACACAGGATTACCTGTGTAGTCATTAGACTAGTTTTTAATTATATTATATCAAATAAAATAAATTAAATTTATTGGTACATTACCTTTGTTGTAGTATGTATAAAGTAAGGTATTAAAGGTATTGAAATTGGAGTCAATTTATAATCGACCATCCCTTCAAATCCGCATTCACTAAGCATAGTGTTGTTGAACATCTGTGGTAGTTCACAGCATCTTTTAAAAGATACTATCTAAAATAAAAGCTGATATGAATTATATTCTTTTAAAATAACTTTAAACCATAATATATAATAAATTTTAGATTTCAATAAAATTATCCGGAATAAAACGAAAATTAAGAATATGTGCCTTCTGGTAGATACATATTATAATAAAATTCTGAGTCGAATCTGTATACATTAAATATTTTTTGGAAAATTCTTATTGAAATAGACATTATTATCAATACAGGGGCCGAATTTAAAGTTTTTAGAATTTTTGTCTTTCTGTCTGTCTGTCTGTTACTGCATCACAGAAAAACCACTGGAGGGATTTTGAAGAAATTAGGTATGGTCATAGCTGGTTATCCGGGTCAACATATAGAATACTTTTTACCGCAGAAAAATATTTGATTACTGAGAAAAAATACAAAAACTGCAATGTAAGAGTATACTAATATGTAAAACCTAAGAATTTGGTTTTTGGTCATCTGAACGTGGGCGGAGCCGCGGGCAATGCTAGTATTTATTATATTTTGTTTAGTTTACTTAGATGTCGATATTTGAACAAATTGAGAAAAATATTGAAGTTTAAATAAAATTAAAAAAAACTGCTAACGCTCCTTTAAAATACATTATACAAACAATTATGTATGTATAACATACACAACCTCGCTCTATCCGCTGACTATAGAAAGTAGAACGCTCAGCGCTACGATCTTTGCAGAGGCCGAATCTACATATAGTTTTTTACAATATTTGTCTGTCTGTCTGAGAACGCATCGCGATAAAACGGACAGTTTTTGATAAAATTTGTTATGATAATAGATCCGGGTCAACATATAGGATTATTTATTATTATTTATTTTTGGGTGTGGTGCCGAGGTCGGCCCTAGCTACGTCGACCAGTTATGGTCCATTGTAGCTCCCTTTGGAATGAATTAAAGTTCTCCGCTTAGTCCTGTTGACTTCAGGAACTTCCAGATTTTCTGAGCGGGGAGCATCTGTATCTCTTCTGGTTGCATAATATGCTGCCCTAGATAGATACTTCTGCGGTGAACATATAGGATATTTTTTACTGCATGAAAATATCTCTGAAAAATCTCTAGGTACTAACCGCTGAAACGTATCTAGGGATGAACCCGAGTGGAGCGAGGATTAGTCGCTAGTTCTTTATATGTTAGATGTAAACATACTTATATGTATAGTAAATAAATTACTTAATATACTTACGTTAATAATAAATAAATTTACTTACTACTGGGCGATATCCTATTTTTACATTTTCATTGCCCATGAATCGACTGAAAAAAATTAAGAAAATCTGTATGTAATAAAATAACAACATACAACAAAGCACACCGACTTCAAAAATATCTGATTAGGTAGGTACTTAGAGTATACTACCTTATGTATGCTCTAAGGGTAGGTATCTATAGTAAATGAAAACTACCCAGTAATTTTTTACTTTTTAGTGCTTATTTTGAAGCCGGTTTTTTTTTTAATTATTTTTTGTTTTTGTATGATAAATGTGTTTTTTATATTTTGTTTTTCCAAGGGTAAATAAATCCTTAAAAAAAGAAGGGTAAAAGAAATAGTTTGCTTAGAAGCAAATGCTCTTTTACCCCGGAAAAAATTCTAGAATATGAAAATAAATGCATTTTAATATAATAGCCTTATTTTGATTATAATAATTACACTTCTTTAAACATGAAGGTGGAATTCGCTGAATCAGGCGTCTTTGGCCCTTGCGGCCCACACAAGATGTCATCCCTCAAATGATGCTCTGGACAGTTCTGTATAGAATAATAAATAAAATTAATATTTACATATTGTCAATTGGTAAATTAATAGTTGTATTCAACCCTTTTTTAACGTCCCACGTCTGTCCCTTCAATACGAGGGGGATCAGGCCATAGTTCACCACGCTGGTCGAGTGCCGGCAGACTGAGCATGTCTTTCAAAAACTTGCTAAGTTCTCTCAGTTATGCTGGTTTCCTCACGAAGTTTTTCTTCACCGTAAGGCAACCAGTAATCAATAATCATGTTAGAAATGATCTGCACATGAAAATATCAGAGGTGCGAGACCCGGGATTTGAACACGCTTCACTCGGTTTCCTAAGTGACCGCGTTACCACTGGGCTAGCACTGCCTCCAACTACACTTAAACACAATCATATAGCAGTTAAATATGGATGTAAATATACTTTAGTACCACAACTGTAAGGTTAAAAAAATAATTAAAAAAATATCTCATTTCCAGTTCTACGAATTCTCTCACCAAAGGTTCTGTCGAAGATTACTTACGACACGTTAGGCTCAGTTTGTAGTAGTTATTTGTAGTAGTACTTGCTGTGCCATTGTCGCGGGTTCGAGTCCCGTTGGGGGTATTCATTTGTGTGATGAGCATGAATGTTTGTACTCTATTCATGGGTGTTTATATTTATAATATGTATTTATTTAAAGTTATATATTATTTGTAGTGTATCAACTATCTAGTATCAATAGCACAAGCCTCGTTACTTAACATGGAACTAGATGGTGCTGTGTGTTACTGTCACAACATATTTATTATTTATTTGTTTTACTTGTGGCTTATAGCCTTTGCGTATCTACTATGTAGATATCAATACTACACTTCTTACGTTTACAACCATATAACTACATTTAACCCTTTGAGTTTTATCGAGTTATTTTGTTAACCTATGCCCCATTATAAGATTAAAAAGTTGAAGAATTTGTTTTCTTGTTTATTAGAACATGATATCTCTCTATTAGTCATATTTAAAGAAATATTTTGCATTTTATAGCCCATTTATTGGTTATATGCTACCTAATACTAAGGTAAGGTAAGGATCTTAAAGAAAGGAATTATTCATATTTAACTTATTCGACAACGAGCAAAAGTTGTTGGCAAAACTTTAGGTATAGATTGTTTTTTTTTTTTCATCTTAATATTATGTAAGTATATATCAACACAGACAAACATACAAAATTAAAATAACTTAAATGTACATTTGCAAATAAGAGCTCGTTAATATATATAAAAAGCTACGCGATATACTCGTACCTACATATTATTTATTTATTTATTATTTATTATCATTATTATGTTATATTATGGTACTTATTATTATGTTCTATGGTACTTGACAGTTGACTTACCTTATTTAGTTGTGACACAAAACAATGTAAAAAGCCTTCTCCAGGACAAGTATCCATGAAATCTTTAGGTACGACATAGCATTGAATGACTGCTGAAGTAACAAGAGATTTCCAGTCATCGGGTAGAAGTTTTTGCAATTTATTGGTTAATTCGGTAATAGATAAGTCGTTTATGTTCAGTTTCGTGCTTAAACAACTCCATTTGTGACACTGTTGAAAATATTTATATCAAAATATTTAATATTATGCAAGTGGGTGTATATTTGATCTAATTGCTACACGCACACAAAAAACGCTAAAAATGCTTACTTAAAATTAAAGTAACAGATAATGAGAACTTATATCAATATGAGATTATAAAAATAAGTATAAAACAAAGCAAACTAGAAAGCAAACTAAAACTAAATAGTAACACAATGAGGTGCACGTACGCACGCATGCATGTATGTACACACACACAGGCACACAGGCGCGCGCGAACATACACAAACTATCGCATCCGTAAAGAAAATATAAAAGTTGCGGTTTTTTTTAGAAAAAACGGCTATATATATAAACGTAAAAGACAAAACCTTATTTAAATACAAAAATTGATCCAAATCGTTGGAGCCGCTTTCGAAATACACGAAATAAATTTATACATATATGCACATCTATACAAGAATTGCTCATTTAATATTATTAAATGATTTTCCATTTAAATATTGAACACTAAACGTGAAAATCGCTAATAAACATTTACGAACGTCACGTTTTAAATTTTTATAGAAAAGAAAATTTAATGTTCATATTATATATGAAAAAGAAATTACAAAGTCCGTTATTATTTAAAAAAATATTTAATACTTACTTGTTGATCATCTCCTAAGTTCCAATTTCCAAAAACCACTTGGGCTACAACCTAGAAATAAAAAAAAAATATACAGTCGAATTCAGAATATCCTCCTTTTATGAAGTCGGTTAAAAATTATATTATAATACTTACTTGGTTCCTAGTTACATATTACAATAAAAACAAGACATTACGTAATTTTCTCATAATTATCCTAACAAATCATTTGTTAACAATCAATAGCCATAATTAGGTTTAAGTTTACTTAATAACTCTTATTATTTTGTTGCCTGTCTTCAAAGGGAAGAGTTCGATCAAGACGTTAAATATCAATCAATCTTTCTAAAATTTTTTTTGAGGGAGAATATAATAATTCATAAGTGATTTTTAAATAAAAAAATATTATTTAGTTTGAGCGGCGTTTTTGCGTATAAGTCTGGTGTGTATTACTCGTTATATCTTAATTTCCAGGAAATTCCCCTCAATAGCGAATTAAAGGTACTTTTAAAGTGAATACTTATATGTATTTGAAAGTTAAAAATACACTCCTTGCCATCAACTATTACTCTCGGCATGTTTAGTGATTTCTGCAATATACTTATTTAACACCGGATCCACTTTATGTATTAGAATCAACACCTAATCTCCACCTCAAAATCCTTCGACCTCCATAATCCCTTTGTTTCGTGAAAAAACAAACCGACAAACAGTCTTTCATATTTATAACATAGTAATATAGTAAGCAGTGCGTATGAATACGTATATGAATAATGTAAATTCAATTTTGAGTTTACTATACATTTTACATTTAGTAAATTTAAAAAAAAACTTGCCAAGTGGTTCTTTAAGATGTAGGTAATAAATTGGTTAATACCTTAATAGGTACCTTCTATATTTAGTAGTAGATAAACTTTAATACTAGTATAGTAATGTATGATCTGTGATATATACTATTAAATAAAACAAATCCGCTTTTAGCTTATTCTTTGAAATATATTTTCAGCTTCTTTTATTATAAAAATGTTAAAGTTCAAATTTTTTTTAAGTTCAACTTAGATACTCATACAAACCAACCAAAAACCATCTTATAAAGGAAGTACATGGTTTTAATTTGCCATAAAATTTACTAAACTTAAACATATAGGTATTAAACAACATAATAAAAAACAATAATTCATCTCGGAATCATTGAGAAATCTTTGTTTTTATTTAATTTTTAATTTTTTTCAATGCTCCGTGTAATTGTTTATGCATGTCGTGGTTATCTATAAGTATGATAACAGTTGGATTTAGACCTCCTTTTTACAATTGTGTATTTTTGTTAAGTTACTTTATATCATGTTGGTGAACATAATTAAATAAATAAATTATTGTTACATTTGACCCTTATTATCGAGAACAAATACAGTGAAGCGGCAAAACTGATGATAAGAAAGAACCTAGCAAAATAAATAAGCAATTATTAACACATTTATTTTTATATATATAAATAACCAAACAAACATTTATATAACTGTATGTATATGTTTTTGTATTCAGAACTATTAAACTGATTTTAATAAAACTTTCATTGAAGTTAAAGAGAAATATAATTTGGTTTTTAAAAATGATCACTTAAGAATGCTTTAAATCAAAATATGAAAACTTATAGGAATATAAGATTTAAAAATAAGTTTTTATATAAAACAAAACAAACCAGTGGTAATACTAAAAAATAACACAATAACCGCATCCTCGGTATCACTGTACAATAACGACTGGCCGATAAACAAGATTTGTACAAACCTAACTGACATAGGTCAGCTGATATCTGTAGATGATTATAGTACAGAATCCGAAGCAAGGTCTCACTCATATATACTAACTCACCCTCGCTTCGCTCGGGTTCGCCTCTAGAGAAACACTAAGAAAGATCTATTAGTTCTAACGGGAACCGTTCATTTTTCCCGGTTGAAAAGCAACCTGTTGTTTGACCGGCAATATAAGGTATCAGAATGTTAAATTTCACTAAATTAGGTGCATAAGTTGTATAAGTTATTATAGTTTTTTAACTATCCCACGGGAACTATTTAATTTTCCGGGGATATAAGGTACCACCATGCAAAATTTCATTTAAATCGGTCCTTTAGATTCGGAGATTAACCCGTACAAACAGACAGAGAAACAAAAAAATTGAAAAAAATCTGGATTTGTTTTATTTGTCTTCTTACATCCCCCTGACTCGGTTTTTAGCATTTTTTTGCTATGTACAGACATTCCACCTCTACTGTTTTATTATAGTATAGACATTATAAAGAGTTAAAGTTTGTGAGTTTGTGACGTTGTAGGAGGTAGGTAATCTCTGGATCTACTGAAGCGATTTAGATGAAATTTGGTAAAATAATAGTTCGAGACCTTAGGAAGGACATAGGGTACTTTTTATCCCACAGTCATCCCTTAAGGGGGTGAAGATGGGCATGAAATTTGTATTGTGAAACAAGCTAGGGACGAACCCGAGCAAACCGAGAGCGAGTCGCTAGTCCGCATATAAGATGAAAATTATTTTGCATTTCACATGACATCCGCAAAGGATACATACAGTTGGTAAAAATTATAAATTAAGTTGGTTTTACGTTTTTTTTATTTACCTACTGACTGCTGCTATGCTGACAATAAGTCTGATTTTTAAACGTAAAGGGACCTTTGTTGTGTCCCATTTTCTTGTATATTTATTAAGCTGTCACTAGCCACTTACTCTCGCTCTTCTATTCTCGCTCTCGCTCTTCGCTCGGATGTGTCTAGATATGTTTTAAATAGATAGAAAAAGTTATTGTTCGTGAACATTAGAAGATACATACTTGCTGTAGCAATAATACCTACAATTTTCAAGTACTTTGTTTTGATGTATCTCTTAATTTTTAGCCAGCGTTTTTTGAAAGAATTTTTTTTGCAAGAACACCATCATAGTTCAGCTATTTCGTACAAAATATTTATAAATTGTATACATAAGGTTTGTTTTAATAATTTATTTTTAGTTATTTTATGGGAACAAGCAGTATTACAGAGTACAATACAATTTACAATAAAAAATACATACATTTACCAATTAAATTGCCACAAATAATAAACACGTAATTAGAGTAGAAAACAATAAGCTAAATTAACTAAAAAGATTGCAAAAGTAAATATAAATTTACTATAAAAACAATTTGAAGTACATACATAAAAATATGAAAATTATTGAAATATGTTATTAATTATTTATTTTTTTAAATTATAACAGAACAGTTCATTATATGGTTAAAGTGAGTACTATAATCACGACAGGACAGTACAGTACAGGTATGTAAGAACAGATTATAAGCAAATTTTGTTCTGGTGAAAGGTACATGGAATAGATATCTTTTATAAGTGTGGGAGCTTGGACATCTAAAATAAATATTATTAGCCAAAAGATATGGAGAGTCGATAAGGTTGTTAAGTATGTAATTCTGATGAAAATAATTGATCTTTTAGTCTGCGACGATTCAATAGAAACTGTATAATAGGACATCTTTGCTGGAGAGAATTATTTCTAAAAGTGTAATGCTTGATGAACTTATGCTGGACTTCATCAATTACCTCGATACTAAACTTATATTCTAAGATCGAGCGCACCAAGGCATTATACAATAAGATAATCTTAGTGATATTTTTTAAATCTCTACTTACTCTAAAAATAAAACCTAACATTTCATAGGCTTTGGCAGTCATCTCATTGAAGTGGACCTTGAACGTTAATTTACTATCAAGAAGTATAGTGACTTCCGTAACTCTTTTTAATGCCTCCAAAAGCATACCAGAATAGAGTCGTCGTGCGCTTCTTGGAAAATGAAATGACAGAACATTTTCTATCGATAAGGTGTAAATAATTGTTAGAGCAATATATAAATAGTCTCTCAAGTCATCTTGTAGTGCACAATCTGAAGAGTTTGATATTTCCTTTACAATCTTTAGATCATCCACAAATAAAAGAAATGAACAATTCCTAAAGATACGATATATCAGGACCCAAATTAAGCAAAAGGGGACCAAGATGAGAACCTTGGGGTACACCAGAAGTGTCTGGGCAAAATAAGAGATATGACCCTTAATGGTCACAGCCCGACTTCTATCACGAAGATATGATATGATCCAACGAAGAAGATCATCGTGTTTGCCAATTTCTGCAATCTTATATATATGGACATGATGGAAAACTTTTTCAAGGGCTTTAGTAAAATCAGTATAAACTACATCGACTTAATATCCCTGGTCCATGGAAATGGTAACACGATGGACTAATAGATCACATAGATTCCCCTCAGTAGACCTAGTTTTTCTGTATTAATTTGTAAATATTTTGTATTTCCTCGTTGATCGCTATTTTCATTAGTAAAAACTATATTAAAATCCGTTGCGTAGTTTAGAAGATAGACAGAAATTTTATTTTTTACTCGTAGAGGACTAATTTTTGCCCTAAATATTTTTTTTATTTTCCCAATATAATGAAAATTTCACCGCACTTTGTTGTTAATATTTTCATTTTTAAACCTACTAATAGTTCTGTATGATTAATCACTGAAAAATTTGTATGGATGACAGATTTTTCTGTAGTAAAAGGTATCCCTAATATTGACCCTATGAGTATGACGAATGAGTTGTCACTCTCACGAAATTTTGTTAAAATCCTTTCAGATTTTTTTGCGTGAAATGTACAGAGATATACAGATAAACAGACAAAAATTCCACAATTATGATTTTGTGGTCTATATTTTGTACACAAAATGTAACAGTCGTTGTTTTTAAAAAATAATTCAAATACAAATTTAGCTTTATTATTACTTTATTATATTTTTTATGGTGCAGTGATAAACGAGCAGACAAGCCCACCCGATAGAAAGCGGTACCTGTCACCCATAACACCTACGGTCATGCACTTAATGTTTTATACGAGTATAACAAAAATGCTTGCAGGTGCGCCTTGCCTGTAATTGCACTGGCTACGTTATCCTCCAAACCGGAACAATGCGATCATTGATGCTTGGAGAGCGAGCTATCTAGTCGGACTCCTCAGGCTGGATAGTTATATATGTATAGGTGTAGATAAAATAAAGCAAAAACTTTTTCATTTAAAGATACACAAGGTTTTAAGACTACTAAGAGATTTATAAATTAAAAAAATAAATAAAGATAAAAACACATTTATTTATAAAGTTTATTGCAGAAAATAGTAAAAAAAATTACAATTATTTTACCTTTATTGTTATTATTACTAAGACTTTCTACCATACAACAAACAAGCACAGTAGCACGAATAACGCAACCGTACTCAACAACGCTCGAAACAATAGCGGCATCATTATTGCTTCGCCATCTAAGGCCCTATGCACACCACGTTGTTTAAACGCATTGACGCGCGTATCATAAAAGAGTAAAATAATTATACCAAAGGAAATCATGAACGCGCGTCGTCTGTGCATATGTGGACTGATAAACTCAAAGGCCCAGTGTTACCCACGTTTCATAAACATTTCGGTATCTTCAAATCGAAAATTATTTTCCATTTTGGTTAGAACAGATCTAACCGTTTTTGTTCAGTTTAAATAATCACACCTCATTCATTTCATTCATGGTTGGATTTAACCAGATCAAATGAGATATATCCAAATCCACTTTATACCTCATCCAATTTGATCACAGCAGATCCATTTTTTTCGGTTTCTTTCTTAAATGAACTTTCAATTCCTCGCTAGAAATAAATTCGTTAATTTCTCTGTCATTACTGAACTTGATTATTTCTTCGGCTTTAATCCTTTCACTTCGATGAACATATGCTTTGTACACTTTAATAAATTCATTGACATGAACCTTATTCAACATTCTCTGATAACGCCCATGCACTTCTACAGCGGCAAAATAAACATTAGACGGAAAAATTGTTACCAAATCACAATAAAATTTCTTTCTCTTGAGAATATAATCAATGTACTCAGGTAAGGTAGGATATTTCTCGGAATCCTTTACGCAATTAATAAATAGATTGTATAGAGACAAAATTTTATTAAACTCAAGTGAATCGACAGCATTGTAGGTCACTTCAATTCTATCTTTATCGTCATCATTATTGATAACTACTTTCTTTGTAATCTTGACTAATTCGGTGTAAAATGACTTGTTTTGATCGACAATAAAAAAGGGACGGAATGTTTTTTCACAAATTACAAACGTATCCTCCTCGGCTTTGAATTTGCTCGTATCTCCTACATAATGCATCAAATGTACGTAGTCATTCAAATGAACCTTTTCTTCTATCACATCATCGTGCAACATTACCTTGTGATCTAATTTAAGAAAATTGAGTATGTACAGATTTTGCGGCCTTTCAATTTCACTCACAAGAAAACCGTCTTCAGTCTTAAAAATTTTTTTCAACAAATAATAAAGTTTCTCTGTACGATTTGGAATTTTCTTCAAAATCATCACATTGCTAATTAGATTCCTACGCTTTTCAATAGACTCCAGATCTAAATCATAATTAAACCACTTCAAGATTTCGATCATAGAATGCGCTACGCCGTAGAACATTCTCAAGCGTTCGTGCATGAAATTATAAATATCATTTTTGAAAATGCATGAAGACAATTCAACGCAGTACCACAACGCAGTTATCAACGATGTGTTTTCGTCAGGATCTAGTGGCAAAGACGATAATCCAATTTTGCACACAGTTTTATTGATACGTCGGGTAGCATATTTCTTGAACTGTTCAACAACGTTCTTATCCATCCATTCTTTGTTCTCACAATTTTTCCACAGCACGAAATAAAACAACCCAATATTGAACTTAACCTTTTTGAAATCAAAGTACGTCGCAGACAAAATGTAATCGTTATAATTATCAAAATGATCTGTGTCTGTCAGCACAAGGCCGCCGTGAAACGGTCTTCGTGTTCGCGGCTCAGTTTTTGTATTATGTACCAACATCTGTTTGTAAGCATTCAAAGTGTAAAAGTAACCAATTGACTCACTGATCCCTGAATCGTTCACCAAAAACAACGGACACTCCATAGCTGATTTGAATTTGCTAAAACTGGCAGGTGACACATCAGTCGTGCTTGTTCTATGGAATATAATTTTGTCCAGCAGACTAAACTCCGTTAGAATAACAACAGGGATTCCTTTGTCGTCATCCAGAATGATATCAGGGAATTGAATTTCTTGTTCGGCTGGGAAGTTGACATCAACAATCGGCTGCTCTTCTATAGAATTGTCAAATTTCGTTTCAAACTTCAATTCATCGAACGAGTAGGATTTTTTTTCGCTGACTATGTAATTGATCAGAGTCGAAATACATTTCTCGATGTCAACCTTTTCATTATGGATGTCAGTAGTGAGGTTTTTGTACCAGTTCGTGCGAGCAAATTTAAACAGGAATATATTTCTGTCCTTTGTATCTAGGTCACTCTTTTGTGATTTCAGTGACAACTCGGCGAACAGTCGATTGCGCAACTTCTTTAATTTATCGATTTCTCGCAAAGCTAGAGCATCGTGATTCATTTTATTGATGAACTTAAATCTGATATAAGACTTCAATTGATCTTTTTCCGCTGCAAAATTGTTAACGTTGATCTTATCGTAGTCAAACTCGTTGGAAAGATCGATGCTATCAAAGAGTTCGTAATTTCGATAAATCATACAGCGGCTCTTGAAAAAAGATGCAGCTACAGAAAGGTCGATTGCATCCAAATTTTGATTGAATGCATGGAATACAACAATTTCGTAATGCTTGTTCTCGTTCTGTTTGAAGCATTCATCTGCACACTGGTAATCAATTAAACCATCTGTGATGATGTACAGTAACTTGATTTTGTTAGTTTTACTGCAGATGTTATAATTTTCTTGAATCCATTTGACAATTGATATTGGCTCTGTCGCAGGTTCATCACCTTGCCTTTCAATGTATTTTGTTCTAGTTATGTCTTCGTCGACTTCGTAACAGGATTTTCCCCAGTGCAAGTAAATTATTTTCGAGTTTGTTGGAGGTTCTCCAGCAACTAATAGTTCTGTTTTAATTCTTTCTACGTCTTTTTTGAATTGTTCTAAGGTTTGCAAGCCGTTGCTGTGGTAATGAGTATCGTAGTTCGTCGAACCGGAAAAATCTTTTGCATATATGAAGTAATTAGTCATTTTTGCGTTAAAAATACGTTTTGTTTTCGAGGTGAAGTGACGCTGTGCAAATTTGTTGTAAACTGATTCCACGTTATTGATAAGAGTTTCTGTCACTTCAACTTGTTTTTATCGATGACTTGTTGCCCGCTGTGATAAACAGGCACCGACGCCGAAAGGGGATTCCTAGAACAAGAGCATATGTTAGAATCGTGATAAAAAATGGTGAAATCTAGGAATCGAGAAGAAGATCAAAACAATGATACATCAATCCTGAAAATCTTCTTAATCCTGATTAAGGGCAGCTTTTGTGAAACTATAATCAAAATAACCATGATCAAAAGAGGGTGGAGAATAAGTAAAAGGTTTTTTGGGCTGATTAATTAAATAATAAAAAATATAAAGCAATTTTATTGCGCCTTCGAGAAAATATATTCGTTCAAGTTATTCACTTTGCACTATTTTAACCTTTTATTCTACTTTATCTTAGATGCTATCAAGGAGTCCTTAACTGGTATGGCATATTTAATACAAAAATGGATGAATTTTTAATAGATCTCATTAAAATATTTTCAACAGCTGCAGTCATTTCTGTTTTAGTGGAGTTCACTTCTTTTAAAACTTTATCCACTCTGAGCAGACTTCCTTGCTTATGCAATAGGAATTTTGATTTTAAATAATAACAAACTAAATTAAAATTATTATTCTTATTTTTTTAACTTTTTTAAATTACATAAAGAACAATAATATAGCTTGAATAATTGATATCTTATTTGATTTATGTTTAAAAATATAAAATAGCAACACTAAAATTACCAATAAAGTTTTCTGAAAGAATTTAATAATTATAATAATAATAGCTAAAATGAAATAAATATTAATAATCCCGTATTCAATTATTAAAACTTATTAAAATTATAAAAATGTTTAAAATTAAAATTAATAAATATTGTAACTACTAGGTACCTACTTAGGTCCTATTTTTGTATTTTTGAATTCATTTTGTAAATTTATGGGTAGGCTGTCTTTAACAACTATATAATGCCTTTGAGACGTCTAAAGCCTTAGACTCTTCCATGGCCATAATTGCTGTAAAGCAACGAAAAAAAACGTAACGTCGGGAACCAAAAATCAAAATAAATCTACGAAAAAGTCCGAAAACATAAATTTTTATTTAGAATATCAAATATTCGTGTAAATCTAAGAAATTATAACAGCTTTTTACTAAATGTATATAAAATAATATACCTACTGTATCTATAAGAAAAAGTAAAAACACAATTATTAAAATTTTGTCTGTCTGTATGTTCGGGCTAATCTCCGAAACGCCTGGACTACTAATTTTGACAGGACTTACACGGGCTGATAGCTAATGTTATAAGGAATAACTTAGGCTACTTTTATTTTAGAAAAAGAATTAGGGTTCCGCTCAAAAAAATTTATGTACGCACGCAAGCGAAGTCATTCCCAAGACAAGTCGCCAGTATGTAATAAAATTGTTTTTATAATTGTGTGCATTGTGATTATTGCCATTTTTGGACAAGAAGCGGAATTTACACGTTACAGTACAAAATTAAGAACAAAATTATTGCAATATAATCAACATCTGTTAGTCAAAATAATTAATTTAAATAATGTTTAAAAAATTGTTATTACCTTAAAATCTAATTAATTTAAATTAATTAAATATAATTAATTTTGACCTAAGGTGAAGTATTATTTCGTGTAATAGTTTTTCATAGTTACTATAAATATTACAACAAAACGGTATTTCCGATTTATAGACCGGTAAAGTTTGGCACATCACTATAATAGTCAATATATAAGTATAGTAATTCTATAGATTACTCGGCTTCATTGCGATCTTAAGAAAGGGCAAATTGTGTATTTCTGTCTCTGTCCCTCTCGTTGAGAAGTCTATAAGAAGGACACGATCAGATGCACTGTAAATGTTCAATTAAATACAGTTGCTCAATGCTCCATGCTTGACGCTTGTTATTGCTCGAAGAATCAACTAAATAATTATAGGTACCTATTAAGCTGTATTCTTTAAGGCCGGAAAAGTAGCCAGCCTGAATACAGATATGAGTAATTTATTTATTTTCTTTGTATGTGTATTTTGTAATAATTAACTTTACAATAATATTGTTTATAATTATTATGAAATATAACTTATACATAAAAGCATATTATTATTCCTAACTTTGCCATAGACAATAACATCATATTTAAAAAATTAAACTTTATGACAGCATCGTCAAAATGGTTGGAATTTGGAAATTTTGATCTATATTTTTATGTGATTAAAATTATTATTTATTTCGTAGCTAACCCTAAACTAAGAAACAAAATATGATTTAAAGTTTAATAATGTGTGGGAAAGCATGACAGTGTTTTGTTCATTAAGCCGGGTTTACGTTGACTAACTTTTCTATATTATTTCTTTCTTAATTTTTTTTTTGGATTATCTAATATTGCTGCCCAAATAGGATTTGGAATAGGTACCATGCGGTACCAGTATGCGCTTTTAAATATCTTGCTTACTCAATTCACCACATTAAATTTTAAAAATCAAAAGCACAAGATAAAACTTACCCATTCAAAATTATATTGTGAAGTATTATAATACTTTGTCACTTTTTAAACCTTATTATGGAATATCCATTGGCTGCAGAATACGGACGTATTATTCGATGGTCAACTACACACTGAATGATTCGGATGAGACCGAATTTATTTATGATTCCAGAAAGGTGACGCAATTACTAACTTAATTTTTCATTTAATAATATGGTGCAACCCGATAGTATTGCAAGCGGGTTATTTTATCAGTGGATTTTACCAAATGAGACGCTATCACCCTCAATTTAATATATTTTTGCATCCAAGTGACACTGAGTACTGACTCATCTTTAGATAATGCAAATTAGGGAACGTATTTGTTGATAAACAGAAAAAAAAACATTTACACAGCAATGTCACTAGCTATTTACTGTTGCAATGTGATGCAATATCATATTATGGTAACGGTATGTAACAAGGTAACTACGAAAATATGGTTACCGGTAGAGTTAGCTAAAGTTACCGCTTTAACCTGTAGACGTATAATATAATTTCTTCTTTCTAACATCAGACATAAAGCGCGCTAAAAGTCTTGATAAATTTAAAACTACTTTGAAAATCATATTGTTTATCTCGTTTGTGTTTATAAATTATACTTTTTAATTTTTATGCATGTTTAAATATAAATAAATATGTCAGGACATTAACACACAACACCATCTAGTTCCATGGTAAGCTATGAGGCTTGTGTTATGTATACCAGATAGTTGATACATTATACAATTATATAACTTTAAATACATATTATACATATAAACCCATGACTGGAGTACAAACATTCGTGCTCATCACACAAATGAAGGCCTCCAGCGGAACTCGAACCCGCGACCGCATGTATAATATGTTTGTATTATGTATGTATATAATATTATGGTACGTATTTCACATATGTATTTGTGAGTAGCAAGTACACCGACTACCAATTCATATAATTGAGTCCTACGCTCTTACGTTGCCTGGAACTTGGAAGAGATGGCAAAGGCACTAGGGATCGCGAGAGCGATAAGGCCGCCTCCTATGCATCATCTATTTGTGGATTTCCTCTTTTGTATGTTTCTTTGTGATGTACAATAAAGTATTATAATATCTATCTTTCTGTTTCAGAATTGCAAGTAGCTTAAGACTTACAACTCACATATAAACTATATATTAAATTATTATATTACATCTGAGTGATGTCAACATAGAATTTTTAATTTTACATTTTATTTATTTCACATTCGAAAATAATTTATCATAAATTATTAACTACGAAGTTCTCAAACGATAACCTATAAACTTTTAATTTCATAAATCAGGTAAATATAATTGATCTTTAACAACGTTTAATGATTATTTTAATTAAATTAATTCATAATATTATATATATTTTAACTCTATAAA
Source organism: Brenthis hecate (assembly GCA_951806755.1). Classification (NCBI taxonomy): domain Eukaryota; kingdom Metazoa; phylum Arthropoda; class Insecta; order Lepidoptera; family Nymphalidae; genus Brenthis; species Brenthis hecate. The sequence continues at coordinate 2,220,628 of OX638253.1, read as the reverse complement.
GCGCTAACTAACCAGTGCACAATATTGCTGGTTTATCCGTATTTTGCTAACACAATGGACTTGGACTTGATGGTTTTCCCACACGTGAGCATGCATGATGATAACATATACCTAACTTCGTCCCAAAAAAAAATACAATAAAAAAATATAAAGGTTATTAATTACGATAAAAGCATCCTATTTTTTACGTTGGACCAAATTACACACAGAGTGCTAAGTGCTAACTAGCCATTTCTCAGGTACACTCCGGAATCTCTCTCCGCATATGAAAATCGTTAATTTTGCAATAAAAAGAATTAATCAGGATAAAAACTATCCCATGTTTTAAATTGGAACAATAAACAAACACACAACTTTTTAAAAAATTTTGAAAAAAAATGATGTTAAGATCGGACAAGCAGTTCCGGAGTTCATCGCAAACCAACATCGTGACACGGATATATATCTATATATAGATTTTCTAAGTCCCGTATTTCACGTGATAAATTATTCCTAATCATTTCTATCCATCAAACTATTTTAGTTTATAAATATATGCGCGCTAATATTAATTCAACCGTAAAATAGTGAAATAAAATAAATTATCCCGACTACAGCTGGTTCTAAGTTAGATAGAGAGCTCGAAAATCCTAATACCATCTATAAAATATGCTATTCATACTTTTTAGTTATTACCCTGTGCCTTGCTCGTAATATTTAATCACTAGCGAGTATCCCTACATACAAAGAAATGAGACAGCGCTAATTCGGGCTATTCCTCGGGTTATTTTTGTTTACTTGAATAGATAATAGATGGCGTTGATTCGCAAATAATTAAACTGATTTATGTTATAAATATGTGCAAACTAATGTATGGTAAATATAGTAAAATTCATCTTGCATTTGAATAAATCAATTTCGGTAATTTTAACAATTTTTAACCGTGTTAAACAACTCATAAAAAGTAAAAGCGCCATCTGTGAATATACACTACAAACCCATCATCTGATTGTTGATACTTCAATAATCAGTAAAATTACACAAAACTGATTTACCGGCGCCTTATTTCGTTTCCCTTCACTTAGATTTTTTAAAACAATAACACCATTTTTTTAAACACAACTTTAATAACAAATCGATACATGTAACGTCACCTATAGACATTTATTTGAACTATTTTTTCTTAGTTCATGATGAGACCCCATGGTTTTATAGTATGTAATATGTATAGAGTAGAAGAGCGATTTACGCTCTAATTTTTGTAGTTTCCCATTTAAATGATTACCGCACTTAATTGTTAAATGTAAATTTTTAACCCTGCTACTAATAATTTTTGTGTAATAAATGATAACCATTTTTGTATGAACAGCTCGACCGAACTATGAATTATGTTTTCTCTTAGGAATGATAGATTTTCTGTAGTAAAAGGAAATTAATTTAAAATCCGTTTACTATTTTTGACGTGAAATGCACAAATATATACAAGCAGACAAAAATTTGAACAACTATTGTCTTGGAGTATAAATAGGCCAAAAATTATTTAAAAAAATATTTCATGGACAGATTTCGCTTTGTTACTATTTTAATGTATGTATCGATGATATAATATTATATTCCATATATTCAAGCATCAATAAAACTTAAAATAAGGTAATTCAAGAAAAAAAATACTTTCTTTGCTTAGATTATTTAAATTAAAATATACATAGTGTTACCATGTTTTTAATATTAACACTAATCTAATCAAATCACTAATCTAAAAGGGCCACCTATTGATAATTATTTAAATTTATTTCCTTTTTTTAGATATAGCTTTTTTGACAAACTCTATACAAATCGCTTCCCTTTCCTAGATAGAGATAAGAACTTGATAATTTGTAAGCTTAAGTCACTATTAAACAAAACTTAAGTCCAATGCCTATCGCTAGTAAGAAAACTATTGACATTTTTTATGGTTTTTGTGTTTTATGACGGTTATTGGGCTCTGCCGTAAAGTCACCAGTAAGACCACAGATGATAAATTATTAAGATCAACCCAAAATAAATAAATTTCATGACAGATGTCCTCCTGACCGTTTTCGGCCACGGCGGCCAATCTCATTGAGACTAGCCAACTGCGCAGGAGATATTATAGTGCACAAGTGTCGCGCAGACACAAGGGCACTCTCTATTACGTTTTTACTTTTAAAGTCAGATGGAACCTAAGAAGAACTGCCGAAAAAAACTCAGCGGGACTAATATTATTTCGTTATCTTTTTGCTCCAACCCACGGTGGTATAACACCACCAACTTCCTGGATATTGCTTGCTACGGAGAAGTCCTTAACGAAATAACTCAATAACTAAACTTGACCCAGGACTCGAACCCAGGACTTCTGGATGTCCAACCGTGTATGGTAGTCACTAGACCTCCAAGACAGTTAAAATAAGATTTGATTTTTGAACATTCATGAGTATATTAAGAAAAATATCAAAAGTCCACAACAAAACCTACTTTCCCTAAAGTTGGTTAATAAATAAAACACACAATACATCCCTAACATAATTTATTGGAAAACCATAAATTAAACTGTTTACATAGAGCTAAGCATGACCAAAAGTGCTCAAGCGTTAACTAAACTCAAGCAAACCTATTGGAAATGGGTTCGGACATCACAGATGTGTAACTTCATAGAATACCTGAGATAATCTTCAGTGTTATGTGATACATTTGAATCTGAAATAAAATGTAAAAACTGTATTAAAGAACAATGAAGCGTCTGTTTATCAAAATAACAGCTTTTTACTGAATGCATAAGACAGTACTTATAAGAAAACAAAATTTTTTAGAATTTTTGAAATGAAACTTCTTTAGAATCATTGTGATTTGAAACTCTATGAAACGAAAAAATACGAAAAATAGTCAAACACATAAATACAATATAGGAATAAGCCGGTGAGAGAATAAAATAGAATACTTTTCCATGTTGTCATGGTAACCGTTGTTATCGTCTGACAAATATAATATTAACTTATTTTTATAATAAGTATAGATATACTTTCCGTATATGATACTATAAATATATGATTGTAATATGCCTAATATGCTTTATTTAATTATTATTGATTTGGTTTAATTTAACTGTGATATATGCCAAAGAATTTTTACTTCAACTGCTCGTAAAGGCTTTTTTTTTACTGAATGCATATGAAAGTATATACCGTACTTATAAGAAAACAACAAATTCTAATTTTTTTCTCTATCTGTCTGTCTGTTGGTGCCCGATAATCTTCAAAACGGCAGGGCCGGTTTGGCTTTTAGGTTTAAGGTTTCGATTACGTTCTTTAAACGCTTAAATCCCGGAGAACTATTTTTACCGAATTTAGGTTTCATGATCAAAATTAACCAGCTAAAATGAGTTTTTGTGGGTTTACGTTTGGCGAATCTTTACTAACGGTGAATTGCTTAGTAGAAGGATATATGTTCGTTTCTTACTTATGAATGAATTAACTGGTTTATTTCGATATCTAAACCAAAATCCAATACCATTATAATTATTTCGATTTACTAAACTATCTGTTTATAATTAACTGGAAAAAGAACGAGCGATGAATTAAACATTACGTGACCAAAATAAACCGTTGTTTTTAAACCGGTAGAATTATTATCAAATTAAGGGCCGATCACAGTCCGTTCTCGGTCCGATATCGGTCAGGTAAAGTATTTCTATACAAGAAACGTTGCTGGAGCGTGATTCGACCGAAACGTGAGTCTTACTTATAGTGTGAATGCACTTATTGCTTCTTGTATAACAATACTTTACCAGACCGATATCAGGCCGAGAGCGAACCGTGATCGGCACTATAGTATGGAGCGGCCCTAAATGGTCTTTAAAATATGATAATATGTTTAAAACCAAACATTTTAATATTTAAAACCAAAAGCATATTTCAATTAACATTATAATACTATAAAATTTGAAACTTACCTAATTCATAAGCAAAACCATAATCACAGGAAAGCACCGAAGCCAAATGCACGCTTGATGCTGTCAAAATAATAACGTTTCCAATTGTCACGGGTTTGATCTACTTCAGTTGCTGGGACCAAATCTTGTTTGAGCGTAACTAGAGTGTGGTCCTCCTGAAATTTCATAATTAGATTTCATCATAAACAGTGCACTAACTTTAAATTACTAAGTTCTTTGTTACCCATAATATATAAAAATATATATAAAAATCATTCAAAATTGGCAATGATATAAAGTGATGTGATGATGTTCTCCTGACCAATTCCGGCCACGGCGGCCAATCTCATTGAGACTAGCGCACTAACTGCGCAGGAGACATTACAGTGCACAAGTGTACGCGCAGACACAAGTGCACTCTCTATTCCTGTCACTCTCATACTCCGGTGGGACGACCACTCGACACGACCAGTGAGAGTTAAGGCGCAGGACCGACGGCTTTACGTGCTCTCCAAGGCACGGGGGTGAAACACCGCCAACTTCCCAACTCCGGGCTTTTACGGAGGCTCAATATACAGAAAGACTCAATAACTAAGTTTGGCCCGACCCGGGACTCGAACCCAGGACCTCCGGATATGCAGCAGTACTTCCTAGCCACCACACCACCGAGGCAGTTAACATATATACATATACAAAAACATACAGACAAATTGAGTACTAAATTCTTTTAAGTCAAAATTTAAATACATAGTTTATCCATGTATGCATGTTCTGTAACAATCACATTAATACTTAAAAAATGTTCTTATGACTTTAAATTATACTACTAGACTAGTGACTTGCACTAACTTTGCTTCGGGTTGTTCTTGGACAACAAGAAATCTATCCCATGGGAACCATACTTTTTCCGGGATAAAAGTAACCTATATGCTATTCCAGACTATAACCTATCTCTGTACCTCATCCAGATCTTTTCAGCCGTTCTGGCGTGCAAGAGTAACAAACATCTATCCATTCATCCTCACAAACTTTCACATTATATGTATTAGTATGGATGACAATGTGCTTTACAATTCAAATTTCTTTTTCATAATAATATTTTATCTTCTTCAAACCACATCCTATTATATATTTTATAATTAAATATTTTTAGTTTGTTATAACTTAACTAATTGTAATAACCACAAATACATAAATACTAAAGTTGAAAATTCGAGGTGTCTATTCAAATATGTTAAATCATTTTGATGATGTCAAAATTGTTCATTAACTTAGTTTAAAATTTCTTTCTGGTACTGTTAGTAATAGTTACATTGAAAGCAAAACATAAGCACCATGATTCTTTATACTTAACTAAAATTCTTTACTTTATCTATACTAATATTATAAAGAGGTAAAGTTTGTGAGTTTGTAGGGGGTAATCTCTGGATCTACAGAACCGATTTAGATGAAATTTGGTAAGTAGACAGTTTGATACCCCGGAAAGGACTTAGGATACTTTTTATCCCAGAAGTCATACCTTAAGGTTAACACTTGTAAACAAGCAAGAATAAAGTTATGTTAATTGTAAGAACCCTAGAAGGCAAAATGAAGTGAACTCTCTTTAAGGTCTAGGGCATGTGAGAACAATTTAAGCTAGTTTCACTCAAAATCTTCTAGAAGTTTTATGATCACAGTTAGGTGATGAAAAAAAAATTTGATATGTTTTTGGTAAAACTGTTAATTTTTCCCAAAAACATGGTGATTTTTTTTAATTAAAAATTTTCATAATAAAATGTGGAAACCTTTATCCTTTTACCACTTAAGATCTTTTAAAAGATAATAAACTAAAATATAGAAGACTATTTATAGAGTGATACACACCTGTTCCTCAATATTAAAAGTGACTTCAGAAAAGTGCTGTTCAGGCCATTGTTTATATCTCCAATATTGAACTATCTTTTTCCCAGGCACTAATTCTCTAAATTCACCACTCACATTTCCACCGAACAAGGAGAATTTTCCACCTTTTTCAGCTTCCATTTTAACATGTCCTTGAGTGAAGGCAGTAACCATCTCTATTCTTGTCATGGCATCGTAAAATTCATGGGCTCTGCATTGAAAACTTTCAGACAATTCAATTGTTTTTGTCTCTAATTTACATCCAATTTGCTTATTTTGTTTGGAGATTACAGGCTCCATGTTTATTTTCTTGTTGAAACCGCTTGTGATAGTTGAAACATTGTCGGGTTTTACAGGAGCCTCACCCTTCTTGGGTAAAATTAATCCTTTTGAGAATTCTTCCTTTAAACTTCTGATGTATTCATTTAGTTGTTTGCGGATTTCATCCTTACCTACATTATGCATGAAGGCTTTAACTCGCTGGGCTTCATCTCCAGTGCCTTTAATGGTGACAGTCATCTGAAATTGATTTCCAATTATTTAAGATACACATTTTATACTAATAGACTTAGGACTCACAAAACTATATAGTCTATATATTTTTATTTTTTACCATATAATTTAATGTAGGTAATCAGTATCAAAGGGAAACAATTACCATTTAAAAAGGTATATAATATATGTACTAATTATAATGATGTATGTCATTGGCTTAACTCCAGTTCTGATTTGTGACATTGAAAATAAATAGCGAGATAGGATTTACCAACTACTTATACTTTAGAAAGCATTTAAAATATAATATTTAAAAATAAATATTATTCTGATTTAAATTTAAAATTTGATGTAACCGTAACTTTGTATAATCTAAAAGAAACAAATATTGACTAGTGCCTACTTACATCTACTTCACTGACATCATTTTCTTCAGATAAATTAGGGATGTGCACTTCTCCCTTAACCTTGTCTTTACCACCAGCCAATAATCCCTCCCACTTCAATTTAATGTCCCATTCATAGAAGAATATTAATTTTCCTTTCCTATTATTAGCCGTGGCTTCACCATCTATTTTTTCCACTTCAGTAACCTTACAATCTATTCCATTTTGGGCTATTTTTAAATTATTCAATAATTCCTTCAACCGATCCTTTGACCATGGACCGGCATTTTTCTCGGTCCAATGCCAGTTATTAACGTTTGTTGCATCAGGACGTTCTTCGACGATCCATCGAGGGTCCCCTTCTCCCCATTTGGCCATCTTTAGCGCAAAACGGTAACACGAGGTTTGCGATGATCCGCGTTTATAAAATCTAATAGGTACTTACACAAGGTTCAAAATTTAAAACACAAATATGTCTTCTATATAATCAACTCACAAAAAATGCATTTATCGGGATAACACACTTATATTCATATGATATCGTAAAGATATTCACAGAACTTTTCTTTTTCTTCCGTCACCGTTTTTCAATACTGCACTATTCGAGAAACGTCGTGAGTCGAGGTTTATGTCAATGGGCTATGCCAATTTAAATGACATTAGTAATGTTGCTATTAAAGTACTTTTCATTACCACTTTCATTTTTCTAGTCAAAACCACAGTGCACAAAATAAAACCCAAAAATTCAATGTTTCTAAAATATAATGTTAAATAGCATTTAAAAAGTCCTTTAGTAAAATTTCTAAGCTTAACTATCCCAAATGATAAGTTTAAATTTATCGATTTCTTAAATATAAGATTGTATGACATAAGAAATTTATCTTGTATTAAGTAAATTGAATGTACAATTCATTTTTTTTACAATTTTATTATTTATATTGATGATGCTTCTACTAACAATATACAAAATAATAAATCCACTCATTAAGGGGGGAATTACTTATGTGGCAACATCTTTGTATTTTCTGTATGTTTCTAGAAACTTACATACCAACCTAACCATACATATCCGGATGTCATAATCACGTTCCGTTTCGCGTATTATGGAATGAGACACAATTTAGCAAAAATATATTAATTAATATCGACTTAATATTTTGTATGTTATCATTAATTGGCTAATACAGTAACAGTCATTTATAAAATAAAAATTATACTGAAACTAATTACATCAAGATATGTAATCAATTTTAGGCCATAGAAATTGGAAGCAAAGAAATAAATCAAGTAATAGTTCAAGTAAATGTTGACAGATGGCGATATGTATCAATTTGTTATTGCTTTTTATGAAAAATTAATAAAAGAAAAAAATATCTAGACCTCTAACAGGTATAATCTATTGTTTTTAAATATTTGAGTGCCAGAGGAAAATATGTAGTGTGCATTCTTTAATATCGCCATTTTAAACCGCCTTTCAAAAAAGAGGATATTCTATTGCCTCTGTACGTACGTATCTTTATGTATGTTCACCGGTTTCTTGGAGACGGCTCGACCGACTGTGCTAACTATATTCTCTAAAGGAAATTCCGCGGTGGTTCCATAAAATTTTCTATGACGTAGCCGTAGAGTTTTTCGTTTTTGAGCAAATCCGGAAAAACCATGAAATTTTAGTTTAGAAAAACCATTTTTAGTTTTTTTTACCTTAATAAATTAATTCTTATTGGCACATGATCGACTTGAAAATTTGCAAGTATTTGTATTTCTGATGATAGTATACTAATTTGATATCTTCGAGCTGATCTGAATTCTGATGGCGAGCGAAAGGTGGATAGTAGAATAACCCTATGATACGGATATCAAATGAAAGGGTTTGCTAAGACAAATACGAATACCTAAAAAAAAAACAAATTAGTGTAAAAAACATTTTTTAAAACAAGCTTTTATTTAACGCTTTAAAAGAAAGAAAATAAACTTTAAATTAAATCAAACCGAACAATTTATTACATTACATGATTACACAATTTATATGATATAAAAGCTTTTCGCGAGATTTACCCGTGTAGATAATCAAGAAACAAAATGTAAAAAAATGTACTTAATATGTTTTTTTATAAAATATTATACATTCATTTGTGATAACGTACTTTACGTACTGTTATTTTTTTTTTACAACGCGGTTAAAACCTAATAAGCATTTATTTAACCCACATTATATTAACCTAGTCAGCAATTGAATTGTTCTCTGTGATATTCATTTTAAGCATTGAACTCAATCCACATTATTTTTCTTTTATATTAACCTAATCAGATATTGCATTGTCTTTATATATTCATTTTATTTTTAAATATAATTAGATATAGATAGACTCAGAACCCCAGGTAGCTCGGACATCGATTCCGAGACGCGTTAAGGACGAGATTTCGGAAGTCGAAATACTGGACAATTGTGTGAGATATCCTTTTAGGTTTATATCATAGTCTAATTTTTTTTAAAACACAAGCGGGGTAGGCCTCCTAACAGTTCGTATGTACTGTATCGAATGTAAGTAAGGAGTAATGTATCGAAAAAGATTTGCTTTGCTTTGAATTAGTCAAAAAGTCTTATAAACATTTTACCTAAAAAGACTTTTAAATATAATTTTATCATATGATTTTATTAGATTCATATGTTAAATACATATGAATATGGTTTTATTTGAAATATTTTGTTTATCTCTTATTATTTTGGAATTATTTTGAAGAGTTTATTTTATTGGACTGTAAAATTATATAATCAAAATTAAAAAAAATACAATTTATCTATTGTCGGAAATGATTAACTTCCATTGTTTATGGATATCGATAACTGTATTCTAACTGTCACTGACCACTGTTACCTCAAGGCTCAAGCAGTGTAGGCGGTTCGGTTTGGTTGGTTGGTTTTCAATTAAAATAATGATTACATACCGTTCAGACGTGATATATGTAATACTATAAAAATGAAGGTATAAATATAAAATGCACCAATCATTTAGGTTTAATCGACAATGTAATAACATAGTACCTATATAAGTTAAAATATATGGTAATAATAGTTTATAGCAAAAGACGCTTTCTTATGTGATGGCTTTAATATTCGGAACAACCAGAAAGATTTAATTCTTATTACATTTGAGAGCCCATTATTAAGGATTAAGGTTTTTTTCGATTTAGGTGGATTCAGGAGTGGACAATTTATACATTAATAACCACCTCGGTGGTTAGCAACGGCTGCTGATTTGGAGGTCTAGGGTTCGAGTCCCGGGTCGGGCCAGGTTTAGTTTTCTAACAAGAAATTCTCAGTAACTGGCCGCAGTTGGGAAGCTGGCGGTGTTTCTTCTCCGTTCCTCAGAGAGCAAAGTAAAGCCGTCGGTCCTGCGCTTGATCTCTTACCGGTCGTGTCGAACTATTGTCCCAACTCCCATAGAGTATGACAGTGATAGGAATAGAACTCTCTATTCTTATCACTCTCATACTCTATGGAACGCGCAAACCTAGTGTAGTGCGAGTGCACTACACTATAGGTTTGCGCGCATACTTGTACAATGTATACCTACTATAATATATCCCTTACGAATGGCTAATCTCAATTTCTCTTAATAACAATTATGTCAACTTACGACTTAAAAATACCTTTACTTATGTAAATAATTTTTCTCTGCGTATTTAATAAAATTATTCAATTTTAAATACAATTCTTGTCTTACATTTATACCTATAATATAAACGTCGACGACACTATACAGTTTACTATTTTAAGACTACACATTCCAATTGGGATTATTCGTAAATAGACTTACAATAAGAATAAGACATTTAGGTAATAATAACAGCGATTTAGCGAAATGAATACGTACTTAATTAGCACAATTTTATACATTTGCGAATTGAAACACGTTATCTCAGTGCGAGTGAGATAAATAAATGCAAACCAGCAAGAAATACTAATTCAACCAGTTTGTATTCCGCTTCGGCTCGTGCTTGTAGTACGTACCTACGTGGACAGAAAATCAAAAAAATATGGTTCCTTTACGTCGCGTTGGCTGTAAGGTGTGTTACCTGGTCACTGGTGTTAAATTAAAAAAAAAATAATTCGCGCTATTTTAAGTGTCATTTATAAAGAATTTGGGACGTCCGTGTTACAGATTATCGAACAATGGCGTGCACCAATTGCAGTAGTTTCGAAGGCGAAGAATTTCAGCTCGGAGGCACCTCGACCATTATCTGTATTGACAGAGGATGAATTGGCTATGAAGGACACAAGTAAGTCAATTTTATCAATTTGTAAATTCTTTATCTTCATGACCGATTGTTACTGATACAATTTGCACGCCGGTCATTATTTTCCTATTTCAACCATGACGACACGTTTGGCTTATTTTGTAGTGCTATACTTGCTGTGCCAGCGGTCGCGGGTTCGAGTCCCACTGGGATGGATTTGTGTGATGAGCACGATGTGTGATATGTATTTCAGTTATGGATGCTTACATTTATAATATGTATGTATTTAACGTTATACCTATATGTGTAATGTATCAATATCAGGTATCAATAACACAAGCCTCGTAGCTTACCATGGAACTAGATGTGTTCCATCATATATTTACCTATATTTAACTAATGGCACAGAAGATAATGTAATAGTCAGTGATTATAGCGGCTTCTAAGCTATAATAGACCAGATTTAATTTTATACTGCTTAGTTTATCATATGAAATCGGAATTTATACTTTGGTTATTTTAAAATTAATCAAAATTCTTATGCGATTTTAGTTACATGTACCACTTAGCAACAGCTATTTTTGTGAAACAAACGAATTCTTATATTCATTAGCAGCAACTGTTTCTCTGTTTATTTTAGAGATTATATTTAGGTACATAATTTATAGTTATCTTATTATTATGTTATCTATACATATAATAAAACTATATGTAACTAAGCCGAACCTGTACATTAAATATTTTTTGGAAAATCTTATTGAAATAAACATTATTATCGATACAGAGGCCGAATCTATAGTTTTACAATTTTTGTCTGTCTGTTACCGCATCACAGAAAAACCACTGGAGGGATTTTGATGAAATTTGGTACTACTACTACATACTAATAATATAAGATATTGTTTACCCTGTAGATTTAACCTGTAGATTCGGCCTCTGTATCGATAATAATATTATCTATTTCAATAAAATTTTCCAAAAAATATTTAATCCGGCTTAGTCACAATTTTATTATATGTATAGTGGCTGCGATTTAGAATTGGGGACTCTGCCCCTAGCGGAGTGGGTGGTATTTCTGGATAAGGGACGTGATAGGAAGTCGAAATGTTAAATAAAAATTGTCCGCGAACATATGAGTAAAAATTTATTGAGACTTAAAGTTACAACATTTCCATACATTATTTTGACATTACTACCATTTAGACACTTGGAGTCAAAACGTCACTTTCAATTGTCAAAATAATCTCCAGATGATTGTCTTTATTTGTACTTTGCGTGAAATTCGAATTTTCTAGTTTTCTAGTCATTTATGGCACTCGCCGGCCGCTACCGCGGCACGCTCGCTTCGCTCGCTCGGCTCGTGCGTTGTGGCAACTGTTCTAACCTAACCTAACCAAGATATGAGGAATAATAAATAAATAATCTTAAATGTTCTAACCTAACCTAACCCAGATATGAGGAATAATAAATAAATAATCTTAAATGTTCTAACCTAACCTAACCCAGATATGAGGAATAATAAATAAATAATCTTAAATGTTCTAACCTAACCTAACCAAGATATGACGAATAATCAAATATAATCTGTTGTCATTTAAGCGGTAATATAAAACAAAGTGTCAGTTTTGCTTTTGTCAAAATGTAAGATCGTTTTGTTTGTGTTGTGAAATTATTAAAATATTAAATACAATAAAGCATTAATTGTTGTGAAAATGTGTAATGTACATAAAAAAGGATGCGTACTATTCGTTAAAGGTATGTTTATCTGTTGTAATCACTTATTTAGGTAAAGAAATGTATGGAAATGTGTTAGATATGTTATAACTTGTAAGTCTTAATAACTTTTTACTCGTACGTTTCCTCCAAATATTTTTAATATATTTTGACTCTCTGTCACCTCCCCTATCTAAAAATACCACCCACTCCGAATGGTGGTAAAGAAATATATGAAAATGTATGGAAATGTTGTAACTTTAAGTCTCAATAACTTTTTACTCATACGTTCGCGGACAATTTTTATTTAACATTTCGACTCCCTATCACGTCCCTTATCCAGAAATACCACCCACTCCGCTAGGGGCAAAGTCCCCAATCCTGAATTTGTGCCTGTATAGTTATAGTAGGTAAACTAGTGACATCAAAATAAAATTGTTGGTTCAGAGTGTACTTACACTGTATAGTGTACACAAGCCATATCTAACCTGTTTTTATAAAACTTCGAAGAGGAATAGCAGTTCGACTTTGGCTTATTTACATTATCAGTGCACAGTAGTTTTTTATCGTTATTTGCACAATATTCAAGTATTTACAGTTATTCTAATACGTCAGTTGATGACCTTAACCAATGTTTCGGATATCATTATAGCTAGCAAATATACACGCATTATTTAAAGAAGGTGACGTCAAAAATAGAAAGGCATTTTTATACACTAGCGGCTCACCCTCGATTCGCTCGGGTTCTCATCTAGAAAAGCACAAACAGATCTATCCCACGGGAACCGTTCATTTTTCCGGGATGAAAAGTAACTTGTTCTTAGACCGGCACAATATAAGGTATCAGCATGCCATATTTTACTAAATTAGGTGCATAAGTTTTTGTGTATTAAGTTATATAAGTTACTATAGGTTTTTTAACTATCCCACGGGAACTCTTCAATTTTCCGGGATAAAAAGTATCTAAGGTGTTGCCCGGGGATATAATGTACCACCATACAAAATTTCATTTAAATCGGTCCAATAGATTCGGAGATTAGCCCGTACAAACAGACAAACAGACAGAGAAACAAAAAATTTGAAAAAAATCAGGATTTGTTCTATTTGTCTTCTTACATCCCCCTGACACGGTTTTTAGCATTTTTTTTGCTATGTACAGACATTCGACCTCTACAGTTTTATTATAGTATAGATTATAATACAATACGATTATTGTTAAATGAAAGGTGTCATACTCTCTACAAGTAGTAGGTACTAACTATTACCTACATACATATTATGTATGTATATGCATTTTTTCTACCAAATTCAATTCGCTTATCCACAAAAACTTTACCTAGATTTGTCGTAATATGTACAAATACAATATAGTCTAGAATCCTACTAATATTATAAATGCGAAAGTTTGTGAGGATGTATGGATGTCTGGCTGTATAGATGTATGTATGTTAGTTACTCTTTCACGAAAAAACTATTGAATGAATTTTAATGAAACTTAACAATAATATATCTCATACATCAGAATAACACGTGGGCTACTTTTTATCCCAGAAAAATTTACGGTTCCCGTGGGATAGATTTGTTTTTAATTTCTAGAGGCGAACCCGAGCGAAGCGAGAGTGAGCCGCTGTGATTAATATTTTAACATGTTTATTTTTCCTTCATTTACTCAACAACAAAGTAACTATTATAATACATATATGTGTTTATTTCTTACATAAAGATAGTTTATATACCCAAGAGTGTAAGCTTCTTCTAGCTTCTTCTTCTCCCTGCCCATTTCCCAATCACTTGGGGTCGGCGCAGTACATCTTCTGTACTGCTGGAAGGATTTGGCAAAAGTTTTACGACCGACCGCCTGCCTGACGTCAACCCTCCTTGGGAATGCTATTGTTTATCGCGGAATATGTCATATGATATATCTCTTATATATGTCTCTGATTATGTCTTGTAATATGATGCACTTTCGATATTTTAGTCTTTTAAAACATTTTTTATACTATTAATTAAAGTTTAATGTTGTTTTCGTATATATTTTAAAATAAATTTTAATCACACTATAAATTTTGATACTATTAAGCTTCTTCTAGCTTAATAGTATCAAAATTTTCAAATAGCTTTTATCCTCTCCTTCCATCTTAATCATATAAGAACTTACAAACTAAGGTATACGAAGTAATGTTTATTGTTTAACTTATGTAATTTATAAATACAAATGGATTCCATTCACCATTTTAACGATGTCAATAATTTTAATTTTATTGAATTATCTATAGTTAAATTTTGCCAATTCAATAAAATATTAATACGTGTGTTTATAAATTTTTAAAGTTAGAATTACTTTTTGTAATATAACATTTATCAAATTATCTATATTCTATACGTATAATAAAATTCTAATTGAAATAGTCATTATTATCGATACAGAGGCCGAATCTATAGTTTTTAGTATTTTTATCTGTCTGTCTGTCTATCTGTCTCTCTGTCTGTCTGGCATCACAAGAAAACCACTGAGAAGATTTTGATGAAGTATGATGAATTTAGTGGTGGATTTACCAGCAGGCTCAGTAGGCTGGAGCCAACGGCGGCAGATTTTAGGGGCGGCAAATTTGGGGATTAAACTTTTTTTTGTCTTACAGAAATTCGCCATCTTATGCGTCTATCTATCTATTCTATCTATATAAATAAAAATGAATCACCGAAATGTATGTACGCGCATAACTTCCGATCGATTGTAACAATTGGATAATTCTTTTTCTTGTGTGTTTGTTATTGTCAGGACAAGTTTTGTATAGAAGAAATTTAAAAGTTTTTTTTTTTTTGTATTTTAGTAATAAAATAAGATTTTTTTAAATCTCATGATATGAAAAGTGAGTAATTGAAATAGCTTTTATCCCGGAAATCATCTCTTAAGGTGGTGAGAATGAGGATGAAAGTTTGTATTGGGAAGCAAGCCAGCGACGAACCCGAGCAAATCGAGGTTAAGTCGCTAGTATTATTATAGGTGTCGCTTCTAAATTTGCAAGATAAGTTCCATAGATTTTCCACGTATTGGAAAAAATCATTTTATATAACTATCATCCAAAATTGTCGACCCTATGCTTTATTTGTTTTGTTTAAATGCTTATCTTACTTTCAGTCTTATCTACTTTACAAAATAATAATTCAATGTTACGTACGTAAATGGCATATAACTCGTTATCAAAGTATTATTATTTATTACGCAACCGAGGGCTCGTCGTGTATTAAATAATATTTTTTTGGTAATTTAATAAGTTCATACTAAACAAGCGACTAATCCTGGCTTCTCTCGAGTTCGTCCCTAGCTGTCTTCATAATGGCCGATAAAGTAACTCAACAGGCAATTAAAATTATTATGATTTCTGACAACTTTAACACATTTCCATCGGAATAAAGTAATGTAGTTTTTTTTAGTGGGAGAATTTTTAGAACTGGATAAATAGTTTCATAGATTGCGCTCTACATACAAACTGTACATTTTTTTATAGTGTATTATTATTATATATTATTTTTATATATTTATATATGCAATGTAGATGCTGATTAATGGTTATTAAGTTACTTAATACGTTATGGCTCTGATCGGTAGGTAGTAGGTACTTAGATCGATAAAAATTACCTAACCTTGGTTGTCGTCTCAGTGCTTATTTGTTCAAACTACCAATTTACTGAAAGAGTATTATTGTACAATACAGAATTACTGACTTTTACATATCAGTTCTTCTGGTATTAAATACATATTTTACTTTAATAGAGCCACTAAAATATATTTTATCTATATATGTACATATAAAATCCTTCAAAAAAACTTTTTTTTTAAATAGAAGAAAAAATCTCTACCGTAGAGCACAAAAAGTATTGGTCGTTTGAACAAATAAGCACTAAGGCGATGAGTTATAAATATAAGTACCTGCTATTTCAAATCTCACTCAGATCAGTTAAGCTATTACAGCGTGAAGAAAAATAAAAACACACATTCGCTTACTAAAAAACTATAATGCGAAGAATTTATGAAGAGTGTTTCGTGACACGCTGTATGTATGTTTGTATAGCATAACTCTCACCGGTCGTGTTGAAGTATCGCCCCATCTGCCATCGGACTTTGATAGAGGCTTAGATTATTTATATGTATAGTATAATCTAAGGATAGAGGAAAAAGGATAGAGAGAGCACTTTGCGTCTGCACTCTGCACTATAATATCTCCTGCGCATCTGGCTAGTTTCATTGAAATTGGCCGCTGTGGCCAAATACGGTCAGTAGCCCTCCTGATTATTATTATTATATGGCATAATAGAATCTATATCTGTTTATATTTTAATTTTAATTAATGAAAATCTTACTAAGTCAACTAAATTTAGGCTAAATTTAGTTGACTTAGTAAGTTTTATATAATTTTGTATGGAATAATAGAAAATACCTATACATATTTTTATATCTTACTCGTTCTCGGAGCTTTTATAAATATTTTGAGGTTTTTCAGTATACCCATTACAATCTTACTCATTTTCATCTTTATCTTTAAGTAGGTATTTGCCTGAAGCCTGAGTAATAAGCCGCCTTGATGTTTATTTTGATATATAAAATAATAAATGATAAGTAGAACAAACTTGAACAAATAAAAGTGTTTGATATATACGAGTACTTAGTTATCTGTTATGATAGTGTAATGTGTTTTTTTATGTATCTCTCTAAATTGAAAATATCACGTAGTATATTTTGAATGAAAGTTTAATCTTTATCTAAGATCAAAGTTTATTTCGATGTTGCCAAGGAAAAATTTACTTGACTAGCTTTTACTCGCGGGGCTGTTTGCCTAATTTATTTATGTACTGCTTCTAAAACTCGCAGATTTGGTTAGACATCCTTCCAACGAATAGACACCAAAGCAAAAGATTTTTTCTACATAAATGTTCTTGAGATTATCGCGGTCAATGTAGTCTAAAAAACGATCTATCCAGCTTATAAAATTAAGTATTTTTAATTATTTAAGATAACTTATAAGTGAAATAAATCGCAGTGAAAAAATACTGGATCCATAACGAATCTTTTACTTTCAAATGAGGAAACAAAAAAAATCACAAAAGAAAAAAAATAATTAGTAAACATCAACTTAAGTTTCATAACAATAAGAAAGAGATCTAACTTAGTAACGTAAAACTCTTTAGTTTTCGTATATTTGAT
Organism: Brenthis hecate; assembly: GCA_951806755.1. Classification (NCBI taxonomy): domain Eukaryota; kingdom Metazoa; phylum Arthropoda; class Insecta; order Lepidoptera; family Nymphalidae; genus Brenthis; species Brenthis hecate. Next base: position 2,202,786 of record OX638253.1, on the reverse strand, counting down.
TAATATTAAGATTAAAGTACATCTGAGATATATTTGTAAATCTTTCCTTTTCCAGTTAGAAAACTAGCAAACGAACAAATAGCACCTCTTGTAAAGAAAATGGACGAAGAACACAAAATTGATGAAGGCATCCGACAAATGTTATTCGATAATGGCGTAAGTTTTTTTTTTTTAATTATATTCATACTACTTATTGTTATTTAAATTAACTATTACAATTTATTTTGTGCATTTAAACTTTTTTTTACAAATGGTGGCAAATTAATTATGATTCTATTTTTTTATATTATGTATGTACATACATATGTATTATGTATATATATTTAGTTGATAAATTATAAGATAATGATATTGTTTGTTATTGCTTTATATTAATCACAATGAGAAATGTATTTTTGCTTCGCAACTTGCCCGGTTTACATCGGCGTTATATGTGTTATCGTTAAAATTATAAATTTGGTTAATTTTAATAATTACCAGAATTATTCAAAATAACCACAACACTTACGTAAAGTGATAAATGAGTAACTATAATAAACGCGATATTATGCAAACATTAATAGGTAGAAATATATTTTATATATTTTATTTTTTAAATAATTTACAACAAATCAAAGAGAAAAAGTATGTGTACTTATAATAAAAGAGCTGTTGTTGCATGAGTTTTTTACTTAACTAGAGTATAATAAACAATTATTTAAATGCTCTAAAAATAATAAAATAATAGAAAGAAAATAAATATCTCGATATGTAATAAATTTTCAGGCACTATCCGTTAGTTTGTGATACTCTAGCTAGGTCAAAACTTAAATTTACTTCATTATTTACTACATAAAGAGATATTTTACAAAAGAACCGGTGATTATTAATAATTCCCAACGTATTATAACAGTTAATAAGTAAAAAATTGCTTTTAGTTTTGATATAGGTAAATAGAGAAAGCACTGGTCTAACTAAGTAAATTATTCTTCAACAGTTAATGGGTATAGAAACTCCAACGGAATATAATGGGTCAGGGTGCGGGTTCCTCACAATGATGGTGGTTATCGAAGAGCTCTCGCGGGTAGACCCGGCTGTCGCTGCATATGTAGACATTCATAATACCTTAGTAAATTCGTTATTCATGAAACTAGGTACTGAAGAGCAAAAGAAGAAGTATTTGACCAAATTATGTACGAAATATGTAAGTATTGATGTTGTGTTTTGGCTTTTGTTAATTCATATAATGTAGTTTAATTAATAAATTCTAGCATCTTATATTAAAAATTGTTAAAAAATAGATATTTTTTAGTTATATCACTCATATGCCTTAATTAATCATAGCTAACATAAGTTTCAATGAAATCTAATCAATTCACAATAATACTAGTATTACGGCCTAACAAAATTTTAGTACTAACAGTCAATCTAGTTCTTACTCTATTTTCATCCTAATATGTCCAGCTAAAAGGGAATAACAAACATACACATACACAAACACACATACAATCATTCGCATTAATAATAATAGTGCGACTTAAAAATTCTAGGCCGGCAGCTTCTGTCTAACAGAACCAACGTCAGGTTCAGACGCATTCGCCCTCAAAACTGTAGCTAAAAAGGATGGAAAGGACTATATCATAAATGGTTCTAAAATGTGGATCTCTAATTCTGATGTCGCCGGAGTTTTCCTTGTGATGGCCAATGCTGATCCTTCAAAGGTGAGAATATCTAATTATCTACTGCTTTTCTATTCTATGATATAGTTTTGTAACTTATTCTATTTTATATTTAGGTTTCTATTCCACTTTCATTTCTATTGATTCTATTCTCAATCATAGACTTTTATAGATAAAACTTTTCTTAGGTATTTACTAATTAAATTGGCATAGTGATGTATCAATACACAATCACGTTTAGTCTTTAAAATCCATTTCGATCTTTTTATTAGAATTACATAAAAATGATGCAAAGATATATGTATAATTCGTATGGTATATACAAAAATATGTGACTAAACTCACAGTATCATTAATATTTGTTCTCGTATGTAATAAAACAAATATTTGTATTATTTCATAAAATTTAGTATGTCAATATCTTTATCATTTACGTCACGGAGCTTTTACAAAACCATCTCATATTGATATAGCTATATCTGAATAATAATATCTATAAAATTCATATTCAATATATCAGAATAAAAGCTATAATTCGTTACAAAAATATGAATTAAATTAAAAGTTAAATTATGAATGAACTTATAATGTAAAAATAGCTTTTTGCACCTATACACCTCATATTATATGGTTGGTTATATACGAGGTGCTGAACCCCAGAGAATCATAAAAAATGTTTGTCTTTATGATTGCATCAGGTTCTCTTAGGGCCAATATTTTCTTTTTTGGCACAGCATCTTGTGAGGGCTGCAACAAAATAAGTGCAGTTAAATATCATAACAAAATTGTTATTAAGTCTAACTTATTCATTCTATCTGCGTAAATATAAGAAACAGTTAGCTTTATATACAATTCTGACCAGCATTTTCAAAGTCCCACCGCTGGGCGTGGGCGTCCCTTCCATACGAGGGGGATCAGGCCATAGTCCACCACGCTGGATAAGTGTGTGCGGACTGAGCATGTCTTTTAGTGACTTTTTAGGTTTTCTTAACTTGTGAGTTTTGTCACGACATTTCCTTGCGACGAAAGATGGAAATTGTGCTTAAAATAAGTTACAAATGAAAAATCAGAGTTCTAAAACCCAAGTTGATTTTTCAAATCAGTTCGGACCAGAGTTAGAAAAAAATATAGCTAAAACAGCTATAGACGTTTACTTTGAGGTTATTGTTGAGGTATGTGATGTGTAGAATATCAGATTATTATTGAAGGCAAATCAAAAACTATTAATTATCGTCTTACTGACCTAAACATTTCATACGTGATAACGCTCTGATGCAATAATTATAATTAAATCATTTATTAAACTGTTAAATTGTAAGTAGTACTGAATTATATTACGTCATCTGTAGATACTTATAGAAAAATTGGGTTGGTTTTTTACACAATTTGGTTAAAATTGATGCTTATGTAACGAAACAACAATTTTATGAGTTTTTTAGAACTTTTGACAGGCTAGATTTTGTTTTATAATAAGCGGAAGAATTATGTATTACTTATTCGAACGAAACGTGATTTCGCATTTACAATATTAATAAGATAGATAATCGCCAATAATCATTTATTTTTATTGTTTTACAATTTAATGTAAACAATTCAAAATAAAAGGTGACTTTATAATCGAAACGTTCAGTGACTAATAACGGCATATTATAATCTATTAAATAATATTAAAATAAAAAAAAAAACATCCTTTTGAGCAGATATATTTGAAAGACTTGTCAAAACGAAATGTGGCATAATTAACCATTGAACAGTGCACTTTTTACTTATACACCAGGTCCTTCATCAAAACACACAAAGATGATATGTTGGGCTCAGTTTGTAGTGACCCTACTTGCTGTGCCAGCGGTCGCGGGTTCGAGTCCCGCTGGAGGCATTCATTTGTGTGATGACGAATGTTTGTACTCCAGTCATGGGTGTTTATATTTATAATATGTATGTATTTAAAGTTATATATGTGTAGTGTATCAACTATCCGGTATCCATAACACAAGCCTCGTAGCTTATCATGGAACTAGATGGCGCTGTGTGTTAATGTCCAAAAAAATCATGATCAAAGAATTCCAATATTTTATTTATTCAAAAGAACTTATTTAAATGAATGCTTTTACCTATAATAACGGAAAAATACGCACTTTAACGGATCTACCAGTCAATATAGAAATTAACTAGATAATCTAGATATTTATAGATTTACGCACTTTAACGGTAACATTGATTTATACTCAACCTTGGTCATGTCACATTTGCGTTCATAATAATACACAGAGACCCAATGTCCGGTAGAACATAATTATATAATTAATGTTTTAATGTAGGTAGGTACTTAGGTACTACGAAACGAGGTTTTTTGTATCATTGTCATTCATTATACCTACGTCTGTGAGGTATGGTTGGGTGACAATTGTAAAAGCATTAATATTTTCTTAGATTTACGCGAATTTTTGAAATTTTCCATTTCACCTCTGCACGGTCAAAAAATCTAAAAACCATTATTTTGGGTTCTATTGCGTTAATAAAGACCCCCAATAATAGTTGTTCTCAAATATCTTCCATGTACAGACAGCGATCGGTTACACTTTTATTATATGTATAGATTAAAATGATTTTCTTTTAAAATTACTCTTCGAGTCTTATCTGTATGTCGGTTTGTCACGGCCAAATTATTAATATTTTATAGAAAGTAATGATAATTTGACAAATTTATAAATGTAAGAATGAAATTTTGGTACAATACCATTAAAGATTTTGGGGATAAAAATAGAAGAACAAAGCAACAAATAAAAAACCTCATTATAATTTTTTATTCCATAGAGTGTAACTAAATTACTTACAATGTTAGTAAAAATATTTACTATAACCCTAAGTAAGCTAGTACATAAGTACCTGCCTCGGCAGATTTCTTTGAATTTTTATAACTAATCTATTCCCAATCTTTTTATTCCTTAACGCTTAAAATCCGTATTATTGTAGTCAGGGCCGTGCCTGGGTATATGGCCGCCTGCGTGCCAGTCTGTATGGCCGCCCCCAGGATAACATTAAAAAAAACTACTTTAATTTTTAATGTTTATTATTGGTATGGTATGGTATGGTATGTTCGGGCTGGTTTCCGCAACTCGACGACTATGCGCCTATTTTGCGTGTGTGGGAATTTAAATTCTCGTTACTCCTGCCATCCCAGTTCCTCCAGGAATTTCAGCAACTTCTTTGTCTTGCCGAAGATTTCCGGGAGTGACCTAGGAGTGCCAAGATGTTGAGCCCGGTACTCCGCTACACCTGGACAATACAAGATCACATGTGCAGCCGTTTCAATCTGCCCCCCATGCATGCCCTGCAAAGTGGGACTGTCAGTTATACCTATATTAAATAGATGTTTATTATATGGTCCGTGGCCGGTTAAGGCCGCGGTTATTTGCCTAAGTTGAGGTCTGTTAAGTTTGATGATACGGTTCGACATTTTGGCATCAATGTTTGGAAGCGATTCTTTCGCCTGTCTACAGTCTACAACTTCACGCCAAACGTTGTTGTGTTGCGTTTAGTTCGTTGTCGAATTTGGCCTTTGAGCCAGCAAGAAGGTAACGAGGACGATGGGCTCTGGTCCTGTCGCCGTCATGTCCGAACCCCTTCTTGCTAGCCTCATCTGCCCTATCGTTCCCCCACGAGTTTACTATGGCCTTTGATCCATTGTAAGGTGATCTCATTCCGGTCACTTACCTGTGTCAAGGCCTTATGACATTCATAGATCATACCTGATGTGGTAGAATTACTATTTAATGCCTGTAGTGCTGACATGCTGTCTGATAGTATGCGGATGGAGCAGTCTTCCACCCTTCTTCATCGCAATTGTTCTAGCTGCCTCAAGGATACCTAGACTTTCAGCTTGAAACACCGTGTTGTAGGTACCTAGAGGTATTGAAGTTTTAATGTTTAGATCATCGGAGAAATGCCACAGCCAGTCCCCAATTTGGTTTTCGAGCCGTCGGTGTAGATTCTTAGGTCCTTGCTGTCGCGACCCTCACATGTATCTTCCTCCAGCTGTATTTTATATTTTTTGTCAAAAATGTATTTTATTTGTATTCCATCATTGGGTGCTCCCATGAGAGGAATGTCTTTGGCAACGTCTATTAGGATTTTTGTGTGTGGAGTGCCTGTTTTCCTTAGCAGTTTTTGACTATCTAGTCTTACCGCGGTAGTCGCAGCCTCTTGTTGTATAAACAAGTGAAGCGGGTAGAAGGTTTAGCATGGCTTCGAGTGCTGCGGTTGGTGTTTGTTCTCATGCAGCCCGTCACTGCCATGCACACCAACCTTTGCCAGCTTTGTAGCTTGGTTTGTGCTGTGGTCAAAAGTGTTCTACGCCACCATATTAAGGCACCATAGCTGATCAATAGGTCGTATTACCGATGTATATAGCCATAGAGTTGTTTTGGGATTGAGGCCCCATTTTTTTACCTATCATCCTTCGGCATTGCCAGAAGGTGATACTGGCTTTGTTTAATAAATTGTCTAGGTGTTTAGACCAATTTAGTTTTGCTATCCAGAGTGATTCCAAGGTATTTACCTCTGTGGTTAATGTTAAGGTGGAGTTAAAGAGTTTCGGCAGGGTGTGTAGCTTCCTAGGGCTCTTTTGTTTGTGAAACATTATTAGTTCTGTTTTGCGTGGGTTGACACTCAGATTATAGTCATAACACCATTTTTCGACTATATTCAGTGCTGTCTGAGTTAATTCACAGACTGTACTTGTGAATTTGCCCGTTACAAGGATGGCTAGGTCATCTGCATAGCCTATCGTATAATATCTGTTGTTGTTGAGCAGGGTTATTAGGTCGTTGACTACTAGGTTCCATAAGAGGGGTGAGAGTACTCCTCCTTGAGGACATCCTTTGGCCACGATGGCACCTTGTTTGTTGCTGTTACCTAGCCTGACCACTCTAAATGTTTATTATTATACACAGGGCATCAAACCGGGAAAAAAATCAGTTTTTGGTTAACCGAAATCGAGAACGAAAAAAAATATTGGTTTTGTTCCCAAAACCGGTTTTATGAGATTTATATGTTTGGATGAAATTTAAGAAAAAAAAATGCACAAAATAAACATTTTTCATTTCATTTCATCGGCTCGTCGCTCGTGCAATGTTCGAAAAAATTCGGATTCGCTGCATGACTAGGTATATAAATACTACAACGACCTAATCAGTTTTTTATACATTCTTATTTCTGAGAAACTCTTTTAGATAGATTAGATTAGAGAAACTGTTTTTACTTCGTATCTTAATGAAAACAAACCGATTGTATTTTTGCCCAGTAAACAACTTGTAACGATTTGGCCGCCTCTTAATTTCGGCCGCCTGCGTGCGGTGCACGCCATGAACGCCCGTCAGGCACGGCCCTGATTGTAGTTTACATTTTTGAAATTTGACGCATTTTTATTTTATTTTATTCGGGGTTTCATAAACGTCTCCGTTAAGCACATTGATGGAAGGCCTTTGTCCAACAATGGCATGGCACATTAGAAGAACTAAATAGTTATGTTAAAATTTACTTATATAGTGAATCACATACCTAATATCTTCTGACTTATTACCAAAATATTTTAAACGTTTATCCCATAGGGCTACAAAGGTATAACGTGTTTCATAGTAGAGCGGGAAACCCCCGGGCTCAGTGTTGCCAAGCCTGAGAACAAACTTGGCATACGCGCGTCCGGCACCTGCATGGTGCACTTCGACAATGTGAGGGTACCCGAGGAAAATATATTGGGAGAATATGGAAAAGGGTAAGTAATATAGTATACGCTCTAATGGAATATTTTTTTTAGGTTTTTTTTTAAGTTTTAGTTGTACATCTATTATGTCTGTGTTTTGTAAAATTGAGAATTAATAGAAATCGAAATATTTTTGTTTCTTGATTTTTGGAATGAAGTTTCTTATGTAGCTAAACAGATTAGTCGGAACAAACAGGCAGACAAAAAAATTTAAAAATAGTTTTTTTTTCTTATAAGTACCGTACATAATTTCAAATACTTGTAGTAAAAAGCAATTAATTATTTTAATATTACAACAGACAGTATTCATTTGTCTATACTAATACTAATATTATAAAGAGATAAAGTTTGTGAGTTTGTGACGCTGTAGGGGGTAATCTCTGGACCTACTGAACCGATTTAGATGAAATTTGGTAAGAATATAGTTTGAGATGCTGGGAAGGACAAAGGACTTTTTATCCCGGAAATCATCCCTTAATCGGGTGGAAATGGGGATGAAAGTTTGTATGGGGAATTAAGCTAGGGACGAACCCGAGAGAAGCGAGGGTGAGTCGCTAGTATGTAATATAGATTATAATGTTTCTTCCCAGGTACAAATATGCAGCAGGTTTCCTAAACGAGGGTCGTATCGGCATCGCGGCGCAGATGATAGGGCTCTGCCAGGGCTGCATGGACGCCACTATTCCTTACACGTTGGAAAGGAAGCAGTTCGGCAACAAGATATACGCTTATCAGGTAATTATAGTGTACTTTAAAAAAGTATCTATATACAAGTGCGAGTCGGACTTGCGCACGAAGGGTTCCGTATCATTATCTATAATATCGAGCAAAAACAAGCAAAACAAAAAAAATATAAGTTTGTTGTATGGGAGCCCCCCTTAAATATTTATGTTATTTTGTTTTTAGTATTTGTTATTATAGCGGCAACAAAAGTACATCATCTGTGAAAATTTCAACTGTCTATCACGGTTCATGAGATATAGCCGGACAGACAGATGGACTGACAGCGGAGTGTTAGTAATAGGGTCCCGTTTTACCCTTTGGGTACAGAACCCTAAGAAAGTGTGTGTGTGTGCATTTCATAGATGGTAGAAGTCAAACTTCAGAAAAGTAACCTACGAGGGAATGAGATGAATATAGAGTATCAGGAGTAGGATCATTGTAAGGTTTATTTATTTTATAATATTTTTACTAAGTTCATAACTTATTGTACATTACATATTATTCAGTAATTAATTTTATTACTTTTCACTTTCTGTGTAATGTATTCTATCTCAAATAATTAAAAAAGGCATATTACATAATAAAATTGTAGCTAAGCCGAACCTGCACAATAAATATTTTTTGGAAAATCTTATTTAAAAAGTCATTATTATCAATACAGAGGCCGAATTTATAGTTTTTAGAATTTTTGTCTGTCTGTCTGTGACCGGAAAACCACTGGAGGGATTTTAGATGTGATAATAGCTGGTTATCAGGGTCAACAATAGAGGATACTTTTTACTGCGGGAAAATATCTCATCTCTGAAAAATGTATATTAACCGTAAAAATGTATCATATAATATAAATTCTATAATTAATAATACCAATTCTCAGGGTATAAGCTACCAAATAGCGCACCTACAAACGCAGTTGGAAGCCGCGCGCCTTCTCACTTATAACGCGGCACGACTCAAGGAGAATGGCATCGAGTTTGTTAAAGAAGCTGCTATGGCTAAATACTTCGCTTCAGGTGAATATGTTTTATTATTTATTTAATTTGTGGCATTTCTGGTCGGGATAATATTATAAAAATCTAAAACTTTGTCTGTATGTTTGGTAGATTCCTCACGGAATAACTATACTGGCATTTAAATTAAATTTAAAATGTAAACTTGACGATTCAAAAGTGCTTGTAAAAATATTTTTGAATAAATTATATTTTTATTTGATTTACCTCTTTATCTGAAATGGGTGGAATTTGGAGTTTTAGTACATACAAAGACCACGACCGGGAGAGAAGTGAAAAATTCAATGAATCATTAAACTTCTCTGTTGTTTTACTTTCAAGTTGCAGTGTTACTGGATACCCTTATAACAAAATATCGAATCAAAATGTCGTTTTATTTTATACCTATATGTCGCAGATAAATAGTAAAATAAAATTATAATATACCTAAAATCCCTATTTAAAAACTCCAATAGGATCTCATCAAAAGCGACAAAAGCCATATAGAAAACGAAAAATATTTATTGGTTTCTATGTGGCTTTTGATGACATCCTATTGGAGTTTTTCAATAGGGATTGTCGCGTGCTATTGTAAGAAAAGGAGACGATTGACAAACTTCGAGTTTTCACTTATTTCACTAGAGAAATTATTATTTATAATTTAACGGTTTTTACCATTTCCCTGCAACATATATAACATATTTCATATAATAAATAATAGTTTTTCTCAATAAATAGGCTATTGAATGCTTTAAATGTAACCTCTTTGAAGACACAAACAAAGACAAAGAAGACAAAGTCTATAGAGTTTTTTTTTAAAGAATTTACTTTACTAATCTTTTTTACATTCCACGCTGCTTTAAGCATTAAGGAAGAAAAAGGTATAATATGTTCTTTTAAAAGAAAAATTAAAACATAATTAATTCACTTTAAATCAAACTATCTTTTTTTGTTGTATATGTTAAATTATATTCAATGTTAAAAAATATTCAAAATCCAAGTTAAAATGTATGATTTTCCTATTACAGAAATAGCCCAAACTCTAACATCAAAATGTATAGACTTCATGGGTGGCGTTGGTTTCACTAGAGATTTCCCGCAAGAAAAATTCTTCAGAGATGCTAAAATTGGTACCATTTATGAAGGAACCAGTAATATGCAATTGCAAACCATCGCAAAGCTCATTGAAAAGGAATACTCCCAATAAATGTTAAAATGGCAACATTGAATGCATTTAATACAGAGTAAAAATATATAGACTCCATTTAAAATGAAATTAAAAATATATGTATATATAAAAATATTTTTTTATACTTGACTTCTTCTTTTCTATTAGTTTCCTTTTGCTTTATTTCAACAATCTTTTATTGTGAACTTTAATTTGTAATAAAATTATGACACAATACTGTAAATAAAATATTGAATAAATTTCTTTGTATAAATGTTTATGATTTTACTTATTGATATACAAAAAATGAATTTATATACAATTTTATATATTAAATTCTTACAAAAAATGCTACTTTTATTTCTTGTTTGCCAACCATCCATTTTTAATATCATTAAAGGGAGCTACAATGGCCATAACTGGTTGACGTAGCTAGGGCCGACCTCGGCACCACACCCAATAAACAATAATAATAATAATAAAACCAACCATTTTGTTTTATTTTAAAAGAGATTATTACACAAAATATACATATTTAAGAATACCATATAAAATTTAATAAAGAACAAACATAAATATTTATTATGGTATGATATTTAAATAAGAACAATTTACTCTATTTTCAATATTGCTTTATTATCTACAATAAACTAATGAACTAAAATGTATACAGGCTGAATAATGGATATACCTCACTTGTATTTCATCTACAATCCGCTTCCAAACTAAGTTATACATATTTTATTAAATAAAATCAGTAAAAATTTAGTTTTATTTTGGGTCATGTGGTAATTTAAATCCAACCATTCTTGCAGTTTCTTGCATACTCCGTTCACCTTGCCCTTTAAATTCGGCGTTAATTTCCTTATATTTCCTTGTAAAGTGAAGATAATCAGCATATGTTTTAGCTTTAAAGTGCATTTCATCAGCTGCTTTACACAACTGTTGATCCGTTACTTGGTACTTTCTGTATTGACTCAGAACATATCTCGCCATTTGGTTTTCCGTTAACTTGTTATTTGAACTCTGCTTTCGTAACTCCGAAAGCACTTGCCTTAAAGTCACGAGGGCTGGTTTTGAAGTTATTGAAGCCATTTTGATACCTTCAAAGAAATTTATTTAGTTAACAAGTATTATTTAGAGTCAAATAATCAATTTTTCAATCATTAACGATGTTATAAACTCTTCACTATTTTCATATTCTGGCTTACTTTCTTTTAACCAAAAATCTAATGATACAGTTTCAAGTTTTTCGCTTAAAAAGTAATGCAATGATGTATCATTAAAAATATCCTTGAAAATAAAGTTGTTTTCTAATTTCACTTCAGTGATATAAGGATAAATTCTATATACATAGGGCACTGTGTCTTTTAGTATCCTGCTAGGATGATTTTCTATCAGAGAAGTGAAACTGTTACACAATAAAATGCAATTTTGTAAATTTAAACTCCAATTACTCCAAAGGAAATTGTTAGTCAGTTGTTTTGGACAGTGTGGTAAATAAACTAAAGTAGGATCCTCACTAGATATTATATAATTTCCTTCAGTATTCTGTTCAAGAATATCAAAATCAAATCGTTTAAGGATTTTACATTCGTCTGTATAAAATACAGGGTCATGTACTAAAACTTTATTAGGTTTAAATTGATCTTTCAAACATAATAATAATGCTAGCTGATATTTTGATATCTGACACTCTGCTATATGACCAAGTCCAAAACAAACTACTTCTGTGATTTTTTTATTTTTCAAATGACTACTCACGGCTTGAATTACGTCTTTTAAATATTCAGAAGGCTGCAGATCTTCTTGAGCAGCTTGTATTCGTCTAAAAATAAATAAGTAGATTAGCACTCAGCAACATTTTTCAACATAACCTTAAAATTTTAGAATGAACATTTCATCTCACTTGTACGATTTTTCGATGTCTATTTTTATTTCTTGTTTTTTAAAATTTGCCTCCTTTCGAGGCACTAAGGTTGATTTCTTTTTTGTGGATTTTTTTAATGGCACTATTTGAAAACCATCACTGTCAAACTGTGGTTTTGACATTTTGATACATAAATCTGTTGCCAGTTTAAATTTTATTTATAATTTAGTATATTTTATTTATATCATAATTAAAAACAAAATGTGCCGTATATTTAGTATTAGAATTTGGATTTTAAGAGGCAAATATTTTAAGGCACACTTTTAAAATGATAAGTTATGCTAGATATTTGTACTTTTCAACCGACTTCAAAAAGGAGGAGGTTCTCAATTCGACTGTTTTTTTTTTTATGTTTGTTACCTCAGAACTCCGTCATTTATTAACCGATTTGGACAATTTTTGTTTTGTTTGAAAGGGTATACTTCCAGATTGGTCCCATTTAAATTTAAAAAAAAATACCACCCCTAAGGGTGGAAAAACAACTAATGATGAATTTAACCTACTTCTAATTGTCATATTGACTTGAAACTTTGCAAGTATTTCTATTTCCGTTGATAGTACAGTGGTTCGGTGTTGTTGACCTGATCTGATGGCAAGGCCAGAAGGTGGATAGGTCGAACTCTTCAACGGCTAATAGTAGATACTTTGAGTTTGGGCTTATTTTGTTTGATTTGAGAAGCCTAGCACGTTAGAATCCTTACTTTGCTACTACTGTCTACACTAAAAAGGGAAAAATAAAAACTTTTTAATAAAAAAATAAAAACCGACTTCAAACAAAAGCACTAAAAAGTGAAAAATAACTGATTGGTAGTTTTCATTTACTATACATACCTAATCAAATATTTTCGAAGTCGGTGTGCTTTGCTTTGTATGGGCTGGGACCGATTTCAAAAATATTTGATTAGGTATGTATTTAATAGGTAGGCTTTAATTACTTAGCCAAAGCACACCGACTTCGAAAATATTTGATTAGGTATGTATAGTAAATGAAAACTACCAATCAGTTATTTTTCACTTTTTAGTGCTTTTGTTTGAAGTCGGTTTTTTTTGTTACATCGGTAATCACTAATGGAGTTCTTTGCCGGTTCACGCACTAACAAATGGGGATAAGGTTAATATTCTACCTAATGTACCGCACTGCACCAGATGGGGAATATGGTTACATTGCCAAGTGCCAACGATAATTGTGTTTTTCACAATTTTTCTTAAGTGATAATAAAAACTAATGATGTCACGGAGATTGGCCACTGTCTTTATTATCAATTAATAATACTACTGCCTACAGCTTCATCCGCGTGTAAAATTTTATTATAAAACAAAATCGCTTAATTCGAATTCTACTGTATCTATCTGTAGAATTGCAATGAAAAAAAAGCTTAAATCTTTTGATATAATCGAGTAAAACGAAATTTAATAATATTTGTTACTATTATCAAAATATATTATAAAAAAAAAACAAAATTAATTCAATTAACTTTGACACCTTACTTGTGTTTTATCCATTTTTACCCCATATTTATCGATCATACAGTACTTTTTTTATCGATCCCCCTAGTAGTTGTAAGTGGGATGGTAATAAAAGATAAGTCTATACCGAATTGTTAATAATAATTATTGTTTCCATGGTAACCTATGCCCGTGTTCAATCTATGCCCTTGCCAAATTTCATCGAAATCTGTTCAGGGTTTCGGTGCGAAAAAGCAATATAGAGATGGACAGAGTTACTTCACATTTATCATATTAGCACAGATCACATAATACTACTATATTTGTATAGATTTGCATATATCGTTGATTTGTATGGTTTTCTTAATTACTTACTTTCAAATTTCCAAATTAGTTCTTTTATTTTTAGGGTTCCGTACAGAAATTACTAAAACATTATAATTTCGTTTTGTCCATCTGTCCACTGTGTCTCTGTGTATGTCCGTTCGTCACAGCAATATTACTCGAAGACTTGAAGCTAATTTGTTGAAAGGTAAGTAGGTGTCTAATGCAAATCGCTAGACAATTTTGTGGTCAAATTACAAAAAATAAAAAATATGGGAGGTGTGTGGAGTATACGTGTAACTGAGGTGTGACATTTTTTTATAAGTCAAAGAAGATACGGTAAATAGTTTTTAAAATATGGGATATTTTGCTTGCGGCAAAATTAACTTTGTTACTAATTTAGTACTGTGTGGCATGTGTAATACAGACTTATTTGTGGAATCTATACTGTCGTAGATGGACAAATATTTTATTTTACTTTTAACGTAACAATTTACTAGTTTAAAACAAAATATAAATTTAATGTTTCATGCTACGGAACCCTCACTGTGCAGATTAGACTGGAAATTGTCAGATTTTTAAGATTCAAACTTCAAACTATCGCAATATTTAAGGGTTGTATAATTTTTTAATTATATTAAATTGCTAATAAATAATATTGTCGATAATATTATGTAATAATCTGCCCATATATATGTATATGGCTATGCATTATTAAATTCAAGCGATTTCCTTAATGAAGCATCTACAGGCCTTAACGAGTTCTTAAAAATTAATCTTCGTATCACGTAACGGTTTAACGAGTAGACGTTGTTTGTTTGAGTGGAGTGATGAAAATATAAAACAAATTATATTTTTAATCACCTTTTAAAGAGGAGGAGGTTGCAACGTAAAACGGCTGATATTATTTTATCTATACTAATATTATAAAGAGGTAAAGTTTGTGAGTTTGTGACGTTTTGGGGGGTAGTCTCTGGGTCTACTGAACCGATATAAATGAAATTCGGTAAGAATACAGTTTGAGACCTGGGAAGGACATAGGATAATTTTTATCCCGGGAATCATCCCTTAAGGAGGTGAAAATGGGGATGAAAGTTTATATTGGGAAGCAAGCTAGTATACAAATATGAGAATGAGATACGGTGAAAAGCAACGAAACGGATAGGTACAATAAACTCAAATACTTAATACATATTAATCAAGATATGTAAATTGTATTGGTGGTTGTAACTTTACAAAATAATTAACTCACAACAACTGTCCCGGTTTCATCGGGTTTTTTTATTTTCATCAATTTATTTGTATTTAATAATGTCTGCCTGATTATTTCCGGCCACGGCGGCCAATCTCACTGTATGTAGCTAGGGAATACTATATAGGACAAATATGTGCATTCATTCTCTACTGGGACGATAATTAGACACGATCGATGAGAGGTCGCAGGACTGACTGTTTTAGAGCTTTCCGAGGCACGGGGGTGAAACACCGCCTACTTCCCAACTCCGGGCCGTTACTGAAAATTTCTTCAAAGAAAAACTCAATAACATAAACTTAGTCTGATCCGTAACTCTAATCTAGGACCTCCGGATCTGCAGTCGTACCTAGATATATAATTTTCTTTTATTTAATTCTGTAATTTTAATAAAGTTTTCAGTACCTACCGCTAAAATACCCTTAGTAAAAAAAAACGGTTAGCACGACAATATTGTAGTAGCTTGATAATTAGTTATTATATCTATTTAGTTAAGACGATCTAACTTCCGAATGTCAATCTTAGTTGGCATAATATTTGGTGTTTTGGTTGATTCTTAAAAGACTTATTAAATACTTCTGAACGCCGAACGGAAATCGATTTAGAAAAAAATAAGTATGAATAGAATCAATAGTCCAAACTATCATGTATCAGGTTTTTAAATAATTTTTCAATGCCGTAGACATTTTATACTCTCATATTTATAAAATTAGTATGTAAATTGCAAGTGGACAAAACGCCGCTAAAGGACTCTAAAGTAGGCCAAGGTAGTAAAATAGTTATTAGCAATGTGGATGATATATTGTGTGGTTTTTTTTTCAATAGTATACGATTGACAGTCCGGTGTTGGGTGCAGTTCCAGTCCGGTGTTCTACTAAAAGTTCTGTTATAACATTAAAAAAATATTTGTTCATAAAGCTGTATATTACCTACCTATGTACTCTTTACTTACGTAGTTTATGATAAACTTTTGCCATATAAATATATATATACATACATTGTACATAACCTACAAGATATACGTTTATACATTGTACATAAATCATAACCTATAAAAGCAAACCGCTTAAATACTCATGTATGTTTGTACATTGTACATGTATATGATACTAACTGTGCCCCGCGGTTTCACCCGCGTTTTTGATTAAACATACATTTATACCTGTTTCATATACCTACCCTCTACAATCTACACGATAAGTATTTGACCAAAGTTTCTGAGCATAAAGCAATTAAAACAATATTATAAACATCATTTTTACAATAAAGTATGGAAGTCTGCCCGATTTGTTGGCATTTATGATTACTGCTCCGCTTTTTTTGGGTTGTAGCATGACTAATGCAAAAATAATTTTTCAAATCGGATTAGTAGTTCCTGAGATTAGCGCGTTCAAACAAACAAACAAACAAACAAACAAACTATATATACATATATACACAGATACATACATACAAACACATATACTTACATATAAATACAAACTAATCTACAAAGTGAATTCCACAAACTTGCTGCCTCGGTTGCATCAAGATAGCAGACGTCGGCATATTTTTATAATATTAGTATAGATTTAAAATACATAAAGGATAAATATAAATACTATAGTTAGATTATTATGAGAATGCGTTAATGAGAACAGGTGTGCATGTAAATCTCACGGGTCCGGGTGACAAAATATCAATCAACAGATTTGAGACAATAGACTACTTACAATGTGATATTTTATTTTATTTGTGATATAAGTAACTTTCAGCTACCCGCGGCTTCTAGCGCATTATTACATATATTTCATCTACATATACTAATATCATAAAGAGGAAAGATTTTTTGTTTGTTTGTTTGCTTGTACCGAATAAGCTCCAAAACTACTGATCTGATTTAGATGAAATTTGGTAAGAATAGAGTTTGAGACCCTGGAAAGGAAATAGGATAGTTTTTATTCCGGAAATAAGCCCTTAAGGGGGTGAAAATGGGGATGAAAGTTTGTGTGGAGGAACGAACCAGCAAAGCGAGAGTGAATTTCTAGTTGTATTATGTATATACAAGTGTCTAACTGCCTCGGTGGTGTAGTGGCGAGCATGTACGGCTTCACACCCGGAGGTCCTGGGGTCGGGCCAAGTTTAGTTATTGAGTCTTTCTGTATAGTAAGCCTCAGTAACAGCCCGGATTTGGAAAGTTGGGGGTGTTTCACCCCCGTGCCTCGGAGAGCACGTAAAAGCCGTCGGTCCTGCGCCTTAACTCTCACTGGTCGTGTCGACTGTCGAGTGGCCGTCCCACCGGAGTATGAGAGTGACAGGAATAGAGAGTGCACCTGTGTCTGCGCGTACACTTGTACACTATAATATCTCCTGCGCAGTTGGCTCGTCTTAATGAGATTGGCTGCCGTGGCCGGAATCGGTCAGGAGAACATCATACAAGTGTATACATATTATGTTAGATACATGTATTTCGAATACATATAATATTTATATTATATATTTAAGGACTATTTTAGATAACATGGAAGTGCTAATAAGAGTATCAAGTATGATCATTTTATTATTTATTTAGGAATAAAATAATAATAATATATGTAAGTATATAAGAACATAATAAGTGTGTATGTGTGTATTCAGCCCTTTTTAACGTCCCACTGCTGGGCACGGGCCTCCCTTCAATACGAGGGGGATCAGGCCGTAGTCCACCCCGTTGGCCAAGTGCGGGTTGGCGGACTTCACATGTCTTTTGAAAACTTGCTAGGTTCTCTCAGACATGCAGGTTTCTTCACGATGGTTTCCTTCGTTGTGAATGATTGTTGTGAAATGTTTCGCGCATGAAAATAACAGAGGTGCAAGACCCGGGATTTAAACCAGCTTCACTCGATTTTCCAAGCGAGCGCGTTACCACTGGGCTACCACTGCCTTTTCATAATAACTAAGTAACCATCAATAGATATAATAGAGCTTAATACACGCGAGCAACGACGCAAACAAAAGATAATTGCCAACATTTTAAATGCGAAAATTCTGTTTCCTTGTATGTCACTTTTTAGGTCTCGCTAGATCAATTGAATTTAGACTAAACTTTTTTGTATATCAGTGAACGTATCATTTGGTAAATTATCTAAGCGTTAATAAAAAAAGTGAACTCGCCCGTCACAGCACTCCACAGTATTAAATATTTGGGCTAATCAAAGCCGACTTGAGAGAAAAAAAAACAAGTTTCACTTGAAATATTTCTTGTATGAGAATGAATGCTTTAAAATATAAGAAATACAAATATTCATACTCTTAATTTTTTCTACACCATAGTGAATAATTTACTTAAATCTTCTGAAACCTTGATTTTTTTAAGATGTCCACATAACTTTTTAAAATAAGAAAGATAAACGTAAGTCCATGGATAAACGTAGCAAGAGTGCGACGCAGCAAGTATATAACATGTGCATAGTAATATACCTATGTATGTACCTACTATGTTCCTTTGTCAACTTTTTCCCATCTTTTGGTCAGTTTTTTTTACGCATTCGCGATTTTATTACTTTATTGTTACTTTTAAAATTGCTTCCCGAAAAAATACAAAGAAAAACCCCATAAACGTAAAGGAAAATTAAAAGAATAAAAATTTTGAATACGTAGGTATATATATACGTAATATATATATATATATATATATATATATATATATATATATATATATATATATATATATATATATATATACGTATTTGAGAAGTAATATAAATAAATTTAGGTCGTTGATTATGTTTAAATAAATAATCTTAGAAAAAAAATGTACAGAGCAATCAGGGCGTGAATCGCTTACTTATGGCTATAGCGTACATAAATAATTAGCTAAGTAGATCAAGAAACGCTAGAAGGCAAAAAATCACTGGTTTTTTTATATCAGAACATATGTATGACGCTAGTTTAAGTAAATTTACAAGACGTGGCAATATAACACGTTACTTATTTATGATTACTCTCCTATATCTACGTAGTTACTGTACATATCATTAGGAATACTATTGTGTATAAGGAAGTTTGTGAGTATGTATGGATGTTTGTTACTCTTTCACACCAGAACGGCTGAACGGATCTGGATGAAATTTAGCACAGAGAGAGATCATAGTCTGGAATAACACATAGGCTACTTTTTATCCCGGAAAAATTTACGGTTCCCGTGGGATATGTTTGTTTTTGTTTTTCTAGAGGCGCACCCGAGCGAAGCGAGCGTGAGTCGTTAGTATAAAATAAAGATGGATTCTGAATTCGGATATATTTCCAATTGATATGCCTATTACGTCATATCTTGGTCAATTGTGAGAAAATGATAATTTCAATCATATAATGAGTCTTTGTTTATGAAACAACTCAAAAGCGGTATAAAATTCCAACTCAGCGAGCGGTATATTTCGAAGAAGTATAGTGAAGTTAGTTTATTTCTACGTACAAATGCCATGATAAATTAATTCATGCTGCAAAAAACACTTGAAAAGTGGGCATTAGACAAAAAATAAAACAAGTTTTATAGAATACACTTACATATCATAGTTTTTTTGACTAGGTGCCCCTCAACGCACTGAGAATATACATGGAACTAATAGTTATACATTTATAAAGCGCTTAGTATAGATTTCTCAGAGATGAGATATTTTACCGCAATAAAAAGCATTCCATATGTTGACCCAGATAACCAGTTATAATCATACCAAATTTCATCAAAATCTGCCCAGTGCTTTTCTTGTGATGCGGTCACAGACAGACAGACAGACAGACAGACAGACAGACAGACAGACAGACAGATAAAAATTCTAAAAAACTATAGATTCGGCCTCTGTATCGATAATAATGACTACTCCAATAAGATTTAAAAAAAAATATTTTATGTAAGTACCTACACATTCGATTTATTTAGAATTTTATTATATATTTAGATAGATAGATATAACTTAGTTATTACATAAAATAATAATTTTCAACAAACTTCCTGTACGTAATAATACAAAGGGTCAAATTATATTTGCATAACATTATTGTGTTGCTTGAAGTCACAGCCACAGCAGAAGTGTAAGGTCGGATGAAAGGTCACAGCACCATTCAAAGAACTCTATCATTGACCAACAAAGACGTAATTCATACAAAATAATACCCACATCTACATGCAAAAGCGAATAAAGTGTCTTCATAACAAGAATTCATATTAAATTATCTTCGTCTCAAGCCTTAAGAAGATATTTAAAGTTTTAAAACACTACATAATATACAAATAAAATTCAGTACTGAAAAGTTTCAAATAAGATATAAACACTTTCGATAATGTGTAAAAAAATTCATTTTTCTATGGAAGCTGGTCTATGCCATTCATCGCCAATTTCATTTTTTTTAAAGCTTTTTTAAAGTTGCGCATTAAACTGGTGTTTATGGATAGTAGATATTTAAACAAAATATGTTGCACCAATGTGGTAGTTTATATGCTATATAGTAATGTGCTAGTTTCCGAGATATTTTGAAGTTAAAAACGCACTTTTTACTTAGGAATCATTATTAGAATACAGTATGCATAAATGCCTGACTAATGAACACTTCATATCGAAATGAACACTTATAATAACAAGACATACTTTCTAAACATAACACATAATAAATTCCAAAAGTACAATCAACAACAAAACCAACTTTCTTTATTTCTAAACATAAAAGCCCTTATTTAGGCCAACCATTTTGGTTCGTAGAATTCAATGACCTGACATTGTCTATTTCCCACACAAAATACGTCCTTGATTAAGAATTTAGGTTAGAAAAATTACCTACTAACATGGAGGACATCGATGCGACGCATATCGAGTGTCTATTGTCCCATACGTATATGGAGCGACAATCAAAATCATCAGACACATTCAAAGCACGTTTGTATTCATTCCAACATACCGTAAACCGACAAAGTCACACGAATTATTGTTTGTGCACCTCTAGGCACAGGACGACGCCTCCTGGGAGTTGACAGCGCGCGAATTTCATATCTGGAACGTATTTACCATAGACTAGTTATACTTTCTAAACAAATCCGGATATAAACATAAAACATTCGTCGTAAATTAGAGTAAATTATTCAGAGAGGTAATTAATGCTTGCCGAGTTTTTATATAACATTATTTTTAACGCTGATGATTTGTTTTTCTGAATGCATTTAGTTTTGGCGTGTTTGTGGGCCGAGCCTCTCGTTTTTAAAGTGTAGTTAGTGGCTAGTGCGGACATTGGACATGGAACGTTACGTAGTGAACCGGCATTCTAAGCGCCGAAAGAGCAATGATGGACTTTTAGCGAGATGGCGACGAAAATATGTTACCGATGTTTTAAATAAACACTCGTGGATCAGCAGTGGATATGATTTGAACGTAAGTATTGTATATATTTAATATTTTAATACTAGAGTGTAACAGGTTTGAAAATTTAATCATTTCTATTAAAAAACAAGTTTATTTATTTTTAATTTATTGTAAGCATTTACTATTTTTGACATAGCTTATAAGTATGCATTGACGTCACAATATTTAACTGTACTTTAATTCGCCTTTAGTTCGGTTAACTTATATAAATGAAAGAATAAATTGATTTAAGGATATACTCACATAATTTCAACTGGTTTAAACAAAGCAAATAATGCCAAATTTTAAGGGCTTACTAGTAGACATCGATGATTTCTAACTTGTCTTGAATCCATCATCAGGTAAGATTGTATTCAGCCCTTTTTAACATTCCACTGCTGGGCAATGGCCTCCCTTGAATGCGAGGGGGATCAAGGAGCAGGCCCTAGTCCACCACGCTGGCCAAATGCAAGTTGGCGGACTTCTCATGTCTTCTGAAAACTGGCTAGGTCCTCTCAGACATGCAGGTTTCCTCACGATGTTTTCTCTCACCGTTAAGACAAGTGGTAATCGTGTTGGAAATGAGTCGCACATGAGTATAACAGAGGTGCGAGACCGGGGATTTGAACCCGCTTCACTCGGTTTCCCTAGCGAGTGAGTGCCTTCGTTATTTCAAATTGATATGAAAAATAGGAGTAGGTCGGTTAAAATCGATTTCGACTTTCGATTCGATTACGAATTTTTTTACCACCCTCGTATTGATTTCCCTCATCGCCGTGTTATTTTATTGCGATGTGTTATCTTTTATTGAGTCAATGATGCATCATTCGAATAAGTACTGTCAATCTTTGTCTAATAAAGCAGTATATTGGATTATTGTATCATTCAGCGCTTTTTAACGTCCCGCTGCTGGGCACGGGTCTCCCTTTAATACGAGGGGGATCAGGTCATAGTCCAACACACTGGCCAAGTGCCGGTTGGCGAAATTCACATGTCTTTCGAAGATTAGCTAAGTTCTCTCATACATGCACGTTTCCTCACGATGTTTTACCTCACCGTAGGACAATTTATGAAAAATATATAAAAAAAGTGGCTTGCCCTCGTTCCACTGGTACGCAGTACTCCTTGTAGAAACAGATTTTTCCGACTCAATTCCCAAATATCAACATACCAGTAGATTATTTCAAAGATGTTTTTAAATTAGGTATGTCCTATATATAACCTTCCTAGATTTTTCCCTCTTTCTGTTGGTGAAAACTGTATGAAAATCCGTACAGTGTTTTCTGTGGTTATCTCCAACAAACACAAACTCAACTTTATAATAATATGTAGCCATGATTTTTTTTTGTAAATGGACTAAATACTATACAATATACTTACAATATTTGTTTTCAGAAAGAAAGCGTTTCTGCGAATTTTATTATTATATTTGCATCAATCGTCAATTCTAATACCCAATATAAAAAAAAAATTGTTTACGGAAAGAAAGCGGCTTTGAGAATTTTATATTAATATTTACATCAATTTTAAAGTATATAACTATACTGTTATACATAACAGTATTACATATTAAGTAAATTAACATATATAGCACTTTATGTACTTAATAAACCTAGATAAAATCATTTAGAATTCTAAACAAGACGTCACTTTCACCTACAACATTAGGTACTCCGAATTCGGAATCGCGAACGTATCGATGCGTGACAAAACGCTTCCTTATTTAGCGCATTTGCATATTTACGCATTACAACTTACTGGTAATGTTTATATGAAAAACACCTTTCAATAATATTCTTGTGTTTGTATTATTTTGATTGCTCACTAGTCGTGTCTGATTGATATTTATTCAATCGATCTTTGAGATTGAAGTATGAAGAACTAACGTTTTCCCGCGGCACGCGTAGTTCATTAATGTATATATTATTATCTTTAAAAAAATTTACAAGTGCGAGTTTGACTCGCACACCGACGGTTCCGTGGCACGAAATATTAAAATAAGTTTATAAAAAATATTGTATTATAACAACACGGTTTTCGGATTTTTCCCTTTATTTGTACTATAAAATATTGCTTCTTGTCTAATTTCATGATTCTAAAATCTGTCAAAGTATGCGGCATAATTCATAAACAGCCGTATCTTCTGATTACGTTGACTTAAAAGTTACATTTTTTTATAGCTCCAAGGAGATACAGACCAGTATTTGATATTAATTGAGAACGAGACAGACAGACAGACAGAAAACGAAGTGATCCTATAAGGGTTACTTTTTTCCTTTTGAGGTACGGTACCCTGACAAATATAGCCTATCTTTTACTCCTATAGTATAAGCTATATCACTGTAAGGTTTCATCAAAATCTATCTATCTATCCTCACAAACTTTTGTGGTTATAGTATTAGTAGGATTGGGTAGTTGGTACGACCAATCAATTGACATACTTTTTATTTAAGCTGTCAAAATGCGATTCCCCCATAGTTTTTGTTTCATAGTAGCAACTTGTGACATCACTTATTTGCCAACTCAGTTGACTAATTATTTATTGATTTTAAAGCAACTAAAAATCTAATTTTACAGTTATTTGAAAATTAATCGGGTTTTACAGGTGTACCATAAAATGTTTTTAAACAAGTTGTATCTTGGTATTATTGGTTAATGGTGATCAACTACCCCATCCATGGAGGCATTATAATTTGAGTGCGCTTACGTATTTTACTAGACCCGTCGACTATGTACCGAGATCAGTCGAGGATATAATTATTACCTAACGATCGTTAGAGTATAGTGAGAACATATTTTATTGGAACTGTCTAGAATGGCGTCGTGGTTGTAATTCACGCACGTGGCAAATATTCATTTCACACTATCTACTATTAAAGAAAACGAAATTTTGTATTTGTCTGTAGTAGAGTCCCGTAATCCAGCCGGACGTGAAACAAAGAGATGCACTTTAGAGACTTTACTGACACTTCTCTGACAGCAGAGTGTGTCGTGGGAGCAATCCCCTGGCTGTCGTGGTCCTCTTTTGTAGTCAGCTTTCAGATTGCCCTAGTCAAGTGTGTAAGTTATTCTGCGATGCTCCATTAAGACGGAAAAGATCCCGTGGGATTTTAGACGGTAATACTGGTATTTACTAGCCGATGAGTCGCCACATAATGTACAAGTGGTATACGTAAATGCAATCTAAACAAAAGGTTAAACAAAATTTAGATTTATTTACAATTAACAACTTTATATCCTCCTGCCTACATCTGTACTACAGCCAGGACATAGGAATTAAAAAAATATACTACCTGTTTTTAAAATGGTAATCCCAAAATATTTGCGTGGTGACATCTATCGACTATCTGCGTTTCCAAATAGCGATAAATGTCCGTTCCCATGTGGTCCTCTTTTTTCAAAATGGCGATGGAAAAGAGACATGTGTCGGTGCGTGCACGCAGAGGTAAGTCAATCGATTTAAATCTTATTTAAATCTAAATTTTTATTGGATTTCTTGCGATAGTAAAGTAATTAGAAGTTTAAAATGATGATATGCAGTTTTATTTTCAAATAATTGTATAAAATATGCAAGACAACGTATTGTAATTTTTTATGTCCTTTGCAGAAGACAAATGTAGGCAATAAAAGTTTTAGTACTTAGACTTCCGATGTACTATATAAAGTACATTGATAGATATTTTATCATACTTATATTTGTTCTAGTTTTAACGGACAATGGGATAGCGGAGGCTTTAAACGATTCTGAGTTTAAATTTTCGGGAGATGATTCAGATGAAGATCCGAAGTTTGTGCCGCCAGAACTTAACCAAACAGCCAATGATCATCAAATCAGTGAGTTAAGCAGTTCAGATGAAGAGGAAAACACTTTGGTTCCTGCAGCTGCTTCCCCGGCGTTCTCTAGTAGTTCTGATATCGCATGGACGTCATCACGGCCCCGCTCAAAAGGACGTGGCAGAAGTGTTTCTCGTAGACGTGGACGTGGCCGCGGTCGTGGACGTGGTCTCAGTTTGAGCGAGGATACTCCACGGCCGCAATCGTCACCTTTGTCAACCCGCCAGATTGCGATTAGGAATCGTCAACATAATGATGGCTTTCAAGATACCTGGACCAAGGATACATGTAGTATCCACAAATTGATATGTACTGGTCAGAAAAGTGGAAAGTTTCCATAATTGCAATAGCTATGACAAGGAACAGATTCTTTTTTATCAGAGGACGGCTAAAGTGTGTTTATGATGCTGAAGTGACAGCAGAACACGGCCCAAGAATATTGACGAAATGATTATCCGTTTACTGGAAAATGTCCGATGCGCCAATACTGTCCTAACAAACCGAACCCTGTTGGGCTGAAGGTTCTTGCTACGCCGCAAGGCGCAGTTTGTGATGTGGTGATTTATCAGATTATACTACATTTGCCCATCTAAAAAACTACAGTATTTTGCAAAAAATGTGATATTAATCTCTGCTTCACGCCAAACAGGAATTGTTATTCCAATTTTCACCAAAACTTAGAGTAGTAATAAGGGTATAAGTGTTGATAAAACTTGATTAATATCTAAATATATTCCTAATTGCGACTGATTTGTAAGTTCGTAATAATGTTTAGTTATTTTTATGACAAGAAATGTTTAATTTTGAAAGTTTTATTTAGAAGAAGTTTTCTTTTTGTTTTTTAATATAAAGGTTACAATATGTTATATTTGTGTTTTATTTCTTTTCTAATTACAATTTATATCTATAAACTCTTCTATGTCCTACACAAATCTCATAGTAATATAGTCACTTTGTCCTACATATAGGACATAGTGAAAAACCGTTTTTCCAGATGTAGGATTTTTTTTACTATTTTTCCAGCATATAATACCCTATTACCGATATTATACAAAAATTTCAAGAGCGTACTCCAAAAAAAGTATCTCTGGTAGGCAGGAGGTTAAATATTTTAATATTATTTACAATTTGTACTACATTTTATCTAAATCCACCCAGCAGCTTCAGCATGAAGAAGAAACAAACATGCACAGATATACAAACTTTCGTATGTACAATAATAGTCCGATATCAAAATATATTCTTGTAAAACTAAGAAAGTTTTGTTTTTATGACAACTGTTACGCAGCAGTAAAAGGTTATGTTAGCGGTTGGTAGCTTAGACCGTGATAGCGGTCGAGGTAAGCCGTATCAAATTTAGATAATTCATTTAGTTAGTTTATCTAGTAAAACAACTTTCATTCGAATTAAAACCCAAGTCAATTTTAATGCTAAATAATACGATATAGAAAGTAAAATCATGAAAATATTCAATATACCTTTTTACACGGTGAGTATCTTTTTATAAAGGAGACCTTTTGCTGATTTCTTAAAGTATAAAAACTATATTACGAATTCTTACTTATCTGCTAGACTGTACGAAATTCCTAAGTCCTAGGCCTTCAGAGTAGGACACATATCTAGGATTATTTTAAAAAAAAATTCTGTAGCATCATAGTTACGAAGTAGTCAAATCAGTTACAATTTTAGTATAAATCACTACATATGAACAAAGTCGCTTCCCGCTGTCTGTCTGTCCCTATGTATGCTTAGTCTTTAAAACTACGCAACGGATTTTGAGGCGGTTTTTTTAATAGATAGATTGATTCAAGAGGAAGGTTTATATGTATAATACATGCATATTATAGCACATAATAATCGAGAAATTCAAAGATTTCTATTTCATACTAACCGTTGAAACGTATCTAGGGACGAACCCGAGCGAAGTGAGGGTGAGTCGCTAGTATCAGTATATTATGTATCTTAGAAATATATAATACATAGGAGCTCTCTATTGTAAATCTTGTGGCATAAGTAAGTTATATCGGTGTTTTTGTTAAATCAGGTTGCGTAGTAAAGATGTAATCGACGTGACATACTAAATTTACATTTGTTATATATTGTAGGTGTACGCTCTGCATGAATTTGCTTAAAAGCCTAAATTATCGATTTAGTCACATTTGAAATGTAGTAGCTACTCACTGCTGGTTTTTGGCCTAGAATATAAACAATTTTTACTCCGAGTTTTTTTCAAAGTTCAATTTCAGCCATGTTTCCTATTATAATAATATTAGTATAATCACATAAATATTATAAATGCGAAAGTTTTGATGGATCATGGATGTTTTTTACTCAAACACGCCAGAACGACTGAACGGATCTGGATGAAATTTGGCACAAATATTGATTATAGCATAGTATTATATGATCTGTGATTATAGTCTGGAATAACACATACGTTACTTTTTATTCCGGAAAACTTACGGTACCCAGTGGATTAGATTTGTTTTTTTTTTCACTAGGAACGAACCCGAGCGAAGGGAGGGTGAGTAGTTAGTAGGTCATAATTTAACCGTAAGTGATTTATTATACTTAATTAAGCCTACTACGTCTTTCAGTTATTATCGTCTTATTTTTAAAGGTTATGTGTTAAAAAAAACGGCCTTACATAACATGTTATTTTTTTATAATCAACCAAAAATAAAAACCAAAATAAATTAAATATCCAAGGAATATTTCCACACAACCAAATTGGATTCTTTTGTTTTTTTTTTAAATAGCCAATTGTGAGACGACTTCAATATTTTTAACGAAGTCCCAAAAAGGAGGAGGTTATCATCGGAATCTTTTTTTTGGCAATGTCATTTTTAGATTATGTGATCTTATTATTGGTTTTTAATTTATTCGTATTATATGGTTTTCTATTCAACAAGTAAGTTAATTTTAGAAGAGAAATTTATTACACTATGCATAGTGTACAAGCAAGCGTAAAATAAATCGGTGAGTCTTTAATAAACAAAAGACAATCGCATGCTATTTATATGGCATTTGAGACCGTAAAGCATTCCAAACCCATAAATGGCAGCTGAAATGAGCTTAATTTGCTTAAACATAAAAGCTCAGCGTCTTTTTCTCCGAATTATGTTTCTGTCAAAACAGAATCTTAATATATTTTCATTGATTTTGTGCTTTTATATTGTTTCTAAATAAATTGAAAGCATTTCTTGTTATTTTTTAATTGTTTTATGCTCCAGGAAAATTCTATAAGTTAGTAACACCGGACGTAGTAATCGGTATTTTTTTAACAATTATTTAGTATTAAGGTTATTATTATTAACCAGTAGTACATGTAGTAGAAATTAAAAACGTGCTTGTTAATATGTAAGCAAATTAATTATAAATAATGTGTATATTATTAGTTACATAACACGGGGAAGAGTTATAATGAAAAATGTAAGTTACATACAGGAAAATAATGCATTCGTGATATAAAGCAAATTAATCAAGATTGAATCTCGTATAGTTTAGGTGTAATGCACTGTACATAGGCCAAAAGTAATCAATGCATATTTTATAGTAGCTATGCAATTTTAAGCTCTATTACTTTAAGAGAGAGCTCAAAAAAGAAGTAAGAATTCGCATATTGCAACAGCCAGTTCTCTAGCAAGCCAATGTTTCATACTTATAAACATTATACTTGTTTGGTGGCTTAGTTGACTACACAGTGTTAGAAGGCAAAGTTCTGTCAAATAAAAATAGTCGCGTCAATATTAATTGTTCTATCTGTAAATAAAGAAAATATTAATTATCTGTGAAACCTGCAAATAATTATCTGCCAAGCGGATACAATTTCGCGCCAAAAAAACTGTCATAAAAAGTTTGTGACCGTGACATTGTAAATAAATTGGATAAAAAATGTGATTTAATAAAAAAAAATTGTGATTCAGATATTGCGTGTCGGATTTTAATATTGAATTTACAAAGTGAGGTCGAAGGTGACATTATGCCCCAGATTTTCTTCAAAAAGGTAATGGTGGTGCGGGATCGTGGCGATTTCGAGGTAAGTTACTTTCACTTTTCGCGGCTTCAGTGAACAAATTAAACAAATAGCGTATATTATCGATAATCAATACGGTTACGTAAATTATGCATAATTTAGTGTTTATAGTTTGAAATTGAGCATAGCGTTGGGTCTAGATCCCTTCTCAAAAAATTATCAATATTAAATATTCATTTTTATTTTCTATATCAAAGATATGTTAGTTTCGAGCTATAATATTAAATACCATATCTCGCTTGTAAGTAATTTTTTTAAGATTTATTGGTTTTCTTTATAAAATCATATATTACTCCTAAATATATTTTATCATACCTACAAAATACAGTTACGTTTTTGTTTATTTAAAGTCTTAGAACAAATGAAGTGAATACAATGTACTCGTACATATATATATATGTATATTTGCATACCTCTTAAATTTGGCCTTTATTCATTTCCTCTATTTGCTCTACAACTTATCTATACATATAATAAAATTCTAACTGAGTCAAATCTGAACATTAAATATTTTTTGGAAAATCTTATTGAAATAGACATTATTATCGATAAAGAGGCCGAATCTATAGTTCTTAGAATTTTTGTCTGTCTGTTACCGCATTACAGAAAAACTACTGGACGGATTTTGATTAAATTTGGTATGGTCATAGCTGATTATCCGGGTCAACATATAGGATACTTTTTACCGCAGAAAAATATCTCATTTCTGAGAAAAAATACAAAAACTGGTTAGAATAAAAAACAATGATAGCTACTATATAGATTTTAGCAAGTTAACTTACTAAATATGTCAAAAACTATTAAAATTAGCTAATCTTGAAAAAGTATATCAATAGCACTATTTTATTCATAAAAAAAATTATTTTAATGAAATTAATTTTTGTATTATTTAGATATTTATCGTAGTTTTAATTCCAAAAATTAAATGTACAAATTAGACGTTTCTATGATTTTATTAGAATTACTACTAAATTACCCGCGGCCCCGCCCGTGTTTAAATTATCAAAAAAACAATCTTTTTGGCTTTATAAATTAGTTACATGTATAGATACATTAAAATTTAACTAAACCGTATCTGTGCTTTAATATTTTTTGGAAAATCTTATTGACATACACATTATTATCGCTAACAGAGGCCGAACCTATAGTTTTAAGAATTTTTGTCTGTCTGTCTGTTTGTGACCGCATCACAGAAAAAGTACTGGAGGGATTTTAAAGAAATTTGGTATGGTAATAGCTGGTTATCCGGGTAAACTAATATACATATACGAGTATACTAATATGTAAAACCTAAGAATTTGGTCATCTGAACGCGGGCGGAGCCGCGGGCAATGCTAGTGTCATAATAAATGTTTGATTTTATTTGTCTGGATTTTAATTGATATTATTATTTTTGTAAGTAAGCCTTAAATAAATGTGTGTTTAATAAATTAGAATATGAACATTATAAACTTATTTCTTTACTAGCATTGCCCGCGGCTCCGCCCTCGTTTAGATGACCAAAAACCAAATTCTTAGGTTTTACATATTAGTACACTCTTACATTGCAGTTTTAGTAATTTTTCTCAGAAATGAGACATTTTCCACCGGTAAAAAGTGTCCTATATGTTGACTTGGATAAACCAGCTATCACCATACCAAATTTCATCAAAATCCATCCAGTGGTTTTTCTGTGATGCGGTAACAGACAGACAGACAAAAATTCTAAAAACTATGAATTCCGCCTCTGTATCGATAATAATGTTTGTTTCGATAAGATTTTCCAAAAAATATTTAATGTACAGATTCGGCTTAGTTACAATTTTATTATATGTATGTATGCTATAAAATTACTGCAATTTAATTTGCTAGCATTTAAAAATATTTCGTAAACTAAATTTATTAAAACGACAGAAAATGCAATTGCAATACAGGATGTATTGCATTTGCATTTTCTGTCGCCAATTTTGTACATAAGTTTATGTTGTAATTACTAAGTATATCCTATTAGGAATAGATAACTAAGCGGAACTTTTCAGAATTCTGAATATATCGACGTTAGCTTGTGACTTTTGGTAAGGACAACTTTGTAGCATAACCGTCATATAAAAGTATTAGTACCTTCTAGCGACTCACACTCGCTTCGCTTGGGTTCGTCCCTAGGTTGCTTCACCATACAAACTTTCATCCCCATTTTCACCCCCTTAAGGTATGATTACCGGGATAAAACTATTCTAGGTTATATAATATATAACCTAGGATAGTTTTACCCCTATAACTATCTTAGTCCTTTCCAGGGTCTCAAACTATCTTATTAACAATTACCATATTTCATCTAAATCGGTTCAGTAGTTTCGGAGCCCATTCGATATAAACAAAAGAAAGAAAATGTTCTTCTTTATAATATTAGAATAGATTAGGAAAATTATTTTCGCACTTTCTGCACGGCCAACTTTAAATCTAGATATTTTGTTAGAAAATATTAAATTTCTAGGAAGTTTGAAGTCAATTTTAGGTTCTCTTAATATATGTACTTCCAAATTTTATTTCATAACATCGTTTTGTAGAGATTCGTAGCCAAAGAATCGAAGTTATACTTTTTTCCCGCCCGTCTATCTTTGATACTTTAAAAGGCTCTATCATTAAAACCTTAATAGGTAGCTGGTTGACACTTTCCCAGAATATGTGAACATACCAACACAAAACTGGGTATAATTATACCATAAACCATAAAGTATAGCAATGTATAGATAGTAAAAACTATGCAAGTTTAAGTCGTGTCAAGTACTTACGATTAAGGGGGCTATAAACGTAATCCGACTCGTGCTTTACCTATTTTTAATTCTTTTACATCTATACATATAATAAAATTGTAACTAAGCCGAATCTGTACGTTAAATATTTTTTTGCAAAATCTTATTGAAATAAACATTATTATCGATACAGAGGCTGAATCTATAGTTTTTAGAATTTCTGTCTGTCTGTCTGTCTGTTACCGCATCACAGAAAAACCACTGGAGGGATTTTGATGAAATTTGACACGTTGATAGCTGGTTATCCAGGTCAATATATAGGATACTTTTTACTGCAAGAAAATGTTTTATTTCTGGGAAAAAATACAAAAACTGCAATGTAAGAGTATAGTAATATGTAAAACCTAAGAATTTGGTTTTTGGTCATCTGAACGCGGGCGGAGCCGCGGGCAATGCTAGTCTGAAACTAAGAATAATCAATCTATAATAAATAATAGAAATATAACTTCGCAAATAAACAGTAAAGTGCAATATTTCTTAATAATAAATCTTTATATTGTCATCGCTACATCGACTCAGGTGCAGTACTTGTATAATTTATAATAGTAAATGCGTGAGAAGTATATTGCCTCACGGCGACCTCGTAATGCCGATCATGGGCTTATGTTATAGTTTCTTTATTCCTATCACGTATTTCAATGACAAAATTGTTTTAACGAACCATTCAATCAAAATACTATTCTTTCAAAGATAATTTGGTATGTGATTGCTTGGTCCTATTTATCACAGATTACGCTGCTATTTTGATGATCGTAGGTTCGATTTCGCAGTAGGTTAATGTTCATATTGACCGTATAAACCTATATATAATAACAAAACGTTATAGACAATTTAGGGACAATTTAGATACGGCTGAAATTCCAGTACTATGAACTCTACCCCAAACATTCATGTAGTACTTTGAAATAACATGTGTAAAAATAAAGTGGTGAAGACCTTTAAAAGATTTACGGTTTGGCTGAAACGAATATTTATATTTTAATTAATATAGATACCTATATTTTTTATAATACTTTTATATTATTTTCTATCTATAATAATTGTTAATTATCAAAAAGATCTTAAAAATTTAAATAATAAGATGAATGCTAAACATACTATAAATATTGAGATTTTGTGTTAAAAAAATATAAACATTGATGATATATTTAAATATTTATTACCTAATATATATTAACCTTACCAAGGTAACAACTTATGTTAAAGTCAATAAATTGATACTTATTACAAACTAGCACACACCCTCGCTTCGCTCAGGTTCGCCCCTAGTTACATTTTAACGTTTAATGTAGATTTTTCAGAGATGAGATATTTTCCCGCAGTAAAAAGTATCCTATATGTTGATCCGGATTATCAGCTATCATCTACTAAATTTCATCAAACTCTATCCAGTGGTTTCCTTGTAATGCTTTCCCAGACAGACAGACAGACAGACAGAAATTCTAAAAATTAGAGAATTGGGCCTCTGTATCGATAATAATGACTATTTTAATAAGATTTTCCAAAAATTATTTAATGTACAGATTCGACTCAGAATTTTATTTTGTTATATATAATAATAATAATAAAATTCTAACTGATTCTAACTATAAAAATATATAGATATTACTAATTAGGTCATGATTTTTAATTTTTATATAGGCACCATATGGTGTTACGTAATAAGACGTAACGCGTAATATACGGTTTTATATCGATATCCAAAAATGGTAATGTAGAGATCGTAATACATACATAATTATATTTGTATGAACGTGATTCTTGTGAGTTATTATTATAAAACTAACGCTTAGAGGGGAAGCCTTGCCCAGCAGTTGAACATTGAAGAAACTGAAATATTATTATTATAAAATTATACTAAATAAAGAAGGCAGTAATGGTCCAGTGATAACGCGATCACTTGGGAATCTAAGTGATGCGGGTTCAAATCCCGGGTATTGCACCTCTGATCATTTATTTTAGGATCGTATCCAACATGATTACGACTTGTCTTACGGTGAAAGAAAACATCATGAGAAAATCTGCATGTCTTAGAAGAGCTTGCAAGTTTTATATATATATATATATATATATATATATATATATATATATATATATATATATATATATATATATATATATATATATATATATATATATATATATATATATATATATTTAAAACAAGTAGTGGTTTACTCTCTGTTCTGTGACTAAAGTCCTTCTTAAACAAACTTTTCGAATAATGTAAGTGTATCATCACCAAATTTCCAACTATAGCATTAATATACAGAATTTCATGGTAGGAAAAACTAAATTGCTTTTCTGACTTTACCCAAGAATCGAACCATAGATCTCATGATTCTGAACCATAATATGAGCTATCTATTACACAGACGACACAGTTACATGTAGTTTTTACTATGTAATAAACTAGTAAGCGATTAATGAAATGGATTTATGTAGAGCTGTTCTCAATCAAAGGTTGTTCACAGAGAAACAGAGCGGAACAGCCCCGTTGCGTAACTGCATCCACCGTTGTGAGTTGTGACATATGATTATATAAGGAAAATGTTTTTATTACCCTTTACTGTGTACTTGAAACTGTGAATAATTAGACCTTAACATATTAGGTGACATGACGTGCTTGAGTACAATTTTAGTTATTACTAGCGACTCACCCTTACTCCGCTCGGGTTCGTATAGATTTCTCAGACATGAGATATTTTCCCGCAATAAATAGTATCCTATATATTGACCCTGATAACCAGCTATCATCATACCAAATTTTATCACAATTTATCTAGTGTTTTTTTTTGTGATGCGTTCTCAGACAGACAAAAATTCTTAGTTACAATTTTATTATATGTATAGATAAATTTTAATATTGTAATTGCCACTGGTGAATCTAATAAATAAATAAATAAATATACGTAAGGAAGATTCAGTCTAAAAATATTCAATGAGACATACTGAAACTTTTATTTCAGTAATCATTCAAGCTGCGAGACGTTAAAAAGTACAAATGTAAAATTTATATTCTCTGTCTTAAGTAGGAATTTCATCTGAATAAATGAATATAAAAAAGCGCGTAAAGTGTGTCTTTGAGTTTCTTAAATAATTTTAATAAGAATTTTATTGATTTTCTATGACTCTTGAAAATATTTGAATAGTTTTTTACTAACAAAGTGTACAGATTCGTATACTCCTCAATTAAATTGTTCTATGTCTGTGAATAATATTGTAATATTTTTATGTAACTAACCACGGCAATTACGTTTGTTCAAGTGTAGTGTACACTTCCATACGACCAACTATTTTCGAAAGTTTTCTAAATAAACACACAAAAGATATTTAGAAATTACACAACTATAGTCTTGTCAATACTAGAAAAGTCAAAAAAGTCGCAGATACACAAAATTATTTAAAATACACATACAAATAAGAAATCACGCTTTCATTAAGCAATATTATTATTATTTAAGTCACTGGGTGATAAAGCTTCACTCGGTCTTTTTAGGACAAAATATAAAATTGGGCTTTTGGCTTTTGCAGAGAAGACACCTATGTAGATAAACTTAAAAACCAAACCCTATGTAGATACAAAATTTGATCTAAATGGTTTCCGAGATACACGAAATAAATTTATACATATACAAAAATTGCTCATATTATAATATAATAAGATAAGATTTATACAATTTAACATTCAAATCCACATTCATTAGTAGTATGTATACAAGAGCGAACAACATAGTACGATGTTGCTATAACAGATGGCGCTATGAGTCATCATGATAAAGTGCTTTAGATCGACATTACACTGACCTTTTTCTAAATGTGTATTTCTGCTTTGGTCATTTCAAAAGCCATCTTATTTAAAGTAAGCATTCATTTGTAGTACAAAATAACATTTTAAAATTAAGGTCATATCACACTAACTTTATGCCATGGAAGTAGTTAAATATAAAAATAATTCAATTTTAGATAGATTCTATGAATCTCCGCACAAGTATTTAAAACTCTATGTTGTCTATTATATTATATTATTATATATGTGTATGTCTATATCTATACTAATTTTATAAAGAGGTAAATTTTGTGAGTTTGCGACGTTGTAGGGTGTAATCTCTGGATTTACTGAACCGATTTAGATGAAATTTGGTAAGAAGATAGTTTAAGATCTGGGAAGGACATAGGATACTTATTATTCCGGAAATCATCCCCTAAGGGGGTGAAAATGGGGGTGAAAGTTTGTTTAGTAGTAGGTTGAATTACAACAATAACCCTTGTAGTGGTTTTTCTTTTTTTCTTTATTTCTAGCGGCTAACTTTCGTTTCGCTCGGGTACGTCCCGACATTTCAACATTTAGTATGGAATAGATAGACTATACCATATGATATATAGCCTATAGCCTTCCTCAATAAACGAGCTAGCTGATGCAAAAAGATTTTTTCAAATCGGATTAGTAGTTCCTGAGATTAGCGCGTTCGAACAAACAAACTCTGCCTCTATAATATTAGTATAGACAAAGATATCGAATTAAAACCTCTTTTTTTAAGTCAGTTAAAAGTGTACATTGCACTGTTTATATTAGTGATATATAGAGGTCAAATTAACTTTCGCTATTAATAAAATTTAACTTTCATTTTTTTTGTTAATACAAAAATATATTTGTAAGACAAGAAATGACACGTAATTGAGTACTTAGTTCAGAGGTTGTGAGAAGGTTGGTTATTGAATAATTTTTAATGTTAGTACAAATATGAAATATTAGCGATTATTATAATAATATTATAAAAGCTAAAAATTTTGTGTGACTCATACAAACACACGTTTATTGCTTTTTAAAGCTTTACAGTTTTCCATTCCAACGAATTTCAGTGAAATTCGAAATTGAGATAGTTTTTATTCGATTTTAATAATTATTTGGTCCTTAACAACAGGATGAGACGTATTATGTTACATACCAAATAATAAATACATTGTCATGTCATGTCATTGTAATATTTGTACAGCGTGAGAATCGAACCAAGGACTCACAAGTATAGGTAATATATATATTTTTTAAATCCATACATACTTTTATATTTTGCTTTATTTTCCGCTTCAGTGTGTATCTTGTAATAAAATTGTATTATCGAATAATATCACGTTTAGTTATGTCAAGTTATTTAATAAGATTTCTCCGGCAGGTGACTCAACAGTTACGGGTTTTGTCTCTTTAATAATAAGCTCAAATAACTTTCTATATACCATACCCATCATTTTACGAATTGTTCAAATGCTATGATGTTTTGAATTTAGAAGGTAATTGTCATGTCGCATTTATATTATTACTAGCAGAACCCGCGGCTTTGCTCGCGCTAAAACTACAAAAAATCTCTAAAAAGGTAGTATCATACAAACTTTTCTCCTATATCAGCTTTTGTTGTCAAGAATAACGTAAAAAGCTCAAGGTCCTTTTTTTAGGTTCAGGTGCCTCAAGACCTTGTAACGTCGCGCCGGTTGGATAGTGACAAA
Source organism: Brenthis hecate (assembly GCA_951806755.1). Lineage (NCBI taxonomy): Eukaryota > Metazoa > Arthropoda > Insecta > Lepidoptera > Nymphalidae > Brenthis > Brenthis hecate. The sequence goes on along the minus strand of OX638253.1, from coordinate 2,165,027 downwards.
TAACTACCAAGTTTTATCCTATATCCTTTCCCGGGCGGATCGATGATCTCAATATCATTAGCTGAAATGACTGACGTTCAGTCAAGATGACATACATATTAATTAGGTATGGTTTATACAAATTCAAATATACTATAACTAACCCTATTAATATATTATTGACATACTGTTTGTGACATTGTATTTTGCAATATTTAAGTATGTGTCTAACCTTAGGATCATAAACTTTTACTTTATTTATATACCGAAATGAAATTACGTAAGTTTATTCGAAATAAGCAAATAAGAGCCAACGATGTCATGACTTGAGGTTATGTTTTATTTGCGTACATAATTTAAAACATGGCACCGTCTGCTAATAAAAAGAAAACCGCTTTCACTCATTGTTCAAACGGACGATCCGTTCTGTTTGGTAACTGCATACTGACAAAAATATTTGAAAATTAGCTCAACTGCATATTATTAGCTGAGCATGTACTAATTTTAAAACCATTTTAAAGTAATTAGTTCGTAGGTTAGTTCATACAAATTCCTTTTAATGAGAATTTATATGGACCACCTAACTAAAGGATTCACGTAAACTACACAAAAACACACTCGAATTGAGCAATTTCTCTTTTTTTTGAAGTCGGTCAAAAATTATAGTCGATCGAAGAAATTATAATTTTATTATATTTTAAATAAAAAAATGTATTTTTTATTTTAATTACGAGTACGTTCAAGTTTTAATGACTTTTTTGTTACATACGTTAAATCTCAGTCAAAACGTAATATATGTAAATGGCTAACAAAGGATGACTGGCCCGTTTTGAAGCGAATTAATAAGAGAATTCAATTGAAAGAAGTATTTAATTATAAAAAAAAGAGTATATAGAGTATACATATTTAAGTCTGCAAAATTAAAAATATACAAAATGAAAGACAAATAGACACCACTGCTATCAATGTTATAGCAAATCTATTAGTTTAATACATTATTCCTTACTTACGAGTAATTGAACGCTAAAATGATTGCCGTTACTATGAAGGCCACAGGATTTGTACCCACACATACTTGGTTTAAAAAAAATGTACTGAACCAATTTTAAATTTTTCTTTAACAAAAAGTTATACTAATCTTCACTATATTTTATTAAGGTACAATACAAGCAAAGCCGCGGGCAAAAGCTCTACAGACTATATATTTTACTTAAATAGAGTTTTTGATAAAAATATATTTAAAACACCCTAAAAAACGCTTTTAATGACTTAGACTTAAAAAGATCTTTATTTACAAACAATAAAACAACTCACTTAAGAGATACATAATTTATTCAATTAATAAGTCCATATAAGATGAAAGTAAAGAAGCATGAAATGATGATAGCGAAATCGAGCTCATATTTTATTATTCATTATTCATAGTTTGTTTTTAATACGTACGGTACGTTTTTGATTAGTATTATTTTAGTAAAGAATATTTCTCCAAATATATACTTATATATTACGCGCTACAGACTTTTTTATCTGTATACATCTTCGTATATAGCCCTTAAATTTATTGATTTAAAAAAAATGTTTAATTCTCCACCTTTCTTAGTCACATTTTTTTCTTCAACATGTCTCTACGTTCTACATTAATTTAAATACTAAATGCTTTTGGTCAATTTTTATATTAATTTTATCTTTGAATGTACATATGTGTATTTAACGTCCGCCTGCTGGGCACGGGTCTCCCTTCAGTACGAGGGGGATCAGATCATAGTCCACCACGCTGGCCAAGTGCGGGTTGGCGGATTTCTTCTCTCAGACATGTAGGTTTCCTCACGATATTTTCATTCACCGTAAGGCAAGTGGGAATCAATAATGTTAGAATTGGTTCGGTTATCTTTCAATATAATTGGATATTTATTTTTATTGTTAATAATCCACTAAACGGCGTACATAAATCCTAATAATTCATTCTTCAATATTAATAAAATTTGAATTGCTTCATAAAATTATTTTTGTACAATATTTTACTTATGTATGGAAGACTAGATACGAGATTAGAAGTTTCCGTTAGACGATTACATAGATAACATATACGTCATACATACATGTGTTTTGATAGTGTAGGTTGACCCGTCCAAGGCACTTTCTCCTTAAACATTTATCGATCGCTACTAAAGAATAGTAGTTTTTAAATATTATTCGCAACATAATTATACGGTATTAAAGTATGGCAATTTCATTGCCGTGAGAAAGTGTCAACACTCAGTATCGCCATTAGCCATATAAATTTTACTTTCTTCTTAAAGTGGTACAGTTAAAAATGAACGAAAGGCTTGACGTTTTCAAAGTGAATCATGCTTAAAATATTCGTAATTATCTCAAAATTCAAAAACATGGACCACATCCTACTTATATTATAAACGCGAAAGTTTGTAAGAATGTATGCATGGATGTATGTTTGTTACTCTTTCATGCCAGAACGGCATAAGAAATATATTATAGTCTAGAATAACGCATAGGCTACTTTTTATCCCGGAAAAATATACGGTTCCCGAGGGATAGATTTGTCTTTGTTTTTAGTTTTGGTTTATATATCAATAAGTTTTTAAATTGTTGTATAAAACATCGGATACCAATAACCAACGCATTCAGCGGAGTAGATAATGTTTTTGCTATCAATATGATACACGAAACAAAGAAATAGACGAACACAAGGTAAAACTAGAAAAGTGGTGAAGTTCCTATACTGAGTCGCGGCTAACCTTAAAATTTGCAGTTTCGTTTACAATAAAAATCTTTGAATGCTTCACGAATTTGCGTGTCACTATTAGGCAGGGGCCGTGATGTCTGTGTATCACTTCAAGTTTAGTGTAAGTCATGTACTGTATGATTATAAATCAAACTACTATTATAAATACGAAAGTTTATATGTTTGTGTGTTACTCTTTCAAACTGAAATGGCTAAATTGATTTGGATGAAATTTAGAAGATTGAGAAGGTATACAGGTAGACTTTGGCCTAGACTCTAGTGTCTAGAGTAACATAAAGACTAACTGTAAGCCACCTAGAGACGTCAGACGCAACCGAGCGAAGCGAAGTTAGTTGCTTGTACTTACATAATAACTAATAACCGATTCTGTTGGAAAACATTCTGATATGCTAACAATAATTATTATAATAGCTTAATAATCAATATAATTTTGAAAATTGCTTAGTTCATATAATTCTACTAAAATACATGCGTAAAACAAAGTTGAAAAACGATTCGTGCTTGACCGCCCTATTAAAAAGCGAATGCCTTTAAACCTCCAGCGCCAAGGGCGAACCAGTAATACAAATGTTTAATTGATCGTTGCAAGCCCAGTTATATCTTTATAATATAATTTACTGCGTTATATAGAGACTACTGCTGTAATTCGTTCCGTTTATAATACTTTCTTAGATTTACGCGAATGTTTGACATTTTTAAATAAAACTATCTTTTCGGATTATTTCGCGGATTTATTTTGATTTTTGGTTCTCGACGTTTCGAATGCTTTACAGCATCCATGGTCACGGGAGAGACTCAAACTCGTTCCTTTTAAATGTAAACGTAATGTATTAGTTTAATTTTGTATGAGTTGATAAATTTTATTTATGTAGCGTTCACAAAAAACATAATATTTAATAGAAACAAACTTTTTTAACTTAATTTCGTAAAACTTAACCGATTTTGCTTATTTTTTTCAACTCTATATTTTAACAGGATGTATGTAAATAAATGTAGAGCATATAATGTCTCCAATAATGTGTAAAATTTGACTACTAAATATTGAAAATATAATTGGATGAAATTTGTTTCTTACAAGTCACTGCCCGCAGCTCCGTTCGCATGGTAAGGATAAAAGATAGTCTAACACCATGATGGAATCTATGTATGTCCTAGCCAAATATTATCAAAATCTGTTTAGTGGTTTAAGCAAAAATAGACAGACAGAGTTACTAACTTATTTTTATTATCACTACATATTATAAATAAAAATCCTACGCCGCGCCGAATATACGTTCGGATTATTATACGAATTTTTATACGATAGAAATAGGAATATTCAAGAAAGTTACAATTTATAAACATTTTGCGATAATAAATGCGCTACCGGTATGAGAATATTTGTAAATTAAACAGGATTTTTTTTTTCTAAGAGCTTCCGTAATATTATAAATACCATGAACACCTAGGGTTACTAGTATATTTATTTTTATATTAGTGAGGATTTTAAATCATAATCTGTAACTTGATATGCCTCTATATTGATTTTTCTTAAGCTTCAAATTCCCGAGCACTGCAACAAAGGAATTAGGTTAAAACCTTCGTAAAGCAACGTTTGCACCGTCAGCTTCTCCTAATTATATCATCATTTGTGTCATCAACTAGATAAACAAAATTTACCGAATATTATTAATGTGAAGGTAAATTATTGTCTGTTTTATTTTCATAACTAAATCGGTAATCGATTTTAATTTAATATATTGTATTTGTTGCAATTTGGGCCCTAAAAATAACAGGTAGTCCAATTGCTTAAAGGGATGGAAATAAGCTGTAATTTTCTATGTAAAAATCATTGTTCTAACTTGTATCCAAGTATAGAAATATAAACATATATTTATACACTAGCGGCTCACCCTCGCTTCGCTCGGGTTCGCCTCTAGAAAAACACTAATAGAGATCTGTTAGTTCCCACGGGAACCGTTCATTTTTCCCGGATGAAAAGTAACCTGTTGTTTGACCGGCAATATAAGGTATCGAATGTTATATTTTACTAAATTAGGTGCATAAGTTGTATAAGTTATTATAGTTTTTTAACTATCCCACGGGAACTATTTAATTTTCCGGGATAAAAAGTATCTAAGATGTTGCCCGGGGATATAAGGTACCACCATGCAAAATTTAATTTAAATCGGTCCAATAGATTCGGAGATTAGCCCGTACAAACAGACAAACAGACAGAGAAACAAAAAATTTGAAAAAAATCTGGATTTGTTCTATTTGTCTTCTTACATCCCCCTGACACGATTTTTAGCATTTTTTTGCTATGTACAGACATTCGACCTCTACTGTTTTATTATAGTATAGATTATCGTTCATGAGATTATTATAACAAAACTCTGAGTCGAATCTGTACATTTTTTTGGAAAATCTTATTGTAATAGTCATTATTATCGATGCAGAAGCCAAATCTATAGTTTTTAGAATTTTGTCTATTTGTCTGTCTGTGCGCGCATCATGAGAAAACCAATGGACAGATTTTGATGAAATTTGGTATGATAATAGCTGGTTACTTGGATCGACATATAGGACACTCTTTACTGCGGGATAATATCTCATCTCTGAAAATTCTATACTAAAAGTTAAATTATAAAATCACATCAATAATATATATCACAACTGAAATAACTCGTCTGTATTGGACAAACATTTTGGCTTTAAAAAAAAGTAAAATTAGTGTATTCAACCTCCGCCACGCCAACGCCATTCTCAACAGAAACTTGCTTAGCTTTTTCTCACTACATTCATCGAGTCAGCCAAGCGGATAGATTAAATTACACACTTAGTCTATTATATTTTTAGTTCACTTTATGTAATTATTTGTATATAGATAAGCTTCTAAAAACTTAATTATCGTGAATTTATTTTAACGAATTCGTAGCTAAATGGATTATTTACTTATTACTATTTAATCCAAATTAGTAGCAGATATATCGACTCAATTTCAGATTAAAGAGAGATATGCCTGGATAACGACACCCAATGTGACAGTGTTACGTTACATTAAGTTTAACTGCCTCGGTGGTGTAGTGGCTAGCATGTACAGCTGCACACAAGGAGGTCCTGGGTTCGAGTCCCGGGTCGGGCCAAGTTAAGTTATTGAGTCTTTCTGTATAGTAAGCCTCAGTAACGAGTTGGGAAGTTGGCGGTGTTTCACCTGCGTCTTAACTCTCACCGGTCGTATCGAACAGACGTCCCATCGGAGTATGAGAGTGACAGGAATAGAGAGTGCACGTTGTGTCCGCGCGTACACTTGTGCACTATAATATCTCCTGCGCAGTTGGCTAGTCACAATAAGATTAGCCGCCGTAGCCGGAATCGGTCAGGATTACATCACATTAAGTACCTATTAATCGAAAATTATAATTATTATATACTCTCTATCTGCAAAGACACTGTTTTAGAGAATCTGATTAAAATACTTATTATAAAGGGAAATTACGTTTTATATATTAATTTATATAAGGGTCTCTCTTACGCAAATATTTGACTTTTTTAATAAAACATTTTTTTCGGATTTTTTGGCGGATTTATTTCTATTTTTAATTCCCAACATTTCTGATGCAGACTAAGGTTTTAGACGCCTCACAGGTCATTATATAGTTATTACTTACTACAAACAGATTATAATTTATGATGATTGCTGTAAAGTATTCGAAACATCGGGAACCAAAAATCAAAATAAATCCATGAAAAAATACGAAAATCTAATTTTACATAAAAAAGAGCTTACTCTAATAAATAAACAAAACTTAACTTGCATGCACTCATAATTAGAAGAGAATTGAAACAACAGCTTAGGTTACGATTTCTATAGATTGGATATAAAGTTTGAGCACCACTGTACAATTTGTAAAGAAGTTCGACAGTGTAATATTTCACAATCGCTGTAAACTTAACTTTAAGATGTACTTTATCTTAATATTTGAACAAGAATCTGTTATACGTGCAAAAATGAGGTCGTACGCGCATCCGTTATCGTTGTGATGCAATGTATTGGAACTTGGAGAACGCTAAATTCCTAACTGTACTTTACGCACATCTCCCTGATAGTTTATATGTAAAATAAACAAGTATTGAACTTTGTTTATCTTAATTTTCGAAGTTTTTGAGACATGCTCATGTAATTTAAACTTAAAAACTTCAATAACTATTATAAATACTACAAAAGCCCTTTCAAGCCGGTTTTAAAAATTACACCAGTATAACTACTTAAGTTTTTTATGTAACGATTTTATTTTATGTTATATTTAATAACAAGTCTTCGTTAGTTATTAATTTCTGTTACAATTGCAAAAAAACATTAAAAAGTTATGACAGTACTATCATTTTTGCAACATACGACATATCGTGTCGCATGTCGCTATTGTATAATGTAAAAGCACTTTGTCACAGGTCACATCACTGCACTTGCAGACCTTGGCTTATTTCCTATTCAACTTCTTGTCATTTATGCTATCAGTTGCCTGACTTCGTTCGGTATTTGTAAATATTTTTACTACACACGATTAATTTATTATCGTTATTTAATTAGAAGGTTTATTATTTACTGTCGGTCATCCTATATTATAATACATTTCATACCAAATATTAAAAAAAAGCTTTATCCAGAATAAACTTATGTGACTTTTAACCGAATTTTCTATGTGATACTTAAAATTGCGATCAAATTGTCCCAGTCTCTATGAGAGATAGTCATAATATAGACTCAATATAGATATTTTGAAGCCACAGCTTTTATTTTGCAGGTGTAACTGTATCTTTTTATTTAAAATAACAAGAAAATTTCTAATTAGGTATATATGGATGGTCATATTCACCGAAATGGATAATTATCCATTTCCGCAAATATTTATATTGGCTTCATAAATATTTGCGGCAAAGTTTCAGCAAAACAGCTATAAGGACCAACACCCAATACACAATCTAAAGGGAAGGTACGAAGATAAAAATGAGTGATATAAATGTACATAATCACTTATTTATTATAAGTATTCAATTTATAATAAATTAGTAAAAGGTCAAGGTCAACAACTATTTTTATTATAGATTTAATATTAATATTTAATTAACACACTGCGTGATTAAAAACGAAAGGAATGCTTTATATTTCTGCCAATGCGATCAAGTTATTAATTGTGGCCTAGAATGTTTATATCAGCCTAAGAATACCAATAACGAGAACCGGATCTTTTCCCATTACATTAGGTATGAAGAAAACAGGTCCCTTTAGGAAGTTATATTAGAAAGTGATCTGGCACCAACGTAGGTAATTTCCTACGTTTTGTGAAACTTCGACGTATTTCCTAGGAACTAACACGAATCTAGTTTGGACCGATTTGGATATTTTAAATAACCGATCTCCTAATTTGTAAAATGCCGCATTTTACTTCTTTTTATGAATGTTTTGAATAAATATAGGCTATAGCTATAAGTTAAGGAACTCCAAATACATTTGACTCTTACTCTTACCTATCGTATGACATTGCTTGTATTTAGTTATCAATATGGAACTTTTTTTTACCTAAATAAAAATAAATAAAAAGGGACATACATCGATCGATTCTAATTTTCAGTATCTTCTTAATTTTAGATAACTCTTCTAAATGCCAATAATTATATATATATTTATGCGAAGATTGCACTTATGACCTCAGTGATTCATGATGAACTCAATTGACAAAATGGATGGAACGCTGCTGTTGCTTATTTTAAACTAGCAGTACCAGTTCAAACTTCCGATATAAACATCAGTTTTACAATAATGTATGGAAGTCTGCCCGATTTGTTGACATAGAATATCAATACTGCTCAGCTCCCATGGGTAGTAGCATATGATGCCTATAGCCTTTCTCAATAAACGGGCTATCTAATGCAAAAAGAATTTTTCAAATCGGATTAGTAGTACCTGAGATTAGCGCGATCAAACAAACAAACAAACAAACTCTGTTTCTTCATAATATTAGTATACATAAATAGCGTCCCTTAGAAGGTTGTGCAAAAATTTAGATAACAGGTGATTTAATAAAAAAATATTACGTTACATAACTATGTATATATAAAAGCTAATTAATAATGCAAAGCTCTTAGAACAATTAATCTAAGTTTTTTCTAAAATCAGATTGGAATGTCACCAAGTAAATCTAAGTAGGACCTAGAGTTGACATCAAATATAAAATAATGAAGTGATAACTGAAGGGGCGAATTGCAAAACGCATCTCAGGTTACCGACCCGAGCCTGTAAAAATAATAACAGTTTTGCATTTCCTTAAGGTTGTATATCTCAACTACCTTATACGTACCTTCTTTAGTATTTCTGCGCGCGCCACCGATGCGCGACGTTTGTGTCACGATCATATGTTAAAAACTAAAACTTTATTTACGCTCTACATGTTGTGTTAATTTGATCTCATTTCGTGACAATTCCTATTGTATTTTAGTGTAAGTTTTGTGTATAGCATGTGATATTAAAGGATTATTACAATTATTTAATTAAGAGATAAACATTTAACACATAAGGTAAGCTTTAACTGTACTGTTCTAACTTTTCGATTAATTAACAAACTAAAGTAAGCATACAGATTTGCGATATTATATTAAATATATAAACTTAATTTACATATAAAGAATATACAACTAGTATAATATATACATTATGTTATTATTGATGCAAAGCGTAACTTCACACATATATATATATATATATATATATATATATATATATATATATATATATATATATATAATCTATGTTTTAAACTATTATCTATGTTCAATGTTAGTTTTCAGTGATTTACGTCTATTGTATTGTATTATTTAATGGGTATTGTTCGAAAAATAGCACCAAACTAAATATAATATATTATACTTTATATGTAGTGTAATTGTTTTCATTATTTTCCTTAAAGGTAACAAACAAAGTAGCGGATATTATATAATAATATGCAATTTATTTTGTACATACTCTGTTATTTGGAAAATTACAAGATATATGTATGTATGACGAATAAAATGTTATTGAGAGATAGTATAGATATCGTTATTGTTGATATATAGATACTCAATGAACTGTGAGATACAGTTAAAGCGTGTGAAAAGCAAGGTCGAGTCGCTAGCGGCTACGTAGCAAAAAAGGAATGTTCTAAATTACTTAATATACATTCTATTTTCTTTATTTCGCCGAATTTTTGTAGGTATAAAGTGGCATATAGGTGCAGAAATCAAACCTGCGATCCTCTAATATATGACGAACATATATAACGATACACTGGAATTTCTCCACACGTACAATCATGTCGACTTGTCCATTAAATCCAATTAAAACCTCGCTTGAAACTTCATAAGTACAAAAGAAAGCTTATTAGGTACGTCTTCTTGAAAGTAAATAATTTAAATATCAAGTTATGATAATTTTACTGCTTAAACTATGAAAAACATAGTTATAATATAAGCTCATCATCTTGAAATGAGACAAATTATTACTTATGACCGATTTGAATATTTATTATTTAGCTTAAATTTTATTGTCACTTAAATCTAACAGAGATTGCAGCTATAAATATTTTACGAACATTTTATTTTATTGTACTTGTCATGGTTCAATATTTACCTGTTATATTAGTAACAAAAAATACGCCTAGGCACACGTTATCCTTGAATCTGAGCTAGGTTTCATTTGGTGGGTGTATTCTTACAGTAGAACTCTACAATTCTTTTAGTTACAGTAAGTGGAAAATTTAAGATAAAATTTATTTAAATAGGCATACATGTAAATTTAATAAAAACTTGCAACAAAACGCACCTGATTTGCTACCAATTTTTACTATTAAGAAAATGATTTATTGTAACTACGAAGTATTTAACTAGCTGAATGCTATAGTTTTTCTGGAAAAATTATAGTTAAAATACTGTGAAATATTAACATGTCAAGATATCAAGTAGACCCGTTCTAATCATGACATCATAACTGCAATACGGAAACCAAGACAATGCATAACTGACTACTTAACGAATATTTCTCAGAAGAAAATACTTAATCGTAAGCGCTCATTGTGAATTGTAATATTCATGTAGCATAGATGGATTCAAATGAGAATCATAAGTAAATTAACATTGTGTATTCAGAGCCTTTTTTATGCCCCACTGCTGGGGGTGGGCCTCCCTTCAGTACGAGGGGAATTAGGCGGTAGTCCACCACGCTGGCCAAGTGCGGGTTGGCGGACAAATTTATATATTTTTTTTTATATGTTGGGACAATAACGCACAGCACCATCTAGTTTCATGGTAGGCTTGTGTTAAGGATACCAGATAGCTGATACACTAAACATATGTACATACATAACTTTAAATACATAAATATTATAAATATAAACACCTATGATTGGAGTACAAACATTCGTGCTCATTTCACAAATAGATGCCCCCAACGGGACTCGAAGGTAAGACCGCTGGCACAGCAAGTAGGGCCACACTACAAGCTGAGTCAAACGTATCGTTAAATTTTGTTGAAAAATATGCAATTAACACGATTTTTTTTTATAGAAAATCTTAAACTTGTTTGTACCTATAAAAGTAAGTTAAGGCATAGATAAAATTAATTTTATATCAAGTATCGTGGGTAAAAAATAAATGACTTAAAATAAAGATAACCAAGATATGTTCTGCCTGAGTGGTTCGTAGAATGGGTTTTCGTAATTCAAATCGCGACTACTCTTAGAAGTAAAAAAAAGTATATTTTAATTATTCAAACACTTTTTCAATTCTATAAATAAATGTTGAAACTTAGAGAAAAACATAACTACACAATATACGTTGAAGGAAAACGTACCTATATGTAATACGAAAAGAATTTACCTATCTATATAAAAAATCTGTTTCCATATTTTTTTATTTTAAATAGGTACAAAACGATCTTAAACTACATTCATATAACTTATATCTTATAACTTTCATTTTACTATTTACAAGTTAAAGTATGTAGAAGAAAGTTAATTTTATTTGTTGCTATATAAAGGTAACATGTACACTGTACAAGAATCACCAAAAGTTTCTTATAATGAATTGTTCAGGTATTTCAGGAAGCATTGAAAAGTGATTGGAAAGTACAACGTGATGTAATTTTGAGATATTCATCATTTCAAATTAATAGGGTGCAACACACCCGGTTAGATACATCGAGATTTATAACAGCTTATTAATTTGCATTTATGTAATCATTCAACTTTATATAATGTTAATAAATTATAATAAAATTAGTATATGGAAACACCATGTAACACTTGTATTTTCACTATTTTTTCAAAATTATGGCACAAAACATTTAATTGAAATAACAAATACGCGGTTGTGCTTCAAACTAATCAATTATACATCCTACTCACCCAATTGACACCCGCAAATTCAATTTGTGGTTAATTCAAATATTAATTTTTGTTATATATATATATATATATATATATATATATATATATATATATATATATATATATATTACATATATATATATATATATATATAATATATATATATGTATGTATATATATGTATATACGTTCTATGAGAACACATGTATGTTTGTCTGTGTGCAATAAATGCATTTCTAAAATATTTGACCATTCGCGATGAAACTTTTTAATATGTCAATGTAAAAATAGAACTTGAAAAAGGAATGGAAATTGTAGTCATTTTTGAAACATGCCTATTATCATCTTAATTTTTTTGAAAATTCTGTATGATATAATAAATTATGTAAATTCAACATTATAACCATCACAAAACAACAATCTGTGCTAACTTGTTCATTCATAAAAGCTAATTTTGAAAGTTGCCAAACATCCGTGCATATATAATTATTTGTAAGTAAACCTATCCAGTCCACGGTCGAATTACGAGATGCATCTAGTCAATGAGCTGTCTTTACGTACCTACTCGTATGTATTCCATTTAATTAACTTCAAGCAGTTACTAGTGACTATTAAGTACGTGACATTTACGATATTTTTGTTTTAAAAATTAAAAGTAGGAAAATAAAAAAAACTGACCTATTAAAGTATAGTACCTTTTTAATTACTGATATTTAATATTTAAATGTAAAACATAATATAAAGATTGTTTATCTTTATATTGAAAGAGATTTTTTTAAAGAAGTGTCTATGTACATATAGGAAGCCTCGGCTGTATAAAATGAATACCCGAAACGACAAATTTTGGAGGTAAATTAAATAAAAAACGTAATTAACCCTATATTTTACGCAAATTTGATTAGAATATGCAATAAGAACTTCTACTATGGCGATTTTAATACTTCATTCTGTGGGGGCGTCGATGATATGATAATTTTAAGTAAATTTACACAACATCCTATACATAGTAGTTTATTCTGTACGTTTTGATTTCCTTTTTAAAATTATCAACGCACAATAAAACTAATAACTGTTACAATAATCCTTCAATTTCACAGATGCCTGTATGCCAGACTAAAATCCATACTAAAATTATAAATGTGAAAGTGTGTTTGTTTGTTTATTTGTTTGTCCTTCTTTCACGTCAAAACGGAGTGACGGATTAGCGTGATTTTTTGTGTGGAGATAGAAATAGGGTATGAAAGTTTGTATGAAACCTACCTTTTTAGAGATTTTTTGTAGTTTTAGCGAGAGCGAAGCCGCGGGTTCTGCTAGTAAGTTATTTTTTTAAATGCTTTACCTATATTATAATTCAATACTTAATAAATACTACATACATATATTGTGATTGAATTTTAAATCTGTACTAGTTGAGTCATTTAGTTATGGACCTTCTGACATACAAAAAACGCATATATCACCTGTTTCTTCGTTTATGCCTTTATTATAGCTAATTGATGGCATCAAACAATGGTAAAACGTTCCATACACTGCTTGTATTACATTGTTTTCGTCATACGTGCGTATATTTGCACATTGTTTCGTCATTGCTATGCATAATGAACAAAATTCACACTCATAAAAAGGCAATTCCTTAGTCTATCTACCTGTAAAAACTTGATATAGATTTATATGAAGACTTCTAAATGAATTAGAAGTGTCAATTTGTGATTTTCAAATATTATATAGGTAATATTTTGTGTTCATTTGTTTAATTTCGCATTTCAAAATTCAACACCACCATTGAGTATCAGTATTTCTGTTTTATTATTTATCTGAACTAATCTTGTAAATAATGGACCGATTTAACCCATACTTTTACTGGTAGATAGAGGATGAGGAGGATGGTCTGGGACCTAGAGTCTGGGGCTGTGACCTAGGATTATTTTTATACTAGAAAAATAACTAAGGAATAAAAAAATAATCTCAGAATAATATCAGGTAATTCTAAAGAAATTTAAAAATAGCTTTATTCAAAACTGCAAATGCACTTGCATAAAACTCACGTCGAACTGTAAATCAATCCGCAAGATCGTACGCAATGTTTACATTGCAACACATAATATTTATGTATTCAATATTGACCCTTATTTTATTTGCGAATAAAGAAGCATTTGGCTTGAAAATATTAATTAATTTAATTTTTTCGATGTACGTATAGTCATTGTTAAATGCAGTACATGATTGTGTAGTGTCTTATTGCTAAGGTAATAAATTTACAAGCAAAGTATATATAATAAATTATTTGATTAGAATCAAAAAATATAGCCGCATTTTGTAAGAAAATCGAGTACTTTTTGTATTTATTGCTAGCGGCTCACCCTCGCTTCGCTCAGGTTCGCCTCTAGAATAACAAAAACAAATCTATCCTATGGGAGCCATACATTTTTCCGGAATAAAAAGTAGTCTATGGGTTATTCTGATGTATGAGCTATATTATTGTAAAGTTTTATCAAAATCTATTTAGTAGTTTTTGCGTGAAAGAGTAACAAACATACTTCCATACTCACAAACCTTCACATTTATAATATTAGTATAGATGATTTTTATATTTCCTAGATATAATTTATTCGAGTAGTATTGTCATACCTAATTTGAGATATAAATAAATAATATATAGGTTAGTCTGTGTTGGGCATCAGTGACATATACCCAAAGCAAAATCTAGAAAATATCTATGAATATTTATATTCAACTAAACTTTTAAGTTATACTCGAGTGGGAATTGAACTTGCTATCTCCAACATAGAGACTGAGAATAGTTTTAATGTCAATTATCATATATTATTACCACTATTGCGCAGTGGGTTTGTTACTGCCGTTACGTTCGAGGTTGCAAGATCGATTTCCATAACTGTATACGCGTATGTATATTAACTACTCGATTTTGATGCTTGCACGTTTTTTTATTTAGTCTACATTTAACTATTCTAAAGATGACCCCATATGTTTTTATAACTAAATAGCATTACCCGCGGCTCCGCCCGCGTTCAGATGACCAAAAACCAAATTCTTAGGTTTTACATATTAGTTTACTCTTACAGTACAGTTCTTTTTTTTCTCAGAAATGAGACATTTTCCCGCGGTAAAAAGTATCCTATATGTTGACCCGGATAACCAGCTATCACCATACTAAATTTCGTCAAAATCCCTCTACTGATTTTTCTGTGATGCGGTAACAGACAGACAAACAGACAGACAAAAATTCTAAAAACTATAGATTCGGCCTCTGTATCGATAATAATGTATATTTCAATAAGATTTTCCAAAAAATATTTAATGTACAGATTCGGCTTAGTTACAATTTTATTATATGGAGATAATAGATACATGTTATGTATATATCGCGTATAGTGCGTATAGCTAAATGATTACGCCTAGGCTCGACATATTAAACTAAAACTAAGCAATGTTTTTATTCAAATTACACTTTATTAAAACACAGACAATTTTAAAAGAGTTATTTAATTTCTATTTAACAAAGTTACTTGGAAAAATGTAGCTTTTAATTTTAAGTCGACTTCAAAAAAGAGAACGTGCCGTCAGTTGGGGTATTTTTTTAATTATAAACAAAATTTTATATTTTATATCCTTAATTCTTCTGTAAATTAGTTAAATAACCTAAGGTGGTTATAAATAAAAAAAAAACTTAATACCTAAGGGAGAATCTTTGTAGTGATTTTTAAGTCATGTACCTGTGTTATTTAAAAAAAATGTTTTGTATGTGTATACAGTATTTCCCATGCAAGTTAAAACGGAATGAGCTGTTAGTCGTTACCCTATCTATATGCATTATCTTAGAAGCTAAAAAGAAAAACGTGAAAAATCCGTTAAATTTTTTTTTTGTTAATCAAAATAGGTCATGAAAAGATAATATCTAATACATTGTTGACTCGACTATTGATCAGTCACGATAACTATACTCCGTATTCTTTTGTATTTCATCTATACATAAAATCCTGTGTAGAATTTGTGCAACAAATTTTTTTTTTAGAAAATCTCATTGAAATAGTCATTATTATCGATACAGAGGCCGAATCTAAAGTTTTTAGATTTTTGTTTGTCTGTCTCTCTGGGAACGCATCACGAGAAAACCACTGGACAGTTTTTGATGAAATTTCGTATGATGATATATGTTATATATAGGATACTTTTTACTGCGGGAAAATAATTATCTTTGAGAAATCTATACTAACCGTTAAAAAGTAACTAGGAGCGAACCCGAGCGGAGCGAGGGTGAGTCGCTAGTCTACTACAATATCTTAGATAAATGGGTTACTTACATTACGCAAACGATAAGTATGAGTAAAAGCATTGCATTAAGTATGTCAGTGAATCATGTGGTTGCGCATCAAATTATCATTATTGATGCAACTTTAGATCAACGAGAGAAAAATAAATAAAACCATCTCATCTAAGTGCACCTAATTGGATATCATTATCCATATAAGGTAATTCTATGTTGAGCTAAAAGATTTAAATGTAACATTGTAAAAGATTTCGAAATATATCAGATGTTGTTGTAAATTAAAATAAATTATTGAAGCTTGATGTGAAATGAAACTAGTTTTTGCCAGCGGTTTTTGTCGTGTGAGACTTCGATTAAAAAAATTCTATTAGAAGAAGAAATTTAAAATTAAAGTTGAAATATTGTCATATTATATTAGAGACTTTCCGTCGTTTCGATCGGGTTCGTCCCTAGGTGCTTTTTATATTATTTAAAATTTTACATACAGGAAGCGTCAACTTTTGGAAAAAAATAATAAAAGTAAGCCTTTGTCTTGCTTCAGGTCATAATATATACAGGAAATTTTTCCCAAACACTTTCAGACGTTTTAATGTAGAGGTATAAGAGCAGGGATAAAATATGTCGATTTGACGATACTGACAAATTAATTAAGAATTGTTAAATCGACATATTTTATCCCTGCTACCCTTATCACAATCGAGAATTTTTGTAAGAGAAAAAATTGGGCGTCTCATCAAAATGAAGCTGCTTACGGAAAATTAGCTTGATACTAATCTATTGTAAAATTGTACCAGGATCCCGAACTATTAATTTTGATGGATATTAAATTAATCATCATGGATAGAGTATTAGAAAAATATGCCTGAATTAAAATAAACGTGCTCTACGTAAGCAGAATAACGGGATAGCCATTGTTACAATTGCAAGATACAAATAATAATACCTTAGATGGGATTGTCGATTGTGTATCTTGGGAACTTGTATATCAGATTGTTATCATAAACTATGGAAGATACGGAAATATGTACTCGTTATTTATGTTAGGTATAAAAGATGAAAATTTGATTCAATTTAAGATTTTTTTATACGATTCTGTAAGGAATAATATTTCTCGGCTAAAGTTGTTTATTTTTACTTTATTATCTCAATTAACTACAAAATTGACAATGTTGTATTCATCACCAATTGACGACAATATGTTGCCCAAAGACACAGTGTGTTGATAATCAAAACCTTAAAAAAATTTTACTTATCTAATGTTATTCATATTATATGAAAAATTGTTTGTTCGTTTGTCTTACTTTAATCTATACTAATATTATAAAGTGGTAAAGTATATGAGATTGTGAGTTTGTGACGTTGTAGGGGGGTAATGTCTGGATCTACTGAACCGATTTAGATGAAATTTGATAAGAAGATAGTTTGAGACCCTAGGAAGGACATAGGATACTTTTTATTTCGGAAATCATCCCTTAAGGGGGTGAAAATGGGGATGAAAGTTTGTATGGGGAATCAAGCTTGGGACGAACCCGAGCGAAGCGAGGATGAGTCGCTAGTTAATTAATATAATAAATTAGCTAATGCTCTTTACATATATTATTTATTAGGAAATACAATTTCATCACTTACAAAGGATGATGTACGTCATAACATTACAAGATGGACATATATCAAGTTTCTCAATCTTATCTGCATTCAAAACCTTATCAGGTGTCATCGAGACCGTGAGAAATAACTGCAGTATTTTCTTAAGAGCTGTGGCAATTTGCAGTACAATATCGTTTATCGCACGTATATAAAAAAATAGACGACTATTTGTCTGTCTGTTTCGGCTTATTTACAATTTTGTTATAGGTATAGATATAATAATAACAAATAGTAGAAACTATAGATTACTAGATTGATTACCCATACAAACTTTCATCCCCATTGTCACCCCCTTAAGGGATGATTTCCGGAATAAAAACTATATCTTATTTCCAGGGTCTCAAACAATTTTCTTACAAAATTTCATCTAAATTGGTCCTGTAGTTTTTGAGTCTATTCGTTACAAACATACAAAATACAAATCCTTCTTCTTTATAATAGTAGTGTAGATAACTACACGATAGAGTTTGTGTGCAAAATCAAAAACGTTTACTTAAGATAAAACTATTATCGAAGCGAGTTCAATCACATAATACGCAGTGGTGTGTTGTGATTAACCTTATGACCTTGTAAGCCGTCTGTCCCGTTATATTATCCCAGCATCTTTTAGTGCAGTGTTATTTATCTTTTAGTTATGAAGGTACTAGGTACCTACTCAACTAGCGACGCACCTCGCATATATTTTAGTAAATTTTAGATATTTATTATTTTACCATGAAAATTACCATGGAAAATTACAAATATGTATCAAAAAGGAAATGGAAATTACATTGCTTTTTAAATCTTGAGATACAATTCCATTAAAATCACCTTCAAATTAAGTAATTATGCCTATAAAATAAATTACTTCCTAACCCACCTACATATAACATTATCCTTAAATAAAGACCGTGGCCTAAAAAATCAAAAATGTGATACGCATTTAAAAGCAATCGATTACTTTTACTTTAGACAAATGGATTAGTGTGCACCGCCTAAACTGTACCTTCAACATTTCTTTCTCATTGATATGTAAAAACCCTGTATATAAATAGGTATTCTTGAACACAAATATATTTATATATGTGTTTTATGAATTTTGTCTTCTTTGCACAAATATATACATACTAGCGACTCACCCTCGCCTCGCTCGGGTTTGTTCCTAGGTTGATTCCCCATACAAACTTTCATCCCCATTTTCACCCCCTTAAGGGATGATTTCCGGGATAAAAAGTATTCTATGTCCTTCCCAGGGTCTCAAACCATCTTCTTACCAAATTCATCTAAATCGGTTCACTAGATCCAGAGATTACCCGCTATAACGTCACAAACTCACAATTCACAAACTTTACCTCTTTATAATATTAGTATAGATATATTTTTTAATATGGCAAAGATACTTATTATGTCAACATAATGCTTATTTATTAATATTTTTCTAAAATCTATATGCACTTATTAATTATTAATTAATGGTAGCCATTAAAAATATAATAAATGAAAGCAAACTACGTCTGTATTTTATTATTACTATAATTTAGGCAGAAGTCAAATATTATAATAAATTATCTCTCGAGTTGAAAGTTTCGAAACATAATCATCTTCATATACATTAAGTGCACCGGCATTATTATTCATCTTATTCGTACCGCCCACAATCGCTTCAAAACTCGTCAGTTCATACAAATAGATGTGGCGCCATCGATTAGATCTACTTTGTAAGATTCAAATGTGACAAGGACGAACTTCGACGGTTCTAGTGATTTCTAATTAATTTTAGTACTTAAACTTTAGTATGTTGCTCCAACATCAATAACATTTGAAAAGTCGAAATTATTTTTGAAAATATTTGTGTAAATAAATCATATACTTATTAACATATGAATCATGAAAATCAGTACTTAATTGCCGAAAATGGCGTCTACATGTGACATACAGTAAAAAGCCAACCAAATCCATACTAATATTATAAATATGAAAGTAAATCTGTACGTTACCTTTCAAGCTTATACCGCTGAACGATTTTGATAAAATTTGGCAGAGACATAGATTGCATCCTGGTGATGGACATAGGCCATTTTTGATATCTGCTCCAATTACCACGCGAGCGAAATGCGGGCAAAAAGAACTTAAATATATCCTCATTTTTAAAGTCGGTCAAAAAAGGAACTGACTATATTAGTGACGTGACAAAACCACAGGGTAGGCTATTTTTAACAATGTACGTCCAACGCGAGCGGGTTCGCAGGCAAAAGCAAGTTTGCTTACCAAAGCGTAAATAAATATATGTACGTACGAGTATTTACCATAAAAAATAACATGACATAGAAATTCAAATTAATCATATGCATGTATGTATTCAAACCCTTTTTAACGTCCCACTGCTGAACACGGGCTTCCCTTCGATACGAGGCCATAGTCCACCTCGCTAGCCAAGTGCGGGTAGACGGAAATCACATGTCTATCGAAAACTGAATTTCGAAAGTAATTATTAAGAACAACATTTTTAACTTGTATAAATAAAATTCAATTCTGGTTAGATATGAACTTTCGTAAAAGCATTTACTGTCGAATGAAAAATGCGTAAATGTTTAAATTAACCTAACTCCCATGCTTTCCTATTTTATGCTAGTTACTACCAATTAGGGAGATACGGACATTCAAGATCAATGGTGTCGATAACAGTATTATAATAACAAATATATTTATAGTACTTTCGACCATAACTTTATAGGAATAAAAACTAAATTTCTTTGTACAAATAACGTTTTGATGAATACTCGTTTATTAAAAGCTATCGTGTGATGGATGTTCAGGAATGGTCATAAATTAATTCTAACTTTAGTATGACTGACGTTCCCTCTACCACATATGGAGTTGCATTGTATATGTATAGTTATATATAGTTATTTAATATACTGTGCAATGTGGGTGATACAACGCGACGTGATGTTTAAGGGAGATTTTAAGGCTGTTTAGTCAAAATTATTTTTACACCCTTTACAGTACAAACCCTTAACTCATGGAGTCGAAATTAAAATAAATTAATACTAACAAATAACACTTTGTATTACCTCTACCGGTGACATGAGAGCTGGTTGCAAACAAATAGATATTTACCTTATTTTTATAGGCGCAATGATATATCCCAATTACATGTTGCCTTAGAACATACTGAAATTATCTGAACACGATTCAGTCATGATTTTCCATGAAGATTAGAATGAATAGGGAATATGCGTGTGATTTAAAATAAAGGTGATTTTTTTTTATAATCTATATTGCTTTTGAATTAAACCTTAAAAATAATATTTTTTAATCTTAATTCTTTTGGATTAAGAAATTAATTATTAAAAAGTTCAAATATAGGTGGAAAATTAAAATTAGTTGAAACAAACTCCATTGATCAGACCGAATATGACGTCAGAGTATATTATAACAGAGCGATTGGCGATTTTGCTTGCTACAAATTGAGTAGTAATTTTTCTGTGTATATCATACTGTGACGTCACGCTAAGGCGGTGGCGGGCGTTCAAAGTTCGTATCAGTATAATATTTAAAAAAAATTTATACTAAATTATAGTTTTTTGGAGCCGGATATTTTTTTACAATTATATAACGATGTAAGTTATTGTATAAAAAATAAAAAATAAATCACACATATTCCCTATTGTATATTTCTAAATACTATATATACAGGCGATGATTTAAATAAGACATCTCAAGCAAGATATTTTATAACGCTACATAATATGAAACTAAAACGGGTCCTTCCAACTTCTAATAATAGCAGTACTGAAAAGTCATATCCACGCTAACCACTTAAAACACTCACTTTAAGCTCAATAATAGGTTTTCTAAGAAAAGAATGTAGAGATTTACAACATGAGCTCTAAGAAACACAATCTAATAATACGTTAGCTTCCGTTTTTGGAACTAACGGAAGGTACAATTTGAGTGTTTTTATAAATAAGACTAACTCGCGGCCGTGAATGATTTGAAACAAAACACATGCTAACAAAAGGAAGTTACTAATTAACTCTTATGGTATATCAATGACGCCGACATCATGATGCGAGATATAAGCTCAAAGTCAAGTTTATATTTGTATTATAACTTACTGTTGTGTATTTTTTAAATTTCAATCTACGCGTATACTATAATAAAACTGTAGAGGTCGAATGTCTGTACACAGAACAAAAATGTTAAAAACCGAGTCAGAGGGATGTAAGAAGACAAATGGAACAAATCCATATTTTTTTCAATTTTTTTGTTTCTCTGTCTGTTTGTCTGTTTATCTGTTTGTCTGTTGGTACGGGCTAATCTCCGAATCTATTGGACCGATTTAAATGAAATGCATGGTGGTACCTTATATCCCCGGTCAACATCTAAGATACTTTTCATTCCGGAAAATTAAAGAGTTCCCGTGGGATAGTTAAAAACTATAGTAACTTAGTACACAACAACTTATGCACCTAATTTAGTAAAATTTGGTATGCTGATACCTTATATTGCCGGTCTAACATCAAGTGCCTTTTCATCCCGGTAAAATGAAGGGTTACCGTGGGATATATCTGTTTGTGCTTTTCTAGAGGCGAACCCGAGCGAAGCGAGGGTGAGCCGCTAGTATTTAATAAATATTTAATTTTGACCATGTTCGAAAGCCAACTAGAACTGAATATTTTGAGAATATAAAATTCAAATAAACCAAGTTTTAGATAATATACTACGAGTTACAAGTGATATGTTCACGTGTGTTTTATTACGTTTTCGTTATTCGCTGAATCAATGAATTAATATATTATTTTGCATATACAATGTACATACATATTTCATAGATTGGAGAGTGACTTATGTTACTAGTCACCTCCTTACGTAATGTTTGCCATAGAATATAATATATTAGTCTGAATCTCTCTAATATAAATAAATTTAACTGTTGAAAACTAAAATATTTAACGTTAGTTAAGAGCAGTGGTGCATGTGATAGTAGGTATAGTACGCAAGAGGTAGTAGAGTCGAATCCCGAACAAGTTTCTTATATTATGTTTCTATTATGTTATACCATACTATTGTGGTGTAGAATAATAGGACGTAGAAAACCTTAGAGTCTTTCTATTTACCTTTCAAATAGAGAAAATAAAAATGGTTAAAGATAAAATTATATATCTTCAATTATGTTGAAATTTATGTCTGTAACATAAAACCGAAGGTTGTAAAATTCTTTGAAAGCAATTTTCTTTAACGCTGAAACTATCGACTAAGAACCGTTTTGGCTTTAGAACAAACCTTTCTATGACAGTCAGATCTCCAATAAACAATTTTAATGAAGTACCATTGTAATTAAATGAATTAAATTGATTTATAGTATACATTTAAAATATCTCAAGGCTTCTATAAGAAAAATACTAAGCTTTTTATAGGTTTTTTGCCCCGCTACCGGATACACTTCATTAGTTTGCGTTCGACGGCTTTGACACGTTAGTGGAGGAATGCTCATAAAAACTGTACCCGTTCCTTTTAAAATTCTGGCGTGACTTAATCTTATTATCTATTAAATATCGACGTTTGCACCAAGCTTCTCCTGCAATCAGCGAAAGCATTCTAATAAAATTCTACATGTATCTAAATCGTAAACGTAAGTTGTCCCATGAAAGTAACTTTGTCATCCCGAATGACGTTATTAATTTTATCTTTGCTTAAATTAACACCAAACATCTAATTCCAGTTCATGAAGAACTTCGATTACGAGTAAATGCATGAATATTTACTTACTATTTATTTACTACTAGTGTGGCTCACCCTCGCTTCACTCGGGTTCGTCTCTTGAAAAAGAAAAACAAATCTATCCGACGGGAACCGTACATATTTTCGGGATAAAAAGTAGCCTATGTGTTATTCTATTGTATGAGCTATATTATTGTAAAGTTTCATTAAAATCTATTCAGTAGTTTTTGCGTGAAAGAGTAACAAACATCCATACATCTAAACTTCGAGACATCCATACATCCTCATAAATTTTGATATTCATAATATTATAAGTTTACTATCTAATTTACAACTAAAACTTTCCAGAACCTTCTTTTTTTAATTAAAGAATATTATTTGTCTAAATTTTAAATACTGTTAATTTACGGCTATAATATTCTTGAACCTCCTTTTTTTAATTTTTAATGTTATATTCTCATCATTAATGTCAAAAACTTACCGTAAAATTATTTTTTAATTCTCACCCAGTACCACGTTTAACTACCGGTGCGTGACGCAAGAATCCTTAGACAAATTCAGCGTAATTCCGTACAAAAACAAGGAGCGGGACCATCTAGCGTGACTTCCACGTGAGCTCCCACGCCCACGGCATCCGTTTCGATTCTTATTATGTACACATTCTTAAAAGACTGATAAGTTGCATTTTGTTTTGTTAATAAATACTAAATATATGTATATAGTAATCTAAGCATGTATTGCATCGTCATAATTTTATAAGCAAAATAAAATACAATGTTCCACTCTAAATATTCATTTTGGGTAACAAACTTGGGAAAAATCTTTTCAAAACTTTAAGGAAATGAGCGATTAGTTTTGATTGAGTTTTAACACTAAAAATAGTTTTAATTATTTGAAAAAGACAAAGCTTTTTAGGTACTAAGTCGATTTCCAACTGGTCCTAGAGATATAAAATTTGGAAGGTGTATTCTTAATGAATGTATCCACTACAAAAGGGTTTTTTGAAATTCCACCCCTAAGAGGGTGAAATGGGGGGTTGAATTTTCTGTGAAACCTTTTATTCTCTGGGCCGACTGACTCGAAAATTAGTACACGTAGAGTTTTGTATTAATTATACTTACAACATAAAGCCAAAGAATTTGTTTTTTTTGTAGTTTTAACGCGGGCAAATCCACGGGTTCTGCTAATACGCTATATAACAGTTATTATATATTAATTTCGTCTATGGATTCTAAAGAGAAATAAACAATCAGTAGTATCAAACAAGATAGCGGTTGGTCGCGGGTTCAATGAACTCACCTGTCAAACAGGCAGTGATCTTGCATCAATAGACCGTAAAATATGAGAGGTTTCGTAAGACCTAATGTTTATTAAATTATTTTGAGTCTAAATCGAAAGGAATAGCGAAAAGCGTTTATTCATTGTTATTTTAAAAAAGTTTATATTTTAATTTTTCAATTTTTAATTGTACTCTTTAAGGCCAATGTTAATTTTCCATTATGATTGATATTGTTTTTTATGTGTATATTACGTGGTGTCTTCGGCTATTAACATGAAACGATTTTTATGATGTTTTTCAATTAAGTGTAGTTAAATGGTGGCTCCATTAAATTCCAACAATATCCTACACCTATCATTAGGCAGTAAATGATTAAAAATGATTCTGAACTCAGCGTATAGCTTTAGTTTAGTAACATACAATAAAATCTATGTTTTTATAAATCGATTTACAATTTGTATCGACAATATTACTCAATTTAAAAACAAAACATTTTTATTACATATTTTAAAACAAAAAACTTACTTCATCTAATAACTTACACCAAAAGGGTGCGTTCTCAAAGCTACCATGAACGCTTCGTCGAGTTCCGGGTGCCTTGTACGAGTATAATATAATTTAACCCAAACTGCCTCCGTCTATCTTCTTAAGTAAGCCGTGCTTAGTTGAACTGATGTTTTATGATATTACAGTTATTTAACTTTCCCTTTCGCTCCTGTGGACACACATATTTCTGTAATTGGTTTTTATTTTATTAGGTGAAATTTTGATTTTATCTATACATATAATGAAATTCTGAGTCGAATCTGTACATTAAATATTTTTTGGAAAATCTTATTGAAATAGACATTATTATTGATACGGAAGCCGAATCTATATTTTTTAGAATTTTTGTCTGTCTGTCTGTCTGTCTGTCTGTTATCACTACACAGAAAAACTACTGGAGGGATTTTGATGAAATTTGGTATGGTCATAGCTGGTTATCCGGGTCAACATATAGGATACTTTTTACCGCGGGAAAATACCTCATTTCTGAGAAAAAATACAAAAACTGGTTAGAATAAAACCACGATGATACTTTACATATATATTTTAGCAAGGGAACTTACTAAATAAGGCAAAATCTATTAAAAATAACTTATGATGAAAAAAAAAATAACAATAGCGCTATTTTATTTGGTTTTTGGTCATTTGAACGCGGGCGGAGCCGCGGGCAAAGCTAGTAAAGAATAAGAATTTTCTCAGATCTTTTCATTTTGGCCCGAATTCATTTTCCCTGGGCCAATTTACTAAAAGTTATGAAACACGTTTCGCCCAAAGTTGATATTATAAATAATTAGAATAAAGGACTTTTAAATGTAATTGAAATCTCTGACAAAAAATATTATCTTAATTCAATTTATGTGTTTTTTGGACCATCAATTTTTAAACAACAGACATACATTAGTATTCTGGACGTTCTTAGGCATAACATATCGTTCCTGAGCAAAATACACAGTACAATACTTCATCTGTGACTAATTTTAAATAATATTTATAGTTTTAAAATAGCTTTTTTCCAATTTTTATATATACAGCATGTCTGAAACTGATTGCAATCATATCGAAAATAAAATTCGGAAATGGTATCTGAAACCTTAAAGGTGCTGATCGCGTCGTTTTCGAAACAGCTTCACTCTTTCGATTCCAAAGTTAGATAGTGCTCCCCTCCCAATGGGCTAGCACTGCTTCAAATATACTTAGCATATACAAATATGTATATTTTTAAAATAATCTTTTAAAATTTAATTAACTTATTATTTTTTGTTACAGGTAAGGAAACCAACAACGCAAACAAAAAACAAACAACAACGCGTTTCTCCATCAAATATGGCGTTTACCTATATCATAAAAAATAATTATAAGACAATTCATTCAGCTTTCTTACTACAAGATCGTATTTATTTAAAATACCATATACGGGTCCTCCATAGTTAACATTTCACATTCTACTTAGTATTCGGTTGACTGAACGCGCGAAGATCGATATTAGCAAGTGTAATTTATTTACGCAAGAAAAAAAGTTTACACAATCTCGTTATGTAATAGCAATTAAAATGCCCATCCATTGATCAAAATTGGAGAGCTAGACAGGTTTTGATGTGACTTATATTATTATATAAATCGCATGTTTCGCTCCTTTATTAGTTCGTTGTGTTTTATAGTTATCTAATAAGCTTGATGTAACTTACTGATCGTGGAAATTGAATTCTGCAATTACTTTATAGGTAAATGAAGTTAATAGGTTCTATTTCGAATGAATTTGATATATTTTTTTTATGATATTTTATTTTTGATCTTGATTCTGTCACGTAAAATGAAACTTCCAATGATTACTTTTTTAACTTAAATTATACACTAACAAAATCATTTAAAATATAATTATGCCAACTTACTCATATAAGACGACCCTTGAGGTTTACAATTGGCGAAAATATATTATACTTACCTCTTCTAAAAATATAAAGAAAAATTTGAGAATTAATGTACCGTACACGGTGCTACACTATTCGTATGTCCACTTTAGCCAAAAGTTAAAACATAATATGATCAGAATTCTTAGTTAGATACATATAACATTAACCCTAGCTGTAAAAAATAAAACCTTTTCCAATACAAATTGTACATTCTAAAAATATTACTTATAAAATACAAATATATTATAAAGCATTTATATAATACACTGAAATGTGTTTCGATATATCTATACATATAATAAAATTGCAACTAAGTCGAATCTGTACATTAAATATTTTTTGGGAAATCTTATTGAAATAGACATTATTATCGATACAGAGTCCGAATCTATAGTTTTTAGAATTTTTGTGTCTGTCTGTCTGTCTGTTATCGCATCACGAGAAAACCACTGGACAGATTTTCATAAAATTTGGTATGATGATAGCTGGTTATCCGGGTCAACATATAGGATACTTTTTACCGCGGTAAAATATCTTATTTCTGAGAAATAAAATACAAACGCTGCAATGTAAGATTAATGATTATACTAATATGTAAAACCTAAGAATTTGGTTTTTTGGTCATCTGAACGCGGGCGGAGCCGCGGGCAATGCTAGTTAGGAATAAATCTCATATACTGATTAATATCATTCGAATTCCATGACCCCAAAGTTAATAAGCATTTTGATTAATAATTATAAAAACGATATACATATTATATAATATACTAATTTAACTATCAAATAAACATCATACTTCTTACTATTATACCTGTGAAAGTTTAGATGGATGTTTGTTACTCAATTACGCCATAACGGCTGAACGGATCTGGATGAAATTTGGCACAGAGATAGAGTATAGTCTGGAATAGCACGCAGATTACGTTTAATCCCGGATAAATGTACGGTTCCCGTGGAATAGGATTTATGAAATTTTATTCATATATATAAAAGATTTCTACAACTGTTTACATCACATTTTAAATCGTTATCTTCAAATCTTCTCTCTTTTGTAACCGACTTGTTTTTATTGTTTTTAATTTTTTATAGATAGGTATGTTTTATATATTTTCAACTTGAGATAAAAAATTATGAATCGAATTATTTTTTTATTGATAAGTCCATAATAAAAGGGTGGAAGAATTAATAATATTAATTATAGAGCCGGAATATTTTTTTATTTAAAAAACAACAGTTTTCAAGGCTCTGTCGTTATTTATACAGCCAATAAATAAATAAAACAAAAAAACCGTTCTTTATGACGTCCTGTGCTTTATATTTAAAAATATGTAGTTCCATTTGTTTCCTAGATAGTGCCAACTTAACAATATATGGCATACACGTACTATGTAACACTTTTTGTATATAGATATTTTATTGAACTCGCTGTTTGAAAGCGGAGCTTATTATAATTGCGTAATTCATAAGAAATTAATTAACATTCAGAATCGCAGTGTTTGTTGAAACATATGAATATTTAAAGTTTCAGAGAAAGTTTGATGTTTATTCAATAGTACATTCTGAAAGGAACAATTCGGAACGTTTTGATCGCTCTTTAACACTTCAAAGGCAAGCTTCGTTTGAAGTACAATGTAGGTGATAAGACATTTTCCGCTTCTATTTAAATAGAGGCATCTGACCGTTGGTTCTCTATCTTTGATTCATCGAAATAGTATTATAAATGTGGTAATTTGTGTGTTAGTATGATTGTTACTCCTTCTCGCTAATAAGGCTGGGGGGTTAGAGTGACATGTAGGCTACTGTTACCTAGGAACCCACCCGAGCAAAGCGAGCTTAAGTCGCTAGTATTATATTACATACATATAAGTATGCTTTCATCTTCTTATTCCTTCAATACAATATTATTTTAACCGCCGTTTAATACCAGAATTCGATTCACACACGATGTAAATCCAAGTTTGTCTCAAAATAGGCGGGTTAAAAATTTTTACTACATTCAATAAACGTTTTTTATATAAATATTACCAAATTATATTTTTAATGTTTATTATCTATTGAAAATCTAAACAACAAATCTATGTAAATAAAAATGAATGTTGGCAAGCGCATAACTCAAGAATGGCTGGACCAATTCGGCTAATTTTTTTTTTCGTATGTTCCTTAAGGTCCACGGAAGGCTTTAATAGAGAGAAAAAATGATAAATTTACGAAAAAATAATTCAAATTTATATGGCTAACGCTGGCTCATAACTATTTATATCTATTTAAAACTTACCTAGCAACGAACCCGAGCAAAGCGAGGGTGAGCCACTAGTATAAAATATTTCTATTCATCATATAAGCGCTTACACCAAAAAGCAAGTACGAGAGCTTTAGCATCGTTAAAGAGACATAAGAATAACTAGGTTACAGCACAAAGTGGATCGTCATTATGGGTTGATGTAAGGCGTTTTTGTCGCTTTCTCCAGCCGCATTGTTTAATGATCCTCCATAATGCGCTAAAAACGGTGAGATTATTATAAGTTACGTGTAGTATTGATGTATTGTCACTCTATGATCTTAAATGGCTTAACTTTAATTAATATGCTTCTTATCAAAAAATTGACAAAGTGCGATCTGGACTTGTGCATCGAGAGGTCTAATTCAAACGAATACGCATCATATTTAGTAAATAGTATGTATGAATTTATTTATACATAGTTTTTTAGTAGTTTGAACTAAAGCTAGTTGTAGTTTGAACTAAAGCTACTATACTTACAATAATAATAATGACCTCCCGACCGACTTCGGCCACGGCAGCCAGTCTCATTGAGACTAGCCAGTTGGCTTGTTGCACAGTTGCGCAGGAGATATTATAGTGAACAAGTGTACGCGCAGATACAAGTGCACTCTCTATTCCTGTTACTCTCATACTCCGGTGAGACGACTGCTCGACACGACCGGTAAGAGTTAAGGCACAGGACCGACGGTTTGACATGCTCTCCGAGGCATGCGAGTGAAACACAGCCAACTTCCCAACTCCGGGCTGTTACTGATATTTACTAAACAGAAAGATTTAATAACTAAACTTGGGCTCGACCCGGGACTCGAACCCAGGTTATCTCGATGTGCAACCGTACTTGCTAGCCACTACAGCTCCGAGGCAGTTTAAATTTATACAATAAGAACCCTAAAGAACATGTCTCCTAATCTTGACAACAATTGCTTATTTTAAATTTTTCATTTTATTTTGTTCTATAATTAGATTTGAATTTAGTTTACAGACTTTTCCTGTTATTTCTATGTCATTCAGTGATTCAATTTGAAACCGTGCCAAGTAGTATACGGACTTACTCATTCACTTTAGAGAGCCCACTGCTGACAATAGCATTCCACTGGACAAAAGGTTAATTTAAATATGATTAGCGCATGGAATAATGAATTGCTCCCAACGGAAGGCGATGTCCACTGTATCGAATGTAAAATATTTTATACCTATTTTTAAAATTATATATATTAATATAACATATTCTGTAAATGAAATATAGATTTTTCAATACTGAGTACCCATCAAAAAGATGGATCTAATAAAATATTGGTCATTGAAGTAACTAAAAATATTTAGTGTAATTTAAAATATATTCCACTTTTATATCTAGTAGTAATTTACATAGCTTGCCAAAATAGGAAAGTTTATTGTACTTTTAACATATCAACAATATTACTAAAGATTAATGACAGCCAAATATTAAAAATAAAATAATAACAACTGCCAATATAGTTAGTAAAACTCGCAAACGAAAACTTGTATGCAAATTTTATTGCTTCTTGATAATCTTTGCGTGGTAACCAACTACCTGTCTCGTTTAAAACCTAGTATCTCCATATAAAGCTCTTGTTAGTAAGTAGATAGATAAGGGAACTTATTGAATGCGAGTAGGAAATGGAAATTGCTACGAATTTGCCAATTAATTATTATCAACGAAAAGCTCTAGCTTAGACATGTAATTTTTTAAAAATAAATAAAATATTAAAATGAAATAAATAAAACTAACTAAATTAAAAATATAAAATCCATAATACTTTCTTACATTTACAAGAATATTTGACATTTTACTATTATTTTTTGAATTTATTATAATCAAAACAAAAATTAAAATAAAACCGGAACGAAATCCAAAAGGATAGGTTTAAGAAAAATATAATAGGAATATATATTTTAAGAAATATTTCTAAACAATTTTGCCCAAAATATTTACATGCGGGCACTCTGTGTATTATGTAGTATTCGTGTTTCCCGTTACTCAGATTCGAGTGCTATATACTAAATATATCGTCCGGTTCTTGAACTCACGACCGATTTTGCTATGATTAAAAGTAGAATTTATCGATTGTCGAAATTGCTTTAATAATACGTAATTGTATTGACCAGCTAGAGATCAATCTTTGACAACAGCTTTCATATCGAAAATGAATGTAGAGTTATATTGAATCAAACCAACCCATCTCGCTTCGTTCATACTCTAGCTGCCTTATTTTAGTTACTTCAAAATATCCAGGTTCCTCTTTTAAATTAGCAATGTGTATTATAATTTATATAGGTAAGTTCCGGAAGAAAGTGACTAAAGATCGTACCAAAATTTATAGCTTTGGATACAAAATTACAACTATATAGACGTTGAGTTACAAGCATTCATATACAAAAATAAACAGATTGCAAATGACTAGCTCATTCTGAATGACTGATAAAACTTCAAATCTAGGTTTCGTGAAAAATACGTTTTAACCACAAGTGAAAATCGAACTAGAAACCTCGATGTAAAAGCAAATACGTTAAACCATTTTGTCAATTATCATGACTTTAAAACTTTTAATATTTGACTTTTTCTTTATATTTCAATTTATTGATGAGGAAATTAACTATTTATATAATATATTTAGTATATTTGATTTCCAATCAAAAAGTTTAATAATTTTAATATAAATAATTCTCTTAACATTAATATTATCTATTATTATCATTATTATTTCTAATATAATAATAATAATTTCTTTACAAATATGATTTGACATGTTCAAGTTACATGCTTGAAGTGTTATCTTTTATGAATATTCTACTTTTTTTATATTTTATGTATAATTTATGATTATCCTATAACTTATGTTCATGATATTTTCCATATTTATTTTAAATTAATTCAAGCACAAGGCAATCTGGCAGCTTTTAAGATAAAACGGTTATACCGTACTTGTACTTTAAAAAAAAATATTCACTTAAAAGATTGTTAAAATAACTAATCTCAGGGTGCAAAAACCTATAGGTATATATATGTAGGTAACAACGGAAATAAATAAACTTTAAAATACCCCAGACATATAATTACCACATACAAGAACGATTTTAGAAAATAATGATTTACTTCCTTTATTTTACTGCCTTGTGTTGTGGCAGGAAGAGTGAAGACTCCATAACTCTAACGACTTAAAGCATGCTAATAATTGACGACACGTTTGGCTCAGTTTGTAGTGACCCTACTTGCTGTGCCAGCGGTCGCGGGTTCGAGTTCCGCTGGGGGCATTCATTTGTGTAACGAGCACGAATGTTTGTACTTCAGTCATGGGTATTTATATTTGTATTTAAAGTTATATATTATGTGTAGAGTACCAACTATCTGGTATCCATAACACAAGCCTCGTAAATCACTATGGAATTATATGGTTCTGTGTGTTAATGTCCCAACATATTTATTTATTATTTAATACATATTAAGTAAAATACGCATTTAGGTAGTCTTGTAGGGTAGTAATCTATAGGAACTATTAGGTAAATCAGGAGAGAAAGCCATCTTTCCTATATCTAACACGATCTCTATGCAAACAAAAATCCTATATCTAACAAAAAACAAGTCGACACGATACTCTGTTGCGGTGTGAAGGACTAACAATACAATAACACTTTCTCATTTTTAGTATTTGATGGCACGTTACTACCCAAGAGGCGTTCTCATGATTGTCAAATCGAAAGCGAAGAGCAGTAGAGGTATCATATACGGAATTGTTCTTCCATCCGGAGATTTTTTTGTCTAACTCCCAAAAATACCTTGGAGGAGTACTTAAGTAATAGGTATATGAAATATTACATCTATAGATATTTAGATTCAAGTTTTTGCATATTTGAAATCAAGACTTGTAGGTTTTGTAGAGTTGATTTTAATTCAATTATCATCTATATAAGTAAAAATGTAAATGTTCGCTTGCGCAAAACCGCAAATCAGGATATTTTATTCAAAATTATTTATCGAATACAATACATAAGGATTTTTATATGGATTTTTTTGCTGCAACGCATCAACATCTACACCGTTAAACCCATCATATATGGGTGTGTGGTACACATGAAAATTGTCGCGTTATCCTTTTTCCTGTAACCGGCCACTTTTAACCAGAATGAGACAGGAAATCGTGACCACATATAGCTATTTAGTAATTGTCTTATATATATATATATATATATATATATATATATATATATATATATATATATATATATATATATATATATATATCGTACGTCATATATATATATAATATATATATAGTATTTATATATATTAACCAATAAACAGTCTACATGTTATCGAACCTAAAAACTATTAATTAAATGTATTTTTTATCTTTTGTTTGGTATACTTTGTTATTTATTTAAACTCCCAAAAATAATTGAATATTTCTATATTAAAAATATCAAGAAATACTATTCTTTTTATTCAAAAAAATTAATTCAAAATATTTTTTCAGTTGAAAAGACAGTCCTTTGTAATAACTAATGATCTTATATAATAATTATATAATAATATTTTATAAAATATTTCTTAGGTGCTTATTAGAAGTCATCTCTAGGTGGGTTTTGGGCTTATAATATTATATACAAGCAATGCCATTTTTTGACGAAATTACTAACAGTAACCTATGTGTTACGGTAATTAATACTCTAGATCTGTATATTAATTTTTTGTGGTTAGGCATTGTCTGTAACAAATACTCGTATATAAAGCCTTTGAAACGTCTAAAACCTTATTCTCCCTTGACCATGATTGCTGTAAAGCATTCGAAACGTCGAGAACCAACAAAAATAAAAAATATATCCGCGAAAAAATCCGAGAAGATAGTTTTATTTAAAATGTACTAACCGTCTAATTTATAATGTGGTTATGACAAAAATATACACGATTTGTGGCTTAACGGCGCATTTAACATAACCCACATAGAAAAACGCTTCGTGCGCGAAAGAAGTTAATACTTAATAGGTAAGCTAGATTTTTTTGTGATTTATGTTAGCATTTACACATGACATAGAAAACGTTTATTGCTTTGTTTATTTATATGCATTTTTGCCATCTATACATATAATAAAATTTGTAACTAAGTCGAATCTGTACATTAAATATTTTTTGGAAAATCTAATTGAAATAGACATTATTATCGATACAGAGTCCGAATCTGTAGTTTTTAGAATTTTTGTCTGCCTGTCTGTCTGTCTGTCTGTCTGTCTGTCTGTTACCGCAACACGAGAAAACCACTGGACAGATTTTGATGAAATTTGGTATGATGGTAGCTGGTTATCCGTGTCAACATATAGGATACTTTTTACCGTGGGAAAATATCTCATTTCTGAGAAAAAATACAGAAACTGCATTGTAAGAGTATACTAATATGTAAAACCTAAGAATATGGTATTTGGTCATCTGAACGCGGGCGGAGCCGCGGGCAATGCTAGTTTTCTATAAAATTAATTAAAGTAGATTTGAACATGACTTTTTATTTTATGAAATAAAACGACAAAAAGATAAAAGAGGTAATATGATAAGAGGTAAAAAATAAGTTCAGATCACTTTATTTCTCATAGACCTCGTCTTCATTATCAATCCATACGATTCAATAGTATAAAATGGACATTGGATTTACGTAGGCGTGCCAAACAGCTGGAATTGGTTCCTGTAAACATTAGGTCCTAGATTAAAATAAAAAAGGGCAGATATAAGAATTAGTGAAAGACATCTCTAAATAAATCGTCCTGCAAATAAAAGAGAACATATAATTTAGATAATAATTAAATTAACATATATGGGACCACCCTTGAATTATAACGTATTATATAAAAAAAAACAATAATTAGAATCGATCACTATTGGTAAAAATATAAATAACACAAAAAATAAATACAAATTAGTAGGTACGTCCTACTTTTTTAGTCGCTCAATAAAAGTCCATTCCATTTACTACAATTACCTCTATTACCTGAAAATCAACTAAACGAAGATCCTAGGTTTTTATAAATATATATAATAAAATTTTAACTCAGTCAAATCTGTACATTAAATATTTTTTGGAAAATCATATTGAAAAAATCATTATTATTTATACTGAGAAATCTATACTAAACGTTAAAACGTACCTAGGGATGAACACGTGCGGAGCAAGGGTGAGTGGCTAGTTATACATATTATAAATATTTAGAAAACTTAAAATTATATAAATCTTGCTAAATGATAATTAGTTAGCTATAAAAAAAACGCAGTATTTTATCACATTGTACAAGTGTTGCTTGTAATTATGCTTTCATCTGCAAGAATCGCGTGAAGAGTATTGAGGCTATTTCCTTTTGATATGTGTGTACCCAATTAGCCTTAATTACCTGTAATGATCAGAGGTAAAAACTTTGTAAGAAAGTGTTTATTTTTTGAATAAAAGCTTTCAAAAATGAATATATTGAGTCATTTTGTTGTAAAATTATTTAAATAAAAATCTTACGCAAACTTAAATTAGTCAAACACTTTGTTAACTTTCGGGATAACAACATAGAGACACATATTTATGTATATAATATTTATTACATAGAATAAAATAAATGATTTGAAACACTTATATTATACCATATATTATTATAACTTCCAAAAGTTAATATTTTGTTATAAAAAAAGTAGACGCGTATTAAAGAAAGACTTAAAAATTGTACGGACTGTAAAGTAACTTATGTAGAGCCATTAAACATATTTACAAAGTTGCACTACAACGATATCGTATTAAAACTTTCAAGAATCCACCGCTCAAAATTAGGTAGAGACGTTTAAGCAAATGCCAGGAGCTTTTAATGACTGTAGAGTTCCAGACGAACTTCTCAGAACATAGCTATGTAAAGGTCATTCACGTCAGTCAATTGTCTAATTCGTGGAGCGAAGGGACCCGCAGAGACAAATTGCTTTTAACCCAGCCTCTTGATAATTGAAGTTTTACTTCCAAGTGGTCAGTAATGTGTGTCACAGATGGTAACAGAAATGTTAAACTGTTATGTTATGCCATTACTGTTTTCCCTTTTATTGCCTGCTACTTCGCTCGCTTGGTATGTACGTCGATAAAATATAACAATGTATTATTGTAAGATATAAGTTACTTCTATTCTGACTTTAAGCATTACAGCGTCAGAAGTAACAAACAGTCACTTAATCGTCAGCTTTCGCATTTATAATAATTTTAATATTATCGTACTGTATATGGGTAAGTCACAAATTTATAATTTTCATAATTAAAAAAGTTTTTGACCTGATATGGATTTATATCCAGGTTCAGGCTACATAAATGAGAAGAATAACGTATTAAAGAATTATGGCAACGAAAACCACTCCGTATACTACCTATATATGTAGTTATTAATTACATATAAAAGAAGTTTATTTACACATATATTTGAAGCCATTGAAAGAACGAATACGTCAGTCACGCAGTTCTTACGAATTGAGTAATATATTCTCATATTTTTCTCTATAGAAAAGTCTTGAAATTACGTCATTTTTATACGAATTCCATATCTCCATATTACTCCGCTGAGATTTTCTACTACTATACAGAATACTATTATGAAATATCCTTTATGAAATTCTTCTCATTCATAAAAACAAATCGGTTATGGTATCGACATCCGGCCACTTGGTGTCAGATTTTGAATCAATTCGTCGAAAGCTGTACAAATATTCGGCGAAATATATGTACTAAAATGAATAAGCGTGTGCCAGAAGTGGTCCACAGTTCTCACTTTAAAGAGAGAATATTTCATTTCATAAACTTGCAAGTTAGTTTTGAATTAAAGTTAATGATTTGCGAAACAATGCTGCAAATATGTACAAAAAACCAAATGTAGCAAAGAAAACCGTAAGTGACCCCAACTTTAGTAAAAAAAATTGACGTTATTCTTGTATTATATTAAGTACATTTTTTTATATTTTATGATTCATAAGAAATTGCGCAGCAAACACAAAGAAAGTTAATAATTAACCTTTTAAGAATAAAAACCGCGTCTTGATATGGAACAAGAATAATTCAAATACATCTTAAAATTTAAGGATGTACACAAAATTTAAGGATTAGGTATATTACATTTTACGCGTTCAAACAACTAAAAAACAAACTCTTTGATACACCGACAGCAGCGCCACCTACCTGGTCTAATTGTGTTTTCAAACCGTCCAGGAGCCCATTGAAAACACACACAAAATTTCATCCAAATCGATCCAGCGCTTTAGGAGGAGTAAGGTGACAAACACACGTACGGTACGAAGAATTATATATGTATATGTACTTATATGTATATACGAGTATATCAAGAAAAGAAAGATATGAATATTTATAATGACATAAAAAGCAACATCAAACAATAAGTCATTTAATGGTTCAAAGACGTCAAAGATGGTGATCACATGGTGCAGTGAAGGAAGTTGCTACACAGATGTGAATGAACAATGCTTTGGCGGTTTAGGAGCAACCGGACCTTTTGCAACTCGCGTGTTTTTTAAAAAACAATTAATTAATGTAAATTAAGTACCATTTTAATTACTTGTATTCCGAAATAGAAAAAAAACTATATCTAGATATATATAAAAAAAAATCAATTGACGTTCGTTAGTCTCGCTAAAACTCAAAAACGGCTGGACCGACTTGAATAATTCTTTTTTGTTACATTGGGGGTGTGTCAGGGGTAGTTTAAGTATAAAAAAATAAGGATAACCCATAAGAATAGCTGAAAGTCGAACAGTTCAGAACTGTTTATGTTGTGTCTGTGTATATAATATAATACATACAAATATAGTCTATCTATTCCATACTAACCGTTAAAACGTACCTAGGGATGAACCCGAGTGAAACGAGAGTGAGTCGCTAGTATAATATAAATATGAATAATAAAATAATTTAACATTTGGTACTAATATTAAATTTTATATCCCAGTTTTTTACTAGATTTTTCATTTCAATAACTTTATAAAGTTTACACAAAAATATACAAAATTCTATGACAGTTCATAGCATAACTTACATAAAAGCTATCAAACATAACCATGGACCTTTTCACATAAGCCCTATAATGTCTTTTCACATTTTCCCTACCCCATAAGTAGAGAGTACATTTGTACATGATTTTACATTGATATTCCTTTAGTTTCCGTCTGTCAATATTTAAATAGCAAAAATTTTCCTCGTGCAAGATCGAACCGGCCGCCTCCGATGTAGTGGCAATCACACAATCTTTCTATTATACAGCAAATATTCTAAAATGAAAGCAAACATTAATATACATAATCTTTACTTTTAAGCTAAGTATTTCTCGTTCTCTACATAACGGTAACTAAAACGTGACTTCTGTTTAAGATACTATCTTCAACGACCGCCGAACATAATTACTATTCGATAAAAATACTTCCGCCTAGAGTAGTTCTATTAGTACATAATAATAAAATTTTAAAACGTATTCTGACACAGTTTGTAGGCTGCAATTAGCCCAAATTCCATCAATTTTATTAGTTCCTATTTAAAAACAAGAATCATTTTAAGATATTCTGTAATATCATAATAGAATACGCAAATTAGCTTATCGATATCTTATTAGCGAGACAATAACTCATAAACATATGTAGACGTATCATTTAAAACTTAATCTAACTGTAATTTTATCCAAGCACTTTATAGTAGCTATTTAACAAACATGAAAATTTGATTTAATCGGCTCACTGGTATTTGCAAGATTACCGGTCAAACATCGTTTAACATTTACACTGTATATTGTGAAGTAAACAGCGAACCTTTACAAAAAGGGACCAATAAATGGTTATTAACTACAATACGCCATTCATAAGTGCGAGAGAACGAGAGGGCAGAAGAGAAAACAGTCCGTGTTCGACAGAGCGAGGGAGATTGCATTCCGAGGCAACGCCGCGCTGCGCCCGCGCACCCTGTGTTGCTACACTATGACTAATTCATTATATATTATTATTTTCATTGCCTAATGTCTAGTAATATTAAATGTTTTTCTGAAGAAAAAAAATATCTTGATAATTTATGTATTTTTTAATAATTGGCGCCCCTTTGATTTTACATTAATATAAAACTTATACATACATATATAACTTACACTTGATTAATATGCAATAATAACAATTACATATATTATTGCTAAAGGTTATGAAGCTATGTAGGTATGTATGTTTTGAATTTTCACATCAAATAAAACTGTCTCCATAATTATCTTACTTAATTCTTAGTTTCACTAAATATGTTTAAAACTTTTATTATTATATAATTTTACAGAAGCGTAAATCATTCATTTAATTACGACAGGTCATAAGTTCATTTCTCCACTTACAATTTTGTCACATGCGATAATTCATTATATTGTATATTTATCACCTTGTCATTTATGATATTTATGAAGGAGAATTGTTAATTACTGGCAACATTCGTCTCAGCTGCTTCTATAACGCCGCTCACTTGCGTACGCGCATCGTGTTGGGATGGACGCGTTCGTACTAAATAAAATCCGAGTTAAATGACGATCACCAATATAAATTATAACTAACTAACCATAATAATATTTTAACCGGTGACGTTATCGAAACGAAACTTGTGTTCCGGTGTCGTGTGAGTGATGTGTTTTGTGTAAGAAGGCCGGAGGGTACTTTCACTGGACTGAAAGTTTTTAAATATTCATTCGGAACTTCTTGTTATTATTTTGTAAGGATTTGCTAGATATGCGGACAACTGAAAGGTAAATATTCATATATTACTGATTTCTCTTGTACTATAACATCTATATTAATCCTATACATGTAATAAAATTCTTAGTCGAATCTAAATAAATACTTATTTTTTGAAAAAAATATATTGAAACAGTCATTATTATTTATTATCGATACAAAATCAGAGGTTGAATCTATAGTTTTTAGAATTTTTGTCAGTCTGTCTGTCTATCTGCTGGGAACACATCACGAAAAAACCACTGGCCAGATTTTGATGAAATTTGGTATTATGATAGCTGGTTCCGGGTCAACATTTAAAATACTTTTACTGCGAGAAAATATCTCATCTCTGAGAAATCTATACTAAACGTTAAAACGTTAAATATAATAAGTAAGGTCGAATACATTTTACTTAACAATAACAATATACAAGTAAATTAAAAAAAAGTCTTTTTAACATATCAAAACTTAGTATCGTTAACCTTAAAGTTATTTATTTATATCTAATTAAAACTACGCTGAAGAAACTTTTATACAAAAAACTTTAAAAACTTGTATAAAATATTGTAAATGTCTTTAGTACTTTAAAGCTCTTAGTTTCAGCGATTTAAGTATAATAGATCTGAATTTTGTAATTAAAAGGATTCTTAGAATAAATTCCCCGGTACAAATACAGGTTCCTTAGGTAAACTTATTTTTTTTATTACATACATTGTGCCAAATTAGATTATATAGCAAACCGATTATATTTATAGACAATATGTGAATCTTACGTTTTCTTTAAATACATATTTTTAATTTAATATATCCATATTATATACAAAGATTCTTTAGGAGAAACGTTGTCATTGTGGAGCGATAAAAAATAAAATTACAATCGAGAAGGTGAATGTTTTATGTCAACAATTTACGTGTGCAATGTACATCGCATTCTAACACGATATCTCGATTTGCTCTCATATGTTTAGATAATGTCTTTATCTGACATAATCTCGCATAACTTGTAAAGTATTTTTTTACTTTTTTACCAAATATTTGCTTTTTACTTATGTAGGATGACAGTAATAAATTTCGAGATATTCCTTGCGTATATTCCTATATTCAGTACTTTTGGAACATAAGTTTAATTCTTTTAAAATCGTCAGTAGGTACGTCTGTCCTTGTGGAAGCTACCACCGGCTCGCAAAGCAATTCTGCTGAGAAGAGCCGGCGAGAAAGTCGGCAGTTACTCTTTTAAATAATCATTTACATAATTTATAATAATAATTTACAGTATTACAAACAATTCATGATTAATTAATGAATATAAAAAAAAAACAAAGTAATATCCGCGTATTTGTTTTTTATATACATTCCTATCGGCCAAGGTCACATAAATAAATATTTTGTACATAAATCAATACAAATTATTCCAAAATTATTTTTTCGTTATTTATCACCTCTAGATATATTTCTAAGAAATTAATTAAAATTCTAAGAAATCTATTGTAAACTGACACGCCGCGCCGGCGTGTCCGCAGTCGTGGAGGGAATAAAAAATAAAAATGCAACCTACACTTATATCATAAATAAGTACACTTGTATTCAGCCCTTTTTATCGTCCCACTGCTGGGCCTCCCTTCAATACGAGGGGGATCAGGCCATAGTCCACCACGCTAGCAAAGTGCGGGTTGGCGGACTTCTTCTCTCAGACATGCAGGTTTCCTCACGATATTTTCCTTCACCGTAAGGCAAGTGGTAATCATGCTAGAAATGATTCGCACATGAAGTATCAGAGGTGCCAGACCCTGGATTTGAACGCGCATCACTCGGTTTCTCTAGCGAGCGCGTTACCATTGGGCTACCACTGCCTTAAATAAGTACACTTAAAACTTATCAATGTGCCCGAATGTTTCATTCGTACATTTTGTTATGAGTTATCATCTATCTGCGTATTTACAGAAGCATAGAGAATATCTATTTTACAAATTCCTGATGATTTCATACTTAGTCTCTAACTTAGATTTATCAAAGTTTAGGCAATACACAATTAAGAGCTTCTGCAGGAATCAAACCTAAGACCTTCGCCTTATAAAGCTGTTACATTTCACCACCTAATTATCTATTTACATATTTAATATGCAGTATTTAATAGCAATGCAAATAATCAGTAACAATCATTCCAATAGCTCCGTGAGTCACGAGTACTCCTCTTATGGAGATGATTTCATTACTTTACATTATTCATGATATCAACGTCTGAAACTTACATGTTATTAATAAGTAAAATGTAACTTCACTTATGGTGGGTAAGAGAAACTCGACAAATAAACGAAGAAACGAAAATCGAAGTAAATCAGCTTACCCCAAAAAAATTGTTCGTAACGATGACGTTATATTCTCATCGCCAAGTGTATTCGTGACAAATTAAACCAAATGATCCCAAATTCCATGGATTGTCTAGAAACGATTAAATAGATCCATTCCCAATTCTCAGGTCCCGTCGGTTAGATAGTGCTAAATCATTATGAACAGAAAGTGCATTTATTTTGTTTACATACAGGAGAAACTAAAAATATATTTAAAACTAACATTGCCCACGGCTCCGCCCGCGTTCAGATAATCAAAAATCAAATACTTAGATTTTACTTACATTGCACTTTTTGTATTTTTTCTCAGAAATGAGATATTCTCCCGCGGTAAAAAGTAGCCTATATGTTGACCCGGATAACCATCTATCACCATACCAAATTTCATCAAAATCTCTCCAGTGGTTTTTCTGTGATGCGGTAACAGACAGACAGACAGACAGACAAAAAATCTAAAAACTAT
Source organism: Brenthis hecate (assembly GCA_951806755.1). NCBI lineage: Eukaryota > Metazoa > Arthropoda > Insecta > Lepidoptera > Nymphalidae > Brenthis > Brenthis hecate. The sequence continues at coordinate 2,121,659 of OX638253.1, read as the reverse complement.
AGGTTCGGCCTCTGTATCGATAATAATATCTATTTCAATAAGATTTTCCAAAAAATATTTAATTTACAGATTCGGCTTAGTTACAATTTTATTATATGTATAGATAATAGAATCTACTTAAACTTTTTCATATTAACTCTTTATTTTATTTTTTACTTCTTAAGAGCTTCTGTATAAAATGTGTAATTTTTTTTGAGTAAAATACATATTTTCAATTTTATTTGTTGATCTTTACAGCGTCATAATTATGCTGACAAGTATTTCTAAATTGCAACGCTATACCATATAAATAATTTTAAAGTGAACTGGTTCCAAATCTTAAACAATATTTTCTTGGTAATCATTAGACTTTATTTCGTTTAACTTTTATCTACCGCTTGATGCTTAGCTTTACTTTGCTATGACTTCAGAGTTCTAACACTATACTATGGCTAGATAGTGTTGACTTATAATCCCAATATACATATTATAAAACATATTTAAAATTATAGTTTGTTTTAAAATAGCACAAATTATTAAATCTCTCGCGAGGTAATACTTTTTTATTTTTATTAGGAATGTTTTCACTTGTACTACTAGTTTTATGCTTATATTATAAATCAATCTTGACCCAGTTTTTTTAATATAATTTGTTATTGCTTACCTACTTTAAACGTTATAGGTCAATTATGATGAAACGGCGTAAAACTAAAGATGGCCAAATAAAAAATTATAAAAAATCGTGTGTATGTGTACTTATGTACACACGTAAGAAGTTATACTTCTTTGACGTAACAGAACAAAAATAGCTAAAGATTTCATCCCGTATGTTACAACTCTCTGTTTGTAAAAGGAATGATAAATTAATAATATAATTAAATAAAACATATTAGGCATATTACACTCATATATTTATAGAATATCATTTAAGGAAAGAACATATTATTATATATCATTTGTTAGTCAATAACAACGGTTACCATGGCAACGAACAGTTATCAGCTAACTTCATCATGTATCTATTGGGCTGTCGGTGTGCGCGCGCATCATAAAAATTTTACTCCCATATTTTTTCCAAACGTCCCAAAAGAAGTATAACTTCAAAAATATAAAGTATCCTTTACGGTTTTAAAATTTACGTATAACATTTTTTTTAATATTTTTAAAACCTTTTTTATAATCGATCAATCATTTTAATATTAGATTAAAAATTTAAGCTGATAGATTGGCTCATTTCTAATAATAAGGATATTAATCTATGACAATAAATTCCTCGTTAAGCGTTCAATTGACCCGCAGGGCGTATATATTGATAATGATCGTGACTTCTAACGTCATAAGTATTGCTGTCAAATGTATATAATATTTAATGAATAACAGATAAAATATTGAAAATACATAATATTTAATAGGTAAGACATTTTCCCGCGGTAAAAAGTATCCTATATGTCGACCCGGATAACCAGCTATCACCATACCAAATTTCATTAAAATCTGTCCAGTAGTTTTCTCGTGATGCGGTAACAGACAGACAGACAGACAAAAATTCTAAAAACTTTTGGCCTCTGTATGGATAATAATGACTATTTCGATAAGATTTTCCAAAAAATATTTAATGTACAGATTCGGCTTAGTTACAATTTTATTATATGTATAGAAGAATGTTACTAAAATACCCACAAAACCAATGCCCACAAAGAGCCTATACAAGATGACAATCTAGTTTCTACAATCGCTAACGAATTTTTTTTAAGTCCTATTAAAATAACAAAAATTTTTATGTTATATAAAACCATTATATATTTCCATCTTGTTATTTTAGATTACTATTCGTCAAAATTTGTAGAGTGCCTTATCTAAGCCCAATAATTTTAAATCAATAATTTTATATCATGTAATATTGTTTTACTATGTTAATGTAGTGAAAGATCCATCATTTATTGTTAACAAATAAAATAATAATTCATTAACAAAATTATCTAAGCTCCCATTGAAAAGACATAAAAACTTGTGAACTTAACACTTGTAAACGATAAATAACTCTACACCCGCTATTTTATGTATTTTTTATTTCAATACTATGGGAACTGTAACATGTGGTAGAGATGCGTCAAGAGGCGATAGATGAATGGCTAGTTGGAGAGACATTTCCTAACTTCTGTGGACATTTGTACCACTTTGAAGTTTAACTTCCTTCTTAAATATTATACTGCACTAATGATACTACTAAAATTTTAATTTTAACTGCTTCTTATACAATACCAACAATACTTATGTTAAATAATATTTAAAGCATGCGTTGTCAATTTCGAAATTTAAAGGACATGCAACCATTATAAGCGGTTATTTAAATTAATATAATTAAAATATTTTTCAATAATAATGTTCTATACTTGCTTGGGCGTTTCGTTTTACTTAAAGCTCTATATTCTAAAGCTTAATTATACTAGAACTTAGAGTAATTTACACATAACTAGTAACAAATATAAAAAATCCAAACACGAAGGTGTATAAAAGATATGTATTTATTACATTAAAACAGGTTTATTTCTTGAGTTTATGTTAAAAACAGTCATCAAGCGAGTCGCTTTAAATGTAACCCATGCTGCGTAAACTGCTTGTGCCTAATATTTAACAAAATGACAAAAAGAACTGAGAAATGAGAATTAAATTACACCGCACTGTTTTTTCGTTGTACAATTTCATTTACAACAATTACATGCTGCTTTCTCATTTTACGTTATATATATATATATATATATATATTATATATATGTATGTATGTATGTATGTATGTATGTATGTATGTGTGTATATATATATATATATATATATATATATATATATATATATATATATATTGTATTTTAATCCAAATTTTTGTATGTGTCAAAAGTGGCAATATCTCATATAATTTTCCACTTTTAACATATTTACTCTTTCGCTCTTGAGTCACTATATCTAGACTCTGATCTCCTACGTCTTATTATCATACCTAACTGCTTATGTTATTTCTCATCATAATACTCGTATTAGGTCGATGTTGTGGTCTTCCTTGTGGTCTTCCATATGTTTTCGACTCTGCGCTAATCCTCCACAGTATATTCACATTTCACACATTAGATAGCGGTATTCTCCATTCTCCGAGTTCCTTGCCGAGTGCAAAGAATCTGTAATTAATACTTTTCATTATCACTTAGTTCTAACACGCAAATAACAATTGAAAGTAAAATAAAAAGAGAAAATTTTAAATGTTGTATCAAAACATGTTAAGTTTTCATATTGTCTTTGACATTAAAATCTAACATTCTTTAAGAAAACTAACCATTCATACACTATTGTCGAATTCACAGCTATTGTTCGTGTCCCATTGTCCAACGCTAATGACGTGACGAACTCTGCAGTACGTGACTACGATAAGATTCGTTATATAAAATTTAAGTTCAAGTTCGGTTTGTATTTTGGATATTACGTTAACTTACGGTTATTTATTGCTAGCAACCTTATTTCTCTAAGATGCGTCCTTAGGTACACACTACACAGTAGAATAAGTGGTACTTCAGGCTATAGATCTATCTGTGTACTAAATTCTATCCAAATCCATCCCGACGTTTTAACATGAAGTAGTAACAAACAAACGAACATACATATACGTATACGTGATATTGGCGAGGTAATCTATGCTCAACTAGCACGCTTTGAAGCCATTAACAAGAAAATTTAATTGAATTGAGAAATCTAAAAAAAATGGAATGACATGAATGATTCTATGACATAAAGATTGCATTTGTCATTTCAATGCAACTTTTTAAACTATTCTTCAACGATTGTAGAATGAATGAATTAGTATGATAGAGATTTTATAAGTAAAAGATTCTTACTAACTATACAAAACTTTCATAGTCCTAAAATTAAAATAAAAAAAATTACTTATAGCTTACCTTTACTTAACTGTTCAGGATTTTTTATAACACATTTGGTTTAAAAGCTCGTAAAAACAAGGAAGCTGTCAGAAATAATAAAGTTTAACGTAGAACTCAATACTGTATATTTAGTAGTTGGGAGATGTAAGGGTCAATAACTTCATCTAATTATAGGTTATGTGTTATATGTATAAATAACTGTACTTTGGGTGGGACTAGGGCTGCCTTTTACTAACTTTTATAAACATACATATTTTACTACACAATAATTATATTTATTTTTAATATTGAAACACAATAGGGAATTTCTAATATGTCTTGTATATTTTCTAATTAATCTATACAAATATAATGATTTGAATAATCTGTAGGGGAATCGAACTTATGACCCAATCACATTAATTGAGCAGTAGAAATTGCAATATAAAATTATCTAGTCCAACATAAAAGCTTAAACATATAGAAATAAGTGTATTTTTAAAAATTACAATCATTTGTAGTGTTTAGGAAATACGAATTCATCATAGTAATTATTAAAGTACAATTATTACACTATCGATCGTTCTACTAAAAGGTTGTATCAATCACTTCCGCTCGTTATCGCGCAATGCATATTAACTATCATCCATTAGATAATAGGGTTTATTTATTCGGTTGCACTTACATTATCGTTTATTATTGCAACTAGGGATCCCCCGTGGTTTTGTCTATGTACCTACATACATTTAAAAAAACCATACACAAACACATACAAACTTTTATAATACTACTTAAAAGTCTGGACAGATTTGAATGAAATTTTAAAACCGAAAATTATTGAAATATTTCGAAAAAGATTCAATTTAAATTCAACTGCTTTTTAAATTCCTATTTATTCGAAATTTCGATACGGGTTCTGTTGGAAAAAATACTTATTCTACATCAAATCATTATTACATATATATTAAGTTTAGTACATAAAGATCTAATAAACATACAAACAGACAGTAAACGATTTTAATTACACCATGGCAGCCCTACCTTAAAAGGACGTCATTCCATACCAGACATAGATAGAATGGAGTTATCGGTTAGAACCTAAATTATACAACTAACAATTTAAAATAAAGTAATAAATGAAATACGTGTCATTTCATAGAACACTAATCATTGAAGTAACAGTCATTCAGTGTTGCAATCGTCGCGTCGCATCGGTGAAATAATTATTATCATACACTTGCTTACGTTAAATGTGTATTTGACAAATCTATACTTAATATTATAAAGAGGTAAAGTTTGTGAGTTTGTGAGATTGTGAGTTTGTGACGTTGTAGGGTGTAATCTCTGAATCTACTAAACCGATTTAAATAAAATTTGGTAAGAAGATAGTTTGAGACCCTGGGAAGGACAGGATACTTTTTATCCCGGAAATCATCCCTTAAGGGGGTGAAAACGGGGATAAAAGTTTGTATGGGGAACCAAGCTAGGGAAGAACACGAGCGAAGCGAGGATGAGTCGCTAGTATTTTTATATAGTGTTTACTCGCAAGGATATTCGACATTTCATATGTAAGGTTATGTTATTAGTCTATTATTTCGTCAACGGAAGTGTTTCACAGACTAGGAGTGTTTATAAAGTAAAAAATTATTTATTGTGTAAACATGGTGTTTAAGAGTTGCTTTAGTGTAAGTGTATTCATAATTCTGCTAAGTTTTTCCCGCGGCTCCTCTCTTTTGGTGAGTCCGTTCACAAAAAAATAATATAAGCTATTAATATTGCAAATTTCACTCAAACCCTTCGGCTTAAAGTCAGCAAAATGCCTACGTAATATATGTTACATCTATATAATAAAAAACATTATTAACATGTCAGACTATCGACTTTGAAATTTCTATATATATATGTACTTGAAATTATAGCCTCTGGTTTTATGAAAGATATTCTATCCTTATTATACACCTATAAATAAACTATTATTTTACTTTACAAAACCTACATATATATAAATGTAATATTTTGTATTACATTTTTTCTAAGTCAATCCCCTATAATGACGCTAAAATTATAGCAAGATATCTTGAGGGCGAAATTATGATAATAACGAGCATATCTCGTAAATTGCGCAAGCGCAGCACTCTAGACTGTTAGCGTAAATCAAAGTCATACCAACATAGAACTGGTACAACTTTGTATTCCACGTATTTTCTTATAATATTTTTAATTGCAAAATTTTAGTGTCTATAATGCATATAAAAATAATAACTTTGACCTACAGCTTTATGCTTAATAATCATAAAAGCTATGCAAATTAAAATGTTATATAAGTTTAACTTTATATAAGTTTCGAAAAATATTTTAATAAACGAAATAAGAATTAAAAATAAATACATTTTAACAAAACCGTAATAATCAATACTATAATGTTTATGGTAAAAGCAACTTTATAGGCTCGTTAAATATCTTTAATATGATGTTACAAAGTATTACATCAACATTACTTTAAAGAAGAATTGACTTTTGCAAACGCTTACGAAAGCTTAGACAAAAGGGGAATAAAAAACAAGATAGCTTTAAGCTCTTTACTTTGTTCTCTTTTTTTTTAATATTTTAAAGAGTGTTTACATATGGAAGTCCGATACCATTCAAATTATACTACTATTATATATGCGAAAGTTTGTATGTGTGTTGGTTTTCTTCAAGTTAAAACATACTGGACAGATGTTGATGACATTTAGTACACAGACTATGAATATGAAGCGAGAATAAGTCGCTAGTATATTATATTTCAAATTACCAGTTAGATGCAAAAACTAAGAAAATTCTACGATTGATTTCCACTAGTTAAAAACAATATTATTTAAATACAGTGAACGAAAACAAGAAATGAAAGACCATTGGACAGCGGGCTGTGAGCCATGAATCGAAATCAAATAGGTCGGTGTAACCAGTTTAGCTTTGCCGTTATCGTCTGGCCGTAACGCGATCTGTCGAGCTTGTATCACATGCTCATAGATTAATTTACATATACATTATTACTAAATCCTACTAAAAATGCTATATTATTAATAATCATTTACCTAGGACGAAACATCAAAACCTGCCAGTATTAATATCTATTAAATATTAATATCATCAACTTTGATAACGTTCTTTATTATACTCCAATATGTTTAGTGTTTACTGTTTATATTACTCCAATAAGTTTAACTAAACTATTCTTTTTATAAAGGCATATGAATATTATAAATAGCCGAGCGGAGCGAGAGTAAGCCGCTAATCTATACGTATAAATAAAATTGAAGTGTCTGTTTGTAATGTCAAAATAACAGCTTTTTACTAAATACATATAAATTTATACAGTATACGGTAGTAAATATATACATATACGGTATTACATATACGGTACTTATAAGAAAAAAAATCAATTTTTTAGTACTTTTGTTTGTCTGTCTATCCGTTTGTTCCGGCTAATCTTCGAAACGGCCGATTTTGACGAGACTTTCACTGGAAGATAGCTGATGTTATAAGGAGTAACTTACGCTCTTTTATTATAGAAAAGGAAATAGGGTTTAACGAATAAAATTGAAACCCATGAAATAGTTAAGAAAATCCACCTAGGGACGCACCCGAGCGAAACGGGGGTGTTGCTAGTAAGTTATATTCAACCTCACAAAACTTTACCTTATAACATTGGTAGAATTAGTATGAAAGATACATATTATGTATATATGTATATATTCGTTAGCACTACTTACCTGCTCGGGCGGGATAGTTCGTGAGATCAAAAACCAACACGTCGGTCTGGCATGAATCGAAATCAAATAGGTCGCTGTAACTTGTTATGCCGTTATCGTCTCGCCGTAATGCGATCTCCCTATTTTATATTACACAGATTATTTTACATCAAACTAGTTTCTCGATCCCCGTGAATAGTTTTTAAGTATTTTACACCTTCTTCAAGTTAAGACCTTGTGACTTGTAAGAGTTATATTTCTGGGAACTAGGAAGTTACGTTTTAAATGACTTTAATATCGACTTTAATTGTCAATTATGTGCGGACTGTAGAAACATAATTATTTGTTTTACTGCGAAGACTATTTAAAAAAAACGTGTGTGTGTACTTGTGTTCGCACTTAAGAAGTTATACTTATTTGGCGTAACAGAACGAAAATAGCTAAAGATTTCATCCCATATGTCACAACTTTCTATTTGTAAAAGGAATGCAGCTAACTTCATCATGTCGCTTTTTGGCTGTCGGTGTGTGTGCACATCGTAAAAATTTTACTCTCATATATTTATTCCAAACGTGCTAAAAGAAGTATAACATCAAAAAATTTAGTAGAATTTATATCTAAAAAATTTTTCGTATGCATGTTTTTATTCGCATTATTATAACGCAGAAACTGTTAGCTTATGTAATCTTAAGGTTCTAATTATTTCCAAAAAATCCATAACTATGCAGATTTTTATCATAATCTTTATCCTAAAATACTGAATATGTTCTAACCTAAAAAACACACGTACACATTATATGAACATACAATACACAAAAAACTAAACTAGCTGACTCACTCAGAAGTATATCTTGTTTCTTTAATATAAAAACATATCAAAGCATCAAACTTTAGTAATATTAAATGTCTCTTAAATTCTGGTACGGCAAGAAATAACCTTGTTATTTCAAGTTTTTTTACCATGATGTCACGTCGGATACTTGTGGTCGCGTTATTCAACACCTGCCTGGGAACTAGACTAAAATGTCCAAAGAAAGTAATCGAAAAATCAAAGTTAAATTGACAGTTATCTAACAAACTTTTAACAAAACAGTTGATTATTTAACTTGTTTTTTAACTGTATTGTGCTTTGATTTTTATTTTTTATAGTTACATTATGTTACTTTACTGCTTGTCTCATTTCATTTGAGAGCTCTTACATTAGATTTTACTTGTGCTAAGAATTGTATATGAACTAGACGTTTCCTGTAACATTTCCCTTATTTTAATCACTTATTATGTATGTATTCCATTATGTAATACATTTATGGTAAAAGCTATTATTTAATTCGCTATATGAGGTTAAATTGTATGAAAGTCTATTTTTTATACTGCGTTTGAAATACTTAGAAATTATTAATCAATTAAATTACTACCCATCTACCATAGGTGCGGGTTCGATTCTCAGAGTATTCATGTTGTTTCCTTTACATTTTAGTATTAAAAAAACTATTTTCATAAAAAATATAATTTTAAAGTGGAACGACTTCCATTGCATATTATAAAGCGCTCTCTCGCCTTGATCTACATATTTGGAACTACAATTTAATTTATACATTTATTTTTTAAATTATAAAATGCTACGTGTACTTATTTAAAATATAAAAAAATCATGTAAACTTTTAACATAAAAACCTGTCTTCATCAATAAAATTATTAAAAAAATGTAGTAATAAGTATAATAACTTTTTCTTATAATTTTGATATTAATTTCTATGAAATACAGCGAAGTCCAGTGATTACCTTTTAAATGTCGACTGCACTCTGATATTGTTATTCAAACTGGTAAACATATAACGTCATAACGTTTAGTAAAAAAATGTAATAATTTAATAAGTTTTAATCTACTAATACATACATCTCTTCCTCGGAATACGTCGACGAGAGCCGGAACAAACTTGTGTCTGAAGTCGAATCTTTGTTAACCAAAGTCTTGGATTGGGGTCGACTAAACTTAGTCCAATTCAACCCCAAAAAGACACAAGTTTGCGCGTTAACCGCTAAAAAGTCGCCATTTATCGTAGCTCCTCAATTTGAGGACACTCCTCTGTCTGCCACAGCCAGTATCGGAATACTTAGCGTCGACATCTCGAGCAACGTCCAGTTCCGTGGTCAATTGGAAGGTAAGGCCAAACTGGCCTCAAAGAAGCTTGGTGTGCTCAGCAAGGCGAGACTGTACTTCACGTTGCGTCAGCGTCTTATTCTTTATAAGGCGCAAATTTGACCCCACATGGAGTACTGTTCTCATCTTTGGGCGGGAGCTCCCCAGTACCAGCTACTTCCATTTGACCGCATTCAACGTAGGGCGGCTCGAGTTATCGACGATCAAGCTCTCTCTGATCGGCTTGATCCTTTAGCTCTGCGTAGAGATGTTGGATCACTCAGCATCTTCTACCGCATTTATCACGGGGAGTGTTCCGAAGAATAGTTCGGACTGATCCCGGCTGCTGAATTTCATCATCGGACATCGCGCCAAAATAGTAAATTCCATCCACACCACCTCGATGTCCAGCGTTCCTCAACAGTGCGATTTTTAAGACATTTTCTGCCCCGCACAGCCACTCTGTGGAACCAGCTATCGCCGGCGGTCTTTCCGAACCGCTACGACCTGGCCACCTTCAAGAAGAGAGCGTATTCCTTCCTTAAAGGCCGGCAACGCATCTGCAAGCCCTGCGGTGTTGCAGATGTCCATGGGCGGCGGTGATCACTTTCCATCAGGTGAGCCTCCTGCCCGTTTGCCCCCTTAGTCCCATAAATAAAAAGGTTTGTTGTTTATTTGGTTATTTGAAAAAGACTTAGCATTTTTTGAGGAGATTACATGGCTATCATATATCACGGTTCGAGCCATGTTAAAAAAACTAGAAATGATAAATGCAACATGCAAAATTGGCCTCTCAAATTAGGTTTGAAATAGACTTCGCCGGAAGCGATTTGAAACTTAATTTAGTAACGAAATTAAAAAAGGTATAAATAAATAATAAAAATGGTTAATATTCATGTAAGTAATTATCACGTTGAATGATGTTTCCGGTTGCGCCTTATTTACAAATATTAGTTATGCAATATATGAATTAATATTTTTAAATACATATATCAAAAAGTCCAATATCTGATTATATAATATTATATTAATTTGTTATATACATATTATATGAAGAGCAATGTGGATTACCTTATTTCCTTTAATTATTAATCCAAAAAGCTTTAAAAGGCTTCATCTACATTAAATGTACCTTATTGTGTTTTTTAAAATTCTCCCTCGTATTGAAAATTACGAGGGGGATCAATCAGGCTATATTCCACCACACTGGCCAAGTATGGGTGGACTTCACATTTCTTTCCAAATCTAGCTAGGTTTCTCTTAGAAATGAAGTTTCCTCACGATATTTTGTTTCACCGTTAAGGCAAATGGTAGTTATGATGAAAAATTACATTTCAATTATATACATTCAAGTTTTCAAACACATGATATGACTGGTAAAACATATAAAATAAACTCATTTCGCCCTTATGTACAGTGTATCATTAATTACACCAAAAATTGTTAATTTTATAAAAAGACCGATATGAAAATTTCCCTGATATTCGCTTCATTTATTTACTTGCAAACAGGGTTTATTACGCACTCATTCATCGTGAAGTGTGTAAACCTTACAAAACGTAAATAATGGAAGCAATAAAATTCTTGATGTTGATTGACAGTATAATGAATTTGTGATAAGGCGAATGGTTTTTTGGTATGCATTGTAGTATAGCTACTCGCATTTTACCGCGACTTCGCTCGAAATTAATAAACAAATTGTACACGGGGAAATAGTACGTTAACTATAGTGGTTATAGTGTAATTGTTCCTATTAATAAGGTAACAATCTTAACGGAACCGACGGACTGAAAAATACGTATTAATTGAGTAAATTTATTTAAGTTGCCATATCTAGTAAGGTTTAGACAAGATGTCATTCTTGCTACAGCTGTTGAAAAATACAATTCTAAGACAAAAAAAACTATTAAATTCAATTTCTTTGTCTAGTGGCATCTAGGAGTGCCGTGTTGCACAATTTACTTCGCCAATGTCGCGTAGAATGGAGAAAACACGAACAAAAATTTATGGGAATGACATCTTAATCCCTCCACGACCGTGGACACGCCGGCGTTACAGTTAACAATAGATTTCTTAGAAATTTACCTGGAGGTGCTATGATTCTATGACATAACTATAACATTTGTCATTGTCATTTCAATATAGTTTTTAAAATTTCTATTCTACAACGATAGTAGAATGATATCTTGTCTACGTAAGTTGTATCTAATCTACAATTTATTATCACGAGATCATCTGAAACATTTCCTGCTATTTACATCGAATAAAATTATAATTAAAACCTCGACTTTTAACTCTGTTGTTTTACTTTAAAAATATTTTAAAACTTCTTGTTAAAATAACATTACTTTATAATAATTTCTATTGCGACACTTTTATAAAAAATATTAACCAAAAAAAAAGACTAAAAGATCAAAAAATTATTTATATTAAAATCGATTTTGCGACCTTCTACTCCAAAGGCACAAACAAAAGAGTTTTCTCAGTGTGAGTCAGAAGGTAACAACTAGACGCGCTACCGTAACGCACCGAGTTCTGTTTAAGTTCTAAAAATTTGATCTTCATGCATCAAAGAACATTAATAAACCTATAAATCCAAGGACTTATTTTAAAAACTAGGAAATATCGTAAATAACCTATACGAGAATGTTCCGCCATTCTATCAACAAGAGTATCAAATTCAAGTAGCAAGGTGTTTTTGCATCTGCATTATTTTTTATCGCACGTTTTTTGGAACATCTGTCGTTAATACACGTAGGTATAGAAGATATTGATAATACTAAACTCTAGACCGAAAGTCGAAGTTCAATAAAAAATGTAAAAATTGATTTAATATGTAGATGCTTATATTGCTTGTTGTATTTTACATACATTAATTATATTTTCTCTTGATTTTTTTTTACATTTTGCAATCATAACTTTATTTTGAATTTTATTTTAGCAGACCTGCGTTTTGATCGTTTGGTAGCATCTTCAGGGAAGCTATTATTATACCCAAATGTCCACGGACCATTGTCAAAAGAGAAACGAAACTAATATAATTTAAAAAAAATAATAAAGAAACAAAAAAAATATTATTATGATTATTATTGTTGAATCATAATAAACCGAGTGTCTTAATGTTTTTATCCTATTATCGTGTAGCAATCTGTATCATTTTTATTATGACTAATAATTAATTCAACCAGACCCATGATGCAAATTTTGATGGCAAAAAAATATAATACGTGGGCGTTATTTTTGGCGAGTCCACTAACCTATGTAAAACAAGCCATAAAGCGAAGTTTATCAAACAACGTGACTAGAATTCAAATAACATACATATTTATATTCACAACACTTCTTCGATGATGGAAATGGGAAAATATCTCTTAGTTATATATATGCTTATAAAAAGGCTTATACTGTACTAACAAGATTTTTCTGTCAACATTTCTAGTAAATTAAAATTCATTAGAATATTTTATTTGGGAAAGCTGTTGTGTTCAATTATTTTTGTTTTAAATCCAACGTCTCGAGTTTCGACCACTTTATTCATTAAAGTCATACAAACTAACGCATAAAATAAACTAACACACTAAGTTAAGCGATAATACTCGTACATTACAAAGTTACATCTAGAATCAGGACGTATCTTTGATCAAACCTTATGTCTAACAGCTCATGAATGTGTTGCTTACATTACAATAAATGGAAATATAAAGACTTACTAAATATATCAATACATACAATAAAAGCATGGATGAAAAGACAATACATACTTATAAAAGTTCTTCAACAGCGGGGAGATCATGAACTTTGATTAAAATATTATTGAAAAATAAGAAGAGTAAAAGTTATCAACGCGTTTTGAAAGAGAGCAAGCGTTGAATCAAAGGATTGGTTTTATATTTTAAAAAATGATGATGTCTGTATTGAATGTATTAAAAGATAACGAAAAATTAAAATTCCCATTAAAATAAGTAATGTTTATTATATATATTTACAAATGTACTTATTCAATGACATTAATTAACATTCATTTGCAATGAACATGGAACCAAATGACATATCCGGTAAAAAATATGTCTCTAATATAATAAATAAGATAAATTACATTAAACTAAAAAAAAAAACTTAATTATATATACATAAAATAATAACTAAAAAATATTATTAAAAGGAGTCCCTTTAGGCAAGGTTCCGAAGATACTGGCAGCGTTCCCTCTTTGAATAGCTAAATAGTTAATAATAACTTATTCAATTATTTATATAAAAACTGTCATTGTCATTATTTAAGAAATATTCAAAGGTTTGGGTCATGGTGTGCATGATGTTTTAATTCGGTCTCAGTCACTATCTGACATACTTTGAGTCTAACTTCAGCCTGCAGTTGCGGTGGTAGCTTATCCACAATGTCTGCCATTGATTCGAAAAACTTTTGCATGGGTGTTTTAATTTTTGGCACTTTATTTATTCCCTTTTCATAAAAAGTAGAACGTTGGGCATGTCTTCTTGCCATAACTCTGGTTATTGGTTGAAGAGAATTTCTTTTTGTTGCATGCTGTATATTTTGGGCCATTTCTTTAATGTTCACAGAAGCATCTTCATTCACACTTTGTTGATCAAGTTGTTCTTCGTCACTATTCTCCTCTTTCACAAACTCAATACCTATATACTGCAAAGGCTCATTATCATTAGCTTCATGAATTTTAATGGTATTTGATAGAAAAGACATTAGACTCATATACTCCCAGTTCGAATTTGTTCGTTCTGTACTCGTCGATTCACCTTTTCTCTTTTTAGTGTACTGATCCCGAAGACTCTTCCATCTCTTTTTGCATTCTGCAACTAAACATAATTATGATGAGGTATAGTTATATTTTTATTTAATTCGCCAAATATGTTAAAAAAATTCGGCTTAGCGGTTAAATGTCATTTAAGAGTTTAACATATCACAAAACCACATAATTATTTTGATAAAATAAATGTTAATCTTTATGCTAACACTTGTACCCATAACATATATTCCGTGTATTATATTACACATAAAATGTATATTAATGATTGGCAAATATATTCTAATTAAAGCATTTGCAGTAGCCGGTAAATCTGATTCAAAACAATAGATTATGACATGTTACTTACAGAGAACAATTATAGTCCTGCCATATAGCAAGAGAATGCCAAACCTAAAGCTATACGAAAAAGATCTATTAGGGCAGTCTTTCTCAACACTAAATATCAGAAATGAGCTAAAACTAATTAATATTAAGTATATATTCACTATCAACACTCGCAAAAGAGGTTTGGTAAAGTACAAATTAAAGTTCAAAGCTTAACCAAATTGACACTCTACAATAACTATCGCTGGTAATGGTTTGAACAGGTTTTGACCACGTGACTTAATTATGCTAATGGTATACGAGCTACCTAAAACCTGCAAATGTGCCCATGGAAAATTTCCAAAATAAGCAACATTAAAAAGTTTAATTAACAAAATGGTTAATAATACGCTTTTTTTTAAATAGCGTTTTGAGTCTTTACCCGCACCTTAATTCCCAATAACATTCATGTTTTTAAATGTATACTAATATTATAAAGAGGTAAAGTATGTGAGTTTATGCCGTTGTAGGGGGTAATCTCTGGATCTACTGAATCGATATAGATAAAATTTAGTAAAAGACAGTTTGAGACCCTGGAAAGGACATAGGATACTTTTTATCCCGGAAATCATCCCTTAAGGGGGTGAAAATGGGGATGAAAGTTTGTATTGGGAAGCAAGCTAGGGATGAACCCGAGCGAAGCGAGGGTGAGTCGCTAGTTAATAATATATGTGTACAAGCTACTGTGATGTACAAGCTATATTAATTACTGTAAAGTTTAATAATCGAAATCAATAGTTTTTGCATATAAGAATAACAAACTTACATCTTGACAAACTTTTCACGCTTATAATATTAAACATAGATTAAAAACACTCACCTGGAGACCCGATAACCGCGCTGATTTCTTCCCAGCATTTATGCTTCGAAATATTGTTTTTAAAATTTTTATCGCTAGCGTCATATAAACTTTTGTACATTTTTACCGATTCAATTAGTAATTCGTCCCTTTCCTTTCCAAATTTCGCCATTTTGTAATAAAAAGGCGCGACGTCAATACACAACAGCGCTTCAAAATGACTATAGACGCTACGTACAGCGAATGGACGCCGCATCAAGCGTGTGAGAGAGACTACTATATATTTAACCCTACAAACTAAAAAGTTGACGCCAGACGCGACCGACGGCGGTTGTTTCACATGACGCCAAAAGATGGCGGCCGTAACGCTATCACAGACTAATTATTATTTAATAGTTACTTCGTATGCAATGTTCTAAATCGTCAAACAGATAATATCGTCATAATTAATATAGTATGACGTTTATACATTGTCATAAATCAATACATTATTATTGGTCATACTTTATAACGCTTTTAAGAAAGTTCTTTTAAATATAATAGTCCTAGTGGCTTATAAAATACTAGAATTGCCCGCGCCTCCGCCCGCGTTCAGATGTCCAAAAACCAAATTCATAGGTTTTACATATTAGTGTAATATTACATTGCAGTTTTTGTATATTTTTTTTCAGAAATGAGACATTTTCCCGCGGTAAAAAGTATCCTATATCTTGACCCGGATAACCAGCTATCACAATGCCAAATTTCATCAAAATCACTCCAGTGGTTTTTCTGTGATGCGAACTATAGATTCGGCCTCTGTATCGATAACAATGTTTATTTCAATAAGATTTTCCAAAAAATATGTAATGTACAGATTCGGCTACAATTTTATTATATATGTATAGATATGTACATGCTTCGTTCAAATACGCCTCTAGATGGGGATGATTTTTTCCTAATTAATTAATATATGTATAACATCATACCGGTAGCTTGCTTTCGCAACATATTCATACATTATAGCCTATAAACATATTACATACTAAATAATCTCTTTCTATTGGTGAAATCTATAAGAAGTCTACAGTAGTTTCTAAGATTAGCCCTAAGAATCACCGACTTAACGCGTTGGAAGACTTTAATTTATAATATTTATTAATTTTAGCTTCTTAGAATAGATATCTAAATGATCAGTTCAAAGTTAGCCATAAAATAGGTTTTAATCAATCAAAACGAGTAAAAAAAATTAAGAATGTCATTCTTCATTTTTTTTTTCATACAACATTAATTTTTAACCTATTTCAAGGAGGTATTTAATTCAGATGTTGTAAATTATTCAGAAAATCGTTACAAATAACGCGATATGTTCTCTTATTGTGAATTGATTTTCTTAATAATTTATTTTTAAAATTAAAAACCCTAAGAGTAGCCCAATAATTACTTTTAAAATGGTTTTTAATCTGTGTATATATTGAGTTAAAGTACATAACATAAGAAGATTATATTATAATATATTATTTTTATTCTGCTAATAATTAATTGAAACGCACGAAGGATAAGTCCTTTAGGATTTTATTTATTGCTAACTAAACACAAATTATAGGTGTTATTAACAAATTACATAATATGAGTCACGTCTGATTCATATCCTAGATTAATCGGTAGGTTGTAATGTATCATTGGTTGCATTTCTGTTTGAATAATCGATTTGCAAAGTATTGTTGAAAATGTTTTGAAAAAAATATCTAGCTTTTCTAAGCTTAAATTTTTATTAACACTAAAAACAATAAAAAATTTACAAGTATACTTAATCTAATATATAAAAATCTCGTGTCACGATGTTTGTGGTCGCACACCTCCGAAACGGCTCGACCGATTTTAATGATTTTTTTTGTATATTTGTTAGGTATCAGAATAGGTCGTAAAGTATTTTTCATCACCCTACCCCCGCCCGCCATTTTTAAATCGCGATTTTAGTATTATTGTATGAATAATAATAAATAAATAGGTACATAGCGACAAACCCGATCGAAGCGAGGGTGAATCGCTGTATAAAATAAAGCTAACGAGTTTTTTTTGTAGATTGAACGCGGGCGTGGCCGCGGGTTATAGTTAGTTATATATTATACAAAAAAGATGTACACTTAATTGTTACTGTCATGTCCGCGTGGAATGGTGGCAAGAATACTAGCCGCATTCCCCCGCTAAATGCCAATACTTTGGGCTAAAAGCTCTTGTCACCGGTAAAGGCGATAAGTCGAGGTTTTACGTCTTTTAAAAAGTTATGAATGACTGGCACAAAATTCTTTATTTTCTTAAAATATAAAGAAGTTTTGTTTCAAAGTTGACGAAAATTTTTAAAAATCACCTCTAAATATGAAATTAGATGAAATTATTAATATGAAATATTTAATTAAATAGCATAAAGATTTATTTAAAATTCAATTTAACTAACTTAATATATCTAGCTTCTATTCATCTTGAGCGACGTGTACAAAAGCTCACAAGTGTTACAAAAAATAAGCTTTTAAACTTAAACTTTCTACGTTGAGGACTTATTCATAGCCATAGCCACTGTATGATCCACAAAAAGTACGTTCAATTCATCTTAGCCTGAGCTTAATAAAATACCTATATATAGCTGCACTTGAAAGTCAATGGTTTTACGAAAGCGATCTCAGCTAAATATTTATATTAAAGACTCGATCTAAACTAGTAACATGGGAAAGTATGTGAAAATAGCTTTAAGTTCACCTTACAGGGCTACAACTGCATTTTTCTACACACCATAAAGCTTTCTTCTGGAAAATGCATTTATTTCTGCATTCCTCAAATGATAGAGCGGTAGAGCGGCTTGTTGAACCGGACTAATGCTACTTTTATATTGTAGAAACTAGTAGAGATATGTAATAAAATTTAAATAAATGTATTTAACGTTTTAAAGAATATACACGAAATCGTGAAACTTTGTAATATCTTTTTAATGTTAAAAGTAAAGAAATCGCTGAATTTTATTGATATTGGATGAAGCAATAACCATAAAAATATGTTTACATAACAAAATTACTGCAAATATCAAACTATACATTAAGTAAACATAAACGAATTCTAAAAAATGTGTGTGTGTGTTTTTATGGTGTTTCATGACATTGCCATATTTTAGCTTACTCAATTAACATTTTAGACAGTATTCAAAAGTCAGTAATGGCCTTTCTAGAAAATATTTCCTCACTATGACCATAGATTATTACTTTAGATTACATTACTTTTACTTAAGTTACTATTATTGTCTAACAACAAAAAAATCTTTGTGTAACATTATAATTCCCAAATTTACCGCATTAGGAATGTTACAATGAGTTTAATAGTTAATTTCATATTTCGTGGGAACCCAAGAGATATTTTGAACCGAATACCGTGAACAAAATGAATGAAGGCTTTTCAATTTGTGTGGTTTGAAATAAAACGCGATTTTTTAAATAAAACTATCTTTTCGGATTATTTCGCGGATTTATTTTGATTTTTGGTTCCCGACGATTTGAATGCTTTGCAGCATCTTGAAGGTATAGTTGTTACAGACAGACAGGTCGGGAACCAAAAATCAAAATAAATCCGCGAAATAATCCGAAAAGATAGTTTTATTTAAAATGTCAAATATTCGCCTAAATCTAAGAAAGTATTCTGTAAAACGCGATTGTAAGTTATGTTTTATGTATAAGCATATATCATTTTTTTTTCTTACTTTCTAACACATTTTAAAGTTAATCAAATTTCTTGTTGTGTATATTAGTCGTAATAATTTTAATTAAATAGTTATAATTGAAACTCTACATGGCTTTATATAGTATACATACACACACTTACTCTACAGTATCTATATAGTAGTATAATATTGGTTCCTTGTTGACCGACTTCCCTGATGGTGGAATTTTTATTATTTAAAAGGTTTTAAAGTCATTTTTTACTAAATCCGTATTGATATTATAAATGTGAAAGTTTGTGAGTATGGATGTTTGTTACTCATTCACGCCAGTTCGGCTGAACGGATCTACATGAAATTAAGCACACAGATAGATTATGGTCTGGAATAATACATAGGCTACTTTTTATCCCGGAAAAATGTAAATTCCCGTGGGATAGGTTTGTTTTTGTTGTCCTAGTAGCTAATAGTAAATTTATTTTTAAAATTCCCAACAGCATACAGAGAACAGCTTTCAATTACATACTTTGTAATATATAAGTCTTTCTCAATATACAACAACACTATGATTTTACAAAAAGACTAATAAAAAAATGATTGTAAGTATATCTTTTTAAACCTTAAGTGTAGGACCACTATACTTATTACAAAAAACTGTAAAATTTTGAGATTTTTAAGTTAACATGTTAAATGTAACATGTTACAGTAAACTTAATAGTTAATTATATAATGTGTGGGAACGAAAGTTGCCCAACAATTACGAGCTCTTAGAAATTTCGCCCTTTCACACAAAAAGTTAATGACCTTACAAATATTTAAATGAATAGTAATTTTCAAGCACCGATCTATAATGATATTTCGACGTACAAGGCAAGATTTTTTTTACATAATTTCGTACTTGGGTTTCAATGATTTAATGAAAAATATCTGAGTGGCCAAAAGTGAGCTTTCATTAATTAATAGGTTACATACAAGTGGTCACTATAGAGACGAATCTTCTAAGATTGAGTTTAGGACAATCAAATAATTATACCTATTACGAGTATATATGGCGGAAGATCATACACAAAAAAGTTACGTAACACAAGTGAGATATAATTTAATTTTCTTAAACCCAAAAAAAAACAAAAAAAAATATGGGTAATGTGTCGTTATTCTACAGCCTTCTTTGTAAGCTTTATCACGAACGACAGCTTTTTTGTTTTAAGCTTATAATAACCTTGCTTTTAAGACGTCATGGTACGAAAACTCGATGCAAGATTATAGTACTCATGCTATTAGAGTACATGGTAAGGCCCCTGTCTGGATAGGCCCAGGTGTAATATCAAAATGCACCACACGCTTTATCACATATTATCCAAAGAGAAAGGCGTTAAAACCAATAACCATTACGCGTAAAGGATATAATAAGCTTGTGTATAAGCAAAATATGCATTGTCAATAAGATATTTCCTTCTAAACCTACTTTCAACTTTCACTTGTCGACGTCGTTTTTTGATTAGTTAGGTACAATATAACATTTTTTTAAATAATCTTAGTATTTTTTTAAAATGTGAACTAAGAAAGCTCCAATTAATAACAAACCCAACTGTTTGATAATAATAAAATTTAACAAAGTTTGTTGGGACATTTAAGACGGTACTCAATATTCCGGTAATAATACTCGGTATTCCCAAGGAGGGTTGACGTCAGGCATCCGGCCGGTCGTAAAACTTTTGCCAAATCCGATACAGCAGTACAGAAGATGTACTGCGCCGACCCCAGGTGATTGGGAAATGGGCAGGGAGAAGAAGAAGAACACTCAATATTGTCTTCCACGGCGGCCAATCTCACTGAGACTAGCCATCTGCTCTGCCGATATTATAATGCATAATTGTCTTCGCTAACACAAGTGCACTCTTTATTATATTTACTTCCTTAGTCCAGTGGCACAATTTAGCACGTTTGTCCTGCTCCAGATCTCTACACGATTAGAGAACGGCTTTACATGCCCTGCGACGCGCGGTTGTGTAACACCGCCGGGTATTTCTCCGAGATTGCATTGCGAAATATTATTTGGCATATCTTTAATCTTAAGAGTATGTTGAATAGAGCCATAAATGAAAATATTTTTTGGCCAGATTAATCAGATGAAGGATGCAATCTCGGAGAAATACCCCGCCAATTTCCCAACTCTGAGCTGTTACTGAGAACTTCTTGATAGACAACGCAATAACTATACTGGGCCCGACATGGGATTAGAACCCAGGACCTCTGAATTTGCAGCCATATAGCCATTAGTATAACATATATTTAAAAAAATAAAGAGCTTTGTAACTCCAGAAAAATATCCTAAAGCTTTATAAATCAAACAACTTTACAAAAGCCATGAACCTTTGACATTAAGATGAGATCATTTCACCAACTCTAAAAGGAGATCTTATATTATTTTATTTAAAAACCGGTAAATGCTTGCATGGGCTGATGTCATAATGACTAAAATCAATTTTTTATGTAATTTGTTACCATAAACCTCTTTATTACTAAAATTCCAATTTTATACAGCTGTTATTGGCAATAACATTTTTAATTAAAGAAATAAAATAAACAATTAAAGTAATGTTTTTTTTTCTTATGAATATTTTTATATAATATATTTTCGATGTAGTAACCAAGTTTAAATATTTTGAAAGTATGTTTTTAATTTCTAAAATATTAGTTCCTATACATTATGCTTATATTTTATAGCTCAACAGTAATTTTATGAATTCCATCTTAAATCCAAGTCTAGTCACCATTTATATGTACATACTAGAATATTTTGTGCATTGATAATGTCACCAACTCATAGTGCGATCAATCATTTATTCCCATTGTGCATACAAATATTTTAGATAATCATTAGACTAATAGGTGTAAACAATAGAGTCGCGTAATATATGAAAATATGCTTTATTACTGGGTGTTTGGGAACAATTTGGAAAGTGTATGCATATAAAATATTATTTAAAAAAAACACACATTTACCTAAGATAGTGTGGTAAAATGAGGTTACTTATAGTTTTCGAAAGTATGAGGAAGTACTTTGATTATAAAGTAAAATCTCAAAAGTATATAAAACACATACATCCTACTAATATTATAAATGTGAAAGTTTATGCGGATGAATTGATAGATGTTTGTTACTCTTTCACGCCAGAACGGCTTAACGAATCTGGATGAAATTTAGCACAGAGATAGATTATAGTCTGGAATAGCACACAGGTTACTTTTTATCCCGGAAAAATTTACGGTTCTCGTGGGATAGATTTATTTTTGTCTAGGGACGAACCCGAAACGAAGCAAGGGTGAGTCGCTAGTATAAATTAATGCGGAAAAGCGACAAGGTAGACTCAGAAAGATTGTATTGCCACACCCTAAGATCTTGTCATAGGTTTTTGCCACTTATCAACATTTTAATTATACAGCATTCTTCAAACTCTCTCTTTTAAAATCCCTTACCATCTGGACATGTTTTTTTACTTATAAATATTTCCATACAATATATATCTAGTACAAATTTAAACACACATTGCGTTTAAACAAACATTACTAAATTGCAAACAAATATATGAAATATGTATGTGGTAATGACCGAATTTTTATTGTTAAAACTATTTGCCTATATGTAGGTCCCATAACAACGCCATGTTTCGTGACGCCTCAATTTCACTGTACCGGTTCCCAAGTGTGTCGACCCCAATGCCAGTATTGCCTAGGGCTTTAACACCTGTGTTTTATTGACATTTCATTATAAAGACTGGCCTACATTACTAGTAATGGATTTCATTTTGTAAATACTAAGTGTCCTTCGACTTTGTTTGATTTGACTCCGGCACTATATGAGATGAATCAATCGAAACCGCTCAAACCTATATATCTACCATACTTAATTTGCTAAAGGTCAAAACCTGTTTTATAGGTGGACATAATGTATTAGACTGGTTACTTTTAGTAGCTATTTGAGTAATTTAATCTATACATATAATAAAATTGTAAATGAGCCGAATCTGTACATTAAATATTTTTTGGAAAATCTTATTGAAATATACTATATTATCGATACAGCCGAATCTATAGTTTTTAGATTTTTTGTCTGTCTGTCTGTTACCGCATCACAGAAAAACCATTGGAGGGATTTTGATGAAATTTCGTATAGTGATAGCTGGTTATCCGGATCAACATAAAGGGTACTTTTTACTGCAGGAAAATGTCTCATTTCTGAGTAAAAATACAAAAACTTCAATGCAAGAGTATACTAATATGTAAAACCTAAGAATTTGGTTTTTAGTCATCTGAACGCGGGCGGAGCCGCGGGCAATTTTAGTTAAGATATATGTATGTATAATATAAATATATAAAAATATAATGTATGTATGTATGCATATGCATAATTATATAAACAGACGTGAATTGTATTCAGCCCTTTTTAACGGCCAGCTCCTGGTCACGGGTCTACTTGTAAATATCAATTCACTGGAAGTTTCGTGCTTTTGCCATCAGGCCAAGGTTTTAAACACCTATGAAAGATCATACAGATTGTTACCAAGATAATATTGACAATTACTGTTTGAATAACCATGAAAATCGTGAGAATATTGATTATGTAACCTAATTGAGCTGTCGAATGTATTATTACTACTTAATACATATGTTTACCGCATTTCTTATTTAACTCATATTAAATAAATTATTTCAATCCATATTCACTTATAAAGAAATATTATATTTTAGTATAAACATTAAACATATTAAATAAAACAATGATATCTATCTTCTATCTATACTATAATAAAATTGTAGAGGTCGAATGTCTGTACATAGAAAAAAAATGCTAAAAACCGAGCCAGGGGGATGTAAGAAGACAATTAGAACTAATCTAGATTTTTTCTAATTTTTTGTTTCTCTGTCTGTTTGTACGGGCTAATCTCCTAATCTATTGGACCGATTTAAATGAAATTTTGCATTGTGGTACCTTATATCCCCGGGCAACATCTTAGATACTTTTTATCCCAGAAAATAAATAGTTCCCGTAGGATAGTTAAAAAACTATGATAACTTATACAACTTATGCACCTAATTTAGTACCTAAAATTTAACATTCTGATACCTTATATTGCCGGTCAAACAACAGGTTACTTTTCATCCGGGAAAAATGAACGGATCCCGTGGGAACTAATAGATCTTTATTATTGTATATTATATATCTATATAATATTATATATTATCTATATAATATGTATATTACGTTTATATAGTCACAATGGCAGGTTTCGTTCATAAATTATGTCAAGTTCAATTATTATAATTAATGAATATTTGCTGTACCGATAAGTGTAACAATGTGAAGAAAAAAACATAAAAAGTGGATCTAAAGAATTTTAATTTTATTAAAGACTAAGGTGCACCTTGAAAAAAAAAAAAAATTAACAAGAGTAAATGTTGTTCTATTTAGAAATTGTAAACAGTAGTACATATGTATGAAGCCATGTCATATAAATACTAAAATTGATTCAATTTCTACAACGTTTTCACTTTTTAATATTGGAAATATAATTAAAATGAATGTTAATCTGTGAATACCGAGCTTGGTTAAATATTTTCGAATCGACCTTTACTAACTTCAAAAACATCTTGAAACCTCTTTTGGTACAAAATGTGTAAAACTATACAATTACATGATATTATTAAATAAAACTATCTTTTCGGATTATTTCGCGGATTTATTTTGATTTTTGGTTCCCGACGTTTCGAATGCTTTACAGCATCCATGGTTCCAGCATCTAAGAAAGTATTATAATTACATGATTTAAATATTTATAATAAAATTGTTTTTAATTAGTGCTTAAATTCGAAATTTAATTCAAAGGAATTTGAAACTTATGATGTCGATATTACCATCAATTAAATAATATAATGCTTATAAAAATTCTTTTCATAAAATTTCAATACCTGCCACATTTATTTTAAAAAAATGTATGAATAGATTATTTAAAGAGGAACTGGTAATACTGATCGTATCGGAATTTATTTGTGACTCATTTATAGTCGACGTATTCCTTTGTTTTCAACTTTTTTATGTTCATTTTAAATAAAACCTATCTTTTCGGATTATTTCGCGGTTTTTTTTTATTTTTGATTCCCGACGTTTCTAATGCTTTACAGCAATCATGGTCACGTGAGAGACTAAGGTTTTAGATGTCTCGAAGGCGTTATATGCTATTTTTTATGTTCAGTAAAACTAATTTAATTATTTTATTTACACACCTTCAAATATTTGTCGAAAAGGGTGTTCATTTTTCACTTCTTGAGATGATTCAATACCTCGACTAATCACCATGAAACGCATACGAAGCCTAAGCGAAGTATAATAGTATCAATTAATATTGTTTTAAAAAAAACTATACTTTTTATCTAAAAACGTTAAAAATTTGTTTAATATTACATAAGGTGTTCAATGTTAATATATTATAGCTCAGATACTCGAAATACCGGAAAAATCGAGTATTGGTTGCTCATATTATTCATACAACTTTTCCCAATATCCTTCAAGAGTCCACAAAGAAAACATAAATATACATGTTTAGTGACGTGATGTAGGACGCAGTTAAATATATACCTGAAAGCACTGACTCAACGTGTTACTAGAGAAAAATAGTTGAATATTACATGAAACTAGTGACTCGTAGTCCCTCAAACGCTTTTAAAAACACACTAATATCCGATCTAGATAAAACTACTTCATGTATCGAGATGAAATATAACCAGTTCCATTTTCCGGGCTTTAAAATAATTTCTTTGTAATAATTATAGTTTTTAAAAATAAAGAAAAAAAAACATGGAAAGAAGGAAACGATGAAATAATGATCTCTAAATTATTTGTCATTGAAGATTTCCACTATCAAACTCTTAACTATAGTACAAAATGCTTATATTGTCACCTGAATTTCACAATAGCAAAGTTTCAGATCGATAAGAGGAGGTACATCGGCTTTCCAGGATTTGATTTCAGATACAAGTGGAGTTGATAATAAAAGAGTGTTAAACTCACTGTATATGCGTGAAAGATGGAAAGACGAAAAAAAAACACGTTTTTTATTTATATGTAGATTTATTTCGCATTGACAGATTTACTTATTTTAATTTTATACAAATAGATCTACAAAAAGTAAAGTTTATAAAATCTAACTTGTAGATATACTTTTAAGTAGATATCTATGACACAAAATAGTTATTAATTATAACGCAGATTCAAAATTCATAACAACAATAATGTAGTGTCAAATCTTCATCATTGTCGAACGAAATGACCTCCGAACTTGCTAATGAAAAGAGCACTACAAATAAACACAGATATCTGAATACGTAATAACTAATACCTGTTTAAGAATAACATTGTGGATTGTGATATTCAGTCAGGTAAAATTTAATCTAAACGTAAATATCTTGTATTTCAAAGCAAAAGTCATTTTATCCTAATTAATATTATCTATACATATAATAAAATTCTAACTGATCGCTGTCTCTACATGGAAGATATTTGAGAAAAACTATTATTGGAAGTCTAATAACGCAATAGAACTCAAAACAATGATTTTTAGATTTTTTCTCTGTTTGTCTGTGCGTTTGTGCGCGCTAATCTCAGAAACGGATTTAGGTGCGGTTTTTACTAATGTATTGTGATAAGGTTCACTTAACATTTAATATTTATTTCAATCGGTTCATAAATAAAAAAATATGTCAATTTAAAAATATAAATGTACGTCTGTTGGTTTTTATTTTTTTTTTCTTCACATAATAATTATTAAAAGAGACAAGAGCTCTTAAGTAATCAACACTTTTATAATACGATATAAAAACTTTTCTTTTCTTGAGTAATGTTAATTTATTTGCAATAAGAAAGTAACAATTTCTCCTTAAATAAATATTTTCACCACATTTTGAAGTGAACACTTTAAATATTTGTTTACGCACTGCTTATTTTCTCAATGTTCCTGTGAAACGACACTTGCACGCTAACACATGTACTTAATACGAAAGTCTTCATTTTCTCCAAATAATTATTTAATAATCGATAACTAATAATTACATAAAGGGCATCAACATAAAATCGATATGATAAATATTGCAATACATAAATGGCTTTATACAAGCTTGCAGTTACTAATTAAATTAAAAAAATAAAGTTTTATTATAAGTATGATTAAAGAGACGATGAAATTTTATGCTTCGACATTATAGACAGTTAATCTAAGCAATCGACAGATGGAATGAATCATCAATATGAACGTGACTGTAAAAACAGATCTAACGTCTGTCATGATGAAGCAATGTTTGGAAACAATTGAATATAACGTGGTAGTTTATAAAAGAACATAAATATTTATTGTCATAATCATAATATAATAAAATATGACAATTTGTTGGTTTTTACACAGATATTAAAAAAAAATCATTAATTCTATTTGAATGGCGACGAAATCGACATTGAAATTTAATAATAGTTGAGTAAAAAAGTTGACTGTCGCGTAGATCACGACACTGGCAGTGCTTGATATCGCAAATTCGATTCTCGCTTATAGTAAATTACCAAAAGAATATAAATATCTTGTTGCCATCGCTCACTCAATATAATAATAAACAAAAAAAGAATAATATGTTTGTTTTCTGCCAACATCGAAATGGAAAGTTTCAAGAAAAATGGTAATGTCTGTTCTTGAGAAGTTTTAACAATTGTAAAAAAATATATATAAACCAAAACGTATTTATATAACGTTGTTATAAAATGCGAGTGCTTAAGAATAACAATGCACACGAGGCGGTAATTGGCAATATCAACAATTTCTCTATGTATGCGTATGAATATTTATTTGATGTAAAGTGACCTACGTCTGGAGAAAGTACGTTGACGGCTGGCTGACTAACGGTTTATACATAACATTATCCTTCTTTACAAATGTGAAACGATATGTCTGCCTGAAGATTGCTTGATAACGTCTGAAGTTGTTTAACCTTAATATTACAGTATTATTTTTGTAAACTTCCTTTTTTAGATTAGGGTGATGTTTTAAATAACATTTTAACATGATGAAGATATTATAGATTATCCTATGTAATATCTGTAATAAGTCTTTCTAGTCAAGAGATTCAATCA
Organism: Brenthis hecate; assembly: GCA_951806755.1. Classification (NCBI taxonomy): domain Eukaryota; kingdom Metazoa; phylum Arthropoda; class Insecta; order Lepidoptera; family Nymphalidae; genus Brenthis; species Brenthis hecate. The sequence goes on along the minus strand of OX638253.1, from coordinate 2,093,107 downwards.
TATTTCAAACACCATATAGGTGTTTGAAATACGATTGAATCTCTTTTTGAAATATGATTCTTATATTCTATTTGAGAAAGGATTTGAATATTGGTGATTTTCCTAAATTTTAATATTTGCATCAAGTTCCTTATATAATATATAAGCTTATATACTTTAAGAAATCAGCCTAAAAATTGACATTACAAATCGAACCGTGACAATGTATCAACACCTTGTTACAGTTCACACAAGTTCAACGCCGTACGCTTTCCATATACCGTTGACCTGAACCTATTACGTGTCTAGTCCTAAGAAATCCAGTTATATCAGATGATATTCTTGCGTGTAATGATGTTTTTTTCAATAACAGCAATAAAGTTGTTAATTGGACTCAAAAACTTGTATCACGAATATTGTAACAATTTACGTAACATACGATTGGTGCGGCAAACTGTAACACGCTATGCTATTTAAATTTTAATTACGATGATTAAATCTACCTCATACCTGTCTATATCCCTAAAATTGCCCATAATTTCTTAACAATTTATATTAACTGTAGCTATTTTCTTTTTCAGAATGCCAGTTATGTAATCAACAGACGCTATACCAAGAGTAAAATGTCACCGGTCTGCCACAACTTCGTACAGAATGCGTGGAAGAAGGATTTCTGCTCTAATTGTTTCAAATCACGCGAGGAACACTCGAAACAGGAAAGAACCACAGAAGGCAGCAAATACCTAACGACACCATTCCAACATAGAAGCACATTCTTTAAGAAAACCCCTCCGAGTATCCTTAAAATACACTCTAAGAAGAAAGGAAAGCGCAATGTACGTTTTCCCGAAGAAGTATGCAGTGTTATTGGATATGGAGGTGACGATTGGTCAGATGGTGAAGAATTCGAAGTTTCAGAAGACAATGATGACGATGATACGTTCCCAGACACCGAAGAAGAAAGGGAGCTTTACAAAATAACGAAATCTAATACGGACTTTAATACCGTTAAAGCTAATTTACTCGGAGAATCCGTGGCAAAGTCATATACGTCATTACTATTAGGAAAAGTTCAAACAGATTCCGATGGGAAAAAGAAAACATTAATGGTTTCAGTTACCCCATTCGGTCAAGAAAATAAACCTACCGTTAAGACTCATACTCGTAAGCCCGCGGTCATAAACTTAGCTGAACAGGCAGCTGAGGACGCATCAAATGGATATAAAACTAATATTATTCTTTCCACATATATTAAAGAATCTGAAACTATAATTACTTCTGAAGGTTCGAAAACCTCTGATGGTATTTTATGTACAGAAAAGTCATTACTCGAAGAAATATCAGAAACTTTACAACAAAACAGAATAAGTGGTAATGAACTTAATTTAATAAAATCAGAGTGCAATAAACCATCCATAGTTGAGGGCAAAATGAAACAAAGTATGCAAGATGAATGCCTCGAGAAAAAGGAGATGAATGAAATTAAAAAGAATAGTATTGTTAGAAAATCTCCATTGAACAAAACACAAGAAAGGCCAAAAGTGAATCTTAGTCGATCAGAATTCAAATTCTGTAAAATTAACATCGAAAACAGCAGTGTTGATTCTGCTGTAGGTACACTTAACTCAACTGCAAATAATTCACTTACATCTGACGACGAAAGCTTTAGTGGTCGCACTGATTCGGACAATGATGATAGCGGACATTACTCTGAATCACATAAAATCGAAGAAACAGTTAAAATTAAAGTATACAATGAAGATAAAAACGTTAAAATGTCACCGATCGGGCAATTAAGGAAAGTAGACGGACAAACCGGTAGCGGATATTCGACATTCCAAAGCCCGATCATTGACATGCCGCCTATAATTCCTAAAACGGATAATGTTTTCTCCGCGGAAGCCAGTCGCGAACTTGCAGGCGAACCGGATGGGAGGGCAGATCCTGATGATACGTCCGAAGCCCCAGCGTTACCCAACAGCCCTGTACCCACAATGGACCCTCGGCCATCATTTCTACACGGCATGATTGGTGACATAATACCAAACAAACCGGTCCCGCCAGAAAAACCAAAGCTGCCTGCCAAACCAGTTATTAAATCAAAAAAAAATTCAACACAACAGGTTCTTACGCATATGCAGAAAAAAGAGGAGGAAGAGAATAAATACATGAGCGAACACAGAAGTAGTGAAGGCGAAGAAAAGTCAGACCCCATTTATTACGCTAAACCAGTGCTAACGAAACAAGATAGCGACACGTCGCTAAGTAGTATGTGTAAACGAAAAGCGCCGACGCCCCCGTTGTCGCCTACCGAGGAATATTCGAGTAGTCTTTACCAAAGAAATCCAAATGGATTTATGAAATCAGATTCGCCGGTCGTTAGAGAAATGGAGAAACGTGAAAGAGCTGTGATGTCAACTTTACCAAAACAAAGAAATAGTGATGACGAGTCGAAGAAGCCGGATATCGTACCAGAGCCAGCTCCACGAAGAAACATTTCATTGTCACATGACAACTTGTTACTGGACGAAAAACGTAAAGGCAAATTGAAATTCTCAATTAAAAAGTTACTTCGTATTGGGTCTTCAAAGGACTTAGATAAAAAAGAACTTAGTTGTTCAGTTGCCACTATAACAAAAGTCGCAACAAAAACTGAAGAGATTTACGACTTGACCCCAAAACCGAAACCACGTCTTGTTATAATACATCCATTGGATATAAACGGTTCGAGCGTTGAAGTGGTGAAATCAAATTGCGAAATTACGGACTTACGTCGACTGAGTCATGACGACGTCTCATCTATATACAGTGGCAGTAGTAACGAAGAAACGGCACCAAGAGTATTGAACAAGCCACCCCCGCCGCCGAGGGTGTCTAGCGAAGATTACAAATCGGCAGCTAACGTACCAAAGCCGGCAAGACCGCCGCCACCAAAGTCTATTGCATTACAGAAGAAACAAAAACAGCAAGTCTGGACGGCCGCTCCTAAACAGGATGACAACATTTATGCTAATTTAGGTAATGTATATATTGAGGTTTTTTTGGGCTTTAAAATAATATTTGAAATACTAACAATATAAAAACTTTAAATATAACATACAAACGACATCCCTAGCTTGACTCGATTTCGTCCTCAGGTGCCTAATACAAGCTTATATGTTACTGTATAATGTATCTGTGTGCTAAATATCATCTAATTTCGTCCAGATATGTTTGAACATGAAGTGATAAACAAACATTCCCATTTATAATAATAGTCGGATTACAAATCAATAATGATCGGAATGGTTCATTTTAAATACCTTTCATTATTACAAAATTTTTTAATATAATAAAACGTATAAATTATAGATTTCTCTAAATTTCAGGAGAGATCAGATCAGCGTTGGCGCCACGCAAGCCAGAACGAACGGCAAGTATGCGCGAACGTGAATCGCACTTAGAACTGCTCAAACGTCGAACACCATCAGACGACGAAAAAGACGAAGATGAGCCTCAAGAACTAGTCCAAGCAACCAACGAGACCGTCATACATAACTACGACGACGTATACACAACCAAATACGACGAAGAGAACTGCGATTCAAAGAACAGTGACAGCGATTATGAATACGTTCACAACGCTAGATCGAGCTCGCCAGAATGTGATTCATCCATAAAACCAAGAGAAGAGCGTACAGAGAGAAAAACTGAAGGCACAGAATTTCCGAAATACAACGGTTTTAGAACATCCTTACCGTATTGTGGGAGTGAGACCGAGTCAGAGATATATTCGCCATACAGTTTCTACAGCTCGAACGATAACATGGACAGTCCGTCTAATGAAGATTATCAGAGCGATATCTCGAAAACCACAAACAAATTGCGCGTAAGGAAAGGCAGGAGTGTAGTTCATAAGAACTTAGAAGATAATTACGGGGCGGTCGTTATCGCGAATCACGAAGCTCTCGCTCAGGTTTTAGAACAGGTAATTTAGTTGAGAAATCTCTTAGATCTTTTGTTTGTTTTGCATAAAAATCGTTATTTTATTCCGTGAATTAAATACCTATCTAAAATTTAGACAAAATTAGATAAATACATTACACTACACTGAAAAAATGTACATAAATTAAATCAAAAATGTACACTTTCACGCACCATTCTAGTGATTTTTACAAAAAACAGTTTTCCATATAAAATACTAACGACTTACCTTTGCTTCGCACTGGTGTCTATATTCTTGACAATATCATTTGTTACTCCATGCCATAATATATAAATAAACAAACCTACAAACAAACCAAGCAAAAAAATAAATAAACCTGCCTAACCATTTCATAATAATAATCTGTATTTATAATGGTAACCCGATCTTTTTTATAATACCCTTACATACATATTATATCCATACCTTTAATATTATAAATGTTAAAGTAACTCTGTCTGTCTGTTACCTTTTACGCGTAATCCACTGTACCGATTTAGATGAAATTTAGTATGTTGTTTGAATCCCTGGGAAGGACATAAGATTTTTATACCGGAAAACATCCCTTAAGGGTGTATAAAAGGGTGTGGACGTTTGAATGAGGAATCAATCATTTCTCCAGTATCCTTTACTGTATCCTTTACATATTTATTTTTTATTTTTAAGTACTTACCTACTTTTCTACACCTGTGTATATATTAGTCTATCTATTTTATACTAACCGTAACGTAGCCAGGGACATAGTGGAGCAAAGCGAGGGTGAGTCGCTTGTTATTATAATAAATTTGAAATCCCTTTCTTATAGGTACAACAAAGTGCAACCATGCAACCATTACTGCGTGGTCTCAAAACGTGTACAAACCTACGCTGGTCAGATTTCGCAATTCAAAACAAATCGTATACGAAAGCTGGAAAGCGATTCTTTTACCCCGCACTGTGGAACTCTAGCGGTGGTCAAGTGAATGTCACACTAATGCTCTGTAAGGAACAAACTGCGTCACACATAGTCAGTCAGTCAGTACAGCCGAGTACTTTGAATCTGAATGCCATAACTGAGTTTTGTGATCTGGTGCCTTTACAGCAGTTTGGTGAAGATGGAGAAGATTTGGTGCAAGGTATTTTTTTTTTAATTTATTATTTGTATCTAGCGTAGCTAATTAGACTTAAGTCTTACATAGATAGACTTTACTCGCCTACTTAATTTATGAGTCTAAACTAATCTCTATATCTTTAACACATTGATATATTAAAACAAATACACACTTCCTAATAAATATCTCCTCAAAAAATGGCGTCGATATGTGACGTTAAGTGAAATCAAAGAATAATAAGCAAAATCATCAATTCTCAATTTCCACCGTGTCTTCTCCATTCTACACGACATTAGAGAAGTAAATTGTGCCCAAATGGCACACCTATAAGCCACAGAACATTGAACATTCAAAATCGAACGTCCTAATTGATTAAATAATAATTTAACATTTACAACATAAAGTAGTTTTTTAAACAAAACAACTTGCGTTTTTGTCATCCGAAAAACAATAAACATATGAGATTTGAAAAAAGCACAATTCAATTTCGAATTGTGCACTTCTTTGAAGACACATTTGAGACGCTAATTGTGTATCTTGAGTTTTTGTATAACAATGCTGTAACAGCAAAAACATGGAACTACCATTGAAACTTACAACAGATTAGAATTTAAACTTTAAACACCGTTTATCCGACACTGTCACAAAATTCTTAACTGACGTCTCTTACCTATAAATTACTCGTATTTTAACGCCTTTAATTTTTCGAGATTTCGTGTTTAGTCAGTACCTATGAAGAAGCAACAAACATACACACACATATATCTATATTCTTTCTACTAATGTATTTTTCTAATTTCTTTTTGGCGGTTATAAGATATACAATATATTACTATATTAGACACTTACGTTGAAATATTCTTGCAATTATTAAACGAATAATATTAAATTATTTTAATTAATCAATGGTGAACGGAATTTCTCGCTATATTGAGAACTAACACTAACAGTAAATATGAGATATAATTTATTTAGGTTAATTTATTTGAATAAGAATAAGTAAATATACGTAACGCTGATATTTGCTTAGGATTTAACTGCAGAATTAATATTTCTACTGTGAACCCTCTGGTGTAGTGATCGGAGTCTCTGCAAGAGGTCACGGGTTCGATTTCGCTCCTGACAAATAATTAACGCAATCGTTTTTTTACTATTTAATGGCCTAATAGACATTATTCTACGAAGAAACAAAAACAGATAACTATAAAATAAAAATATTTCAAAGTAACTTAATAATACAGCTATATAACAATAAAATATCTTATTATTATTCCCTTTCCAGCCACAATAGTAGTGTTGGCAAACGCACAAGTCGATACAATTCACTCGTACGGAGAACATTTGCGTGCGACAGAAGCTCTCAGCACTAAAGAACACCAAATCGTGCAAACAGACCAAATTCACGAATCAATATTTATGTTGTTACAAATAATAAATGGATTGAAATGTTTTCAATCTCGAGGAGTCGAAGAAATACCAGAAATGCTCACTTCGTTTATAGTTTTGAAGGAAATCCATTGCAATGCGACGCCTTCAGATGACAGGTTGAACTCGCTGTCGGCGCCGAAAACCAACTGTTACGGCAGATTATGTATATTACAAGGGTATGTATTGTTTGTTTTTTTTTTTGTTGAAATTGTGTATTATTTTTTTTTATTTTTTTATGGCAATATTTCTGTTGATTTGTGTCAATGTCAATTAGTGTTAATTATTATTTTAGTACTTTTAAATATGGCAAACATAATATTAAAATATAAAACAAGAGTTGGAAAATGAAGGCAGCCTAGAAGTAGCGCTTTTTTAAATATTGTGATATTTTTTTATAAATAATAATCATAAATAATAATGAAGTTTTAAAATTAAACAAGATTACAGTTACATTAAAATTCTTGTTATTAAAATAAACTAAATTCATCTAAACTAACTTTCAACTTTAAAGTGTCGCATAGAATTGTTGGAATTTGTAACTGACTAGAACGTTATAAGTTATAACATTAAACTTATGATAGAGTATTAAAAAAAGGCCATTTTAAGTTGAATCTTTTTGCTTTGATTTAATTGACATTGACAGACACTTTTTTATAATATTTTTAAACCTATAAAAATTATTTTGTTCGTAACCTCGTCCTTGTCACAGTAATCTCAAGCATGTTTAAATTCAACAACAGTAAAACTTATCTTAAATGTAGAATACATTATGTAGATTTTATTTACTTTTAGAATAAATATCTTAAAACTAAAGTATATAAAAGGTAAATAAAATATAATCCTTTCCATAATAAAGCCTGAACTATGGAAAACATTAGTATATGTACCAATGTTATTTTACTTAAACTTTGTTACTTTTAATATTAACTATGAAATATGAGCATGAAATAATAAAAAAAAATTATACTTTTAGTGGCTGGACAAGAAAATATGTATATTTTAATAATCTTAACTTCCAAATAGTATAAATAAATTTTATATCAATTTAATTAAAACATAGAAATGGTACGCGTGTTGAAATCTTAATAAGGGCAGTCCAAACCAAATGTCATTAATATCTGTATGTTTGCGATATCCAAACTAAAATAAATAAATTATTTTTCTATAATAATATTTATGCATTCGGACTCATACATGTTTTATATTTGATTATTTGATTTGATAAGAGTGGAATAACATTAAAAAGGATTTCAAATTCAATATAACTTTATATTTAAAAACATTACAGATTAACTGAAGATATGAACTGCAGCAAATCAACCGACGAAGATCTCAGCTCTCTCTGTAAATGCGCTTTAAAGGCCATCGACATCTTGTTGCCAGGTGAAAAACTTACCCCATTGTTAAAGGAAGTTTTACAGGAAGAAAGGGCGGTTTCTTTAAACCAGACTAAGTCAGTGTTAGAATTTATGTTATGGGGGCCATTAGACGTGGCACAGGGTGTTCCGGTCGAGGAAAGAGAACTGTCTCTTCAAAGATGGCTGGATTTAGAAAGAGCAACGGTTTTACACGGTTTAGTCAGAACAAGAGTGCAATTGAATGTTTTTGAACAATTTCATTTGATGTTCTTAGTTCGTTCCACTGCGAAAGCGATGTGCGACGCCTCCGTGCTTATTGGGAAAGCTAATGTGTATTAAATCATGAAATTATAATCATTTAAATCTTCTAAACTATTTAAACTTGAGATTATACTTTAACACTTAAAAAATAAACCAATAAGGAATATGCGTATTTTGTTTTTTATTTCTTATACAATAACTTGCATAGTTATATGATTAAAAAGAAAATATGAAGCTCCAAAAACTAAAATTTTGTAATTTTTTTTTATATCATACAGATACGGATACTTTAAACGCCAACGATTATGGTGTGACGTCATAGTGTATGACAGCATTGCAATCAACGAATGAACAGGTCTAGATTGTTAAAAAATAAACAAACAAAACAAATATTTTTTTTTATATTTGTTTATATTTCGCAAACACCAAACAATAGCGCTCTATAATACTCTGACGTCACATTCGGTCCGACCAGTGACGTTGCGTTTCAACTACTTTAAATTTCCCACCTATATTTGCACTTTTCAATAATTATTTTCTTAATCAAAAAGAAATTACATTAATAATATTGACAAAAGTTTAATTCAAAAGCAATAAAGATTAAAAAAAGCAGTCATGAGGAATGCCGACAGAAGTGAAAACTTAAAACTATAAAACAAACAGTTGTCATTTTTGGATATTTAAATGAATTATTTGATTTTAAATTAAAATTCGTAAATTAAAACTGTTTACATTTATCGGTTTTAGAAATCTATCGGCAACACGTCACGTGACCATGTCGATGACGACTTACATGAATTTACTCCCCATCCAAACCTGCCTATAGAAGTTTTTACTTCAAAAAATATTTCACCTTTATTTAAATCACACGCATATTCCATATTGTTATCTTGTTCTTATAAGTCTAAAGCAAAACTTACAGTTTAGAAACTTTTAAGTGTATGTATTAAATGGAGATCTAACTTCGCGACATTTTTCATCTCTTTCGTTTGTAACATTCAAATTAAACGCATTGGAATATAAACAAATACTTCTAACGCGATATGTATTAGAGTGTGTATATTACTCAGAAATATGAAGTTCAGATCTATATATAAGTTTTACTGAAATTGTATTGGTGCGTGTTTTCGATTTTTATACACAAATACGTAAATTAAATTACGTAGGTATATTTTCAAATTATAACATAACACTAACGTTTAGAAACCGTTACAAGATGTACGCACGATATGTCATATATAAATATAAATTAAGATTTAGGCACCATTATGATAAGTTGGAAATAAAGTGGCATTCGAAAATATAAGATATTAAATATGATATATTATTTTTATTTGCAAATTTAATATATATTCAGCCCTTTTAACGTCCCACTGCTGGGCGTGGGCCTCCCTTCAATTAAGGGAGATCAAGCCATGTCTTCCGAAAACTTGCTAGATTCTCAGACATGCAGGTTTCCTCACGATGTTTTCCTTCATCGTTAGACAAGTGGTAATCGTGTTAGAAATTATTCGCACATAAAAATATAAGCGAGACCCGGGATTTGAACCCGCTTCACTCGATTACCACTGCCTACTATATTTATATATAATTTGAATCAAAATTCTTGCCACATATCGCTATACTCATCCCGCGGTGCCGCATGTATCATACACTAACAACTGTAAATTAACACGTGTAATTTATCTTAGTTATAAGCTTCAGTTCAAATGTTTAATTTTCTTAAGTTCCATCGAATATGAATAAAGAGATTACGTATTATTATATTGTTTTATTTCTCAATAGTTTTTTTTTTTTAATTATAATTGACTTCTATAACATCATAGAATCTGTATTTTTTTATATTTTTTTCTTGGTGTACAATAAAAAGTTTATTATTATTATTGTAGAAATCACGTCCCAAAGATAACAATAAAAAGAATACAATAAATCAAGACGCCTTTCCCAGGTTTTTTTGGCAATATACAATAAATAGTCGCTAGTATTACAAATTATAATATATTAATAGTCTATTTATATATCGATGTGCGTATGTTTCCTATGGACTCCAACACGACTGGAGCGATTTTGATGAAATTTTCAGAGAATCTTCAGATTAGCCTAGCGAGTGGTCCTGTGAAGTTTAGTAGCCTGATTTGGAAGCCGCGGATAGTGCTAGTATTAATATGAAAATAAAACTATCCTTTTTTGTATAACTAACAAAAGTAACTTCAGTATATTTTTTAAAATAAAACAACTTGTTTGTAACTATATTTTTATTGTCTGTTTTAAAGCATTAACAATACAAACAATAATCCACTTTAGATTCTTAGTAAAAATGGCCTAACCTTTTAGCCTAAGGCTTAGTATGAAATATATAATAAATATGGTGTGACCATTCAAAAATCTTCTTCAAACGGTCACTTTATAATAATTGGACCAATGAAATTATTAGTAAATTAAAAATTTTCAAATAGTACATTCTCTGGCTCCTTAATTGAGGTTAATTACAAACTATCAAATTAAAAATCCAAAAAAAACACATGAAAATTATTAATAACAAATAGGAACATTTATCAAATAAACAGAGAAAAAAAACGAAATCCAGTTACAAAATTTACAGTGCTCTTTTAAAATTCCAAAAAATAATATATATATATATATATATATATATATATATAAATACTTTAAAAAAATTATAACTGTAGGTTAGGCCGTTTTTGCTCTGCGCCCAAGTGTATGATTAAAAAGCAACAAATAAAAAAAGCGTAGCCAATAAATATCGATAATTAATCATCTTATAAAAAATATACATATTAAATAAAGGAAACAAAATAACTAGCAATATTAACATAAAAAACCAACAGAAAGTAAATATAAAGTAAAATTGTATATTTCAGATTCCATGACATTGTAGATCTAAAATAAAAGATGGCATTGTAGATCTAAAATAAAAAAAAATCAATAGTAATACTAACAATATGGCTATGAATAAAAAGTAACACTACTAAAATAAAAGATGGCATTGTAGATCTAAAATAAAAAAAAATCAATAGTAATACTAACAATATGGCTATGAATAAAAAGTAACACTACTACCCAGAACAATTCAATCCCTAAGAAAAAATGTAACCTTTAAGCGCGGTTGAAGTAAAACTTCTTTGGCAAACGTCGCAATTAAATTAAATCAATAATTAATTAAGGGATATTGGGCATATTTTAATCATATATTTATAGAATATCATATACGGGAAGAATATAATATTATATATTTGTCAGACAACAACAACGGTCACCATGGCAACATGGCAATGTATTCTACCTCATTCTCTCGCCGGCTTAATCCTAAATATTTATGTGTTTGTTTCTTTTTAGTGTCGCATTTTCGCTCCATCGAATTTCAGATCACAACAATTTTAAAGAAGTTTCACTTCAAAAGCCACATAAACAAATAAAACTATTTTTATGTATAGAAATAATTAAAAAAATGTTTTACTTAGAAATATTGAAATTACAAACTTATATGGAATGTAATCGATAATCATGTTGATATTATGAAAGATTCAAAGCGAAAAAAAACATCACCAAAAAAAACTTAATCTCAAAAAAAATTAATATTCGAAAATAATACTTAATATTAATAGACTGCAATGAAAAATTACATAATATTTATTATATTTATTTTTTTATTTTAACACAAATATATTTTCCGGTCAAAGTTTATTTAATTAAGAGGCACTTATTCTAAACAAATAGTTTTTTCATTGTATATGTCATAATGTAATTTGTCCGGGATCTTGACACATTTCGACAAAGCAATTTGGCATGAAATCTAGTTTGGCCAGTAACATATATATTATAAAATATACATAAATATAAAATGATACACACTAAGATATATCTGCGTTAAACTGTACAGATAAAAATTGGGTTTATAAACTATTGAAAAACGGCAAATAAAAAAAACAATATATTCCACAACATTAAATTAATTACGTATATTATTTTAAAAGACATTCGAGGTTGATTAAAAAAATTCGCTACCATTTCTAATCCTATTCTTTATCTGCACAGGTAAGTTTAACTACAGACATGGCTTTAGAGCACTTCAAGCAAAATCTGATACGGTATATCATATTTGAAAGTGGTATTTGTTTAGTTTCTTAGTTTTTAATAAGGGACCAGCCATAAATTACGTTACACGAATTTAATGATTTTCTGAAAATTAATAAACCCACCAGTGGTTGAAAATTTGATAATATGAAGAAAAAACATCTCAAATATTGCAAATGTACAACTTATGATAATACTAAATAAACTTAACTAAATTAATTCGAGGACTAAAACCTTTTTAATAAATGTTGGCATGAAAGTAATATAAAAATAAATAAAAAAATATAATAAGAAAAAAATATATCCTTAGCAATAACAATGATATATAACAGCTAATTCATTAACAGCTTTTAATAATATATTGTCTTTATAAGGCAAAGTGTTTATTCGCAACTATTGTACTATGCATATGTGGTATATATATATATATATATATATATATATATATATATATATATATATATATATATATATATATATATTAAAAAATAAAAATAGTGTCTTTTTTAATTACAGAAAAACTAAATTAAAAAAATTAACGAATGGTTAGATGTTGCTATTTAAAAAAAAATGAAAAATATTTTAAAGTATAGTAATAGTGATATGGCAGTGAATTTTTAAACTATATAATGGAAAGTTTCAAACAGAATATATCTCTCCTATGTTGTTATAACAAAAAAAAATCGATTTCATCTCTTTTAAATATAAATTTCTAAGAACAAACTTCACAAAACTAGATTAGTCACTAAGATGCCAAATGTTATTACTACGACTACATCTAAAAGTACACAAAACAAAAAAAAAGACAAAAACTTTAAAAGTCATAGCATATCTATTATCTATACTAATATTATTAAGAGGTAAGTAAAGTTTTTGAGTTAGTGAGGTTGTAGGGGGTAATCTCTGGATCTACTGCACCGATTTAGATGAAATTTGGTAAGAAGATAGTTTGAGACCCTGGGAAGGACATAGAATACTTCTTATCCCGGAAATCATTCCTTAAGGGGGTGAAAATGGGGATAAGAGTTTGTATTGGAAAGCAACCTAGTGACAAACCCGAGCGAAGCGAGGGTAAGTCGCTGGTAGAATAATAAAAATGAAGGCAACAAACATTCTTTGTATACAAATAGAATATTACATGCTCCACGCTCTGTACGTTACATCTATCTCAATTTTTTAGTCACAGTAATTTAGACATAATGGAAAGAACAGAACATTTATCGAAGAACATCTTTAAATTGAAATGATTCAGAATGAACATGTTATTTTATAAACATATAAAAAACAAAAATTTAGCAAAGGAGACAGCTACAAGATACATTGTATATCTTTAATCTTTATTTAAATAAATAAATATGTTGTTGGGACATCAACACACATCACCATCTAGTTCCATGGTAAGGCACGAGGCTTGTGTTACGGATACCAGATAGTTGATACACTACACATGTATAAGTTTGAATATATACACATTATAAACATAAACACCCATGACTGGATAACAAACATTCGTGCTCAACACGCAAGTGAATGCCCCCAGCGGGACTCGAACCCGCGACTGCTGGCACAGCAAGTAAGGCACTACAAACTGAGCCAAACGTGTCGTCAAATTGTAATATTTGACTGACTCTTTTCTATGTTCTTTTAAACTGGACAGTTAGAAATAATTTTTAAAATTAAATAAGATTGAATAATTACATAATTTATTAGTTTTGAAATAATTATATAATATCAAAGTATGATAACTTTGAGGCTGATTTACGAAAATATCAAAAATCAAAACAAATGAATATAAATAATTATAACTAATAAGTAGTAATACCGTGTTTTTTTTTTCAGAAAAATACGTTTTATCAGAAAAGATACCTATATAGATAAACTTTAAAAGCAAAAACGTATCTAAATACAAAAATTTGATCCAAATCGTTAGAGCCGTTTCAGAGATTCAAGAAATAAATTTATATACATATATACAAGAATTGCTAATTTAATATTATAAGATAAATAATATAATAATATTTAATTTCAATACAAACTCATAGTTCTTTTCACAATCTATATTAAACGTACCGAATAAGTACCCAACTAATAAATCGATTATTTTAATCGATTTTTACGAATTCAATCACATTGATAAGTAGATTACATAAAACTAATTATTTTACTAAACTCATAAGTAACATATTTGCATAGTTAATTAATCGATTAATCGTAGGTCCGAACAATCGATATGGTTTAATCTGAATCGATACATTTACAAACCCTTATTGAAGTACACATACTCCGGGGGTTTCCCGTCGGTGTTCTTCAATATCTCCTCGTATCTGTCCTTTTCGAAACGTTTGATTGTTTCTATAGAAAGTTTACTGCAATAAAAAAAATCTATATTATAAAATGCTTTTAAAATTTCACAAATAATAATAAAATATAAATATTCGGTGTGTGTGTGTGTTCATTTTTAATCTCATTCTTAGCGTGCTTGCCCAATCTTGATGATTTTAGTTTCACTTTACTTAAGACTTATAAGGTATACATATAATAAAATTGTAACTAAGCCGGATCTGTACATTAAATATTTTTTGGAAAATCTTATTGAAATAGACATTATTATCGATACAGAGGCCGAATCTATAGTATTTAGAATTTTTGTCTGTCTGTCTGTCTATCTGTTACTGCATCACGGAAAAACCACTGGTGGGATTTTGATGAAATTTGGTATAGGTGGTTATCCGGGTCAACATATAGGATCCTTTTTACTGCGGGGAAAATGTCTCATCTCTGAGAAATCTATACTAAACGTTAAAACGTAACTAGGAACGAACCCGAGCGGAGCTAGGGTGAGTTGCTAGTATATATTGTTCTGAAAATCTGACAACATACACCTCACCTCCATTTATTTTTGACTGTCTTCAAAAAGGGACTCGACTTGTTTTTGTGAATATTACGCGACATTTTCACCAATTCTAAAGAACTGATCCTAAAGGTCTTATAATTAATTTAGTTTTCATATTTTTTCAAATGGATTTTTTTTTTATTTCAATTGGTTAAGTAAATTTAGTGTCAATACCTAATATTTAAACTATAAAAATAGCTAAGCTCTATTGCCAACAAAATCTCTTTAAAATTTATCACCCCATGCAAAGTATGGTAGAATTTTACGTTGACATTCGTATTCATTAAAAAGAGAATCAATCAAAACTATTACATAACATATGTAAAAACGAACATACATCCAAATTACTTCCAAAGTACCTTCTCCTTTTCAGTCGGTCAACAGAATCAAAAGATAATTAAACAACACATAAATATTAGATAATAAGTAATTAAAACCTCACCATTTCTGTGGGAATATCGCGCACGCCGTCGGCACCATCAAAGTGAGACTGGAAAATTTTTATATAATATAAAATTTCTTAATAATATTGGTAGTAAAAATAGCCTTATTAATAATTAATTATAAATTCTATAGTGTCTATTAGAAATTTTTACAGAAATAACTACTGTCTAAATCATTTTTTCTGTTTAGGGTACAAATTACTTGTATTTAATAAAAACTTTTTAAAGAAAATAAATACCGACTTCCAGGCACTAAAATGTAAAAAATAACTAAACGGAGGTTTTCATTTAGAATAGATACCTAATCAGATATTTTCGAAGTCGGTGCCAGCCGATGCAAAGCAAATCTAATATACGTAAAACACATATTTACCTATTAGATATTTATATCTTAAAATATTGTCGGCAATAGATTAATACTATTTAAACGGACATTATTTAAATTATATTATACATATATTACAAAACACTCACAACATGCCCACGATGCCGGTCTGTATGCCGATGTGGGCCCATTTTATCTTTTGCATCCACGCCTTCGGTTCCAACCGTTCCATTATAAATGGTAGGAGCAACATCCCCGGAGAGCACATTATTATTCTGTAACAAAATATTATAAATAAAAAAAAAAGAATAAATACCAATCAAAAATCGAAAGTTTTATTAGTAGCCCTTACTAGATAGGTATTTTATTTAAGCATAGAGTATGTTAAAAAAAATAGAAAAATACTCATACTAGTCATCTCTCGCCCAGTTGCTGGGCGTACGTAAGAAATATTTAATTTCTTTTGGTCTTCAGAAACCTTAATGTATATTTAGATTTTACGCTTATGCAATAAATTAAATATTTAGGTTAAATCAAAAAACAAATGAACAAAAAAAGTGTCCATTTTCTTATGAGCGTAAAGAAAATTACAGACAATGTATGGAATTTAAAAAATGAATAAAACTATCTACAGATGATCCCGCGTCGATTAGCCCAAGTCCCATACCGATACGTTCAGTAATTTTATATATACATAGATTACAAACACTTCGAAAATAATTGAAGAAAAAATTACCGATTAGTTATTAAAAATTCGGGCAATAACAACTAAAAATTAATTCAGCTGATAAAGGGTAAAAATGAAATAAAAATATATGTATATTGAAAATATAATCATCCATGGCGCCAGCTGGCTATCAAAAACGATAACCTCTGGAGCGATTTTAAGACTTTATGTACAAAAAAAAAATAGTTTATGAATCGGATAATGACATGTTTTGCATTCATTTTACGTATAGGATATTACAATAAAACTCTTAAGGGAGATTCCTTGACGATGGAAATATAAACAAATCGTTTGATCCAAAAGAGCTAACAAATGTCTAGTAAAATAAAGTTTTTTTTTCTTATGTTATGTACACGTACCTAGAAGTGACTACTTGAGATATCCCCTTGACTGGAGCCAGCTGGGATTTCCCTATTATTTTACCATTTTCGTCCGTCACATCTAAGCCTGTAAGGAAAAATTAATATTAATTTAGAAAACCCAATAATAAAGCTGCGATTTATAATAAATATAACTAAATATAGTGTATTAATTGAAATTTTTGCTCAAATATAAATATAGACATGTTTTTTTCTTCAAGAGCACTAGTAAAATCTAATTGAATGAAGATGGAAAGATTTTTAGTCGTTCAAAAACTAGATAAATGTTATTAAATGTATTTATACATTAATATTTTAAAATGCAAAAATATTTTAGGGCTTAAACTAGTTGATAACATGTACAGCTGGAGATCAGGAAGTCTTGGGTTCGAGTCCCAAGTCATGTTTCTGTTAAGAAATTCTCAATAACAACTTGAAGTCGGGAAGTTTGTGTTAGTGTCGAATTGTCTCACCGGAATATGTATTAAAGTGAAAAGTAGAGATGAAACGGATATTCGGCAACTATCCGGTATTTTTCCCTATCCTTATTTTGTTATCCGGCTGATACTGGATAGAGACACAATTATCCGGCCTTAACAAAAAATTATCCGTGAGGCAAGTCATAGAAAGTTGACTTCTAAATATACCAAATTTTACACTCTGGCAAACTTTAGACTAGTGGGTACTGCTTCGAGCCACCAATTAAAATTCGCCAACTTATTAATCTGGCAAACATTTGACTTTCGCCAATTAAATATCGCCGATTGCATACACAGTACTTGATCGTCTACTTATAAAATTGTCGCAACATGACAAAAGTCTAAATATCCGGCAATCCGGCTTATCAAATATCCGTGTATCTTTAGAAATCAGTGTTAGGGTTCCGGCCAATCAAATATCCGTTTCATCATTAGAAATGAGCATTATTGAGAGATTTATGAGTATGAGTAAAAAGAGACATAGAGTGGACGTTGTGCATGCGCTCTCTCTCACTCACACAGCATTTTAATATCTCGCATAATTAGCTAGTCTGACAGTCATATCATTATTTTCTGCGAATATCCTACTAATATTATAAATGCGAAAGTTTTTGAGGATGTATAAATGTATGGATGTTTCTTACTCTTTCTCGCAAGAACTACTGAATAGATTTTAATGAAACTTTACAACATAGCTCATACATCAGAATAACACATATACTTTTTATCCCCAAAAAATGTACGGTTCCCGTGAGATATATTTGTTTTTGTTTTCCTAAAGGCGTTCCCGAACGAAGCTAGGGTCAGCCGCTAGTTGTTGTGAATAAAGATGACGTTAGAATGCGAGGGAGAATTCTTTATCTATTCATGTTAGTTGTAGTTGTATTGATTGATTAATGAATGTAAAATTTTTTACCTAAAAGTATTTCGTTCTGCCTCATCAAGGGAATGTTGACCCAGTTAGCTGCCGCTACCGCTACGAATGGCACAAATCTCTGAAATATTATAAAACTTTTCATATATTTAATAAAAAAACTTATTGAATATACTAAATAATAAAAATGAACAATTGTACTAGACGTAACTAATTACATTTTAACAAACTTACGAAAAGATATATTTAAAATATCTAAATATAACTATCTTTTCGGATTATTTCGCGGATTTATTTAGATTTTTGGTTCCAGACGTTTCGAATGCTTTACAGCAATCATGGTCACGGGAGAGACTGGTCTCTCCCAGACGTCAAACGTCAACGTGAAACGTACAAAATGTGTAGGAAAATTTGGCGATATCTGTCATTTCTAATACTTATATCTTAAATGGTCCTATAGAGATTTTTGATCCCTACGTGAAATAGGATCGATTGAGATCAAAAAAATATTTTTTGGTATTTTAGCATTTTTTCGCTGACTGTACATTTTTTCCAAAATCTGTGAATGCAGTTCAGAATATCGCAAAATGTTATGGATGGTCTCCTAGGAACGTTTTTCTGTAACTATAGCAGTTAAGGTACCTGCCCTTACTATCCCGTCTCAAATATCCACCCTGTATATGAAATTGATCCTATCTTATCCTACGAAATATGAATGATTATCCTACGATAAAGCGAAACGAAAAGTATATACTTAAGTATAATAATATTTCGGTTTGGTAAAAACCTCTAAAAAATATTATATTATTAAGTAAATTTGTTACTATTGGATCTAATTAATATAAAACGTGTTCTTATTAGATAATTATGTTAATTATTTGCTATCTTTTTATTATGCGTCTTTAATTTATAACACTCTGTATATAATTGCTTATCACTCCCGCGTCATCGAATTATAACTTTACTTCTTACTAATATTATAAATGTGAAAGTTTATATGAATGTTTGTTACTCAATCACGCCAGAACGGCTGAACGGATCTGGATGAAATTTGGCAGATATATATATTATAGTCTGGAATAGCACACAGGCTTTATTCCGAAAAAATGTACGGTTCCCGTGGGATAGATTTGATTTTCTAGAAGCGAACGAGTTTTTATTGAAACCTTATACATTTAGGATTTTTTATTTCAGTCTAACAAATCAGTTTGGCTAGTGCTTTGAGCATGCACTAGGACCATAGACAACTCATATTCGTTCGCGTTTAATTTACGTTTTTTATTTTTTGTTTTACGATTAAACTCCGCTTCAACACTTTCCCTTTAGTAATGTATCGATTCATCTTCGATTTTATTATCCGAATTAAAATTATAAATTTTTGTATTAGTTTTGTGTAGTACGTACTTTCAATAACAAAACAAATTTTTTATTATTTAAATTACTGTTATCAAAATAAAGCCTCTGTACGCTAGCGTCTTGCTTTTATTTTTCTAACCTACCTTCTTCGCGCTTTGCTGTAGATATATATTTTTCTAAATTATCTGGATTATCCATACGCCCCGAAAGTGCTGCATATTGACTAAGTTCTCTAAAAAACCGGCCAAGTGAGAGTCGGACTCACGCACGAAGGGTTCCGTACCATTGTCTATAAAAACGGCCAAAAAAATCATGTCTGTTGTATAGGAGCCCCCATAAATATTTATTTTAATCTGCTTTTTAGTATTTGTTGTAATAGCGGCAACAGAAATACATCATCTGTGAAAATTTCAACTTTCGAACTATCACGGTTCATGAGACACAGCCCGGTGACAGACGGACAGACAGACGGACTGACAGTCTCAATAATAGGGTCCCGTTTTACCCTTTGGGTACGGAACCCTAATAAAACTGAAATAGCTACATTTTCGAAACATCCTCGTTTTGCTGCATCTAAACAGATTAATAATGACAACGTCAAATTACGTATTTTATCCGTAAACGTTTCGAAATCGTCTTCTTGTGTTGATAAGTTCAACAACTCATGTATAATTTCTATTTTTTTCCTAAAGTCACCGAGATATTTTATTAAGACTTCCTCTAATATTGGCCAAATATCAAAAATGGCGCGAAAACGCGCCAAGTCAATACATGAACGACTCTACCCGTTAACTTGTTTCTTATTAAACAAGCGGCAAAGCTGCTTCTCTATTCCCTATAATATCGAAAATATTGATATTATAATACTTTCTTAGATTTACGCGAATATTTGACATTTCAAATAAAACTATCTTTTCGGATTATTCGTTGATGTATTTAGATGTTTGGTTCCCGACGTTTCCAACGATTTACAGCAATCATGGTCACGGGGGGGGGGGGGGGGGGCTAAGGTTTTAGAAGTCTCAAAGGCGTTATATACTTGTTAGACGAAAACCACGGTCGCTTAATGCTCTATCGCGATAATGTGACATTTAATTGCAATGTCATAATATTCACGTCATTTGTTTTCTGTCTATCGCTGCAATAATAACAATTGCTTCAATTGATATTCGCATGAATCAAGTAGATAAAATTGACTGATGTAAAATTTAAAATATGTTATATTTGACTCTAACAAATTTGTTAAATTAAAAGTAAAAATAAAAAATCTCACTAAGTACGGCTTTAGAAGCATAAATCTCTATGATAAAAATAATCTATAGGTACATCTAATAAAATTGTAACTAAGCCGAATCTGTACATTAAATATATTTTGGAAAATCTTATTGAAATAGACATTATTATCGATACAGATGCCGAATCTATAATTTTTAGAATTTTTGTATGTCTATCTATCTGTCTGTCTGTTGCCGCATCACAGAAAAAGCACTGGAGGGATTTTGATGAAATTTAGTATGGTGATAGCTGGTTATCCGGGTGAACATATAGGTACTACTTACTTTTTACCGCGGGAAAATGTCTCATTTCTAAGAAAAAATACAACAACTGCAATGTAAGAGTATACTAACATGTAAAACCTAAGAATTTGGTTTTTGGTCATCTGATCGCGGGCGGAGCCGCGGGCAATGCTGGTCTAAAATAAAAATATGTAATTTTTATAGACCGATCTAGAAACCACATCATACATGCTTATGTAGAATTTAAAAATGTTATATGTATGGGGCCCACAATTATATGTATGGAGTGCCATCTGTATTTTTTTTTTACTACGGAATTGTTTAACTTACCAAGTGTTATGAATATAGCTCCAATAGTATTTTAATAAAATAGCTATGACAGGCGCACAGACGAACAGATGGACATAGCGATATTATAAAGATTCCTTTTTTCTACAGAACCTTAAAAAAAGAAAAAAAAATAACACTCACAGCTAAAATAGGATTTTTGGCGCGTTTTTGTATTCCAAATTTGAATGTGAACGCCGTTGCCATGGCGGCCGAGGTCGCCGAAACGTACGCAACACCCATTTGCGTAGTTGTTAATGGCGAATTTGCGTTTCTATTTGTATAATTTACTAATGCATTGAACGATTGATTAACCCATTGCCAAAAAACGACTGCAGTTGTTGTTCTAAAAAAAAGGATTTTGAAATTAGTCATCAAATATAATTATTTTAAAAAATAGTAGTAGAGTTAAGAGGAAAAACTAAGATAATAAATAAATATTAAAGTACTTAATATTATTTAATGAGATATAACAATACTCCTATCACTAAATCGATTTGGCTCAGTTCGAAAAGTTTAGCTCAGTTTGTAGTGCCCTACTTGCTGTGCCAACGGTCGCGGGTTCAAGACCCACTGGGGGCATTCATTCGTGTGATTAGCACGAATGTTTGTACTCCAGTCATGGATGTTTATATTTATAATATGTATATATTTAAAGTTATATATGTGTAGTGTATCAACTATCTGGTATCCATAACACAAGCCTCGTAGCTTACCATGGAACTAGATGGTGCTGTGTTAATGTCCCAACATATTTATTTACTATTATTTTGTTAAAAATTTAGTACACCTATAATTATATTTTAGACAAGGGAATAGTATATAGGTCATATTAAGGTAAAGATGGAGACAAACAATAATGTTTTAAAACATTATACAAATCTTAAGAGTATACTCATTACTGTGATAAGTAAATAAATGTTAATACCTAAATATGAATAGCAGACTTTATTATAATGAAGAAAATAAATAATAAGCCTCCAAGGTAAGAACTAATGCTTAAAAAGTACAAATTATATAAGATTAAAGTATTATTTTTATTAATCATCTTCTTCTATATTATATTATAATATTATAAAGTAGAGTTTGTTTGATTGTCTGTTTGAACGCGCTAATCTCAGGAACTACTAATTCGTTTAGAAAAACTCTTTTTGCATTAGATAGTCCGTTTATTGAGGAAGGCTATAGGCTATATATCATTCCGGAAAAATATACAGTTCCCGTGGGATAGATTTATTTTTGATTATTTTTTTTATCTAGGGACGAACCCGAATCGAAGCGAGGGTGAGTCGCTAGTTATTTATATTGTCTTCCCAAAAATTATAAATTAACGAATAATACAAAATTTTCCTTATCATTAAAATCGTGAATAGTAACATAAACAGCAAATCACGCTATTATTTTTGACTTTGACATTTATACTTTTAGCGGACTCCTTATATATAATTCTTAAGTCTGAGACCTATATTTACAGGTATCGGTTACATTTTACCAAAAGGTAAAAAGGTAGGAACCTAGTAAGTTTTCGAAAGATATGTAAAGTACGCCAACTCGCACTTGGCCAGCGTGGTGGGCTACAGCCTGATACTCCTCGTATTGTAGGGCGGCATTAATAAGGGCTGAATACATCTTATAAATTTTACGTGGAAGAATTGCGAATGAGGAAGAATTGCAAACACGTATTGGTCTATGAGTAAAATTTAGGATGGTGATCTATATTTATTATCTTAGTCTGGGTAGTTTCAAATTACGCACTCATTCAATAATTAATACACTAATAACATTATAATTTATAAAACGACTAGGTACTCAGTTTCAAAATTATGTTTATTGTTTTGCCCTTTTCTCAGTCAGTAGAATATGGAACGACATATTATTTTGTTTAATGAACATGCTTTTATCCACTTCCCTTGCAACTTAATTTTAACCTATTCCTAGGAATTTCATATCGTGTTTTTAACCCTCGACGCAAAAACGATGGAGTGTTATAAGTTTGACGTGTCTGTGTGTTTGTCTGTGTGTGGCATAGAAGCTTCCAAACGGATGAACCGATTTTGATTTTGTTTTTTTTTTAGTTTGAAAGATGAATTAGTCGGGAGTATTCTCAGCTATATTTGATGAAAATCGGTCCAAGATGGCCGCCGCCACAAAATGGCAGATTACATATTTTTTCACAACTCCCTCAATATGGGTATCAAATGAAAGGGCTTAACTAATAGTAATAGTAGTGATAAATTTCAAATCTAAGATGGCCGCCACCACAAAATAGCGAGTTACATGTCGGTTTTTTTTTCTTAATTTAATTTAGATAAAAGTTGTTTCTAATGCAAATTAAATATTGTTGCCTGCGACATGACGGCATCATGGTAGATACGACACTATGTCATTTATACTTTAACTAGCGATATACCCTCGCTTTGCTCGGGTAGGTACATCTCTAGGTACGTTTTAATTAGATATAAATAGTCATTAGCCAGCGTTAGAGCCACGTAAATTCTTATTTTGTTTTTCGTGAATTTCGCTTTTAGTATATAAATATGATTTATACAATTCAATTATTTTTTTCGTGGCTTTTATAGCTAACTTCCATGTTATTTAATATTTTGTATAAATTAAAGAAAACAAAAACAGTATTACTTCTAAATAGTTTTTGTAAAAGGACATTTTTTATACAGCCAAGAGCTGAGAGCAATTTTTTTTTTTTACACAAAATGCAAATTACTTATGTGCTGTATATGATTTGCCGAAATTCAATATTATAAAATTTGGAGGTCAGCCTTTCTACGTCATAAATCATAATATACAAAAATTATGCAAAGTAACAAACGTACAAATTACCTACGTTTACCAAAAGAAGTTTTTAAAATACAACAAGGTTGCGAAAAGCATAATAACTTTTAGAAAATGCTTGAGTATTTATTATTTGTACTTTGATTTGATACATTACTTTTTGATATTATATTAGACTAGTGACTCATCCTCGCTCCGCTCGGGTTGGTCCCTAAT
Organism: Brenthis hecate; assembly: GCA_951806755.1. Lineage (NCBI taxonomy): Eukaryota > Metazoa > Arthropoda > Insecta > Lepidoptera > Nymphalidae > Brenthis > Brenthis hecate. The sequence continues at coordinate 2,068,628 of OX638253.1, read as the reverse complement.
TACGTTTTAACATTTAGTATAGTTTTCTCAGAAACGAGATATTTTTCCGCAGTAAAAAGTATCCTATATATTGACCCGGATAACCAGCACAGCTATCTCACCAAATTTCATTGAATTGCCTAGTGGTTTTCGAGTCTGTTTATCTGGGAACGCATCACGCGTTCCCAGATAGACAGACACGACAGCCAGACAGACACAAAAATTCTAAAAACTATAGATTCGGCCTCTGTATCGATAATAATGACTATTTCAATAACATTTTCCAAAAAATATTTAATGTATAGATTCGACTTAGTTAGAATTTTATTATAAGTATAGAAGATAAAAGTTTGTTTTAAAAAAAAATTATGTTAATTTATTTACTAATAGCATTGCCCGCGGCTCCGCCCGCGTTCAGATGACCAAAAACCATATTCTTAGATTTTACATATTAGTCTACTCTTACTTTACCATCCCACAGCTGGGTACTGGCCTCCCTTCAGTAAGGTTAGGCCATAATGCCCAAAATCCATGCCCAAAAAGGCCAAGTGCTAGTTGGTAAAGTGAACATGTCTTACGAAAACTAATTAAGTTCTTAAATAAGCAGGTTTCCTCGAAATATTTTCCTTCCACGTACGGCGTGTGGTGTCGTAGTGTACGGCGAATCATGTTGCAAATGATTCGCACATAATAATATCAGAGGTGTCAGGTGCGAGACCTAAGATTGGAAGTTGGAACCCACTTCACATGCACAAGCGCGTTGTATTTATGTATTTATTATTTTCAACCCTTGTTAACGTCCCACTGCTGGGCACGGGCCTCCTCTCAATGCGAGAGATAACATGTCATATGCCCGATTTCACCAGCGTCACCTAAGTTTAAGGGATCCCCTAAGCATGGTTAGGGGGCTGTTAGGGGACAGTTTCTGTTTCACCGACAGTTAGGGGTCACCTAAATATTAAAAGGCCCCCTAAATTTAGGTGCTCGAAATATGGGCTAAAGACGATCGTAAAACGAAATTTAATTTAGGGGCTAGTTTAGGGAACTTTTAAGCTAGGGATCTCATACGTAGGTGATAGCTTATGGGTTGTTGGTGAAATCGGGGAATAGTCCACCACGCTAGCCAAGTGCGGGTTGGTGGACTTCACGTCTTTCGAAAACTGGCTAGGTTCTCTCTCGCGAGCGCGTTATCAATATTTAATTTGACCTTTACGGACTTATTTTTTTACCTTTAAAAACTTAGATGGTCTAGTTTAGTTTTGTTTATAAAAAGATAAGCTGTTAAAATTTATGCATTCTTAATATACATTCTAATCATTTTTATAAATATGGAACTGTGTCTTAATTAAAATAAAGTTATAATTCAAATATAAAAAAAAATGCAAATAGGTATATTGCTTAAAGAATACATTTTAGCACAATCATATGTATTTAGTAAAATAAAAAAAAATACTAAGTAGTTCATTATTTCATAGTCAAATCAACATTTACGATATTTTAATATTCCGTAAAAAAAGTATTTTCTCAAGATCAGACGACGCCATAGATTTTAATGTTAGATACTTGACATTAAGCTCAATTTTATAATAATTCAGTAAAAAAATATACCTATAAAATCCGATAGTAAGCCGATTACTTCATAATAATATGTCTTGATGTCTTTTATATGACATCTAATATTTTCCTGTTTCTTTTTAACTCGTGGAGTTTCTTTTATTTTAATTCGTCGCGTTGTTTCCTAGTCTAAGACTGACCTTTCCCATTAATATGCATGAAATGAGTTGTATCTAATTGAACCGGTATTTTTGGGGCTGCACTATCATAAGATGTTAAAGCTAGAGCTAACTGACAATTATAAATTAATATAGCCTCCTACCACTTATTGATCTATATGTCGCTGGCATATCATATGATTTGCTAGCAAACGGTTTCAGTCTGTTTGTAAATTCTTGCTGTTATGTAAAATGGCGAAGGCATATTGTAAAAACAGCACTGTGGACAGTAAGGGTTTTCGGGTTCACGAAAGAGACCTAACAAGAAGACTACGTCGGCAGTGAAGCGTAGCCTTTCTCTTTACCAGGCCTGAATTTACTTTATTGCATTGTTAAACTTTAACGTCATGTCAGTAAGTTAAACTCGTTTAGCTGTTTTGCAAACAGCTAACGGTTTCATAAAATTGCTGATTTCATATTCACATTTGAAGGAATATATAAAGGGGGTTTAGTGGCTATAAAATTCGTAGGTATATTTGTACAAGTAGACTAAGCCACAGTCATTAAAAAAATCTAATTTGTATCAAAATGCCTGTTCGTAATTTTTTATTGGGATAGCAATAATCTGGGTTATTGTTGATGATGCCATTTACAACTCCATACTGGGATTAAAATTAACATAAATAGAGCACTACATATTTGTTTCTATGTATAGTTAAAGTAAGAAGTCAACTGCATAAAAGACAAATAAATATGTTGGGCTCTATAGTAAGCTATGAGACCTGTGTTATGGATACCAGATAGTTGTTTCACTACCCATATATAACTTTAAATACATACTTATTATAAATATAAACACCCATGACTGGAGTACAAATCTTCGTGCTCATCACACAAATGAATACCTCAGCGGGACTCAAACCCGCGTCCGGTGGCACAGCAAGTAGGGTCATCTATGGAAACTTACTTACTATTTATAACATTAGAAAGAAATCTAAGAACTAAATAGAATTTTATTACTATATATTTAAGTGTTGACTCGTGACAATATAAATATAACATTTAATTTTTTTATTAAATAATTTAAAACAAAGCTAAATCATTGTTAAAATTAAAGAAACTTACCTATACCACTGCAACATAGCACCAGTTATAATACACCCCCCTGGCATTTGAAAGGACATTCTGCCGAATACATTTTGTAACTCTCCACTATCTGGATGAAATGCTGATTCGTATAATTGTTTAGCTCTCACTACTTGGGACATGGATATACCTGCGGGCTCTTGACCCAGTCTGAAAGTGATAAAAACTTAAATTATTGCTAAACTAGCAACTTACCCTGGCTTCGCTTGGGTGCATCTCTAGGTACCCAGATTACAGTCACAATTTCATGGGTTTTAATTTTTTTTTGTGCATAACTCTGATTTTTTTCCAAAATAAAAGTAACCTAAGTTACTCCATATAACATCAGCTATGTACCAGTGAAAATCCCGTCAAAATCGGTCCAGCCGTTTCGAAGATTAGCCAGAACAAACAGACAGATAAAAAAAATTAAAAATGTTGTCACGTTAAATCTTTAGACAAACAATTTATTTATTCAGTAATATATTAAAATTTATATAATCATAATCATAATTTTTCTTTAAATATTTCTTTCTGTAAATTAATTATTAACATACTAACTTATATTTATTATATAGGTCTTTGGCTTCATATAGTTCTTTTTCAGATGCCAGAGACAGTAAAGGGTTTGAAATGAATGCAAAATGCTTGAATCTGCCTACAAAAGTGCTTTGATCCCATAGCGGCTGAGTTATATCAATTCTCTTTTCAGAAGTCATGATCTGCAAATAAATAAATGTATAACCTATTTTATTTATTTAAACAAAAATCTCGTACAAACCATCAAATTTAGGATTTTTTAACAAAAGCTCATCCATGACTGAGTTTAAAAGTAAAAACAAAATTTTAATAAGCAAAATGTAAGAATATTTTTTTAAAACAAAATAGCTTTAATCAATTAAAGCAACCATTTTAAGAAAAAGGTTTGCTAAAACAATTTCTCTCCTGGTTTCATATTAAATAAATAAAGTATGTATGTACGATATTAACTGTCTTGAAAGCAGCTAATTGTGAATGACAACTTAAATAGAAGCAAAGTATATAATTGCTATGTTTAAGATTATAAGCTAAGTTTATTACTATTTACTGTTCGCTTACTTTACTACATGTGAGTAGTACACACTAGAAAATACTGCTTCTGCTTTGGAATAATTATATTTAATTAAACATCTCTCTTTATATTACGTTAAAATTAATTTACTTTAAAATAATTAACAGTAATCGCAAAAATATTTTTATACTTATACATAATATTTAGTACCTATTAAAAATATGTATATTATAAAATATGTTTGGTCAAAGATTTATTCTTTTCAATTTATCAATGAACTGATTATCACTAAGTATTATTACAAAAGCTTACTTATATATGTATTCATAAAAGACCTTGAATCTTCATGTGTAATGATATTTAAATAGACAAATTACATTATTTGTACGTAATAGATTATGTAAGTTTAGTAGTAATTAATGGTGTATTTCATTTATACTTACAATTATAATTAAAATCGAAGAGATCAGATAAAGTTAATAAAGAGACCTAAGCAAAGCTCCCTCAAAATTATTCGCAAAATTATAAAATCCGCATTCCGCACTACACTACTAACTTGACTACACCGGTATTTGACAGATTAATAAGAAATAGGTATTTTAGTTAGGTATGTACTAGTAAGCTTTATGTAGGTAACAAGCAGCGCTTGCCAATCCAATGGCCGGGTAATTTATCTGAAAAGCGGGTTATTTAAGGTGATTTCTTGATAGCGGGTAATTTTGTCGAGTAGTTACATTGAACGGAGTAAAAGCGGGTATTTTAGTTAAGCTGGCAACATTATCATAATAGTAATTTAAAAAACATTCGGGTATTCTGCCCACGCTTGGCGCCGCGCCGGCGGGATAAACCGGGTAGTTTGAGGTTTATTGGCGGGGTAAATTAACTTATGTGGCAGACCGGTACATAAAAGGCTAAAATAAAAAAATAGGCTTGTCCACAAAATATCGATACATCATTATTATTTGTTTGATGTCTCGATATTATACTACACTTTTACTTGCGTTTTTTTAACGAGTTACATTTTATAGTTGATTCAAAAAAAATGGTTTTAGTTTCGACCAGTTACGTCCAAAAAATCTAGTTTTAGCCAAAATTTCAGTTTCGGCCAAAAACAAGCCAAATCTTCCACCGCGGAAGATTCCTATCACGCCGAAATTCAGTGATCATGATTTGTCTCGCTTCGTTCCAGGTAAGTTAATGCATCGTGGACGTGGTCGCTAGCCTAGTTCGCCAGTCGCCGGCGCATCGAGTTAAGGATATTTGTATACACAGTACACATACACCACTATTATGAATCCAAAAGTGTGAGTAAGAGTGTGTGTATGTGTATGAGTTTATACTGATCTCTGTGCCTGTCTCGATTGTCTAGTTATTAGCATGAACGGCTGCGGATTCTGAGGTCCTGGGTTCAATATAGTACATATTAGGTTACTGACAAGAAATTCTCAGTAGAATACCAGAAACAGCCAGTTGGAAAGATACCGGTGTTTCAACCCCTTGGTTCGGAGAGCACGTAAAGCCGTCGCTTCTGCGCCTAATCACTGGCGGTGAAAAGAGCCTTTGTGCCTGCGCGAATCGCGCGGGGGATCGGTCAGGAGTACACTATAATGAGTATGTGTAAGTGTATTTATGTGCGTCTTTGTGTTCGTGCATGTGTGTGCGTTTGTTATTCCTTGAAAATTATTGCAAGATATACTATGGGTAAAACATATTTAAGTTACTCTTAAGGGACGCACCCGAGCGAAGTAAGGTGTAGTCGCTAGTTAACTACTCAAGATATAAAACATGAACTACGTTTCAGCATAAATAGAAATTTTAACATGTCATAATAAATTTCGGTTTCGTCAACATAAAGTTTTATTTTTAACTTACATACTTCCAAAAAGGAGGAAGAAACGGTTATTTTGGAAGGTGTAAAAGAGATCATATGAAATATCTCTTACTACCGTTAACAAATTTACTAATTATAATGTACGTGATGATGATGATGTTCTCCTAGGCGATTTCGGCCACGGCGGCCAATCTCATTGAGACTAGCCAATTGCGCAGGAGATATTATAGTGCGCAAGTGTACGCGCAGACACAAGTGCACTCTCTATTCCTGTCACTCTCTTACTCCGGTGGGCCGACCACTCGACACGACCGGTGAGAGTTTAGGCGCAGGACCGACGGCTTTACGTGCTCTCCGAGGCACGGGGGTGAAACACCGCCAACTTCCCAACTCCAGGCTGTTACTGAGACTTACTATACAGAAAGACTCAATAACTAAACTTGGCCTGACCCGGGACTCGAACCCAGGACCTCCGGGTGTGCAGCCGTACATGCTAGCCACTACACCACCGAGCCAGTAATGTACGAAATTAGTAATCAAATAATAAAAAGTTCCTGCGGACTGCGGTTTAATGAAACTAGATTTGAGACGATTGCAATTGTGATAGATTTTTATTTAATTTCTGAAACTGCATAATCTTACGATTTACCAATATAAATTATTTTTAAATTTTCAATCTAATAACTATGTATCACGCAGTAATTTTATCATAATATATTCTACCTATACTTCATAGTTCATAATATATTTACATTGTCTATGAAATACTAAAGAATATGGCGGCTGTCGTTGCAACAGCCGATATGACGATTCAAAAGAATTCTCAGATTTTAGTAAATGTAGAAGAAGCTTTAGAAGATTTAATTGTGGTAACCTATAGTACAGAAGATAAAAAATTTCAAGGTGTTCTGTTGGATTCCAACAAAGGGTTCGTGTTGATTTGTTGCATTAAAAATTATTATCGATTAAGTGTAGTTTCTCTCATTATTTTAATTTCTTTACAGTAATTTACCTTTTGGTGTGTATAGTCTTCACCCAGCATTCTCTAATCAGAACGAAAAAGCAGAAAGCAAAGATAATAAACTACATTCCGTGAGTCAAAGATTTACATATCAAGAGCCTGATTATAATCATGAGGACTTACAAAGATCAAAAAAACAAAGTGGCAAATCTAAACCCCCAGCTCGGAGAAAGATGACAGTGAGATTACGACCTAGGAAAGTAGTATGTTCAAATTGCAAAGGGATTTGCAATGAAAACAGTGAAAATGTAGACGTGTCCAAGAAGCGCAAATTAGACCCGGATGACGATACGCCCAAAGACGGTTCTGAGTCATCGAAATTAGAAAAGAAATATCTGATGGGAAGTATGCTAATACCTAAGCTGTCCAGGCTAGAGCCAAGTGAAATAACAAATGCTATAAAATCAAAAAGTGTTACAAAACCAGGTGAAAAAGCGAGAAGTATAAAAAGTATGAAACCATGTGATGATAGTGAAAAAACTACTAGGGAGTTGGCCTTTGTTAGTGTTTCCGATAATAGTGATTTAGGTGACAAAGAAGATTGTAAAGACAGTGACAACTCTTTTAGTAACTTATTTTCCAATGCTAGGACACTCAAAATTTGTTTCGGTGAAGGTGAGGGTACTGTTGTTAAAATACCTCCATTAGGTGGTGATTTTAATGAAGATTCTGGTGTTTCCTGTGATATGTCTAAACCTACAAAAGCTGTAAAAAAAGCATTGAAAAAGGCAAAAAAACAGGCTAAAAAGAACAATACTACAGAAAAAGCTGTTGATTTATGGATAGATCAATCACCAAAACATATTGGAGCACTGTCGCCTCGAAACAATGTATCAAACAGTGCATCAATTGATCCTTTAGAAAAGAAACACAAACATAAAGTTAAACATAAAAAAAAGCATAGGATTCAAAAGAAAAGGGATGAAAATACAAGTAAATGTGATTCAATAGACTATTTCAGTAATATTAAAGACCATTGCTTGAAACAGAAATTATCCATTAGCTTGCGTAGGTTAAGCAGCAATTCTTATGAACGTAGAAATGAAGAGGGGTCTGACGATGGGGAAATTGAAACAGTTCCTGACTTTCCAGAGAGTTCTGAAGGAGTTGGTGGGAAATTACTAAGGGTGTCCCCAGGTGATATTGTATGGGGTAAAGTAGTTGGTTTCCCATGGTGGCCAGGCAGGGTTTTAAGTGTGACACCAACTTCAAGAGCTCATGTTGCTTGGTATGCTTCAACTACATCATCTCTAATGCCATGCGACAGTTTAAGTCCTTTTTTGGAAGATTATAAGGTAATTGTTCTAATTATTATTTTTTTCAACTGGTATTTTTTAATAGCAAGCATTCACTTCTAAGCTTGAAGTAACCTTGAGTCATATTAATGGCATATGTAACTCAAAAGAGTTTTTACAAAAATGAACTATTTCTACATTAATTTTAATATCATTATTCATAAAGTGCATGACAAATAATTTGCTTGGAAGTGTGACAGAAGTTTGTGACCTTGACATATTCAAAGACTATGTCGATCAAATTACTAAGAATTGACCTTTGGTACTTACAACAAATTATAATTCCAAAGTACATTAGAGGAGAAGGCAACGTGTAGATGTGCTTTCACAAGGAAAATGGAATGGTTGGAAGTGACTCTTATATTATGTGGATATAAGGTTAAATCTGTCTTGTTATCTTAATGATTATAGTTTTAATTAAAATATTATGATTTATGATGTCTAATATGTCATAGATATATTTTTAAATTAAAACAGTTTTTAATGTATTCTTCATTACTATATCTATACATATAATAAAACTGTATAGGTTGAATGTCTGTACTTAGAAAAAAAAATGCTAAAAACAATGTGCTTATGGCGAATATTAAGAAAAGAAATAGAACAAATCCAGATTTTCATCAAATTTTTTGTTTCTTTGTCTATTTGTATGGGCTAATCTCTGAAACTGTTGAACCGATTTAAAAGAAATTTTTCATGGTGGTACCGTATATCACCGGACAACGTCTTAGATACTTTTCATCCCGGAAAATTAAAGAATTCCTATGGGATAGTTAAAAATCTATAGTAACTTATACAGCTTAGTACACAACAATTAATGCACCTAATTTAGTAAAATTTGCTATGCTGATACCGATATTGCCGGAATATTGCCGGTCAAACAACAGGTTACTTTTATGCTGGAAAAATGAACAGTTCCCGTGGGATAGATCTGTTTGTGCTTTTCCAGTTAGAAAATAAACAAATAATATAGCAAAAATATTTTTTATACCACAGATAAGATTCAACAAAAAGAAAAGGGGTCCATATAAAGAGGCTGTGAAACAAGCAACTATAGAAGCAAGACAAATGGAAACTCATGTAGATCCTTTAGCAAGTCCTACCCATAATCTTGCGACTGTCTCACCCCACCCTATTGATGTGTTCTCCTAAATGTGATTATAGTATATTGCCGAATTTTAAATTAATGTGATATTTCTGTCTGCACAAACTCATTGACCATTAGCTATAAGATAAACTGAATTAAGACTATTATAAAAATACAAATTATGCTTGATTTGATAATAATCTTTAAATGTTTGTTGGCAATTATGTGATTCAAATCTTTTATTGTCTAGAAATTATTTTTTAATGTTTCATTGAGTCAATGTGCAATAATAACATTTTTAACTAAACAGCCTGTTGATTTTTTATCTATTTAATTGTAATATTTCATACATATCTGTACTTACTTTTGTAATTATTACAAATAGCCAAAGACTAAAAATGTGAAAATTGAATGTAGGGTCTTAATATTTTTATTATATTATTCCATGACCCATTTAATTTATTCGATTGGATATAAAAATTACATTTTCAAAGTGATAAATACTTTCGCTTTGTTTTTTTTTTGGTTATTATATCAGAAATTAGATTGCTCTGATATGTTATTTGTTATATCATAAATATGTTATTTTTCTATTCTAAATTTAAAAAATGTTATGGTCATTCCTTTGTACTGGTTTTGAATTTTAGATTAATTTGAATAAAAGATTTTATAAAACCATTTTACAATCTGTATGTTATTATTTCTTGATTCAAAACCAAATGGGTATTTTTAATATATTTGTTATTTATTTTTAAGATTTCTTATAGAGTTTATATACAGCAGGTTGCAGCAATAATATTTTAATTTTCTATTTCTTAGTTCAATTTTGTAGTTGAATTTTAACACAATCTGTTATAACTTACATGGTACAATGTGCCCAATTTATTTGGTAGTTATTTTACTTATATTTGGTTGTTTGTTTTATGCTCTATAGACTATAATATAATTACATATTTAAAATGAAAGTTCATTTATAATAATCTAAAATATTTTATGCCACTTTTGAAAAGAACAATCGAATTTAATACTAAAAAGTATATAATAAATGAGAAATATTAAAGAAAGTGATTATAGACATATAAATAATGTATTGTGACGAATTTTTTTAAAACACACAAATATTTTATTTTATATAAATATTAGGTATGCATATTTTCCTTTTTAAGCAATATAATATTTCTTTTTCATTCCTGTATACTTATACATTCATGTTACAAAATTGTACATTTTGGAATGAAGATCATTGGGATAGTGTTTAAACAATAATTATTATGCCAAAGAGATATGATCTTTATCTTTGACATAATTATAACAATATGCAATACGCAATATGTGTATAGTAGAATAAGCTGCTATGTATCTGCCAGTACAGGAATTATTGTAATTTTAATATAGATCTAAGTGTACGGAAAATAGATTTTCATTATTACCTAAGCCTTTCGTGTATTATATCTTTTTTACCAAAATTAAGTTATCTGTTTTACGAAATGAGTGAGTTGTCAAAAAGTAATATTGATTATGATTATTTTTTATAATTCCTGAGTTGAGGATTTCAGTGTAAGTTTAATACTATTATTTTTTTTAAATTTTATGTCCCTAATCGTTCTATAATGGCAAGATGGATTTCAATAAAATACTTATTATTTAATCTGACTCAGGAATGCCATAATCTATACTAATATTATAAAGAGATAAAGTTTGTGAGTTTGTGACGTTGTAGGGGATAATCTGGATCTACTGAATCGATTTAGATGAAATTTAGTAAGAAGATAGTTTGAGACCCTGGAAAGGACATAGGATACTTTTTTTCCGGAAATCATCCCTTAAGGCGGTGAAAATGGGGATGAAAGTTCGTATTGGAAATCAAGCTAGGAACGAACCCGAGCGAAGCGAGGGTGAGTCGCTAGTATGTTATAAATTTTAATAGTGTTTTTCGCGTCTCATATCACAGAGTATATTACTATAATTATAGTAATCATATATTAACTAGCGATTCATGCAACTCGAGTTCGTCCCTAGGTACGTTTGATTAATTAATAGTTTGTATGGAATAGACTATATAGACAAACTGCCTTTTTAATTCTTTATAATATTATTATAGATATTTTATAAGACAGTGGTACCACAGTGGTAACGCGCTCGCTTGGGAAACAGAGTGAAGTGGGTTCAAATCTCGGGTCTCGCACCTCTGATGCTTTTATGTGCGAATCATATCCACCATGATTACCACTGTTGTTACGGTGAAGGAAACACGCAAAATAGGCGCGCAGACGACGAGTTGCGGAAACAAGCCCGAATATACCATACATACCATACGGTGAAGGAATACATCGTGAGGAAACCCGCATGTCTGAAAAAATCTTACAAGTTTTGCAAAGTCATGTTTAAAGTTTCATCAAAACCCGTTTAATAGTTTTTGCGTCAATGTTCAAGAAACATTCATCCTCACAAACTTTCGCGTTTATAATATTAGCAAGATTTAGAACATTATCATAATAATTTTGATTTTCAACATCGAGATTAAGAAAAGATCAGGAAAATAAATTATTTACATTTGGCATAAAAGGTTTTTGAGAAGCTGGCTTTATTTTATTTAAGCGTTTTACGTTATCTGTTGGAATGACAACAAATCCGACGTCAATAGGAAAAATATTTTTAATCTATGTGAGGAGAACGATTCAAGATTGGTAAACGTTTGTTTTTAAAAGTGGAATATTTATTTTATTTTTGTTATAAGAACTTAAAATGAGAAGAACTTATAAATCTAAAAAAGAAACTGGTGGTGGATTAGATCCGCGAGATGTTTTACTTACAATGGATTCTAAAAGCTCCATGTTTGACGCATTTTACATACAAAATATTAAACAAACTAAACGAGATATGTCTGTCGGTACATCAATGATATTTGCTGCATCAAATAAAGTTCGTAAAAGGAAGTATGTAAAGAGATTAAAAGAACAAGAAAATATCATTAAAGATACCTCTTCAACATCAACGTATTTAACTCCAGATAAATCTCTTCGTGTGAATAAACCGGCAGATTTATTTGACCAGCTTCTTATGTCTTCTCCGATAGAAAATGATTCGAATCAAACAGTTAATAAATTTACCAAGTTCTATAAACCACCGTAAGTTTTAATAAGAAGTTTCTAAAGTAATATATAATATAATATATTAGGTAGTTTAATAAAATTAAAGTTCAAAGTTTTAAATCTATTAAGAAACTAATTCCTTGTCATTTGTAATATTACAGCAGGAATTACTTCCTGCTGTCTACTTTATATTATTATTTAATTTTATTAACATTTAAAGGGAAAGCAAGACATATTACAAAAGACAGGTTAGCAGGAAAAAAATGAGTGATTCCAGCAGCGATAGTATAGGTTTGTATTACAAATGGTAATATTATTTTTATTATTTCTATTCAAAATATCTCATAGCTATGATATTTATTTGCAGATTCTGATAAAGAAAATTCTAATGAAATGATCAATGACCCTGAGAATGTTTCTGATATACTAAGTCATAAGTTGGAAATAGAAAAGGAAAATAAAAGTAATCCAAAGTATATTGATGAATCAATTGACAATATAGTTAAAAATATAGCTCTATTTAATGAAAGTAAAGTTAATAAAACTCCAAGATATTCTCAAGCCATAAAGAATATCCACTCTATTGAAGGAATACAAGGTTCACCTTTATGTAGCACTCCTTTTCATGAAAAATATAGAGGCAAATCCATATATAATTTTTCACCCATTACAATTAATTTAAATGATAGTCCAAAAGTTTTAACTGTACCTGAAGTAAATGAGAGTCTTGAAGATCATAGAATGTTTAAAGAAAATACACATGTAGAGAACCAGATTAATTTATCTTTAGATAAAAATAATACTAACCATAGTGTGCATAATGAAGTAAGTTCACCAATACTACAAAACAAAACAAATATGACAATATTCAAGAAAGCTTTAATTTCTAAACATAATGTAATTACTGAAAATACAGAACCAATAGAAATATCATCATTACAAACAACAGAGTTGGAACCATTTTTAGGATTTTCGAGTGTCCCACAATTTAGTGAGACTGAGGCTTTATTAGATAAATATAAAGAAATAGAAAATAATGTTCAAAATCTTATAAATGAAGAACCTGATGAAATATCTATGTATTTAAATTTAAATCATAGTACGGATGACAATAAAGATGTGGACACTAATTATATAGAAAATGAAAATTCAATGAATTTAAATACAGTAGAAAATAGTATAACTAGTCTTGATGATGATAATGAATCTGATTATGACACATGTGATGATGAATGTGAAGAAAATAGTGAAAATTCAAAGAAGCAAGAGCCTATTGTAGTTGTGGATCGACTTAATGACTCTGTTTTTCAAAGATACTATAACAAAATGGCAGAATGTTGTAAAAATACACATACACTTTTAGATTTTTCCAACAATGATGATTATGTTAGTATTAATGAAAGTGAATCTAGTTCATCTAACAAATTATCTAGTGTAACTGATGAAGAGCATGATTATTCACAAAGTGATGAAGAAGAAGAATCTGAGGAAAACATTGAAAATATGGACAGTGACAATATTTCTGAACCTGATAAACCTGAAGAAGATACATGTGTTAGTTTTGTGACAACCAGACGCAGAAATGGTGTGACAAATGATTCTTTCCTGTTACATCTAGACAGCTCTATTACAAGTGGAAGTAGTACAGATTTTGATAAAACTGTCGTAACATGTCGAGCAAGTATTAATAGGCAGTCACAACTAAACATGCTAACTGATACTGAAATAGATGCACCATCAGAAAATAATGTACATCATACAAACATGAGTCCTCTTGAAACTAAAGCACTTGTGCAAGAGACTAACTGTGATATTACTGAAACAAATTTATCTATTTCAATGCCAAAAAATAACTGCAAATCAAATAGATACAGCAATGTTACAAGGCCATCATTAAAACCTAAGAAAATGTCAACATCACCCATGGAAAGTAATAGAAAATCTGCCATTGAAAGCTTGACACGCAGTGTAGAAAATAAAGTTATTATGACAAGAAGGAGTTGCAGGCTAAATAGAGAAAGTGCTCAGTCTAATTTACCTGTAAATAACACTAATACCTTATATATTAAAACTGATAATGATAATGAAATCACTGAAAATTCTTGTGCTATGGGTAATTCTAAAATGTCTACTTGTGAAATAAATGGAATAGTTCTTCAACCTGGAAAAAGATGGGAAAGATCATTGAGCATATATAGGAGAATGACCACAATGGCTGACCATTTTGATCTTTCAATTTTGGATTCTGAACCTTTAAATATTAAAGGAAGAAAGTATAGGCAAAGTGTGATCAGCACCATGGAAATGCAAGATACAAAAGGTTACTTGTATACAAAATTATATTTTATATATTACAAACTTTTTTAATTTTTATTTAAACAATGAAAATAAAAAATTGACACCATCTATCAAAGTTTCAGTGTAATGTCAGGTTTATATTTTTGCTTTTTTAATAAAATTGGTTTATAATATTAAAGCATTTAATATTATAATCAAATATATTAATAAAAATTTTCTACAGGTTCACTACACAATGAATCAATTAAAAGCCGCAGAAGTACCTTTGTCTCTAAACCTAGCAGATCTACTATTAGGATTGTAAGAGTAAGCAAGCCTTTTTTTTTTTTTTTTTTTTTGTTGACGCTGGGGAAACCCATCATGGGGACCCTACCGGCCGTCAATGGGTAGGGTACTGTGAGACTCCTACTCACTAAAACCCACAGCGGAACCCGTCGCCGCAGTGCAATGGGGTGTGCAGGATCGCTTGCGCATTCACTACAACACCCCTGCGGACAGCCCGTACCCCGCGGGCCTGCCTCGCCTAAACCGGGATGCCCTCGATTCACAGAGCATCCCGACCGCCCCGATGACGTGCAGGGGAGTCAACGAGAGACCCCCCCGCAGTAGCTCCTCTAGGGTGGCGGGAGAAGATGCGCATACCGGCGCCTCCTCTCCCCCAGCCGACGGCGACGAAGAGGGTCTGCTAAGGCGTTAGCCTCGCGTTCCCTCTCCGCCGTCTCCTTCAGTGAGATGACGGCCTCGCTGAAGGAGACCATCGCCGACCAGGACCTCTCGTCGCGTAGCATGGCCCCCACCACGCTTCGCAACGACAGGTCTCCACCCACTACCGCCATCAGGGCATGGCGCTGGGGAGCCCAAGCGGCGCATACCGCGAGGGTGTGGTGCGAGGTGTCCTCGGACGCACCACACTCGTGGCATGCGGGCAACGGTTCCCGACGCGCAATTTGACACAGATACTTACCAAAGCACCCGTGCCCGGTAAGCATCTGCGTCAACCTGAACGTCAGGACACCGTGTGGCCGCCTGACCCAGCGAGACAGGAACGGACGAACCGCCCCCACCGTCGCCCGGCCAGCCGCTGGAGTCCCCAGGTCTTCCCACCAGCGCCGGATCAGTGCCTCGTCAGCTAGGCGCCTGATCCGAGCGACTCCCTCCCGCGCTGGACGTTCCCCTCGAGCCCGCTCACTCGCCCGAAACTGATACACTTCGGCGAGCACCTCCGCCTGGAGTTCCCAGGGCGGATCGCCCGCCAGAAGTGTCGCCGCCGTGAAGGACACCGTACGGTATCCCCGCACCGCCCTCACCGCCAGGACCCGTTGCGCCTTGCGCAGTTGGGCCCTGTTCGGTGCGGAGAGGGCGTCAAACCACACGGGGGCACCGTACAGTGCCATGGACCTCACGATGCCGGCATAGAGCCGCCGGCAGTGAGATCCAGGGCCCCCGACATTCGGCAGAAGTCTGCCGAGGGCCGAGGCGGCGCCGATCAGTCTCGGGGCGAGCTGGGCGAAATGGACACGAAACGTCCAGCGTCCGTCCAGGGTCAGGCCCAAGTAGCGCATATGGGCCCGAACCTCCACCATCCTACCCTGGACTCGCAGACAGGCGTTGCGGGGGGCACCCTTGCGTGGGCCATGAAACAGGAGGGCCTCCGTTTTGGAGACGGAGACCCTCAGGCCCAGCATCCCTATCCGGTCGGCGACCAAGTTAGTGCCGACTGTGGCCAAGCGTGCCGCCTCCTCGTAGGAGCGGCCCCGGGCTGTGACGAGGGTGTCATCGGCGTAGGCGATGACACCGAGCCCGGGGAGAAGCGGACAACGCAGGAGCCAGTCATAGCCGAGGTTCCACAGTACCGGGCCCAAAACGGCCCCTTGTGGAACCCCGCAGTCGACACGCCGCCGACCAACCACCCCATTTGCCCCCGTCCATACGACCTGTCTGTCGCGGAGGTATGCATCCAACACCCGCCGGAGATAGAGAGGCACCTCATGAGCTCGAAGCGCCTCTCGTACAGTCTCGAACGGCAGGGTGTTGAAGGCATTGGCCACATCCAACGAGACGGCTAGCAGCACGCCTCCCTCCTCCACCGCGGCCAAGGACCGAACCTTCAGGGCGTTCAGGGCGTCCACGGTCGACCGACCCGCCCTGAACCCGAACTGAGCCTCCGAAAGGCCCGGCCCCACCTCCTCGAGATGCTGAGTAAGACGGGCAACGAGAATTCTCTCGAAGAGTTTGCCCATCTCACTCAGCATCACGATCGGCCTGTATGCCGAAGGGGAGTCCAGAGGACGACCCTCCTTGGGCAACAGGCACAATAACCCCTCCTTCCAGATCTTCGGGAACTGCCCAACACGAAGGCACGCGTTGAATAGGTCCCGAAGATCCCCTCCCAGGTATTCCAGGGCGATGCACAGAACTCGCCCCGGAATACCGTCCGGTCCCGGAGCCGTCCGTTTGGCCCGCAGTTTATCGCGGGCCAGTTCCATCTCCCCCTCGGTGATTGGGGGGAATTCCTCCACTCCCACAGAGCGTGTGGGAGGAGCCATCACCGGGGGGACGTGCCCAGACGACTCCGGGAACAGCCCTCCGATCAGTCGCAGGAGGACCTCGGGCGGCGTGGTCTCCGTGACCGGGGCGCCGTGCGCGCGGAGCTTGTTCCGCGCGCTGATGTAAGGGCGCCCCCATGGATCCCGATCCAGGCCCGCCAGCATTTCCTGGCGGGCCGCCACCTTGGCCTGGCTGATAGCGAGCTGCAGGGCCTTCTTCGCTGACCGATAGGCAATCCGCAGCTCGCTCTCCAAAACCGGGTCCAGGCCATTCCTCCTGCGACACCGGACAAACCTCCTCCTGTGCCAATTGCAGGTCGCCCGAAGCTGCGCGATTTCGGGCGACCACCAATACACGCTCCGGCGATGCCGGGCGAACCGCCTAATCCGCGGCATGGCCGCATTGCACACCCTCGTAAGGGCGTCGCACATGCGGCCAGCCAGCTCCTCAACATCGGAACTGGCGCCCACCACACTCCCCTGGGAGCACCATGCCTCAACGATGGCCGCCTCTCTGGCCAGCTCTGTGTCAAGCCGGCCCAGGGCCCATCTCGGGAACGCTCGAGAGGGCCCCCTTGGGCGGTCCACCGGCACCGGACGGGTGGAGATCTCAAATCGGATATAATTATGATCCGACAGAGTCTCCACCTCCTCCTCTACCCTCCAGTTGATCACCCTGCGTGCGACGGCGGGGGTGGCGAACGTTAGGTCCACCACGGACCCCCCTGCTGTCGCACGCACGTGAACGCTGTCCCCACATTGAGCAAGGACAGACCGGAGAGTAGTGCCCACGTCTGAACGGCTCGCCCTCGAGCGTCCGACGTGGGATTCCCCCAGGCCAAGGACTTGGCGTTGAAGTCGCCGAGGACAATAGTGTGCCTCGGCGACAGCCTGCAAACCGCAGCGCGGACGGAGTCGAGGAAGATCTCGAACTCCGCCAGACTGCGGTTGGGGGAGAAGTACACGGCGACCACCGCGTACTCTCCCCACCCTGCCACGACAAGTCCTTGGCCCCTCTCGATTGCCGAGAGACGGGGGCCGGTGCTGCTCCCAGACACTATGGCCACGGAGCCCTCTAGGTCCCCCACCCAGTTCGGTTGGTGAGGAACAAAGTAGGGCTCACAGGCCACCGCCAGACCTATCTCCCACTCGGCCATGGACTGCAGGAAAAGGTCCTGCGCTCCGGCCGAGTGGTTAACATTCCCTTGGAGGAAGCGAGTGTGTCCGTCCATTAAGATGACATCACTGCTTCCTCAGCCTGGCGGCTTCCGGCACTAGCGACGGCTCCGGTCCGTGGAGCCATCTTGCCTTTCGTGATGGGTGGGTTGCAATCGCGCCCACCCATCATATGCCCAGAGGGGCGCCCAGCATCCGCGCAGACCGCGCAGCGGACTGTCTTCGCGGTGCAAGCAGCGGAATGGTGCTCATCGCTGCCGCACCGGAAACACAGGCGCCCCCGCTCAACCCTCGATGGGCACCGAGGTAGGGTATGCCCCAGACCCATACACCTGAAGCAGCGAAGTGGTCGCTGCTCCAGCACCTCGACCTTGGCCGACGACCACCCGACCAGAAGTCGGCCTGCGTCGGCCACCTTTTTGGCTGCCGTAACTGGGCACCTTACGACAGCCGTGCCCATCCCCGCCTTCCCGGTATGAACCCGGCTCACCCAAACGGACTCGGATGCGCAGCCGCCCGCCCTTGCGACTGCCTCGACCACCACCTCCTTGGTGACCGAGTCATCCAAGCCCCAGATTCTCAGCTCCCACGTTTTTGCGGGGCGAGCGATAGTTGCCACCCCGTCGAGAACCTGGCGGAGCTTATCCGCCAGCCTATCCGCCGCTTCCGAAGGCACGGAGGGCGACAACTCCAGCAGCCGAGCCCCCGTCGCCGCAACCCTCACCGTCAGGCCCCCCGTGACGCCCAACTGAGACAGGTCTATCTCCTGCCGCGCACACTCCAGCAGCTTGGCGTAGGTGACACCTTTCGATGCCGCCTCCTGCTGGAGCGTTATAATAACAGCCGCTGTGCGCGGCGGTGCCGACACCTTTGGCTTAGCCGGCGCCGAAGGTGCCTTCTGCGCCACAGGGGCCTTTGGCGCCGACTTTGTACCAGCCGGGGCAGCCGGGGCCGCTGGGAGGGAGGACTTCTTCCCCTTCCCTTTACCCTTGCGGACCACCGTTGCCCATGTGCCCTCATCCGCAGTGCTCGGACCCGCCACAGGGGCCGGAGGAGCTGGTCCCGCCACAGAAGCTGCTGGCGCCGGCTGCGACCTAGGGCGCGCCGGGGCTGCCGTCCCAGTTTTATTAGGCTGGCGCCTGCGTGCCGCCGAGTCCTCACTCGCCACTACCGCTACCGGCGCTGGCTTATCCCGAGGCTCTCTCGGCGCAGGCGTTGGCGCACCCGCCTCCCTCCTTTTGTCCGCTGCCAGAGGCGGACGATGCGTCCTAGCCGGCAGCAGGCGCTCCTCAATCCCTGCCAACTTGGCATCAATAAGGGCCCCCACCGAGGAAATGAGGGAGGCCCTTAACTCCTCCAAAGCGTCCCCCTGCAGCGGAGAGGACGGAGCACTCGCTCTCAGCTCCGAGAACTGGCGGCGGTGCGCCTTCACTTCCGCCTTAAGGTTCTCCACCTCCTTGCGCAGCCGCTCGTTCTCGGCAGCGACCTTCCTGGTTTCCTCGTTAGAGGACCGACTCGCCAGGGTGTCGACGATCCCCGTCAGGGCTTCGGCAGCCAGTTTAAGGCGGCGGACGTACTCGCCCTTTAGGTTGCCAGAGGTCCTGGCAACGTGAAAAATCTCGGTCACATTGCGACCAGCCTCTGCCCGCAGGCTCTGCACATCCCTTGCGGCGTTGTCCTCCTCCCTGTTCTCAGCGGCAGACAGGTCTGAGCCAAACTCAAAGACTGCTTTGTCTGCCTTGCCCGTCTTTTTACGAAAAGCGCGCGCCTCAAGCGCGCGCTCGAATTCCGCCTCCCTGGCCTCAGCCTCCATTTTGCGCAGATTTGCGCGTGCGCGGGTAATCCCCGTGCCACTTCCCGACCCAATGGGCCTACCCCTACGCGCCTTGTTCTCCTTGGCGCGGACTCGCTCATCCGTCTCCGTTTCCGAGCCTGTAGAGCCCGCCAACGGAGGACGCGCAGCAGTCCTCTTGCGCCCAATGGACGCATCTGTGTCCGCGCTGGCGTCTGAGTCAGCCATGACTCATTCGCCAACCGCACACACACGCAACACACCCAAACAACGTGACAAAAGTCACCAAAACAACAAAATACCAAATCGCAAGAAAAAACTCAAAAATCCGTGAGAAAAGCCAAAAAGTCCAACATGTATTGCAAGAATCAAAGTCCAGTAGCCAAATCCAATCGATAAATATCCAGAACACTCAACAACAAACCCGTAATCGCAAGATCAGCCTGCGCTTACTCTAACCCAGCCATCCGAGTAAGCAAGCCTGATACTTTATTAGTGTTTTTGAAAATAGTGTTTTATTAAAATGATTTCTTATTTATAGGAATCCAATGCTTCCAGAGTTAGCTTATGTTCCACAACAATATCTGAAGATTTACAAGGTAAATATTTATACTCCTAAATTCTAAGAAATTATGTTTCATTCGCTTATCTTTAAAATTGTCAATGAATGAAATAATTATTATGTTATACTAACTAATATTAATTATTTGCATTAAATTAGTGTAATGTATTATACCTAATGAATATTACTAGTACAACTTAATAATATGTAGTATCTTTCGGTACATTTTTTGAATGGTAATTGGCAACACCGAATATCGTTGCTTGTAAAAGTTGGCTGTTCTCTTTAATTTTATCATCTGTGTGTCATTCATTCACGGAAGCGGACGCTGTAATAGTGTCGCTGCCATTGTGATTTTTATTTTTTTATTAATAACAAGTTATCGCTCGATAATTTACAATAAGTAGTGATTTTAACTGCTACTATTGATAAGCAATAGTAGGACAATTTTTATTGTGTAAATCTTTGTGATTGATTCGGACATTTTGACTGCCATTCTTTATCCCTAACGGGATAATAGCTTGGTTCTGAGCCTTTGTTCAACAAAAGTTTCTAAAGCAGAGTGCATGCATCTTTCGCTGCAATACAGAGGTGAGTTAAATAATACAAAATATAATTTGGGGCATATTATTATTTAACTTGCGTGTTTTCTCCGATTCTACGTAACGCGATTACTCATGGGGAAAGTTCGTCATTCACTTCCTAGTACCTACATGTCATTGCGATCTCTAACAATGTGTTGTATTTTCAGGATTTTTGACCGAGGACTGTGATGATACGATTGTTGAGTTATCAAAACTCTCGATTGCTGATTCGGAACACGAGGTCACTGTTTTAGAAAATTTTCATGAAACGTCGAATCGTATTGCCACCGCGCGTGATTACGTCTTGCGACGTTGCAATCAAACAGACGTGATACTGTTTGATGAATGCTATCCAGATACGTAAGTACACGCATCTGTTAATTTAATTATATTACAATCGTATTTTGTACTACAACAGACTTGTATTATTCATAAAATTGTTTATATCGTTTTACTGGGTCAAGCTAAAAGCAAGATGGTGGCTTCATAACAAACACATGTTATTTTCTGAACAATGTTAAATGAAGGATGTCTGTTCGTTTACTTTAAAAAAAGAAAAAAGCTATTTATTCTAATACAATATGATAAATTAATGTTAGCTTAATTAAATATTTTGAGTATACTCTAGTTTTTCATATAAGGTTAGTATATTAAACTTTTTAATACAATTGCTCATTTATAACATGACCATACACTCAATTGGTAAATATCAAATAATTAATTTTTTAGTACTTATATCTATTTTTTTTATTCACTTCCTTGGCCTACAATATAATAAGGTCATCCAAACATAGTTAATAAATAAAATGTATTTTAGTTAACACAAAAATCTTGATACAAACAAACATTTCTAAAACTAGATTAATAAATTTTTTTGTCTTAAATGGAATGGTTACTTAATTGAGTAATTACTGGGTTACATAAACTTATATAATATGGGTAAATTGTTAACCTCATTGCTTTTTTGACAAAAAATAAAATACAAAGAAGTGATTTTAATACGAAATCAAAAATGTATTACATCACAAACAACTTTAATTTTATTTTTATACTAGCTACTGTCCATGTCTATGCTTGTGACTTACGAGTCTCATATTAAGTGAACAAGAAGTAATGATAATAGATTATAATATTATGGATATATTATAACCTGAACCATTGTATCGATATTATAATTATTACAAACTTTAAAATATTTACAATATTATTTCTTCAATCTGTATTTGCACAACAGATTTAGTGAATTACAGAATAAAAGCTTTTTTTTGGATCAACACATACTTTTACATACACTTAATTGATAAATTGACTCGTCAAGCAGAATCACAGGCATAAACTAGTAAATTATACTTTTGGAATCATTTTTCCTATTCTTGAATCAAAAGAACATGAAATTTAACTTTAAATTTTTTTAGGATATAATAGAAGAGAATTAATCTATACAAATATGTATTATAAAGATTTAATTTTTGTTTCTTTGTTTGTATTGAATAGGCATTGAAACTACTGTACTGATTTAGATGAAATTTGGTTAGAAGATAGTTTTAGACCCTGGAATGGACATAGGATACTTTTTATGCCGAAAATCATTCCTTAAGGGGGTGAAAACGGGGATAAAACTTTGTATGGGGAATCAACCTAGGGACAAAACCGAGCGAAGCTAGTGTATGATAAATAAAATTATTATACAATATTAAGCAGCTTAAATTTTAGATTATATGTAATAAATTCATTGTTTAATTTCAGAGTCCTGAAAAATTGCCGGAAGATCGGCGAGGGTGTATATGGAGAGGTTTATCTCTGGCGCGCACGCGACGGCAGGGCTCGTGTACTGAAGATAGTGCCCATAGCTGGTAATATCAAAGTGAATGGTGAAGATCAGAAGGACTATCATGAAATTATATCTGAGATTGTGATTGCTATGTAAGTTTCTTTTTATATAATAAACTAGTGACTCACCTCACGTCACTAAAACAAATCTATTCCTGAAAATCGTACATTTTTTCCAAAATAAAAAGTAACCCAAGTGTTGCTGTGCACAGAAAAAGATCTTTTCAAACTATAATCTATCTCTGTGCCAAATTTCATCCAGATCTGTTCAGTCGTTCTAGCTTGATTGAGTAACAAACATCCATCCTCAAACTTTCACATTTATAATATTAGTAGGATATGATATTTAATGGTAAGATTTTAAATGTAACTTTTGGTTATATTTTAATTTCTAATATATTTATTTCATCATAATTTTGTATCATTATTCATATTTATGCCTGTAATAAAAACAATTTTTTTCATATATGTCTATTTATGAAGCTGTTTACTTGGTTTTAGATCTAATAAACTAGAAAAACAAAAACATATTTGTTTGTACATACTAGAGTTTTATATTAGCTGTCTTTGCCTTTTTCTGAGCCTTGCGGACTCGGGTTTTAATACTTATGGCATAAATCATTTTCATATGTTGTATAAAATAATCATTTAAATGATATTTGGGTACATATGATATATGGTTGCTTCCATTTAGCTATGATTTATTCTGTTTTATTTATTTTAACTAATATAACGTCCTCGTTAGACTGTTAATATTTATTTTGGTGATTAATGTTTTTAA
This sequence comes from Brenthis hecate, assembly GCA_951806755.1. Taxonomy (NCBI): domain Eukaryota; kingdom Metazoa; phylum Arthropoda; class Insecta; order Lepidoptera; family Nymphalidae; genus Brenthis; species Brenthis hecate. The sequence continues at coordinate 2,044,866 of OX638253.1, read as the reverse complement.
TTTGCAAAGATAGCATGTTACTAACTGGGGTTTTTACTTGTATACAATTAACAATAATCTCTATAGAAACTTAAAGATCACAGGTCAATTTTATTTTATTTTATACAGTTTGATTCAGCGTTTAGGGTAAGAGATATCCGTAATTAATGTTATAAATGTGAGTGTGTTTGTTAGTTTGTCTGTTCTTATTTCACGTCGGAACAGAGTGACGGCTTGGCGTGATTTTTTATGTGGAGATAGTTGGAGGGCTGGAGAGTGACATAGGCTATTTTTTACTGCAGAAAATTATCTCATTCCTATGGAAAAACATGTTATAATACAACCCAAAAAAATATTTATGATCAGAATTACTTGAAACTTTGTATTAATACTCTTTAATAAAATTAAATAAATACATGTTTTATGGTATTTCGGAATTGATCCCATAAGAGGGTAAAATAGGGGATGAAAGTTTGTATGAAATCTACCTTTTTGTACTTTTAGCGCGAGCGAAGCCGCGGTTTCTGCTAGTAGTCTATAAAAGTAAACATACATTTGGCAACGAAAACTACAATTTATTTAGAGCAAGCTATTTACAATCACAATATAGAATTCATTAACCCTAAGGTTTCTGATCTTTCATACAAATATTTATCTGTGTTGTTGATAGATGGTTTGGTTGCTTTGTCTCTTCGTAGTGTAATTAAATAAGATTGTTAAATATTTCACAATTGGTATTGTTTTAAAGAAATGGTGTTCCCTTTAGATATAAAGGGAACACCATTTCTTTAAAACATTTCATTGATAAATGATGAAATTGTAATATTTTTTTTTATCATATTGTAAAGTTAGAATGTTATATTATGTACTTAGTAGTTGCTGGTACATACTCATGATAGGTAATTTTGATACTTTAAAGTTTAAAGAACTTGGAAATGGGTATTTATAATAAATAAGGTACATTTTAGATAGTTTGTCTCATAGAATTTGTCCATGAGTGAGTTTCTGTGATGATACTATGAAAATATTAACGGTTAGTATAGATTTTTCTGAGATGAGATATTTTCCAACAAAAAATATCCTATATGTTGACCCGGATCACCAACTATCATTACACGAAATTTCATGAAAATCTTTCCAGTGGTTTTCTCGTTATGCGTTCCAGACAGACAGACAAGAATTCTAAAAACGGTAGATTCGGCCTCTGTATGGATAATAATGACTATTTCAATAAGATTTAAAAAAATGTAATTATGTACAGATTCGACTCCGTTAGAATTTTATTATACGTACATGTATAGATAAAAGATTTTGTTAATTGGCCGAGTATAGATCTTATACAAAGTGAGGGCAGTATTTAGATGAAATATTATCCTCATTGTACATAATATTGTTGTCGCAACAATGTTATAATATCTACATAATTGCAGTGATCAATAACATTGAAGTTTTTTCTTAATAAGGAGGGCACCCAAAGTTTACTTTTGATCATTAATTCCTTATCTGTGCTAGTTAAAATACCATTTAACATTTACTATTTTTTGTCAATTTTGTTCATCTTCACGTTGTTTTTAAAGTGAAACTTCTTTAGTGATTCTTCGTTGTTATTTGAAACTCTATAAAACGGAAATGCGACACTAAAAACAGACAAACACACAAATATATAGGATTAAGTCGGCGAGAGAATGAGATGGAATACGTTGCCATGGTAACCGTCGTTATTGTCTGACAAATGTAAGTATATTTATCTCAATTAAAATGTAAAATAACTTAATATTGGTAAAAATATTATAAAAAAAAAAAGAATATCAGGAGTACCTCATACTCTATATTCATCTCATTCTCTCGTAGGTTACTTTTCTGAAATTTCACTTCTACCGTATGTGAATTGCACACACACAATTTTTGTTTAATTTGTTTTAACTTTTAAGTATCTTTTTTTTTCTTTAGGGAATTGAGTGCACTACGCGCTCCTATAGCAGAGATAGAACAACGTTTTGATGAGGGCAAGGGTGTTGAAGTTTTGGATTTACATTCTGTAATGAATGCTACTGATATCTTCAATGAGGTTTGTATATATTTTTTTATTAGCTTTTATTAAGATCTTAATATATTAAATAGAAATTTATATACATATAAAAAAATATTGTGTATGTGTGTTGTGCTATATTATGGGGACATCAAGTGTAACTTAGATATTTTCAATCAATTTAAGTTTCAGCTGAGGCATATTTTCATAAAATTCTAAAATGTCCATCCATCATGTTTTAAAAATTGATAAAAACACAAAATATATAATTTTTGTAATTTTATGTTAAGTTAAAAAAAAAAAAAAAATATGTGTTCTTAAGTTTATTAGTTTTCTATATGAAATAAAGATTATAAAGAATGCTTATTATCACATAAATAGTTAATTATTTATGTATACAATCGGTAGACAATAAATTACTCTATGAATCATTCATTCATATTATCTTCTGATAGTATAGTACTTGTTTGATTACAAATATAGGTCACGCCAGTACTATCTATACCAGCGGTTCTCAAATGGTAGTCCTCGGAACCATAGGGTTCCGTAGAAGGGTCACAGGGATTCCAAATTCCATCTGAGAGTTAAATAAAACGTTGTCAGACATGAAGCCTCTAATTTTAGTGTTATAATAAATAAATATGTGGAAAAATTTCATTCAGTACATTAAATATATATATATATATATATATATATATATATATATATATATATATATATATATATATATATATGGTACAATAAATATTATTCTAGGTATTAATATTTTTAATTTATGATTTGTTCTTTCAAGTCAAACACGAAAGTATTCTAACTACAGCACAATTAGTTTAGTTATCATCAAAATGGGGATCCGTGAAAAAAATATGATCAATTAAAATTCCGTGGCCAAAAAAAAAATTGGAAACCGCTGAACTATATGAATTCAAATTGCATCAATTTGGATAAGCATTGCTAAAATACTTGCTTTCTCAACTGAAACTTATTTAGAATGGTTGTAATTTGAAACTCGATGAAACGGAAATGCGACACTAGAAAGAGACAAACAAATAATTATATAAGTTTAAGTCGGCGAGAGAATGAGATAGAATACATTGTCATGTTAAAATGGCAACCGTTGTTGTTGTCTGATAAATATATAATATTATATTCTTTCCGTATATCATATTTTATAAATATATAATTGTATATGCCTTATTTAATTATTGATTGGTTTTAATTTTATTGCGATATTTGCCAAATAAGTTTTACTTCAACCGCGCGTAAAGGTTACACGCATCCATATTTTTTTAATTTATCAACGTGATAAGGTTGTGGAAATACAAAAAAAAGCAATGCCAAGGATTTCTCCTTTGTTATCTGTAAAATGTATATCATGCAAATATTTCTTTATCATTGACATGGAAGTAAAAGTAAGTCGCATTTAATCATGAGGAAGTACATATTTGTGATAACACACAATTTTTATGCAATAAAAATAAAAAGATGGATTGAATATTTATCTACTAAAACCTAATCAAAATGAGTACATTTTTTGAGCTTTTTATAATCTCTGTCCCTGCATAGTATTGCTTATTCAAATATAATAAAGAGATAACGTTAGTTGTATTGTAGCCGGTGGTACATTCCTCATGGACATACATACTGACATTCAATTTAAATTTAAAATCTAAAATTGACGATTTAGAAGTACTTGTAAGTCTATTTGAATAAAGTACTTTGATTGATTGATTTGATTTGAGAGTTAAAAAGTATATTCTAGAACTGGTCATGCTCTTCTGAAAATGTTTACTCTAGTAATAATTATGCCTCCACTAAGAGATAAATGAAATTGCAAAAAAGTATTATATTAAGTAAAGCGTGTACAACGTGACTGGTGTGTCAGTCATAAACTTTTTTTTTTTGTGGTTTCAAATTTATTTGGACTTTAAAAATAAATTGTGTGCAAGTACAGCTTACATATCCACTATATAATTGTGCGATTTCTTCTATTCTTAATAGTGGGAGCTACTTACTACCTATAATAGGTTTTGTCAAAACGTTCTTATAGTAAAAAAAAAAACCTCTTTTTATATATTTGTATACATTGATATATGTACATACGTTTTGAAGTTTAGTATAGATTTCTCAGAAATGAAATATTTTCCCCACAGTAAAAAGTATGCTATAAGTTGAACCGGATAACCAGTTAACATCATACCAAATTTCATCAAAATCTGCCCAGTGGTTTTCTTGTGATGCGTTACCAGACAGACTGGCGAAAATTCTAAAAACTATAGATTCGGCCTATGTATCGATAATGATGACTAGTTCAATAAGATTTTTCAAAAAATATTGAATGTACAGATTCAACTCGGTTAGAATTTTATTATATTTATAGAAGATTAATATTTTTGTATTTAATTAATACTAATATTTCTGACAATGCTGCAAACTAGTTTGATAACGTTAATTGGAATTCCAGTGTGATGGAATGTGACTCGTTATTCTCATGAATTTTCTCATAGAACAAGTATGAATCATTAACCAATACATAAATACATAGAATTTGTTATCGTTATTTTTTCGTCTATTTGTTTTGTATTGAAATATGGTGACTGTTTTAGATGGACATTTGATACAAGATATTATTGTTTTGACAAATCTGTTTGTTAACTAATAAGAAATGGATGATCTACTCAAGTTGTGTAAATATTCCTCAGTTAAATATATGTTATTACTAGTGACTTACCCTCGGTTCACTCGGGTTCGACTCTAGATAAAAACAAAAACAAATCTATCCCATGGGAACCGTACATTTTTTTTGTAGATTGAACTCTGGCGTAGCCGCGGGTTCTGTTCTTAGTATATTTATATTAATTAATTAAATTCAATTGATATTAATTTCAGGTTCTAGCAGTGCGCTGTGTGCAAGGTAGCTATCCATCCCGTCTCCTGGACCTGTGGGAGCTGTACGACGAGACGAAGGGTTCGGAGAACGACAATCCGGCGGTGCTGTCCGCTGACCAGCAGTTCCTGGTGCTGGAGCTGGCCAACGCCGGCCAGGACCTGGAGAGCTATCAGTTCACTAATGCTGAACAGGCGTACGCTCTGTTCAAACAGGTTGGTCGGATTGAGTGGGTTTTTGAAGTTATACTTCTATTGGCAAGTTTTGAAAAAAATATGAAAGTAAAATTTTTACGATGCTCGCGCACACCGACAGCCAAAGAGCGACATGATGAAGTTAGCTGCATTCGTATTACAAACAGAAAGTTGTGACATCCGGGATGAAGTCTTTAGCTATTTTTGTTCTATTAAGCCAAAGAAGTATAACTTCTTACATGTGTACATAAGTACACACACGTTCTTTTTATTTTTTTTTTTATTGATTGAGTGTTGATAGTTTTGGTTGCTATTTTTTTGTGTTGTTATTACTTTGAATTTGATTTTTTTAATTGTTTTCTTTATAATTGACTTCAAGAACATTTTTTTTTAATATGTTTTATACATGTTAAAAAGCTGAAAGTAGTGAAAAAAAGATAGCAATGCTTATGAAGTTAAATAATTTTTTTTCGTATTTTGCTTTAGCACTGGTTTTATTGTTTTTCTTTTTTTTTATATAACTTTTTTTTCAGTGTGTGTATCCTGCATGAATGATGGCTTCGGAAGGTAGGTGAATTTCTAGTATCAAGTATCCATATTATCTTGACTAGATTTTCACTTATCCTCTGTGGTTGTCTAACCTGCTTTTTTTGTTGTTTTTTTTTTATTTATACCATAATTTATTGATTATGGCTATTAAACATAAGCCATGCATGGTTGTTTTTTTTTTTCCTTTTTTATGTCGTATATGAATAGGAATTTGAGTGTTTAAATAATGTTTTTAGTTAAAAAACAAAATTTGGGGATATATTAAATTTTTACCTACTTGTGTCACAAAGAAAATATGCCATGATACGGTGTAGTAACATATTTTATTATTTTTAAATGATCTAAGCGTTTTCATGTGTTTTTATAGCAAAAATTTTTTTTATCCTTATATTTGTTAAGCCATTCAACTGTAAATATGAAAATAAAATATAATGCAAATACAACAAGTTTAACTGATTTAGCGTTCATTTTCAGATTTTATAGTTTTGATTGATATTGTTTTTTAAATGAAAATATCTTTTCGGATTTTGTCTTGGTTTTTTATATTTTGGTTTCCGACAATTCGAATGATTTACAGCAAACATGGTTACGCTCCCGTCACCATGTTCGCTGTAAAGAGTTTCGAGCGAGTTTCATTTAAAATGTCAAATATTCGCGTAAATCTAAGAACGTATTATGATTTTATATATATTTTTAAATAATTATGTATTGATGTTTTCGGTAATGTCGCAGGTTGCTTTTGGCTTAGCGGTCGCAGAGGAGGCATTTCAGTTTGAGCATCGCGACCTTCATTGGGGAAACGTACTCATAGCGCCCACTGATCAAAAGGTAATACAAAGTTATATAAATAAAATGTAATAGTTTTATGAATATATTAACTACTGAAGTCCTTTTTAACGCCCCACTGCTGGTCGTAAGCCTCCCATCAATACTCTACACACGCTGGCCAAGTGCGGGTGGACTGAACATGTCTCTTGAAAACTTGCTAGATTCTCTCAGACATTTAGGTTCCGTTGTGATATTTTCCTTCACAATAACACATGTGGTAATCATGTTGGAAACGATTTGCACATGAAAATATCAGTGTTGCGAGACCCGGGATTTGAACCCGCTTCACTCGGTTTCCCAAGCGTGCGCGTTACCACTTGCTTATCACTGCTTTTTCTGAATACTAATAAATAAATAAAATATTATGTCATGAAAAAACACCCGTTTTGTCTTCACCACATATTTTAAATAGAATAAAACAACATTATTTTTTTTAAATGCATTCAAGAGTCAGCTCTCTCGTCTCTGTATAAACACTTTTACTATTATAAAGGGGAAAGATTTGTATTTTTGTATGTTTGTAACGAATAAACTCATAAACTATTGGACCGATTTAGATGAAACTTGTTAAGAAGATAGATAGTTTAGTTATTGTTAAGGACATAGGATATTTTTTATTTTGGAAATCATCCATTAATTGGGTAAAAATGGGGATGAAAGTTTGTATGGGGAAACAACCTTAAGTAATATTAAGACAAATCTAACAATATTACTCTTAGTAAAGCTATTAACCCTTAAATGATCAGACAAGACATAATCGTCTATCCCTAATTAACCCTGTATTACTGTGGTGTTCCAGTACGCGACGTTCGTGCTGCGCGGTCGCGCTCACCGCGTCGCACGCCGCGGGGTCGCCGCGACCATCATCGACTACTCGCTGTCGCGCGTGTCGCTGCCGCCGGGCGCGGCGCTGTACAACGACCTAGCAGCGGACGACGGGTTGTTCGACGCTGTTGGCGATTACCAGTTCCAGGTGTATCGGCTCATGAGGGACAAGCTGGGGTTTGTACATGCGTTTTTTTCTTTTTTTTTTTTTGGGCAAAAGTGTCACCATATACAGCTTATAGTATTCGTTAAGCTTGAGTTGAGAGACGAGCTGGGGTTGGTTTATGACTTTTTTTCTTTCTTTTTCTTTTTTTGCAAGTGTCACTATATACAGCTTATACTAGTCGTAAGGTCACGCGAGACGCGAGGTGAGAGACGAGCTGGGGCTGGTTTATGACTTTTTATTCTTATTTTGAAGAGAAACTTCTTTAGAATCGATGTGATTTGAAACTCTTCGAAACGGAAATGCGACATTAGAAAGAGACAAACATACAAACATATAGGATTAAGCTGATGAGAGAATGTGATAGAGTACATCGCCATGTTGTCATAGTAAAGGTTGTTATTGTCTGACAAATATATAATATTATATTCTTTCCGTATATGATATTCTATAAATATATGGTTGTTAAATGCCTAATATGCCTTATTTAATTGTTGATTTGTTTTAATTTAATTGCGATATTTGCCAAAGAAGTTTTACTTCAACCGCGCGTAAAGGTTACACGCACCCAGTTTTTTTTAATTATATTGTTTATTTTTGGTATAAAATGTCTTAACTTTTTTTTTTGTTGCAGTAATGATTGGAAGAATTTCGAGCCGTACACAAATATTCTTTGGCTGCATTACACTGTGGATAAAATGATAACAGCTCTCCGCTATACAAGAACAAATACTAAAATCCACAAACATTATATCTCTAAACTTAAGGAAATTAAGAATCGAATCCTGGACTACGGCAGTGCAGTCCAATACGTACTAACTGACAACGATCTGTAAACGAAATAATTTTTAAATGTTCTCAAAATGGATACTATTTGCGATTGTTATAATATATTTGACATAAATTCTAATGTAAATACATATGTTTGCTTGAAATCTGTTAAAGTAGAAACTAGAATTTACAATATTGTTGTCGCATTACAGTTTCAGTGGAAAGGGGCCTTCTTAGATAAGGTAGTGCCTTTGTTCAGATTAAATAAATTCATATATTATATTCTATTTTGTGGTTTTATTTTACACATATTTTATATTATTATATAGTGACTTCTTTAAATAATATCTATAAATAAATAAAATTCTGAGTCAAATCTGTACATTAAATATTTCATAAAGAGCTTGAATCTAGTTTTTAGAACTTTTCTCTGTCTGTCTGAAAACGCCTCACGATAAAACCACTGGACAGATTTTGATGAAATTTGGTTTGATGATGGCTGGTTATCCGGATCAACATATAGGACACTCTTTACTGCGGGAAAATATCTCATCTCTGAGAAATCTATACTAAACCACAGATCATATGATACTATACTAGTAACTAAACGTTAAAACGTAACTAGGAACGAACCCGAGCGAAGTCGCTAGTGCTTATATATTTTTGTAGGTTTTGTCTGTATTACATTTTTACAGTTTTTGGTGTATTTGCGAACGCATCATTTTAAAAGTGCACCAAAATTTTGCAAAAATAAAAATGCTTTTGTCTTATCTTTTAGTCTCCTAAAAAGGGAAAGACTTTAATACATTAACATTCATTCATTTACAGTTCTGTATTTTTATACTCAAGATATTGCTGTCAATATTGTAAACTGATTTTAATGATTTATTAAATAAGCTTTACTGAGGAATACATATTATACACAACACTTATTACCCGACTGCGGCAAAGCCCAAAAGAGGGTTATGTTTTGATCTATATATACATATGTATGTCCGACCCTATGTTGCCTCGTAATTACTAAAGAGCTTAACCGATTTTAATGATTCATACGTTATTCGATTCGTTTTGATAACGCGTGTGTCATATGGTACAAGAATATTAAAAATCAACATGGCGTATCAAGGCGCTAAATTGTGTCTCGAAAAAAAATTTCTTCCGAATCAATACAGTGGGATATCAAAAGACAGGTCTTTAAAAGGCGTTTACAAAAATATATGCAACCTATATGTTTAAAAGTAATTTAGGCTAAAAAAATTATTAAATAAACTTAAAAATATTTAGCTGACCAAAACGAAAAAGCTGTATATAAAAAAAAATTATAAATATGTAAAACCCGACTGCGTAAAAAGCAAACTAAAACGATGACAACAAGTTGACAAAGGTATATAGTATTATGCAGTCGAAGACACACATATGTACAATGTATTAGACAGCGTGTGTGTATGTCTCCGGCAGCTTACCTTACCTACTACTATGTTCCTTCGTCCACTGTTCTCATCTTTTTAGATTGTTTTTTACGCAGTCAAGTTTTTGATTTTTGTAAATTATTTTTTTACGTAAATTTATTACTAAATAAATACGTAAATAATTCATAATTTGCATAAAAGTATCGGAAAGTGTGCAATCGCTTAATAATAATCTATGAATATGATAATGACCGAAAAGATAATATTATGATAAAGAGTTTAAGTAATCAATACGATCTACATTAATTATGAATATTACGTAGTATATAGTTCCTAAAGGAATTAATAGATAGAAAAATCATTTATTATCCTCCTTTGGAATTAAATAGAAGTAAAATTTTAAAGTGCGTATAGATTTATGTGAAAGAGAATTGCCGGACATAATACAGGTAATAAAAACACTTGTTTATTAAAGCTCTCCGTTCAATGGTTTTCCCCAATTCCCACAATATAAAATAAATACTTACAAATAAAAAACACAACGAGATAAATCGCGGGCAATACTCCGTTTTGTATACTATTGAAGCTTGAACAAAATCCTATTACCTATATATAAATGTGTCCTCTACATTGCAATGAAATAACGTGATAAAATTTATTTGGAATTTATAAGAAATTTTAAGGTCGGCTTGGTAGCTTTTTAATCATAAATCTCAATCTAAAATGGTATTCCAAAACCAATGGTTTGTTTAAGCGTTCAGTATATTCGAGTTATTAGACTTCTGGTAAATAATTACAAATTAGAACTGTAATTAGCAATATTTTTCGATTATCAGATTCAACGTAAAATAACTTTAAATATTTCCTAAGACTAAAAATAAACGAGTAATCCAAACGGTATGTATTTCAGTTATTTGTGCATTGTGACGAAAGAAAATAATTTGTGATATTTTCACGAGAACCGGTTTATAGTATACTTAAGTGATATGAGATCTTATATTGTATGCACATACTATTTAAAAATGTCCGTGACCACGGCTGATGCAACCCAGTAGAAACGTAGGAATATGGTATATAGCCACTTACGAATTCATGCGTTAAGTCCCGTAGTGTAATTATCTATACATAATAATAATAATAATAATAAAACTGTAGAGGTCGAATGTCTGTACATGAAAAAAAAGAGCCAGCCAGCTAAAAACCGAGTCAGCGGGATGTAAGGAGAGAAATAGATCAAATTTATTTAATTTTTTTTTGTTTCTCTGTCTATTTGTTCGGGCTTATCTCCGAAACTGTTGGAACGATGTAAATGAAATTTTGCATGGTGGTACCTTATATCCACGGTCAACATTTTAGATACTTTTCATTCCGGAAAATTAAAGAGTTCCCGTGGGATAGTTAAAAAACTATAGTAACTTATACACCTTAGTACACAAAAACTACTGATTGGATTTTAACGAAACTTTACAATAATGTAGTTCATAGATCGGAATAAAATAAACAAATAGGCTACTTTTTATCCCGGAAAAAGGTACGGTTCCCGTGGGATAGATTTGTTTTTGTTTGCCTAGAGGCGGATCCGAGCGAAACGAGGGCGAGCCGCTAGTTATATAATATATAGAAAATAGAAATGCTACGCAATACGCATATTGTGTGTCGTGCGCGTGCCCATAGAGATAATACAAATAGGTAGGTAGATCAAAAATGTGATATCCCGACATAAAGAGACAAAGATTAACAGCCCCTTTCTATTTCCTTTTATGTTTAATTCTTTTTAATATAATTTTTAAAGAATTAGAAAGTACTAACCTTAAAAAAATTACCATTTTTAGTGGGCAATAAGAATTGTCCGTGATAATACATGAAAGATTTAAATTCTATTAAATGTATAATAAAACGAAATAATATTTGATTTTATAAGCTATGATTTTAATTTGTTACAAAAATTAAGATATTTTTTATAAAAATTTCATTCATCGTTACTTATCCTGCATTTCTTTTAATTTGAATTATGCACCATATAAAGGCTACTAATGCGCACGCGTCATGAAACAAAGATAGAAACTAGGCAGACATTTTCTATCTTTTTTTCTCCACGCCTCACCGCCGCAGTTGCCTACTCTATGTGTATTATCTCTATGGTCGTGCCTCTCTGTCTTTTCGTGTCATAGCGTAAAGTGATCTAGGGATTTCGGTAGTGAAAAAAAAAACATCGATATATCGACATTTATTAAAATATCAATATCGACCTCGATATCCCGAGGAAAAAATATCGATATATTGATTTATGGTTTTAAAATTATAATGTATTTAGTTCAGTCTGGCTTAATAATAGGTAATAGTATTTTTTATAAAAAATGCATACTATTTTATTGCATGAGAATCTTAATAAAAACGTAAACTGGTTTGTACTTCATTTGAAAGTGAGTGACGTATGATGGCCGCCGCATACATACACGCAACAGAAAACAACACATACTAGTCATAGACAAAACAATAATTTTTTCCCGTTCATTTCTATCTTTTACAGCTTTGATTTTTGTTAAATATTCCGCTGATAAACTAAATTTCAAAAAAATATCGCTTTAGATATTATTTTCGATATTAAATACTTTTTATGGATATATCGACGTATCGGATCAAAATATATCGGATAAAAATATCGATTTATCGAATCAAAAATATCGATATTTTTGAACAAGCCTAAAGTGATTTATTATTTGAAAATAATAGCTGTCAAACACTTGTCAGGTAGTACCAGTGAATTTCGCACATTTTTTTGCATGTTTACATATAAATTATAAAAATACGTAATAAAATCATATGTGCTCCTGACGTTTCAAAATAAAATTGTTTTATCCTAGTTAAAAGTGCTTGAGCAGTGATATAGTCTAATACACCTAGATACCACTGTTATTCAATATAACGCGAAAGAAATCAATTTTTATGGAGTTTTTATGAATAATAAAATAATTTATTACATATCTAGACGATCTGTTTGTAAAATGCAGGCAAGCAATGATTCGCTTTCTGGTATGTAGTATCTTTTGGAGCTTTACCAGCTACGGTCACAAAGAAACAAATGTTAATCGTGTTGATAATTTTAGTTTTAGCTCCTAATATAACTGGATCTCCAGCTGTCTTGTTAACCCCTGGTCGAACTAGAAATATCGCTCAAGATATGGAAGCCTTAAGACTTTCTAGACAAGACAATCCATATTTACAGGTATAGAATCCTTATATAAGTGGTATTATTTTAATGTAATATTGAATAACATTATTGATGTAACATTTACAGCAAGTGATGGCAAGTAGAGAGAGTTTAATTGAAAGCCACACAGAGGAATGTGAATCAGACGATACTATACTAATGTCACAGGTAATAAATCAGTTGTTTTTTTGTTGTGTATTTAAATTAACTACTTTTTAGATTAGATCAATACATGATGGTGTTTCAGAATATTTACATTTTATAGAGAAGGTTCACGTTATAAAGTGTTTCTAACACTATAGAAAGAATTCTTTATTAGAATTAATTCTTTATGAAATTATTATAAAATTTGTAATTTGGATTTAGTCTTGTCTAACAAATTATTATGTATTTTTTAGGAATTTGGTAGCACTGCCTTGGATTTTGTGGAAGATGATCCAATGACTCTAAAGGAAGTTCATGAACACTTGATTAGATCTCCCCCACCTACAAGTTGTTGGCCCCATGGTTTGAAATTATATAATATTTTTAATAATACTAATAATCTACAATAAAAATAAATAATAATAATAACATGTTTGGCATAATTATGCATAACATAATTAATTTTCATTTAAATATTCCTACTAATTTCACTTACATCCTTACAATATTAACTTTTAATGTTTTAAACATACCAAGTAGGAAATAATTGTATATTGCTGTGTAATTCTCTGCAAAATAGCCTATAAAATCAAAAAAGTTGGTTCTTTATGTATATATGTGCCTATGAACTTTCAAAATATTAACATGTTTATTAAAATATAAAACAATAGCGACTCACCCTCGCTTCGCTCGGGTTCGTCCCTAGCTTGCTTCTTGATATAAATTTTCATCCCCATTTTCAACCCCTTAAGGGACTATTTCCGGGATAAAAAAAGTTTCCTATGTCCTTCCCAGGGTCTCAAACTATCTTCTTACCAAATTTGATCTAAATCGGTTCAGTAGATCCAGATATTACCCCCTACAACGTTTTACATAGTATTAAGGTTAAAGGCATCCATAAGTTTTGTATTTGAAGCTTAATGTCATTCATATATATCAAAGATATCAAAGATATATGTGTATAATATGTCAAAGATATATAATACACATATGTATTATATATCTTTATTTAATATACATTACTTTATATAATATAAATATAAAACCTCAGACTAAAGAATTATATAGAGACCGTCATAATAAATGTCAAAGTCAAAAATAATAGTGTAATTGCTGCTTAAGCTACTATTCTCGATTTTCCATACAAATCATTTACACTTTAAAGAATAAGAGAAATATTATATATGCTTGTAATTAAAATAATATGCAATTTTTGAGAATAAAATATGACAAATAAAAATAATAGTATAATAGCAATAATACATTAGTTCTCTTCCCCTTGAGAGAGAGAGAGAGAGATAGCACAATTAGCCAATATACATTTTTGCTTTATTATTTACATACCACTCAGTATACAAATAGGGAATATGCCAGATATTTTTTTATTTTATATACAATAGCTTACATCGTTATATAATTGAAAAAATATGCAACTCCAAAAAACTACAATTTAGTATATATTTTTTTTAAATACCTATACTGATACGGATACTTTAAACGCCCGCCATTTCGCGCGCTCGGCGTGACGTCACAGTATAATATACACAGAAAAATTACGACTCTATTTGTAGCAAACAAAAGCGCTAATCGGTCAGTTATGATATACTCTGGCGTCATATTCTGTCTGACCAATGGCGTTGCGTTTCAACTACTTTGAATTTACCACCTGTTTTTGCACTATTTAATAATTATTTTCTTAATCAAAAAGAAATTACATTAAAAAATATTGATATAGGCTTCAATGAAAAGCCATAAAGATTATAAAAAAAAATATCACCTTTAAATCACACGCATATTCCATATAGTCATTTGTATACTATTTTAGAACATTATTGTTTGGCTTCATATTTAGTTCTATCATTGTTTATATTATTCCTTAGACTGAGATATAACTAATACTCTTCTAACAGACACTGTATCGTATCGCGCGTCCAGTGCCTTCGATTTCACGGACACACCCGTGTCATATAGCGTATACTCCGTCGCTTCACAAGATAAGGTTACTAACATGATGTTTTAACGTGTTTGTCGCTTTTGCATGTTTTATTTATATTTTAAATTTATTTTTATCATAATTCTTATTTAGATTTACGCGAATATTTGATATTTTAAATAAAACTATCTTCGCACTATCGTTGTTGTAAACTTAAAGCATTCGAAACGTCGGGAACCAAAAATCAAAATGAAATCCGTTAAAAAATACGAAAAGATACCTTTATTTAAAATTATTTTTTTCTATAAACAATTATATGTTTATAAAGATCTTTAACTTTTGGTGTGTGCTTTTTTATGTTGTAGTAAAAATTAATAATTTAAAGTTTTTTTTTTTTAAATTTAGTGGTGGACTTTGAAAGTGCTTTATTATGCCTAATTCCTGAAGCATTTGATTCATACAAATACATTAAATGTTTATTTGATACTTATAAGAAGTTTTCTTTCACTTTATTCACTTCAATTCCTTTATCTTTACAGCCACAATTTTGTTTTTATGTATTTCTATATTATAAAAGACATTAATTTAATACATATAACTAATAATAAATTATACTTTCATCTCATAGGAATTCCTGCCGGCTAGATCTCCACGTCGTAACCCCCGCAGTGATGAGTCAAAGAACAACAATACACCAAGTCGTCCGAGGTCATCGAGGTCGGTGTCACCTCGTTCCCATGACCTGACCTTATGTGGACGACCTTTGTCCTTGCCAGGTATTATATAGTTTCAATTTATGATTTTATTTGAAATTTATGTTATTAGTATGTTCCCTATAAAGACAGAGAAGATTGAGTTTTAGTGTGTCCATACGTTCACCTGGTACATATAAATATGTAAGCAGGTGGTATGCGTAAATGCATTTACCAACATTAAAAAAAATTGTTAAGTTTTGAAATAAAACTATCTTTTCGGATTTTTTTTTGTGGATTTATTTTGACGTTTAATTCCCGACGTTTCGAATGAATTACAGCAATCATGGTTACGGGAGAGACAGTACATATAACAATACATTTAGTAAAATTGTGGGTAGACACTGTCTGTAACAAGTATATAATGTACTCTGAGACATATAAAACCTTAGTCTCTCCTGTGACCATGATTACTGTAAAACATTCGAAACCTCAGAAACCAAAAATTAAAATAAATCCACGGTCAATCCGAAAAGAAAATTTTATTAAAATGTCAAAGTATTAAATGGTTAGGAAGTATGTTAAAAGTACTATGTATGTCTATGCAATCTTTTATATGTTTGCCACAAAAATCTTTATGGGCAAGTTTGTGAAGTTAACAGATGTTCCATTGCAATCAGATTAACGATATAAGAATAAATAATATGTTATGACCAGAAAAATCAACTAGACGCCCTTCGTAGTTAAAACATATTATGAAAGGATTCTCAGAAAATATATAATATAATAAGGACGATTTAATTCATATCAAATATCATCATACCAGCAATTTATTTCACAATATGTTTACATTTTAAACTTTGCATACATTCTTAGATTTACGCGAATATTTGACATTTTAAATTAAACCAGAGAATGCGAGAAAAAAACGAAAAGATAGTTTTATTGATAGTCTGACTTCACGTGAAAATTTGTATAGTAGTTTCTGAGATTGTGTGGAACAAATAAACTCAGCGTGGCTTAGGACTTAGTGATTTAATAAAGAATATTTACGAATAAAATTTTTTCGCATTGCAGGTGAGAGCCATCTCCGTACAGCACTCAGTAAAAAGCCAGGTTCACAACAAAATGAAAGATTCTCCATCTTGCAACCAAGACCTCTCCGACGACCGGCCAGCCGTAGGGACGACGATAACGTCAAATTAGTACAAGATTCCGATAAGTAAGCCATAATGAATTAATAAAAACAAATTCTCACTGTGCAATATTCTTGCAAGCTTGTCTTGCAGTGCAACGTTCTTGCAAATTTGGTCTTGCATCATCCTTGCAGGCATGGTATTCTTGCAGGTTAGCAAGATTTGCATAATGCATTCCGTGCAATTAAGTATTCTTGTGTGCAATATTCTTGCAGTCAGATAGAAGGAAGAGATCATAAATGACCTCGTATTATAAAAGTGAATATTGTAATTAATTTATCTATCTAATCTGTGTTAATGCTTTAAAAGCTTTATTTACTTTATATGTATTTGAAATATGTACTTTATTTCTCTGATATTTTAGGATTTCTTGTAATATTTATTTGATATTTATTTTACAATTTTAAAAATATTATAATAAAAAATTTATAATAGTTCTTTCTTAATCTTAAGATTTTCTCAAAATAAAATGTCGTTCAAATTAATCGAAGAGAGATCTAAATGATAATATTAGTGTTAAAAATAAAATTAGTAAAAAAATCGTGATACTACACTTATTTGCTTGTAGAGAATATTTGCAATCATTTCCTTTCAAAAAAACTAATCTAATTGACCAAATAATTTTCAACATATGAATGAATATTATTTAAAAATGAATCTTTTTCATTAAAAAAATACAAATTTTTCATTACAAAAACAAAAACTTAAGTATGTTTTAACAAGTTAACAATGTTTTGATCTTGTTATGAAAAAAAATGAAATTATTCTCGTTTTTAAAAAAAACTTGAAGCTAATGTTGAAACTTTTAACTGTTTTATTTATTTTGTTGTGAAAAAATTATATTTACTACAGTTGAATTAAAAATGCTTAAAATTCTTAGACTCGCATTGCTTTTGAATATTGATATTGAAATCGTAGCCATTTTTGAAGAAACAAAAAAAAACAAAATCTATTTTAAAATCTAAACAAAAAACTTCTTATTTCTTGAAAAAACATTACTTATAGTCAAAATCAAATACCATATTTAGTAGTTAGAATAAAAACTACGTCCTAATTAAAAGTAGGTTTGATGGAATTGAAAGTCTTTATAAGAAAAAATCTATAAAACAATGAAAAAAAAAATTTTTTTTTTGATATTAGTAACTTTATTCTAGCATTAATTCTTATATACGTATATATTAATTCGAATTTACGTATTATTTAAATTGAGAAGTATTTTTAAACTTGTATTATACATTTACTATGAAATTTGGTTAGTGTTACATGTTGGATGAATTTTCAAATAATTATGAAAAAAATAAATAAGTCTAATTAAAATATTGCAAAGTTGCTAATTCTAATAACTTTAACATCTAAATGAAATTAATATATCAAAAAATAAAACTAATATTATAAATGTGAAAGTTTGTATGTCACTACTTAATATACGATAACGCCTAAACGGATTTAAGTTGAATTCTTAATGGAAATAGCTTACATATAGACTACGAAACGAGTAGAATCGCATGGCTATAACTAGCGAATACTTCATCCAATATATGAAACTAGCAGTTTGATAGCCAAAGGTTTAATGTATTCAAAGTTAAACACATTCCTAAATGCTCATCCTAGTATTAATTCCTAATTTAGAAGGCGTAGGATTCATCATAGCGTTCTAGGGTTGCCATATTTTTATTAGATCGTTTTTGCACACAGATAAGACAAAATAAGACATTCGATAGTAATAATAATATTTTTTTTATTCCTGGTTTGTTCATTAATTACACCTTTGTTTCTTGCCATTTAAAAAAATTGATGGCTTTTAAATTAAATATTTTATATTGCCCTATATTACAATTTAGGTTAAAAGAATGGTATTATTGTCTGTCTGTGTGTGAAAAATTTTATAGATCTAATCACTTCTTATGAATAATTGGTATCGTTGTTATATATTTTTTTTCGTTGCAATACAATTGTACTTAAATCAAAATTGGCGAATAATTTCTTTAAATACTTATAATTGATTTTTTTAAAATATTAAACCTAATTTAGAAATAATGTTGTATGTATATATTTTACATTTTAGTTTTGTTCGTTAAGTTACCACTTGTTACCAATAATGTAGTGGCTTGTATTATAATATGTAAAGTTGTTTTGTAGTTCAATGTTCGTGCTTATAACTATAAGAAGTTAAAATTTTCTTATTTTGTGTAAGTTTTACTGTTATATTACGATCATTTAATCAATCAAAAATGTTATTTTACATTTTGTTAATTTCAACGAGTTTTTATTTTGTTTTTATTTTTTTCTCGTATAAAAATTACCGAATTTATTATTAAGACTTCGATTGATTAGGATTTTGCCAAATATTTATCGTTTAGCTTATTAAGTATATGAATAAAGACCATAGATAACCCGTAGGGTGTTCACGCGAGCTTAAAATGAGGTACACAGACGCAAAAATAAATAAATATTACGTGTTTTTGTTATATAAAGTGTTATGTTAATGTAAATTAATACTCATTGTAGGGAAATTGGTGTAGGAATATTGTAGGTTAAAAAAAGCACAAATATTTGTAGGTAATGTTATATAGTGATGTGTATGATGGGTTAAATATTACTTAATAACAAGAAAATCTGCAAAATCCTTATTTTCAGTTTTGTTTTTTTTTTAATTTTGCTACAGCAATATTACTGAAATAGTAGATTAATTATAATTATCTGTATTTATATTATCTGTGGTTTGTGCCATCTCTATGACATACATGTGTAAATTCTAAAACAATTTAATTATGGTCCAAAAATAGTTTGTCATAATATGTACTTATTATATATTAAAAATGCATATTTTATATAATAAATAATCTGTATTAGGTTTTGACTTGTGTCTATTTATGTTTTTTTTCTTAATTTCACATTTTTACTTCATTTAGAATTTATTAAAGTAATAAAAATAATAATAATGAGAAATTAAAAAAGTATTTAAACAATCCAATTAGAAATTATTAATGGACCCTTTTCCGATTTTAATTAAGAGTTTTAAACTACGGTATTCTATGTATGTATGTAATATATTATTATAATTAGATCAGTTTCAATGTATATTTTATTAAATGTATGTATAAAAAAAGGACGGAATTAAAAAAATGTGTTCGACAATGGAATTAACATTGAATCTGATTTAAATCTTGATTCTGTTGAATTTGTGTCTTTGTCCATCGCTGGTCGATGTCTCTATTGTATCGAATTGTATGGAAATAAAAGGTAAATTAAAAAGGATGTTTTATTAATACTTTTTCCTTTATAATATTTATCTAAAAAATATTTTATTTTGAATTACCCATCTACTTGAGGTGTGGGAAGGAATAATACAAAAGTAATATTTATTTATAATTTTATTAAATTAATTCTATAACTTTTTACATATAGTAAATTATATGTGCTTTTCGTCAAATACATAGATAATGCTGCCAAGTCATTAGCAGTAGTCAGAATACCTAATGTTTGCCTCTACGATCAGACGACTGCGCGTGCGCAGTGAAAACACTAGTGGAGGACACGACAATGTCACATCACTAGTATCCACTGACAACTAAACTCTCGAAACGTAACCATAGACATACTAGAGTCGAAACTAAATGAAATTATTACCTCTATGTGTATAAAAAATGGAATGACATTCCATACTTTTTCATCAATAACATTAAAACAAGGAATGAGATGTCATGTCATTTTTTATCTGTTTCGATGTCACTATCAATTTTACAGTTTTGCTGTCAGTTGTCTACTCTAGAATATTGTCTATGGTATGGACAATAAATAAAGCAATAAGGATCGTCTCGACAGTTGAGCGCCACACAGCCCCCGACCACCGCCGCACCACCCTGCTTGGTCCGAGAATATATATTATCTATGAAATAATTTGTATAAAAATTTTGGCTCGAAATATTTACAAATCGGTGATATTTTTTACAATGCCGGACTAATTTTAACTTTACAGCGACTAAAGGCGAGGGGGCGGCGGCAGGCGGTATTTATTGCAATTTGTTTCTAATAACACTTTTCTTATCTAACAAGATACGCGCGTACTGCGACGCATATCCTATCGTTACAGCGATACCTGTAATATAGACGCTGAGCGTCGCTAAGAAGAACGATCGGAAGATATCGCAAATGAAACTCACTGTAGCCATAGGATAGATTATTTAGTTAAGGAAGAGACAACATCGAAGGCAAAACCGCATCGGAGGCTTCTACCGCCCGCGCTTTACACACGTCTCGCACTCCGGATACCATCTCCCTGTTCCGTGATTAAAATTAATGTTAGAATTAACACTCAAATAGGGGCTTATACAGAATTTGTACTCTTAAAGCGTCCCGTCGCCGCTTACCTTACACCGCAAATGATACAAACATGGTCTGGGTCGATCGAAGCAAAACACTGGTTCGGTGAAATAAAATACGAGCACTGTCATATAAATAAATAAATTTTGTGATATAATCAAAATGATACAAGGCAGGATTTGACAGACGCTAGGTTATAGAGTATTGAGCGGCGTCACGGCCGCTGCCGGCTACTGGCCCTGCATTAAAATATTCTTTGTGAAGTACCGAATCGGGCACAGGAACATGCGTAACTCCCGCCAAAACTCATATCGAATTAACAAGGTTTTAAATAAATATATTAATCTTTAATTCGACTAGACTTACTCGTTGACGATAAAATCTCTCAATGCTTTTAGAAAACAATAAATACTCAATTTTGCAACTATTTAAACTATACAAAAACAAACATGGCCATTTAAATGTCAAATAGGTTGTTCTGGCGGGAGTTTCGAACGTGACATTTGGTTTTTTTTCTGCGAAAGCGCCCGACGGACACACGCGGCTCAGCCGCCACAGATAACGCATTATCTTAAGAGATCAGACTGTCATTTCAATAATCATAAGTTAATAACTATACTTATTTTAACATCCATACCTAAAAAAATTTACAATATGAAAAAATGTACATTCTGTGGGAAAAAGCATATGAACGAAAACCCACCGAATTGAAAATAAAACAATGAAACCAGTCACTCAGTAAAATGAATTAACAATTTATTACAAGTTACAATAGTCATAACAAAAATATATTGATTCTTCTAGATGTTTCAGAGGTTTTATCGACACTGTGTATTGTCCAGCTTTCTATTCCATATAATATTATTTTTGGTATGTGTATGTCCACATAAATATTAAACTATGCGAGTAATTGTGTCAAATAGAACGCTATTTATTTCATCTGACATTGATCAGAGTTGAGACAACATATTTATATCGACATTTCTCTAAGAAATTGACTTCGTAAATCAATATTTTAAATTTATTACTCAAAATGCCCTGGACGGATTTTGATGGTATTTTAGCGTACAATTCAATAAATATCTTGATTACGAAAGATGTGACACGCGATCAAATAACTAACAAATGACATATTACTCGCACAGGCCTGTGACAATGAAGTGAGATCATAATCATTCAATATTAATACTTAACAATACGATGTTAGTCCGCAATGTTCGATACGTTTTGCTTTCTCTAACAAAATTGTAAACGCCATTTTGGAAATAATAATTTTATTGTAATTACAAAATCAAATAAATATACTATGGCCGAATTTCGTTCTTTTGGTCATCCACATATGTTTTTTTAATCTGTAATCAATAAATATTAAATAAATAATCGACCATAAAGCTAAAGTCGAACAAAATTGAGAGAGATTGCATTTCGTACGGAAAATGGTTCGGAAAGGTGAACTATGACATAATATAAAATTCATAGTTGCACATTTAGTACCATCCATAAATTTTAACTGTTAGAACTTAAATATTTTCTGGTGGGTAGTCATAATGGAGAACCCAAAAAATATGTATATAATTTCGCAGCGCAAAATGCAAAATGTAAAATCTATATGATTAATTTACACAAGAAAAAAAAATTATATACAAAATATAAATCGATATCTATACAACATACGCGACGTGGAAGTAACAATAAGTACCTAAGGAAATAAACATGTAATTTATAAATAAGACGATTAAAAAAATGTGATATGGGGCGTAATAATACAATGCTTGCCCCATTGTGATGAAAGCGAGAGTCCAAACGATTTAGAGAAGAGAGGAAAAAGAAAATCTTTTGTTTTAACATATTTTTTTTTGGCAATTTTGTACTCGGTATTACGTGTCGAGTAACGTGTATGACATGCGGCGCGGGCGCATCTTTCTCACAACTGGTCACTTGAGACAAATATTACTATATCCAGGCCACCGACACAGGGTAGTGGGGGTTGTTTAGTGCAATTTATTTATATTTTGTATCTGAAGTCACTCCCCCACTGTCACGAACAACATTCGCCTCAATACATGTACCAACAAAATGTCCTACGATTGTTTTTATACGAAGATAGTGCGCATAGCACTCGCGCCGCGCACCGCGCACCTGGAAGTAAATTAATGTTATTTAGTTAATAAAATATTTACCAATGTTCATAATACGGAGACAAACAGACAGACAAAAAGCTGACCAATTTTTTTTTTATCGTTTATTGATATAGAGATAGAAATATATATGAAATTCATATTGTTTCAACAAATTTTTGAAGGCATTTTCGCATCCTTGTTAGATCTTTTTTGTTTAAGAAGTGAAAGTTGTATTAATTTAAGATTAAGACCTAGTTTCAAATAAAATTCAACATATACACAACACACAAAAATGAAGGAGGGTACGAATATTGAAAAAAAATGATGTGTTGATTTATTTTATTATAGTATTGAACCCTTTTGAACATTAGACTGTTAGGCACAGGTCTCCCTTTGAGTGCTGAGTGCATATTTGTGGACTCAACGTATCCCACGAAAATTTGCTAATTCCCCTCAGACGTGCAGGTTTCACGACGTTTACCTTCATCGAAAGGCAAGTGGTATTCGATTTTAAGACCATATGACCATATTTTGAGAGCATCATAGGAGTGAGGTCCAAAACTTGAACCCACTTCACCACTGGTCTACCATATAATAAGATGGAAGTGATTGTATGTATGTCCACGTACACTGCACCTACTCACCTACACCCTGGTGTACCGCGTGGCGCGATGCTTGCGACGACGCCGGCGCGCCACCACCCCGCTGTCCCCGCTGTGGCCGGACACCAACGACTCACTATCGCTCTGGTTAGACGTGTACCCGATTACGTCCACTTCATCTGGAAAAATCAACAAATACATTGAGAAATTTTGACCATCGACAAAATAAAAAATATTAACTTTATCAAAAAAAAAAAAACTTAAACTATCGAACAACTCGGTTGCTTTTCTCCCCTATTCTGAGCTTATGGCAACTTGCCTATACTAAAAACATTAATATGTATTTATGCGACTTTTTGGCTTTTATTACTAAGAGCTGTGACACTCCACACAACTATCCCAAAGTCCTCATACATTAGCAACTTTCATTATAAATATTTTTCTTTTCATTTTCCCTCGACGTTTTACCAAATAAGTAGCCGATTTGTAGAATATTACATATCAGAGCGAAAACCTAAAGTGCCAATATTGATTACGAATGAAGCGTCCCTCTGGCTGCTAAAGCAAATAAGACAAACTGGAAATGCTTTTGTATACTATGTACTAATAGATCTTTTAAATCTGTGTGTTTGTTACTCCTTAAAAAAAACACAATGGATTTGGATGAAATTCAGTACGCATTATCTATGTGTTCTATACCTGTGACCAAGAGTAACATGTAGTATTGTTTCAAACCTAAGGACGAACGTGAGCAAAACGAGGATAATAGTATAAAAATTGAGAGAAGCAATTGAAGATTTGGATTCTAAAATCTAAATCGCGGCCATAAAAAATAGATCGTCTGTCAAACTGTCGCCACTATAACAAATTCATACAGTCATAAATTTCGTACGAGATTTATCGTATTCTACGCTCTGCGTCTAGATTATCTACATAAATGTACGTTAGGCCAGTGGTTGCCAATTTTTTTGGCCACGGAACCCCAATTGATCATAATTTTTTTAACGGAACCCCATTTTGATAAAAACTATACTGATTGTGTTGTAGTTAGAATACTATCTTATTTGAAAGTGCAAATCATAAATGTACAATATTAATACTTATAATAATATTTATTGTACCAAAAATATATTATTAATAAAATATATTTAGTGTGATGAATGAAATTTTTCCACATGATAATAGCACTAAAATTAGGCTTCATGTCTGTCGTTTAACGATTTATTTAACTTTCTGACAAAACTGGGAACCCTTTCCACGGAACCCTAGAGTTCCGGACCACTATTTGGGAACCGCTGCGCTAGACTGGATCGTCCCACACACTTCCCGAC